>CM062811.1:917630208-918230208 GCA_031772625.1 Pinus tabuliformis | reverse complement strand
ATTTAGATTTGATTGCACAATAAGGATTTATGAAAGGTAAATATTTTGGTAAATTGTTATGGTTACAGTGAGCATTGCATGAAGCAATCTCCCCTGATCCAGATATGTTTGCATGGATAGGTATCTGATGAATCTCGATGATGTGTTGATTTAGGCCTTACCTTAAAAGTGTTCTAAGGTATGACTTTGATTTTGATTTTGGGTTTTATATACTAATGATATATTATTTTTACATAAAGAACCTCTAACGATATAAGTAAGAGGGAGATGGATTTTGAATCTCATAATGATGTATCATGGCATGATGAATCGATTTCTGAAGTTGGGAAAAGATAAAATATAATGTAAAACTATTAAAGAAGAATTGAGAAGTGGACATGCAAATCCTTGGACATTCTGATTTGAAGTTAAAGATATTGTTGAACTTCAAATGTCATCGGATAGTTTTTTGAAGCATTCATGTTCTGTTTTAAACATCCATCTATCTATTTGATGTGAATAGAACCTAAATAAGTTCGTGATTGGTCCACTTCAAACACGTTCCATTGCCTCCAAGAATCCTTCCAGATGTTTTCATGACATGATATACTCTTCGTCTGAGATATTATTATCATATATGACTGTATGGAGATGATGATGTTGATAATTGATGAGCACATTTGAGTTTTTCCTTAGTATGAGAGAAGACATGATGAGAGGTCTGTGACACAACCGAGGTTGAGTATGATGTTTCTAGCATGACTAGCTATGAGAATATTGAAGAAGCTCCTTAGAGAGTTGTATGAGCATGATCTGGATATGACATGAATACATTGGGATAATAAAGAGTGGGATTAAATTGGCAAAAAATCCCATATATATATACAATTTGGACCATGATACTCTCATAAATTGAGACAGTGTAGTTGTGTGAGACAAGCTTAGGCTTGTGGTTGGCACCTCCTTAAGAGGGAGGATGATTATGGTATCCTTTTATGATTTATATGATTATTTATGCTCTAACATGATACTCGATTTGATTTCATGTATAAACAAGTGACAATTGCTACTGATAGATTATGATTACTTAATACAAGTACGATGATATGAGTATGAGGAGAGAAACGTTGATTGGGGACATTGAGCAAACTATTGCTACACTCTCTAAGCTCCTAGGGTGAGGAATCGAGATGGAGGGGTCTTGGGGTTGAGGGAACTCTAGACATTAGGGGGTTACCACTATCTGTTACCCATAGGTTTGGAGTAGTAGCTCATCTATCTTCGTCTTTGTAGAGTATACCCAAATTGAAATCATACCCACAAGTTCGGCTTGTTGGGAGACCACACCTCGTCTAGCCAATGAGTCAAGAGCTTACTTGGGGGTGTACAACCCAAGATGATTATGATGTAGGTGTTCTATGACTTGACTATTCAGGGTCATTGATGGGAATATCAGTAGATAATAGGACGGGTTGAGTAGTAGCTCCCCTATATCACCTATTACTCGATATGGGTTTGTAGTAGTATCTTAATCTGAATTGGATCATTTTCTTGTTTTTCATCCATCTTGATGCATTTGGAGTGGAAAAATTTGAGGAATCAGCTCACAGGACCGTTTTTATCGACGGGATCCAGTTTAGCAAAACAGGGTCTGAAACCTTCCTGGAGTGTTTTGAGGCATCAAACCACGTTTTTTTGGGGTAAAAATTTTCTTCTTAACCGCAACACTTTTTATTTTTATTCTACACATAGAAATATTTCCAACGATGCAAGAATCATGTCAATCAGAGACCGTATGCAAAAGTTATGCCACTCAGAAGTTGACCTTCCTGTTTTCACACCTATAGATCAGGAGGATGCCGCGTCAACCCCCATTATTCATGGAAAAGGGGCTAGCCACGTGTTTTTGATGTATCATAGTATAGAGGAGTCTATTTTGTAACTCTATTTAAGATTTTTTGTAGTCAAACTTAACCACTAGTAGGCTATCGAGTTGTGTTATAACATGGCCACTAAGAGGAAGAGGCATTCCATTCTTTCGAGAGAATATGTTCCATAGATGAGAAAAGATAACTAGGAGAGATAGGAGGTAGAGAAAACAAAGATGATCTATGCACTGTGGCAACCCATGTTCCACATGCATTACTTCTTTGCACCTGTAACCATATTTCTAGACAAACAAAGAGAGCGAAGCGACCTCACCTTCCAGCTGGGTTTTCTTCAAAAGGGTTTCCCGGAGAGGATATATTGTTTATTATGTGTGTGTGAGATTATTTTTTGTTCTCTAATTTTCTTCTTGATATAATTTTACATGAATGCACTAACTACAACTAATTTTATGGATATAGAAATTAAATAAAACTATAATAGTGTAGAATCTCATATTTTTAATATAATATTATCAAATTCGTTGTGATGAATTGTACAGTGGAATAATCATGGAATTTTACGGATCATTTGGTATTAGAGAATGTTTCTTTGGGGTGTTTTGTGGATATTTCAAGGATTTAGATCGGTGACACCGAAAAACGTAAAACCTAATCATGGGCGACGAATCTGTAAATGAAGCTCGTGATCCTGCAAATGTGAGGTTTTTGCGGCTCGAAGAACAAGTAACAGATATAAACTGCTATATAAACATCCTCATGGAAGCCCTAAGAAATATGTTGGGGATATTTGGAGAGTAAGGGGGTCAGAATGCAAAGGGAAAATCACAAGGGTGATCGGGAGATCGAGAAGACTAATATAACCAACTGAAGAAAGAACTTGGAAAAGATCAACCTAGTTTGAGTGTCGTCAACCAATCCCTATTTAAAGTGGAAGAAAAAGTTGATATCAAGCCATACCATAGAGATATCAACACTCTAAAGATGAACCAGTGGTTGCAACAACTGGAAGTTTATTTTAGTGTCCATCAAAGTGAGGAAAGGTAGAAGATCTCATTTTCACGATTGAAATTGGAGGGCCATTCACTGACTTGGTGGGAGAGCCACATGGAAACCCTGAGGTTTGAGGGAGAACCTCTAGTGACTAAGTGGGAGGATTTCAAAACCCTCCTTAAGTCACCGTTTTATCCAATTGAGTACATGGAAGACCAGTGGATTTGGTGGCATTACTTCAAGCAAAATTCGGGCCAAAGTATGCAGGAGTACACCACAGAATTCAAAAAGATGGCCATAATGTTGAGTATGTATCCAAAGAACCCATATGTATTCCTCAAGTATTTGGGGGGTCGGCACCGCCATATGTGTGAGAAAGTGATGTTATTCAAGCCACAAAACAGTGGATGAGGCTTGTGTATAGGCACAACACCTAGAAAACATAGGCATGAAAATATTGCAATCAAGTGGATTGAATCAAAACAAGAAACAAGACGCTTCTAAGGATGAGATGAAGAAGAAAAAAGGGGGAAATGATAAGAATACAGAAACCACATTTCACTAGTGCAAATATCCTATCAATCACTGCAACCATTGCAACATTGATGGCCATTTAGAGGAGAAGTATTGGATGTTGCATCCAGAGCTAAACCCAAAGAACAAGAAGAAATATAATGAGAAGAAGAATCTCATGGTCATTGATTCGAGAAACCAAGTTGAAAGTACCTCAGACATGGATGAGAAGATCGTTTATACATCAATATAGAAGGAGGTGAATCTTAGTAGCCTTCAACAACAGGAAGAGAAATAAATGACGAAACTCTTCCATGTAAAGATACAAGTCAAGAAGATGAATATTGATTCTCTGTTTGACTCAGGATCATAGGTGAATATCATTGCAGAAGATATGGTCAAGAAGTTGGTGCTAGAATTTTGTGATCATCCAAACCCATATCCACTGGGATGGGTACATAAGGATGTAGAGATGAAGGTAACAAAACAATGTAAAATTAGATTTTATATTAGTGTTGATTTTATTGATGAAGTAGATCTGGATTTGGTTCCCCTTGATGTATGTGGAGATTTATTTGGGAGTCCATACATGTACATGTGTGATGCAATATTCATGAGGATATTTAACCAGTACCATCTCATCAAGGATGGAAAATCATTCATCAATGCACACAAAGGCAAGCCAAAAATCTCACTGGTAAGTGCCAACCAAGCCAAGAAATTGATCAGTTCCAACAAGAAGTATGTTTTATTGTTTTTAAGAGAAAATTTGTCTGTAGAGGAGTCAATAAGAGGCAAGGCATCCCTATAGGGGTGTATTAAGAAACAAAAACAACAATTGGAGGAGTTGTTACATGCATACAAGGATGTGTTCCAAGAGACTAAAGGCTTATTCCCTAAGAGAGAAGTGGAGCATGAGATCGACTATTTCCAGACTCCCCATTGCCAAATATTGGGTTTTATCGGAAGTCTTTTATCGAAGCAAGTGAGGTGAAGAAAAAACTGCAACAACTTTTGGAATAAGGTGTCATTCGACCGAGTATATCACCATGTGGGTCACCCATCATCATGGTGCCAAAGAAGGATGGGACTTGGTGGATGTGTATAGATTACAAGGCATTGAATAAAATCATGCTTAAGAACATATATCCTCTACCTAGGATAGATGATCTGTTAGACAAGTTGCAGCAAGAAAAGTATTTCACCACACTAGACTTGAAGTCTCGATATTACCAGTTCAAGTCAAAGACGAATATACATGAAAGACCACCTTCAAAATGAGTCAAGGTATGTGTGAGTGGTTAGTTATTCCATTTTGCCTATGTAATGCACCAACTACATTTATGAGATTGATGAATGATGTATTGTGCCCTTTCATAGATTCATTTGTTATTATCTATTTGGATGATATACTAGTATATAGTGCTACCTTAAAGGAGCATATTTCACATTTGACGCAGGTACTCGAAACATTAAAGAAACACCAGCTGTTAGAAAATATCAAGAAGTGCAAGTTTTCATAGCAGTCCTTGGTGTATTTGGGATATATGATTGGTGGAGGATAATTGAAGAGAGATCCTTCCAGGATGGAGGCCATTATGAAATGGACGGTGCCTACTTATGTTTCTAAGTTTAGGAGTTTCATTCAGGCAGCATAGTACTTGAGGAAATTCATAGCCTAATTTTCAGTGGTAACAACACCTCTCCACACCATAACAACAAGTGGAGAGGGTTTCCAGTGGGGAAAAGGGCAGCAGAAAGCTTTCAATGAGTTAAAGAAGAATATCAGCGAAGCACTAGTTCTAGAATTACCAGACTTGGAATGACCCTTTCAGGGGGAGATAGATTCGAGTGGGTATGTTATGGAAGTTGTCTTGATCCAAGGAGGAAAGCCCATTTATTACCATTCTAAATTATTTCATGCAGCAGTTATTAACTACCATACCTACAATAAGGAGCACTATGCCATGGTGTAAGCTATGAAGAAGTGGAAGAACTATCTAATGGGAAAGGACAAAATAATCCACACGAATCACTAGTTGTTATAGTGCCTGCAAGCCTAGAATAAGCTACAACAGACCAAGAATTACAAGTGGATGGGATTTTTATAGTAGTTCCATTTGGTGATGAAGTATAAGAAGGGCATCACAAACAAGTTGGCTGATATGCTTTCAAGGCCACCCACATAAATTATAAAATATTTGGGGACTCTTATGCACATGGATCCATTCTCCCATGATGCATACATAGAAGCATATTCAGAAGATGAGGACGTCAAGGAGGTGTATCAACAGTTGCAGAGTCAGAGTCATGTGCATAATGGTGACAACATTGTTGACTACCATCTCCAGGATGGGTTACTCTACAGATTGGAGAGGCTCACACCTCCAAGGTTGCAAGGCACGTTTTGTGTAGGGAAGGTTGTGGCTAACTTGCATAGGTATGTGTAGTGGCCCAAGATGCAAGAAAAAGTATATAGGTTCATAAGAGGATGCATGCTTTGTTGTACCAACAAGCCTAGAAACAGGAAACAAGGCATGTATCATCCCTTACCTGTACCTACTCATCCTTTGGAAAGTATTTCCATGGACTTTGTGGGAGGTTTGCCAACAACCACGAAGGGACATGACTACCTATTTGTGGTAGTTGACATGTTCAGAAATATGTGTGTTCTAGTGCCCTCTAAAAATACCATCAATGGACAAGAAGAAGCAAAATTGTTCTTTCGACAGGTCTGGGTACACTTTGGGATACAAAGGAGCATCATTTCCGACAGGGATATAAGATTTATGAGTGCATTCTGGACTAAATTGTGGGATAAGATGGACATAAAGTTGAAGAGATCTACAACATTCCATCCACAGATAGATCAAAAGACATAAGTAGTAAAAAGGAATTTGGTGCATCTTCTGAGGGGTTACAACCAGAAGCATCCGAAGACCTAGGATGAAAATTTGGTATATATACAACATTATAATAATAGAGCAGTCTAGACTTCTATAGGAACGTCCCAATTTGAAACTTGTTTTGGATATTTTCCACCATCACCTTTGGATATTGCATATGGGAAGCAAGGATGATGAAGGAATACATTACAAGAGATGCTTTGAGGGCTGAAAATTTCATAGAGGAGATCAGGAAGATCTAGCTATAGGTAAAGGAAATGTTGCAGAAGTCACAGATGAAGTATAATGCCATACGTTATCAACACATAACAAATAAATCATTCAAGGTGGGAGACAGAGTATGGATACAGTTGAACAAGATGAGGCTGCAAGGGCTTGGTAATAAAATCAAGTCTCTAAGGTATGGTCCTTTTGAGATACTGGAAAAGGTTAGTGACAATGCCTATCGAATCAATTTACCACCATATATGCACATTTACTCAGTTGTAAATGTGAAGAATTTGAAACTCTATGAGCCTTCTATTCTAGATCATGAAGAGGAATAGGTCATACCTTCAGTGGGGGATTTGGCACCAGATGATCAGGCAGAGTTGAAAGAAGATACATTTTTGCTGAAGAGGTCCAGAACTACAAGACAGGTGTAGTATGACCTTTGGAATATTGGGTTGAGGGGACAACTTCCAGGTAAAGCTAAATGGTACACTAGAGAGAAGGTGGAGGAAACTTTTCCTCACCTCATCAAGTAAACACTTTTGGGGACCAAAATCCTACCAAAATGGGGAGGTGTGATCCAAATTATATCATTATATTGTCTCTCATCCATCTTGATGCATTTCGAGTGGAAAAAGTGGAGGAATCATCTCACGTGACTACTTTTACCAACGGGACCCAGTTGGGAAAAACGGGGTTTGAAACCTACCAAGAGTGTTTTGATGCATCAAACAAAGTTTTTTGGGGGTAAAAAATTATCACTTGAGTGCCACACCTTTTCATGCTATTCTACACACAAAAATATTTCCAACTACGTAAGAATCACGTCAATCGGAGTCCGTAGGAAAACGTTATGCCACTCAGAAGTTGACATTCCTGTTTTCACACCTATAGTTCAGGAGGATGCCACATCTACCCCCATTATTCATGGAAAAGGGGACAACCACGTGTTTATGATGTATAATACTCTAGAATATTCTATTTCATAACTTTAGTTAAGAGTTGATGTCATCAAACTTAACCACTAATAGGCTATTGGGCTATGTTATAACCGAGCGACTAGGAGGAAGAAGCATTCCATTCTTTAGAGAGAATTTGTTCCATAGATGAGAAAAGCTAGCCAGGAGAAATAGGAGGTAGAGCACGCATAGAGGATTTGTGCACTATATCAGCCCATGGGCCATAGGCATTACCTCTTTGTACCTGTAGCCATATTTCTAGAGAGATAAAGAAAGCGAAGCAGCCTCAGCTTCCAACAGGGTTTTCTCCAGAAAGGGTTTCCCAAAGAAAATATCTTGTGTATTATGTGTGTGTGAGCTTGTACATGCATGCACTAATTAAAATTAATTTATGAATATAGAAATTAAATAAAACTGTAATAGTGTAGAATATCATATTTTTAATATAGTATTATCAGATCTATTGTGACGAACAATCGAATGGAATATTCAAGACAGTTTGTGGATCATATCTCCCCCATGAGATTTTGGGTTGAGTAAAATCTCCCCAATGAAATTTCCAGGTAGTAGCCTAGTGGTATGTCCGAGTAGTAGCCCGATGACATTTCCAGGTAGTAGCCTAATGGTATTTTCGGGTAGTAGCCAGATGACATTTACAAGTAGTAGCCCGATGACATTTTGGGTAGTACCTGATGACATTTCTAGGTAGTAGTCTGATCACATATTTCCTGGTAGTATCCCGATGGTGATTATGGGTAGTAACCCATTGATATATTTTCGGGTAGTAGCTCACTGACAAATATTCTGGGTAGTAACTCGTTGGCTAATATTTTGGGTAGTAGTCCGTTGATAGGGATTTTGGGTTGTAACTTGATGAAGAGAGGATCGTATCTCAAGCTCCCCTCTGGTGGAAAATTCTTATTCTTCTAGATTTTATAATATTCATCATATGAGAAGGTAAAATCGAGAAGAGGGAATAAGCAAGACATGTACATTGATGATCTAGGATTATGAGATACTTGAGATGGGACATATGTCATGTTAATCGATGGCATGATATTGAAAGATGGAATTCTCCCTAGTTGAGAAGGAGCATTAAAATATGAAATTATGGTAAAATTCCACTTGGGACTACTCATTTGATGGAGATGATGATGGCCTCAAATCCTCTTTCCAAGAGGACTAAAATTGACCTAAATATAACCTCCTTTGGACAAGAGGAGTTTAAGTTATGAGTTATTTTATTCATACATATATTTTGGATAAGGTCAGCCCTATGCTCATGTACCAATGGATAGGTCAAGTGGATCCTCATGGAAACCTATAAATAGAAGAGACCTCAAGCTCATTTTGATAGACATCAATCTCTCTTCTCCTCTTCTATTCAGTCTTGGCTTCCACAAATATGATGAAGGAAGCTTGCTCAAGTGTTTGAAATTTTAGGATGATGCTCGCACTAAACTAGGGTTTTCTAATTCAAGGTCACTGGATAGAACTAAGAATTTGGGTCTCTGGATGCTGGAACACAGTGGTCATGTGAGTGAATTTGGGTCCTTGGTCATTGGCATAGAGTCTTCATGAGATAAATCGAGAGTCTGGGTCAGTTTGGTCCCCAATCGCTAACACATAATGGTATGGGAGCAACCGAGCTGCCATAGTCACTATCATGTAGTTCACAAAGAGTGATCCTGTCTATCCTAGTCACTCACACAACTCCTCCCTACAACTGGGACTACACAATGAGATTTCAGTGTTTTGAAGATTTCGCTCAATGAAAAAAGTATTCGGAAATAGTCTATAGGAAGTGGCAATACATTACAGTTATTTGAATCATAGTTTTGATGTTTAGGTGCATTTCATGTATATTCTATTTGTTTTTAAGATATGGATCATCGTACTCTCTTTTCTTGAATCATTTGATGACAATATATTAAAATAAGATTTGCAAGGGTTTTTCCCATACGGGGTTTTCCCTGGTCTCCAACCAATCTTGGTGTCTCTATGTGCGCATGTTTTTCTTGTATTGTTCCTTTATGCTCTGCTGCATTGATGATAATGTTATTCTTCTTTATACATAGTTGCATATGTTGATGAATAATGTTATGATTTTATGGGTGAACTTAATGTGTTAATGGAGAAATGCAATTATCAAAGAAAAGAACAATATAACCCTATGAAAAATTAATAGAAACATGGTGATAGAGGGACTTCAAATCCATCTTTCCAAAGTATTTGACCCCTTTGAGGTAGTACAAATGTTCATCAATCGGTGGAATCAAGTAACCATTCTTATCTATGATTCTTTCCAGGGCTTGATAATCAATGAACAATATCCAAACCCCTTCCTTCTTCTACACAAGTATAATTGAGATCCCATAGGGTGAGGAACTTGGTCAAATGTTTCCTTTTTGTAGTATCTCCTAGATATGTTATTTTATTTCCTTGTTTTCTGTAAGAGATCAACAAAATATTGGCCCATTAGGTAGAGGTGTGCCTGTGCTCATATTGATTGAATGCTTGAACTCACAGTGTAAAAGTACCCTTGTGGGTGAAGGGAATATGTCTTTTTACTCTTCCACAACCTTATCTACTTAAATAAATTACATAGAGGAGCTCTGTGCGGAGGCCATGGATGTGTCCAAAATATTCCCCTTACTTTCAAAGAAAATGAGGAGGAAGAAAAAATTCCTCGTCTCAGAAATGATATTGCTACATTTCTTAGCAAAGATCAAATAAATGGTAGTCGGTGGGGCCACCTTTAGTATGTTGTATAGTTCTATTCTCAAAGGTATAACAATATTACAAAGTATGGAATCATACACAATATGACACTTCCAAACGTAGCATTGGCCTAACAGAAACATCACAAACTTCAAGGGGAGAAACACCACACAATAACCTGTCCTTGAAGGGCTTGATGCTTTAGGGTTGGTAACATTCTTGGCTGATATATAGATATTTCCCTTGGTGGATCCATGTTATGGTGTAGAGCTATAGGTGTGGTGTTGTTGGTAGGCCCAACCACTTAATGACCTCTATTGAGATGAGTTTCTTCTAACTCCTGTTGTCGACAATGAAATGAAATAGAGCACCTTTCACCCACAGTTGTCAGTGGAAGATATGCTCATCTTCCTCCAAATCTTCATTCTCACTTCACAAGGACTTGGTGATAGAAATAGTTGCATCCTATTGTGCATCAATGATCTTTTTATCCTTTTCAAGGTCTATCTCAGAGTCGAAACCTATGTAATACTCTATAAATTTCAACTCTATCACCAATAATTGTTTTGTGAGACATTCATTTGTTTTATGAGTAGATCTATTATGGAACTCATACCACTGTCCCATTTCTTTCTTCATATTCCCATTATTATTGTTTTCCTGTGTATTTTGTGGGTTTTTCATCTAGGTTTCACCCTAGTTTTTTCATTTGTTATGCATATTTAGGGTGTCCTTACGCTACTTCATATTTGTAGATTGAAAGTCTCACCTTTTCCATTTAAATGATTGCTTGATTATGGAAGCATATAGTATGTTAGTCTAAGTGAGGAGATGTCTAGGAATTTCATTTTTATTTCTGTGTATTTTTGCAAACAACCACGATACTTGAACAATAGTTGGAGTTGAAGGTACTTGAAACCCAACTTTATGCTTGAGGTATGAAAGATATTTGAGAACTTTGTCACTTCTTGGATACTTTCTTATCTTAAAGTATCCAAGAATATACTTGTGTTTATAGATTTCCATGGTTGTAGCATACCAAATAATAACCCTAGATAAAAATAAGGGCAGAAGGAGGTAGTTATTGAATTGAACCAACCTAAAATGTACAGTTTTGGAAATTTTATGAGTTTTTTTGACATTCTCTAAAGGAGAAATGGATGAAATCATTGTGTTCATCTCTCTAAGACCTTTGAAATGATATAAATTGTGCTCCAATCCAAATCTCAGATTAAAAGATATGGCCATTTAGATCCTTGGCCAATTTAAGTGGTTTCAAATCATCATTCATGCCATGTGGCACCAATTTGGTTATCTCAGTCATGTGCCACATTATGGAAAAACAATAGTTTTCGACCCATTCATACTAGGTAACATGTCATCCCATTTCATGGTTCACATAGGCTAACCTGTGTCATAATATGTGTGTGTGTGTGTGTTCGTGTGAGCTCTTTTGGCCATGCCACCCACTTGCATAGAATTGTAGCGAGTCTCAAACTACTTCCCATTAAGTGGCAAGGGGAAGCCTCCCAAGATTACCTAGGGATACATGCTTTCTGACGAGGCTTTGTCACGACATTTTCTTATACATAGAATCATAATGTTGTGTAAAAAATGACCCCATTATATGAGCCACACTCGCTAGGTCACCCAAGGACATAGATCCTGAAAGATTCTATTATGTCCTCTACTGATAATATCTAGGAAAACAGGGTCTAGGGTGGTGTCACTACTCCTAAGCGCTAAGGTGACATCATCCTCCTCACTTTTAGGAGAAGAAAGTCCAAATCAAGTGAAGTTTCAATAGTGTATAAGGTATTAATAGGTAAAAATATCACCTCTTCTGGTGGTTCATCAATGATTCAAACACTAGAGATTTAGCCCCAAGGTAACTCCTAATGGTTCATCAATGCTCACAAGTACCTAAGTGTCTCTTCCCAATGCAATAGGTTCATCAATCCAAAAGCTTCTGGTGGGTTCCTCATTGTTGTAAGAAAGCCATTTCTCTCTATAAAATATTCACCCATCAAGCCTTTTGTGAGGTTTCTTCAACTCGTTTAATATTTCTAGAGGTTCATAATTGTGAATTCTAATAGCTTCCCTATATGTGCTCTCACCTCCTCCCTTGGAGGAAATTTTCTTCTAGTGCTCTTCATTGTGTGGAATCTTCTACTACCTATTGAAAATAGCAAGAAGAAATGTTAAAAATAGGATTTAGAAATTCTAATTTAATTTTTCCTTCAATTAAATTGTAATTATTTTCTCATGAAAACTTGTAATAGTTAACTAAGTTAAGTGGACATAGTTAGCTTAGGAAATTTGGGTTGGAAGTCTATCTGGAGTCATGTAGAGTGGTCCCTAATTTTTAGGGGTCCAAATTTAGTTTATTGGAGTTGTAATTAGATAACTCAGTCTAACTGAGTTATAGTGAGTTAAACTAGTTATAACTGTTGGAGGAATAACCAATTGAGATTAGAGTGTAGGGGAAGTGTACTATCAGTTGTATAATTTTCTGAGTTGTACAAAAGGTGCATGCAATCAGTTGAGGACCTAAGTTTGGATTGCACAGTTATGGATGAGGAATTTCCATATTAAATAGAGGTTAATTCCTCTAGGAATTGCACAAGGAAGTAGGGGATCCATAGGTAGCAAATTTGGCTAAGTGTTGGCTAGAAAGGACTTGTGAGGGAGAGAGTTAGATTACACTTGTGCAAGAATTATTAAAGAGGAAAAGGAATTGTATTTTCTTCTTTGATATTCTGGTTAATACAATATAGATAGTCAAGGTTTTTAGCAGTTTCTTTCCCTAGAGAAATATTGTGTTATGTTCCATTGATATTCTTCCTCTTTTTTCTTATTGTTTTCATTGATAATTTTTGGTTTCCTCTGAGAAAAGTATAGTAGATTCTTATATTGTTTATGTGTTCAAGTTCCCCCTCCTCTTTTTGTCAACCTAATTTTTCCAGCTTCCAAAATAAACCCATTGTCCATCTTTTTCCCAATTCTATGGAGGTCAACCACCTAGGACAATGCACGCCATGTTGCCTTTACATTTTTGTCATTTTTTTTCTTATGGTTGGAGCTATAGGATACATGGGCCTCCAATTCCTCCTTTTAGTTAATTTGTGGCTTAATATTCCCACTTAAACTATATCTACTATTTAAAACAACCGATTCCTCAAGCCTTCTCTCTCCTCAATCAATATGGAATTTGTGTACCTTTCTCTTAGTCTTCTCACTAATTAAAATTTATTAACGATGGGAAAAAATATTAATCATGGGATGTCATAACCTCCCTATTAAATTATACTCATATGTTGAGATATGGAAATATTGAGAGAACCTAGAGGTGGATCAATGCATTTGTACCATCACACGGTCATAATCCTTGATTATACATATGGTCGAGTCATAATATAAGATCGGATTTCCATCATTAGCGAGCCATGACACACAGACATTGCATAATATCCATCTCAAGGTCATAGCGAGTGATTCAACATGGAAATGTGGTGGTTAAAACATTTGGGTGAAAAATTTGGTATTGGATCCTTAGCTAACTGGTTTTGAACATCTCATAAAACTCTCAAAATGTATGATGGAATGCCACATAATCTCAAGGTGATATAGGAATTATTTTAGGTACTGATACTTTTGGGAAAATTAACTCATCCTATTCAAAAGTGTTAGATCATGCCATGTGGAAAGCTATTTGTTTATAGAATTAGGGAATCCATCTTTGTATTTGTCGAAGGTTTAATGCATGTGAACATGCACACACACACACACTAAATAGTTAACTGAATTGAATTAAAATGCAATATATGTAACTAAACATAAAGGAATTTAATTAGATCCAATAGATATCATGGTAGGCTGGGTGGTTCTAATGCTATTTGGGCATTTCTCTAAAGGTGACACTACCTATATTTAACATTAGATAGAAGGTTATGTTGAAACTGAAAGAGAAACTATGTAGAAAAAACTCATTTTTATAGGGGGATTCACACTCTGAAGGATATATTTCGATTCTAAAAGACATTAGTTCTAGTTCCATGAAAGGTTTCATAGGTGGCTGAGGCATTTTTTCCTAAAGTGAATAGATAAAAGGATGGTGTTAATATTAGGTAATGGATGTGAATAAATTAGAATGGATTTTATTTATAGAAGAATAAAAAGTCTCCCATGTTATAGGGCTCTAATAAGTGAATAATATATTGATGTTTCTAGAAGGAAATAGATAGGTAATTTTACTAGCTTGAGAGCATGAAGATGAAGGTGCATAAAATTTAAGTTTAAGAATAAAGGTCAATATTTTCTTCTTATATTTAACATATTGTTAAAAAAATTTGGTTTGCATAATAGGGGTGCTATAGTTATTAATGCACAGGTGTTTGCTGATGTAGAAAGCCCTCAAGGATCTTCTCGGGATCCTTGACAGACAGTCAGATTAGCTGCAACTATCACAAAGATACATGCATATCTATGTTTAACAAATGAATATCAAAGCAAGAAGGAATTATTACCTCGAGTCTTAGTGTGGTGTTGCTAGAGAGTGAAATGCAGCAAGGAAAAAGACCCATGAGCTGGCCCCAGATCAAAACCTACACATAGCAAAGACAAGCATAATATCACAACATAAAATCTTAATAAACAAATGCATGAACATATAAAAGATATCTAGTTCCATATAACTAAGCCACTCATGCTAGAAGATATTAGATAAGTATCTAAACAAGTTATACTACCAACATCACGGAGTGGACAACACAAATGCAATTCTATATTTATGTAGAAAGAGTGATTACGACCATCAGTTACATCAGCCTTCCCTTATCCCTCCAACTCCTCTCTCTCTCCCCCTACTTAAACTCTTTTGATGCCTTAGTCTGAGACTCTTCTCGACATTCAAATAGGAAATCCTTTCAAATGGTTTCACCTCTTTCAGAATTGTTACAGATATTTTTGGGCCCTACAACCCCAGGCATAAAATATCCATAAACTAAGGGCTCCTAAGTCCCTAAAATTGTTGTTCCAACCCCTAAAGGAACAAGGTCAACTGATTACAGCTTCTCCCAGAAGTTCTCCATGAAAAACTACTCAGAATTGGTCAAAACAGGATCATTGCACTTGCTCCATGGCCAGGGTGCGATGCATCTCACCTAAGTACACTCAGTGGGTGTGTTGCATTTCAAAAATCCCTTATATGGGGTGCGATGGGCGAGAAGAGACAAATGGCAGTGTAAATATGCAAGGTGGAAAAGCATGGAATCTTCCAGAAGCTTCTCATGTGACACTTGCCTCTCTGAATTAGACTAAGGATGAGTAAGAGATCATCAATCTCCAAGTGGAAGCAAGAACTATCAGAGGGAAGAGACTAATCAAATCACAAGCTGACTCATCTCCATTACAAATATCTATATATGGATCCCTCATCCCAGAGATCCAAAGGCTGGAATTTTGCATCTTGTAAGGAATCGTTGTTAGTTTCTTGAGGCAACATCATAGTGTTGGGTGATCTAAGCTTTGTATGAGGTGAAGAAGGGCTTACTTGCTGAGAGGATGATGCTGGGTCAGAACAGCTGGTTGTAACTCTCTTGGCTCTTTTTTGATTATCAATAAAGCTATTCAAGTTTTCCTCCATACTTTTGTGTAATCTATATTTTGTGCATTTGTATGGTCAATTTACATCTGACCCTAGATTGTTTATGATAATAGATCCATGTTCTTGTATATTTTTATGCTGCTTTGATCCTACAGGTACTCTGTGAAGCTGGGTATACGAGAAGGCAAGTAGCAAAGGACTATCAGAAAAGAGAGGAACTGAGCAAGGAGTCAAGCGCAAGACAGAGGTTGGTCTCCTTTATTCTTCTCTCATCTATCTTTCATAAAGGAAAACGAAAGTAGACTTTACTTTGTTTGTTTCTAAGGTAGCTACCACACCTTAGTGGGATGAGCAGTTCTGTGTAGACACTTTTCCCTGTAACAAAATGGCGACTCCGCTGGGGAGCGAATAGATTGTTTGTTTATCTGCATTTGTTTACTTTATAAACTTACAGACGAAGCCTGAAGCCAAGCCAGCTAGCCTTCGAACTGCATTTGTTTTACGAATGAAAAGTAGATCAATGCTACTTCTGTCAATCTCCAAGTTTTGTTTATGAATTAAACACTTGATCTACAAGCTCTCTAATTGCCCTTGTGGTAGCTTTAGTAACCTCTTTAGATCTACCCCTGTTGTTGAGTTACTGATTACCCATAACCCGTTCAAAGTCTCGTCCCTGGTCAATCGCACCCTCTGGTCTATGAAACTGACATTCAGCGCACTTCCCGAGTGTAGTAGGTGCGCTGCATTTCAGTTTCCCTGTGTTGCAGGTGTGCTGATTAGACTAGGCCTTGTCCTTGGATCTTGGTTTCTGTGTTCATTCTTTTCAGTTCTATTCATGAATTTTGCTGCCTGTAATTAGTACACCTCTGTTTGAAACCCTTTTCCTTGCTGTTATTCCACCTCCATTGTGCAAAGAACTATGAATGTTTTTGTGTATTTGTTAGGTCATTTCCAGTTCTCCTTTGCAAAAAATTAACATAATCGAGCTGTCATTCTTTGATCTGAAAGTGTCGTAGCTGTCGTTTTCAGCCATATAAGGCAATCCCCTCCTTTGGTAGTCAATTATACGATTTACTATTGCATATGATTTGAATTTGTGAGTTTTAAAGTGTCGAAAAGCAATATTTCATTTCAAAATCGCTAAGTGTCTCTCTTGCCTTCACTTCATTTTGGAAAGAAATTTGTTAAGTACTGTCGCTTTAAAAGTAATTCAGATTTTCACATAAGCTTTCTTTTTATCATCTACATATTAAGAAAGTCGAAAACAAATACATGCATGTGCATTTGCATTTAGACTGTTTGATTGGTTTGATTTAGGACAGTGCATATAGTGTGTGCTCTTTGCTATTTGTCGAAAGAATACTGTCTATCTTTCCTTAGTAGCTAGGATTTTCATGGCACAAAGAAGATAAAACAATTGTTTATCATCTTAGATTGCATTTTAGGAATTGTGTATATACATCTCGCGGTGAGCCTGAAAGACAAATTTCTTAAACAAGATCAACTATAAAATAAATTGAATGAATCTAACAACGCTTTGGAACCTAACGCACAACATCTAGAAGTCTAGGATAGAGACGTGTTCCGGCGTCGTAAAATGTGGTAACTATCGCTTTCATTGTTTGTTAGGTGATTCCTCCACATTGAGATGACAAGTCCCAATACAGACTTTTGCTCCCATGTACCGTCGAGTATATTTTGGGAGACCACAATAGGCTTTATCCTTTATCCATAGGAAGCCGTGTCTGCCGCCCTATCGATCGCAATGCATTGAAGACAGCATTCGGGAAGATTGACTGTCGTACCGTAAAAAGTATTCTGCAGTTTTGTGATTGGTTTGGTAATCCCTCTACATAGATTTCCAGAGCAGTCCATTTCGTTCCTTTTCAGAATCCTTAACGGAAAAGGTCCATCTGAGCACTTGTCACTTCAGGCTCATTAAACATCAAAGGCGACTAGAGTCATCTTTTGTTTTTTCTCGACTCTTTAAAATTGAAAAAACAAGTTGTGTCAAAGCGTCTAAAAATTTATTTTAAACAAAATAATCATCACCTTTCCTACGTTGGATTTAGGTTGAGAAAATGGAGTCCACCAACCAAGGAATCCCACTTGGTGGGAATCCTAGTCCCTTCTCCTCTTAGGGAGATGTTGGTGCACCCCATATGGCCACATTGTCGCTTCCAGGATTGACAATAGGCTTGCCCATATGGCTCTTCTCAACCTCTGTCATTCAGAACACCGCAATTCCTGAACAATGGAGTCAGCAACTAGACAATTCCAGAGTTACCCCCCAACCCTCCACTTCATCCATTCTTCCTCTCCTCCTTCCTCTTTGCTTGATGGGGCTGGTAAAGCCAAAAATCAAGTACTTGAGAAGAAGAAGGAAAAGAAGAAGAAAGAGAAGAAGAAGAAGGAGCCAAAGGTCAAAGGGGGCAACCAAGCGTCGTCTAGCGAAAATCCACACATTGCACCGACCAGGCCTAAATCGCCATGTGTCATTTGCAAAGGAGACCACTATCCCAAAGATTGTCCCTGCATCCCTCGGATCTTAAGGGACTAGTCTCCTCGTTTGCACAACCCGGTGTCATCAACCTTTGATTATCATGTTGAAAGCACACCGTCGACTAGTGAAAGTGAAGCCCCTGGACAAAAAGGAAAGTATAGATTTCCTTTTAAACTGTGTGAAGGCGATCACGCCATCCACCATTGTCCCTTCTTAGACGAGGCTAAAAGAGTTTTGGACGATCGTCCGATTTCACTGTTACGACTTCCTCCTGGATATAAAAAACTCTTGCCGAGTCCATCACTAGTTGAGAATCCGGCTGACCCGCCCAGGTGGTT
Organism: Pinus tabuliformis; assembly: GCA_031772625.1. Classification (NCBI taxonomy): domain Eukaryota; kingdom Viridiplantae; phylum Streptophyta; class Pinopsida; order Pinales; family Pinaceae; genus Pinus; species Pinus tabuliformis. The sequence goes on along the minus strand of CM062811.1, from coordinate 918,211,595 downwards.
GGCTGAAGCGTCTATCATTGAAGATAAACCATCTGAATCCACACCAGAAAAAATTCAAAAGGTCGAGGTGGCATTTGACCCGGTCTTGCCTTCAGAGGTTCCATCTTCAAATGATACAGTCACCGAAGAGAACAAGGATAACACCGTCCAAATTCTTTTCGTAAGCACAGATTCTAATGAACATGGGGGCAATCTACCCATTCCTTTACTGCAGGAAGGAAGTTCATCAGAGTCGTATCTGGCCGTCTATTCGGTCCCACCTCCAAGCAACCTAGTTGTTTCCTTCGATTGGAATCAACTAGGCAGACCCCATTTACCGGCTAGTGTACCGTTTCGAATCATTGCTCAAATATACAAAATGGTCATGGCCGGTACCATCATAGATGAAGGGGCTTCTGTGAGTATCCTTTTCTTGACTACTTGGAAAGCGCTTGGTTTGCCATCACTTTTTCCTGAGATCAGAAATCTAATAGGCTTTGATAAAGGAACCAGTCGACCATTAGGGATCTTTCCCAATGTGCCCATAACATTGAAAAGGAAAACCATTCAAATGAACGTAATGGTAGTCCAAGGACCCCTAGATTACAATCTACTCCTTGGGCGAGACTATATTTATTGCATGAGAGCCATTGTCTCATCACTCTTTAGAGTGATGTGTTTTCCGCATGAAGGAAGAGTGGTCAAGCTCGTAGACCATCTTTCATTTACCGGTTCACATATAGAAAATAGTCGTATACCATCCCTGAATGGTCTTTTCACACAAGGAATGTCTCATCAATCCCCAGTCCGTCTGCCCAATGAGCGCGAGTGATTCGGGGGCGTGACTGAAACCCAAGGGGCATGCACCCTGGTCTGCTTTGGCAGAAAAACTTCGGGTATAGAATAGGTTTCCGCAAGAGGTATATGACTGGTCTGACACTCCCCTCTGTGATTGGAAACGGGGGTTGGACTAGAATAAGATTCTCTTGTCAAAGTTATGTGGGTGGACGAGCGGTGCCACTCACCTTTGCTTATTTCGATAGACAGCGCCGAAGAAGTGTTTTGTTTGCGCTGTGAATAGAACAATCTTTCGTAACCTGTAAGAGGTAGACCTTTCCTGATAAAACAAATGTTTTGTCTGTAAATTGAGGGGTAACCTCAAAACTCTATTTTATACCTGGGGGCATGCAAACCTTTTGGCGTGCAAGCGAAGAGCGACCATTTATTTTTTAAATTTTTAGGTCCTCTAACCCTTTAAACTAGTAGGATTGGTCGTTTCCAAACTTGCATTAAGAAAGGATGTGGGGCAAATATTTGAAAAATTTCCATTTTAAATGAGACATTCTTATTATATGACTGGATTAATCGAGCAGTTTTAGCACATAGTTCAAGCTCGTTAAAAAATAAACATAAGACATGAGCAAATGTTTCCCCCCGCGTTTAAGCTCGTTAAAAAATGAACAGGTAAATAACCATCGTGAATGTAGTACTTCAGCCTTTAAAAGCCTTGGTCATGTTTGCACCATCACCTCCACTTTTTCATTGGCCGACCATTCACCTCCATTTGATTGTTTACCCCTTTTGAGGAACAGCTGCGAAGAGTGATCCTATTAGCCATCCTTGTAACACTGCCATGATTGGAAAATTCCAAGCCTTACCTGGAATCAGTTGCTACCCAATTTTATCACTCGTTCCTCAAAAGACGAGTCTCCTTTAAGCTCTTTTCAACTGACTCGTAAAATATGAAAAGATTGCCGAGCCATTGGCCACTCCAGCTCGTTAAAGCGATCAGAAGTGCTATCCCTCCTCTAGATTTTAATCTTTTTGGACCTGAGGGATTATTACACAAAAAGATCGAGCGCTTGTTTTGTTCGGCTCGTTAAAAGTATCGAAAATTCATCCCTTCTGTATTGTTTTATACTTTTTCGAGCTTAAGGGATTAGATGACGAAAAAGGAGTTTTGGAGTTCCCTTTACGTCTCTTTTCAGACTCTCTAAAAATGAAAAGGACCGAGTTATCTTTGTCGTTAAACTCGTTAAAAAACCTAATAGCGACAAACTTGTCCATAGTAGACAAGAACGAGTTTCACTATCGCTAGGCTCGTTAAAAAATAGCGATGGGTTTGCCCGAAGGGAAAATTATAGAACAAGAATATGTTATCCTCCTCAAGCTTGACAAAAATAAAGAGGTACTGGTCAGCAATGACTGGGGAAAAATTGGGAAGAAAACTTGAAGAAACTTTCTTGGTAGCAAGTCGCTCTTGAACATGACACTTTTACTCCGCATCCAAGTCGGGTTGGGTTGTTTCATTCACCGGTCACATCACCATGGTCACATCACACCATCCACATTTGGGGTTAATGCTACCAATCCATCATGTCAGTGTTGCTGATATGTTCAAGAGAAGTCACTCAGATAATTCACCTGTGTCTCACCCGCTGCGATACATTTATGCTCCATTCTTTCATGACTGCCACCCTGAACCTTATATCACCAGACCATTTTCACCTCCATTAAAATCATTTGCTCCGTTCTGTGTCATCGATGTGGGATTCATTAAGGCCCTCCTATGATGGATCGCTTCTTTTTGACATCAGCTCATTATCCAAGAAGTCGATCTAAGAACACCCCTTCAGTAATTTGAAGCTTGCATGCCTCAATGGCAAGTTTCTCACTTCCGACGAAAGGTTTACATCAATGGCCTTCGATCGAAAGATTTTGCGTGGTGTTTGATGCCAAGTCCTTTATTCACACCATGTGAATTGTACTACAGTACCTTGAGGGTCATTATCATTATCAGTGATTCCTCTCGTGCCTGTTAACAACTTGCATCATTGGCTGGTAATCAGGCAATGTCTTTCCATGTTCAACTCCAAAACATCTCTCGCATGGATCGACTTGTACTTTGAGTGAAGATCGAACGAGATTGAAGACCCTGGATCTAGTTTCATCCATCTGGGCTGCGATATATATTCAGGAAAATAAAGACATCAAATGTACATCATTGCGACATAGATAATCATCCAATCAAAGGGATGATGGCACTACCAGAATCATCAGTCTACACTTAGACGATTTTCTATCCTATGTACATGAAAATGAATTTATAAAGCTGAGCATGGGAATGCCCGCCTCAGCTAGATCATGAAAATATTATGAAGATAATGTATTGTATTGTATCTTATTACAGGTCTCCTCCCAGCTTGAAAGAACTTCAGATCCTCATGATAAAGCATTTCACCTGACATCAAAAAAGATTAACGACCTCATGCTTTAGGGGGCAACTGTTACAGATATTTTTGGGCCCTACAACCCCAGGCATAAAATATCCATAAACTAAGGGCTCCTAAGTCCCTAAAAGTGTTGTTCCAACCCCTAAAGGACCAAGGTCAACTGATTACAGCTTCTCCCAGAAGTTCTCCATGAAAAACTACTCAGAACTGGTCAAAACAGGATCATTGCACTTGCTCCATGGCTAGGGTACAATTCATCTCACCTAAGTACACTCAGTGGGTGCGTTGCATTTCAAAAATCCCTTCTATGGGGTGTGATGGGCGAGAAGAGACAAATGGCAGTGTCAATATGCAAGGTGGAAAAGCATGGAATCTTCCAGAAGCTTCTCCTATGACACTTGCCTCTCTGAATTCGACTAAGGATGAGTAAGAGATCATCAATCTCCAAGTGGAAGCAAGAACTATCAGAGGGAAGAAAATAATCAAATCACAAGCTCAATCATCTCCATTACATATATCTATATATGGATCCCTCATCCAAGAGATCCAGAGGCTGGAATTTTGCATCTTGTAAGGAATTGCTGTTAGTTTCTTGAGGCAACATCATAGTGTTGGGTGATCTAAGCTTTGTATGAGGTGAAGAAGGGCTTACTTGCTGAGAGGATGATGCTTGGTCAGAACAGCTGGTTGTAACTCTCTTGGCTCTTTCTTGATTATCAATAAGGTTATTCAAGTTTTCCTCCATACTTTTGTGTAATCTATATTTTGTGCATTTGTATGGTCAATTTACATCTGACCCTAGATTGTTTATGATAATAGATCCATGTTCTTGTATAGTTTTATGCTACTTTGATCCTACAGGTACTCTGTGAAGCTGGGTATATGAGAAGGCAAGTAGCAAAGGACTATCAGAAGAGAGAGGAACTGAGCAAGGAGTCAAGCGCAAGACAGAGGTTGGTATCCTTTATTCTTCTCTCATCTATCTTTCATAAAGGAAAACGAAAGTAGACTTTACTTTGTTCGTTTCTAAGGTAGCTACCACACCTTAGTGGGATGAGTAGTTCTGTGTAGACACTTTTCCCTGTAACAATAATGGCCCAAGCCTTACAGATATAGCATGTAGGGTTAGGGTTTCCAAGTGCTTCATGAGTTCCCTTAGGAAAAAGAAGTGATGTTTCCATGATTTAGTGCTCTTTCATGTTTGCATACTCCATTAGGAATTAGAAATTCCCCTAAATAAGTCAAGTTTTGATGTTTACCTGCTTTTATGAGATGACATAAGAGAGAATCTAGGGATATCTTCTCAGCCAATACGCTCCATTGACCCATAGAAACTGATGTAGGGTCAGTAACATTGTTCCCAAGGTATCAAGTAGAGTTACCCTAGGCACTAACACACCCTTAGGCTTGTTGAGAAGCTTTATAAAGCATGTTGATGGTGTCTAGACAACGTTAGCTTGACCACTAGGCCTCTAAACTTGGTCAATCCTTCATTCATCATGTGTTTGTCCTCTGAGCTGATGAGGATATCATTTCCCTGTATAATAGATGCCCCGTAAAGTGTGATATCAGAGGCTGCAATGATGGCCAAAATACTTTATATTTAACTGTCATTTTCTTTGGAAAAAAGAGACAGAGGATCAGAGCTTTGGGCTATATGAGAAACCTGATACAACACATATATATAACAACTAAAATCATGTGCTGAGTCAGGCATTCCCATGCTCAGTAGCTATGTCAGAGTGATTTTCTCATAAAATAGATATGGTGTTGCTGGCCATTGATAAGCACAATGAGGAACCTATGTCATAATAGGATCATTTTGATGAGCTATCTCCAAAAACAATAACCGCAACTTGGGAGAAGAAACAGGGCTGAGTGATGTAAGCCTCTACCCATGTTCTTGATTTTTGCTTCACCGAAAAACATAGATCAATACATGTGAATATAGGTGTTGATGTCGGACATGCACAAAATTGTTTGATTATAGTCAATAATGGAGACCATTAGTAGACACGAGGATGGCCACCGATAATTTTGATGGTCTCCAAGATGCACAGTACAATATAGCGAGTGCGAAAAAAATGTTTGTTGTCGAACACTCGTAGAATCTTTTAACCAGGAGCCAATAATGAAAATCCTTGACCAAGAAAAAGGTGACCTGCCACTGATGTCTGCAAGTACCAAGGCACTGAAGTGTTTCCGGGTCTTCTTACTAGATAGAGTGTTGAAGTCGATAGGAAGATACTTGTCAAAAGGTAGGCAATAAGGTGTCCTACATCAGTCAACACGAAACGGGACAAGAATTATTGTTTCTTGAGGAATACTTTAAGCATTGGGTCAAAGAGACAAAGGGCATGATGGTAGGAAATGCTTGATGGTTTGATGGAGGATACAAAAGATAAAGGTCTTCCCTTGAACAATGGAAGGCAAGACAATAGTTTTAACCATGCAACACTAGACTCATGAACACCAAAGAGTGTAAGGATACAGAGATGCAAGAAAATCAGGGTATATAAGCTAAACTCATAAGATGGTAAGATTCATATTGAGAGGCCATCACAAGGAAGGTTTATCTAAGGGAGTGCCATGTTCAAGGGAGTGACTGCTGCCAAAAATTTCTTTCAAAATATGGAACATAACGTAGTTGTATTTTCCACTTTCCTCATCTGATTAGTTTAGTGAGTTAGGATGGGTAAAATCATCGATATTTTCATGTTTTAATAGTATGAAAATGACCATAAAAAGAGTGACTCTATGCCATATCTGATTAGTTTAATGAGCCTAGTCAGGAAAACTCATCGATATTTTCATGTTTTAAGAGTCTGAAAAGGATCGTAAAAAGAGCGACTATATACCTCATCTATGTAATTTAATGAGTTGAGATGAGATAACTCGGTGGTCTTTTCATATTTAGAGATTCTGAAAAGATTGTAAAGAACGACTCCACGGTGGTCCCTTTGTCATAGTTTTTAACCAGGTGCGACAAAAGTTTAATAGTATACTCGGAATGGTTCCTTTTCTGTGAGTTAATCTATTGAGTCCGGATAAAGAGAAAGCTATGCTCAATAGATGTTTGCCTAATTTTTTTATGAGTATCAGGAGACAAAGTAAACTGAATATTCATCGTGAAATTTTAATGAGTCACGCGATGACAAACTCAATACCTTCATCGAATTTTAATGAGTCAAATGAAGAAAACTGAGGGTATCTTTTTCAGTTTAGTGAGCGAGGAAAATGAGGTAAAAGAACTACTCATTCCTTCTTCATATATTTAACGAGCCCAAAGAAGGGAAAAACTTGGGGACTTTTTGATTTAAGAGAAGGAAATAGTCCAAAAAACAAAGCGCTCATATCGTCGTCGTAAGTGTTTAACAAGCCCAATGAAGAAAAATTGGGGTTTTCTCGATTTAACGAGAGAGAAAAGCTCCTAAAAAGAATACTCGGAGCTTCTTCATAAGTTTTTAATGATCCTAAAGAAGGAACTCAGGGTTTTTTCAGTTTTATGAGTGAGACAAAAGTCCCAAAAATAATGCCCAATCAATCTTTTTCAGTTTAGTGAGCTAGAAAAAGAGGGAAAAAGAGTTTCTCTGATTGTCATCGTAAGTGTTTAACAAGCCCAACAATGAAAATCTTAGGGATTTTTCAGTTTTAGAGCGAGAAAACATCCCGTAAAAGAAATCGCTCATATCTTCTTTGTAGTATTTTAACGAGCCCAAAGAAGGAGATTCAACGTTTTTCAGATTAACAAGCAAGCGAAATACCATAAAAAGAATGCTTGATCTTCTTCGTGGTAGTTTAACAAGATCGAAGAAGGAAAATCAAGATTTTTTCAGATTAACAAGCAAGAAAAATACCATAAAAATAAGGTTCAATCTTCTTCATGGTAGTTTAACGAGCCCAAAGAAGGGGACTCGAGGATTTTTCGGATTATCGAGCAAGAAAATTACCATAAAAAGAAGGCTCATTCTTTCTTCATCTCATGCTTGAAAATATAAGGGTCTATTCAATGCATGTCGTCATAAAACCAAGGGAAAACATTGCAGAAGTCCTTAAAAGGGTAGGCGAAGCTCGTAATTTCCTCAGGATTGTGATTGGCTCCAATCTATATATTTTGCACAATGCTTGTCTTGACTGAAATATCGATAAGCAGTGCCTTGGAAATATTGCCCATGTTCCCTTCTGGATCCAAAGTTTGGATAGTCTTATAAGGCGAGGGAATGATTTCATGTGCGTCATAAGATAGGATTTGAATGGGCATCATGTCCGAACAAGATATCGAGACATGATGGTGAGAGTCCTCCCAAGGTCACTCTTCAAAACACATGATCTCTCAAATAGCTTCATCTGTAGGTAGGAATTGATTGAGGAGATCAAAAGAAGGAGTAGTTATGTGAGGGGAAATGGTATCATTGGCCATAACCAAAGTGGCCAGAGATTCAGATATAGTTTGAATAGCCTGGTACGCCAATTCAACTGGTGATAGTGGCATTTGTTCTCTGTAAGTGTCAATGTTTGAAGGGGCTAGTAGGATCCAAGGATTGGTCGATTTGTGAAGAATGGATGAAACCATATTTACCGTCTATGGAACCCCAAGTGGTGGAGGAGGGAAACAACCCATCAGGGAAGAGCCCTTCAATAGACTGGTACTGATAATGACACAAGAGTCAGGTACACCACCCACTAAGGGTACAAAGCTGCTAGGTAACGAGGAATAATTATGGGTGCAAAAGGACAGCTGGTCCACTGTGACTATCTTTCCATCCAATGGAAATAGGATGACGTGAAAGATAGTAGGCACAATGGTAGTCATGGCATAAGTCCAACTACGACCCAACAATAGATTATAGTAGAGCTTTCTATCTACGACTTCAATGTCCACTATTACCGTTTTCCCATTCAAGGTGATGAGGTAGCTATCTAGGTAACCTTTTGGGATGAAAGTGTGGCCATCGAAATCTTTAAGGGAATTTGATGGCGGAGATAGGGTTGGAGAACCCAAAGCGAGCCAACATGAAGCCGACATGTTGCAGGTTGAAGCACCTTCATCAATGACAATTCTATGTATTCCTCACCCTTGCGAAGATATTTTCACCTGAAATGCATTCTGGTGTGAAATCAAAGGTTTACATTTGTCCATGTCAAAATTTGCAAGCATGGAATCCTGAGGGTCAATACCACCAATTGCCAAAATCAAAACTTTGCTTTAAGCTAGAAAAGTTTGTAATACTTTGAGCGCTAACATAGCAAACAATGCTTGTGCCAAATCTTCTACAATACTATAGTTTTGTGCAGCACTTGTAGATGTATTATGCGTTGTGTGGCGAAGTGGCCCTTTTGGGAGGGAAATTACAAGATCAGAAACTGGCCTTTCGATATCAACATCATTAGGTGGTAGTGGGTTTTGACTCAAAGAGGCTTCCTTGGTATGAGCGGTTGGAGTTCCATACGATTTGGCTCTGGTTTTTAGATCTACTGTTTCAAAGGTGTAAGCAGTAGATGGTTCTTCACCAGTTGAAGGATGTTGCAAACCTCTATTTCCCCCTTGGGAGGGTTGGGGTTGGTTTGCAATAAGATGCTTCTACTGCTGAGCAGGGAAAGGATTATCCAGGATAACCGAGGTCCTTCTAGTGTCTTTTTTAGAAATGAATTCTGTGCTTTCCTGAAGATGCAGACAACGATAGGTCATGTCATCTTCGGCATAGATTTTGCAAGGGAATATGGAGGGTTTATCCTTTCAATCATTAGAGGACGCAACGACCTTCTTCTTTGGGTTGTGCAACTTTGTTGGTTGCTCTTAAGAAGGAGTGGTATTTTTCTTATTCTTCTTGTTTTTACCAATGGGTTTTTGTGTAGACTGCACAGAGTTTATCACGGTGGTAGGAAGGGAAGTCGATTTAGTAGAGGGGTCAACTCACATCTAGGCAATGTGACCACTGAGTTGTTTTACAACAGCCATGGAGGTTGCGCCGATAATCCCATTGGCATGCGCTCCAGGTTGCTGAGTAGCGGGAGCATTGGAGTTGTGAGGGGCATTGGGAATTATGTCGTATAGAGTGCCAGACTGTGAATATATCAGATCTAAGTGTTGGGGACAATGAACAGATTGGTCTTCTATGACTGTACCACCTAAGGCGACATATTTAGTGATTTGGGGGAGTAGAGACTTGCAGAACCAATCCGCTAATAGATAGCCTGGGAGGGGAGCCTTGAGTAACCTTTGCCTGCATCTCCATTCATGTATATGATCAAATATGTGGGTGGTGGTATCCTTATGTAATGAATTTAGGAGTTCTGTCCCAGTTTCATAATGGATGGGTATCTGGAAGTGCTTTAAGAATTCAATCACTAAATCACTGAAGGTATTGACTGATGTGCATGGTGACTCGATGTACCACTTGGCTGCATTGCCAATAAGGGTGCGATGAAAGAGACATAGTTGATATTGTCATCCACCATGGAGTTAAAAACACACTATAGATGATAGGTGGTGATGTGTGTACCTAGATCCTCCTTTTATTCCCTTTAAACATCGAGATCTCTATTAGTGCTTTATGTAGGATTGGTGGCCAAAGTAAGTTATGATAGATGGGGTTATTTGTAAGTTTTTACAAGTTGGGGATATCAAGTGTTGCCAAGTAAGGAAAGGTGTTTGATGCCCCCAAATCAGACCAAGGCAGTGACATATGACTTGAGGATCCTTATGGTCCCCCCATTGTGTTGTTTCCAATATTATACGCATGTTGCATGGTATAGTAAGTGCCTTGGGGTATGGTATTGTATTGTGGGTTTCCATATAGATTGCTAGGTTGGGGGATGGAAGTGCCCCCACGATAAGGAGTGCCCGATTGAATCATTTGAGGTTGTCAGTAGGGTGCCCCTATGGATTGATTGGGACCTTGTTGAGGGTTCCCGCTTGCCACATAACTAACCATAGCTCCTTAACTGACATAAGGATAGTTCATGTCAATCAATGACTGACCATGCATACCTGAAAACAAAGGGGGAATTGTGATGCTACCGGCCGATATATGCATATTGGGAACAATGTCACTAGATACCTAAATATGGGAGTTAGAACTATATAATTGTTATAGACATTTTTAGGAACTGCAACCCCAATCATAAATGTCCATAAACCAAGCGCTCCTAAGTCCCTAAAAGTGTTTTTCTATCCCCTAAAAGAACAAGGCCAGCTGACTACATCATCTCCCAGAAGTTCTCCATGAAAAACTACTCAGAACTGGTCAAAACTGGACCATCTCTCCTGCTCCATGGACAAAGTGTGATGCATACCACCTAAATGCACACAAGAGGTGTGATGCATAATGGAAAGCCCTTCTATGGGGTGCGATGGGCGAGAGTGGACAAATGGCAGAGGCAGTATGCGAGCTGGAGGATCATGGAATCTTCCAGAAACTTCTCCTGTGACACTTGCCTCTCTGAATTCGACCAGGAATGAGTAAGAGATCATCATTCTCCAAGTGGAATCAAGAACTATCAGAGAGAGGACACTAGTCAGATCCCAGAAGCTGACTCATCCCCCTTGCAAACATCTATATATGGATCCCTCATCCCAGAGATCCAGGGGCTGGAATTTTGTATCTTGTAAAGAATTGTTGTTGTTTTCTTGTTGTAACATCATAGTGTTGGGTGATCTAAGCTTTTCATGAGGTGAAGAAGGGCTTCTTGCTGAGAGGATGACGCTGGGTCAGAACAATTGGTTGTAATCCTCTTTCCTTTTCTTGATTATTAATAAAGCTATTCCAGTTTTCCTCCATATTCTTGTATGATTGATGATATATGCTTTTGTGTGGTCAATATATATCTGGTCCTATACTGTTTATGATAGTAGATCTCTATTCTTGGATAGAGTTATGCTGCTTTGATTCCACAGGTGCTCTTTGAAGCTGGGTAGATGAGGAAGCGACTGGCAAAGACCTATAAGAAGGGAGAGGAATCAAGAAAGGAACCAAGCGCAAGACAGAGGTTGGTCTCCTTCTTTCCCCTCTTATCTACTTCTCATAAAGGAAAACGAAAGTGGTTTTAGTTTGTTCATTTCTAAGGTAGCTACCAGCCTTAGTGGGACTAGAAGTTCTACATAGACACTAGATTTCCTGATAAAAAAATGGCGACTCCGCTGGGGACCGAATATATTGTTTGTTTGTCTATATTTGTTTGCTTTATAAACTTACAGATGGAGCCTGAAGTCAGGCCAGCTAGCCTTCGAACTGCATTTGCTATGCAAGTGCAAAGTAGATCAATGCTGCTTCAGTCTATCTCCAGGTTTTGTTTATGAACTGAAAATTGATTTACAAACTCTATAATTGCCCTTGTGGTGGCTCTAGTAACCTCCTTAGATCTACCCCTGTGATTTATTTACTGATTACCACTTGCTCGGCCTAAATCCCTAAACTGTGCTGCAACTGTGATCAAGAACTGGATCAAAGTCTCGCACTGTACCATCGCACCCTCTCTTCAAGGATATCAGTATGCATCGCACTTCCAGTGTGTTGTAGGTGGGACTCATACTGGAATCCCTGTGTAACAGCTGCGTTGATCAGAAAGGGCTTATTTTGCCTCTAGACTTTGGTTTTTCTTCACTTTTTCCAGCTCTATTCAGGAGTTTTGTTGTCTGTAGTCGGTATACCTCTGTTGGAAACCCCCTTCCTTGCCATTATTCCACCTCTATTGTGCAAAGAACTGTAAATGTTTTTATGTATTTGAGCCATTTTCAGTTCTCTTTTACAAATAAGTAGCGTAATTGAATTGTCGTTTCTTGATTTGGAAGTGTCGCAAGTGTCATTTTCAGTCATAGAAGAGAATCTGATTGTTCTTGATAGTCGATTACACTGTTACTCTTGTATTTGATTTGAATTAGTAGTTTTCCAAGTGTCGAAAGCAAGTTTTCAATTCCAAATCGCAAAGTGTTGTCATTGTCTTCATTTTGTCTTGAAAAGAAACTTGTTAGTAATGTCGCTTTGAAAAATAATTCATATTTGTGCTTATCTTTCTTTTTATCATTCACACATTAAGAAGGCTGAAAAGAAATACATGCATGTGCATTTGCATTTAGACTATTTTTTGGTTTGATTTAGGACAGCGCATATAGTGTGTGCTCTCTGCTCTATGTTGAAAGAAGATCATCTCTCTTTCTTTAGTAGCTAGGATTTTCATTGCAAAAAGAAGATTAAACGATTGTTTATCATCTTAGATTGCATTTTAGGAGTTGTATATCTACATCACACGGTGAACCTGAAAGGAAAATTTCTTAAGCAAGATCAACTGTAAAATAAATTTAATGAATCTAAAAATTCTTTGGAACCTAACACACAACATTTAGAAGTCTAGGCTAGAGACATATTCTAGCATCGTAAAGCCTGGTAATTGTTGTTTTCATTGCTGGTTGGGTGATTCCTCCACTTTGAGACGATAAGTGACAGTATGGACTTGTGCTCCCACGTACCATCAAGTATATATTGGGAGACCACAATAGGCTATATCCTTTATCCTTAGCAAGCCGTTTCTGCTGCCCTATCGATCGCAATGCACTGAACACAACATTCGGGAAGATTGACTATTGTACCGTAAAAAGTATTCTGCAGTTTTGCGATTTGTTTGGTAATCCCTCTGTCTATATTTCCAGAGTAGTCTCTTTCATTCCTTTTCAGACTCCTTAAAGGAAAAGGTCCATCTGAGCACTTGTCACTTCAAGCTCATTAAAAATCGAAGGTGACTAGAGTCATCTTTTGTTTTTCTAGACTCTTAAAAATTGAAAAAACAAGTTGTATAAAAGCATCTAAAATTCATTTAATTCGGAAACATATTTCCCCTTTTATTTTTAGTTGATCGAGTAATCCGCAATCATGGAAGAAAGTCAACTAAAACCCCATCGTTCGCGGAGGCTTACGAGTCAACCGTCTTTGTCTCCAGAATCAAAACTGTTACGGACAAAGCAAACTCGTTTAACCAGTTCCAAATCCCCTGGTAAAGTTAGAACAAGTGTTCCAACACCATCAGAGACTCCGGTTACTCCAAACATTTCTGGTATCCCTGCCTTTAGAGAAGAAGTTCCGTAGCCACCAAAGGACAGCAGAGCTGATCCTAGTGTGAAGGTAAACACTTGTATTACTGAACCAGCTCCATCTACAGCTAATTCGGAAGGTGTTATTCCCCAAACATCTGTCGCTGCAGATTCTATACCTTCTTCGGAACCATAAATATTTTATGGACATGACGGTCTACCTCTTCCACTTTGTTTGATTGCTATAAAAGAGATTGTGGAGGATCCTCCATCTAGTACTCCATCGCAATTTGGAGTCGGGATCACCCTATATCCTTATTCATCAGAAATTAGTCTACCGTTATCGGAAGCTCCTGTAGAATCGCTAGGAAATCTTTTGGATAGACTAGAAATGTCTGAAAAACCATCAACATCTAGGACTGTGTCATCTGACACAGCGACGACAGAACGTCTTGTTGTCACTCCAATAATGTTCGTTGGTATATCATCTGTCCCAACTAGCTCTCAATCACTAGATGGGGCCCACTCAGGGGCTATTTTGACAGTATGGTCCGTTCTCGTTTGTTCATCCAGAATAATATTTGGGAACTCTTATGTTGAATCTCAGCAAATTGATCCTTCATGGTGTCAATTTGGGCAGTCCGGTCCTAAAGGGCAAACCATTCCTTTGAGTACCGGATTACCGCCGTATGGGGGGCAATATACCCTTTCATTGACTCCTCCGGGAGGACAACCATACGAGAGTTCACAACAAAATTCAGGTTATGCTGGGATTACATCTAGCGGTTGGGTGCCAATACTGCCTCAACAACCAAGAGTTGTATACTCGATGCAACAATGCTTACCTATGTCTAATATACCAACTACGCCAGTTATTGTGGCGGTGTCGCAAGTACAAGCATTTCCTGTTGTATGCTAACCTCAGGTTTCTCAGGTTGTAATGCAATAGCCTCTTGTCCCTGCGACTCAACCACAATCGCCGGCTAGTGGAATGACACAGGCCCAAACGGGTACGATTACCCCTCATATTGGTCAAACAACCAGTATTAGACAACAGCACATGGTTTCACAACCATGGCTGGTGCAATATCAACAACTACAATTCCAACAAGTTTACCAAGGATCCGAGCAACAAATCTTTGCAAATAATGGGCAGCCGTATATTCAAAACAGTAAAAATCAACCATTCTAAAATGGTTATGCCCATCAACCTTACCAAAGTTACCAGCATCAAATGCATTATGCTGGTATGCAAAGACCAACTGCTCAGGCAATTCCATCTTATCCTAGGTATGCTTCACCGAACCTGAATCAATAGTTATCCTTCGTGGCAACTTTAGAGTTACCGGATCTAAATCAGCTAACGAACGATCCAATTGCTTACGCCCCTTGGTGGCCAGCGATTCCACATAAACTTCCATCACATATTCCTAAATTTAATGGAAATCTGGGTGAAGACCCGTCGAATCATGTGATGACCTTTCATTTGTGGTGTTCATCAAACACCATAAACGATGATTCGATTAGGCTTTGCCTTTTCAGAGAATGTTAACCGGTCCGGCAACAAATTGGTATATCGAATTACCTAGAGCTTCGTTTGATAACTTCAGTGCCCTAGCCACAACCTTTTTAACCCATTTTTAGCTACCCATAAGGTACGAAACGGGAACAGAACTTCTTACCAATTTCAAGCAAACGACAATCACTCACATATCTGATCATATTCATGAGTGGCAACGTCGTCATAGAATGGTAAAAACGTACATTCCTGATCAGCTTTTAGCTGAATGGTTTATCAAGTCATTATTACCTTCCATTACAAAAGATGTGGCAAAAGGAGGAGTCGTCACTGAAGAGCAAGTCATTGCTCGTGCGCAATGTTTAGACTTGATTTACACTCAGTCTGGCATGCTCTACGATAAAATACCTGATGCTCCCAGACCGGAATTTTCCGTTCCTCCTCCTCCTAAATCAAACAATGACTCTCATGCTGGCGATGGCATGATTGGTACGACAGACATGAAATCAACAAAGGCTACATCTAAAAAGACCCGTAAGTTTTCTAGTCAAAATGCAAAAGAAGAACTTCTTGCCTCAGAAGTAAATGACGTCTCAATAGACAAAGGCAAAGAAACCAAGCAACCAGGAGGCAAGAAGAAAAACAAAGGGAAGAAGAAGAAATAGGAGGAATCATCACCTGAAAAATCTTCTGCAAACCCTTTTGGAGATGAGAAACGAAATCGTCCATGCCTTATATGTGATGAGGATCATTGGACAAGAGAGTGTCCATATAAAGTTGAGCTTAGGAAATTCTTGAAGAATTCAAAAACCTCGGTGGTATTAATTGATCTATTTCCAAATCCAAGAACAAATTTGGTTGCTAGCGACAATGCTTCCCCGTCCCAAGTGCTGATGTTGTCGATTTCGAAACAACAAAATGATGCTTTGATAACGACAAGGACTAAAGATTATGGGAATCCACAGCTGTCGAACAAAAAGGATAAAGATCAACCTAGTAGTTCGACGACAACTTCAACAGAAGTTGCGCCACCCATCATTCCAGAGCTAACAATAAAACCGCCAAAGGGAGTAGTACACAAGTCGACATTTAATCCTCGTGCCAGAGTAGCACAACATTATAATATAGTGGAAGATCTGGCCCAATCTCCATCCACTATGTCGACACTTGAGGTATTGCAAAATTGCCCCTCCCAAAAGCAGGCTTTATTATCAGCAATAGGTGGGATTGACCCAAAGGATTCTAATCTTGTGTCCTTTAATCACAAAGGATACAATCCTCAGTTACCAGCTCAACTAGCTTTCCTCATTCAAGTGAAAGCCCTTAACAAAATTGTTCATCGAACAATTATTGATGAGGGGGCATCCACATGTATTATGTCGATGAGTTGCTGGAAAACTTTAGGATCTCCAACCTTGTTGCGATCTTCGACGACATTAAAAGCATTTGATGGATGAACATATACCCCATATGGGATTTTGAGTAACTTGCAAGTTGAACTGGGGGGAAAACAATAGAAATAGATGTTGAAGTAATCGACGGAAACCTCGATTAAAACATCCTACTGGGAAGGCCCTGGATATATGCTATGGCTGCCGTTGTTTCAACCGACTTTAGGAAGATTGCATTTCCCTTTCAAGAGGGGATTACAATCGTCGACCAACAAAATTTTCTCCCCAATAGTTCCCAAGTTACGGGAAGCATTCCAATGATCCATGGAAGCCCCCATTCGCTTCAAAATATCGGAGTAGGCCTACCAAAAGACCCTATATTAATGGGGACTTTTTCACTCCCACCTCCAATTAATCTGGTGGAAGTGGCAATGGTAGGGACCTGCAATATGATATCTTTTATTCAAAAGATCTCAGAAAATGATGTTAAAGTGGATCATCCGCATGTAATGCCTCCAAGCTCAATAGAAATATTGTAGCAATCAATGTTTTTGGCATGGGAGGCAAACCCAAATCAACGCTTATCAAGCGTTTGGATAGATAGGTCTAAGGAATATGACACCCCTTTAGATCCTTGGTCGCAAGTGCATCGCACCAACGAAGGAATTGTTCAGTCAATGATAATTGACAGGGTGCCATGTGAAGATTACCACCATCGTTCCCATCTTCCAGATTGTCAAGAAGATACTCCTGATGACCTTCATCATCCCTCAGTTTTTGATTTCCTATCGAATACTGTAAACACGGTGGATTTCGAGCGAAACTTATCCAATATCGAAGAAACTATTGCCATAATTATCTCAACCAAAACAGATGTTGTAGAGAATATTTATGTTGGCAAGTGTTGTTCTCCTTCAGAACGCGAAATATACGAAGTTCTTTTTCGCGAATTTAGAGATTTCTTTGCTTGGTCATATGATGAAATGCCAGGCATTGACTCGAGTATAGTTGAACACGAAATAAAGATGTATCCAGATGTCAAACCAGTACGACAACGGCTATGGCAGGTGCACCCCAAGAAAGCCGCTACCATCAAGATAGAAGTTGAAAAACTTCTCCATGATGGTTTTATTTACCCGGTTCCTCTAACCGATTGGGTATCGAACATTGTTCCTGTAATGAAAAAACAAGGAACGATCAGAGTGTGCATCAATTATAGGGATGTAAATCAAGCTTGTCCAAAAGACAACTATCCTACACCCTTTATTGACTAGATAATTGATGAATGCACCGGATGTGAAATATTTTCATTTATGGATGGATTCTCCGGGTATAATCAAATAAATATCCGCCCACAGGACCAGTCAAAGACTACACTTATTTGTCTGTGGGGCACATTCGCATATCACAAGTTACCCTTTGGTTTAAAGAATGCAGGGGCAACATTTCAGAGGGCAATGAATTATGCCTTCCATGACATCAAAAACATTGTTCAACCATATCTCGACGATCTTCCAGCTCATTCGCGAAAGTGGACCGATCATCCGCAACATTTAAGAGCAATATTTCTACTTTGTCGACACTACAAGATACGACTCAATCTGCACAAATGTGTGTTCTGTGTCAGTTCTAGTCGTTTTCTTGGCTCTGTAGTCTCAAAGGACGAGATTTGTCTCGACCCATGTATGGTTCAAGCAATCATAAATTTGCCTCCACCTTCCAATTTGCTTAAGATTCAGAAACTCCAAGGGAAAGCAAACTTTCTGAGGAGGTTCATTCCAAATTACGCCAAACTTGCTAAAGGTTATACACATCTATTGAAAAAAGAAGTACCCTTCGTCTGGGATCAGGTCGTGCAAGCTTACTTTGATGCTTTAAAGGAATCCCTAATGGAAGCATCATTAATGTATGCTCCTAACTATCAAAAAGACTTTAACCTGTATCTGGCTACAACGGATACAACCATCGCGATGGTTTTAGTTCAAGAAGACAATGGAATTGAACATCCCATATATTATTTGAGTAGAAACTTAAATGATACAGAAAGCAAGTATTCCTATGTTGAAAAGCTGTCTCTCGCAGCTGTTCAAGCGATACAACGATTTTGACATTATGTCCTCTTTCGAAAAACTACCATTTTATCATATTGCCACCCCATGACTTATATATTGTCACGACAGTTGTTGGGGGGAAAATATTCAAAATGGATAGCAATCCTTCAAGAGTTTGATCTGGAATTTGTAAAATCCAAATCGAAGAAATGCCTGGTTTTCGCAGAATTACTATGCGATCTCCCATCATCGTCCAACGATGAAACATCCAAAGAAACCATCATGGATGAAACTTTGTTTCTGATATCTTCAAGCAACACGTGGTATGGAGATATAATCATTTATCTCCAAACCCAAAAATATAGGTCTGATACCTCTCGCTCGGAACAAAAACTTATTCGATACCAATCAAAAGACTACATGATCATCGGTGATACCCTTTACCACCGTGGTGTCGATACAGTTCTGACGAGGTGCCTCACCCATGAGGAGGCCGAAAAAGTCCTAAATGATTGTCATTCAGGCGCGTGTGGGGGGCATCAATCTGGTTACACTACGGCACAAAAATTTTTACGAGCAGGCCATTTCTGGCCAACAATGTTCAAAGATCACATAACCGCAGTCAGAAGTTGCCATGCATGTCAAATTTCGATAGCAAAGCCAAAAGACCACCTGCATCACTACAAACAATAGTTGCGGTTGGGACATTCGCCAAATGGGGCATAGATTTCATGACATGTAACCCCACCTCGACCGGGGGGCATGGGTATATCATAGTCGCAGTAGACTATTTTACCAAATGGGCCGAAGCGATGCCTACATTAAACAACGCCGGCGAAACAGCTGCCCTTTTCTTTTTCAATCATGTAATCACCAGATTTGGCATTCCACAGGCCATAGTCACAGATCATGGATCACATTTTCGCAATCACATGATGGTTGAATTGGCTGCCAAATTAGGGTTGTCCCACGATAGCTCTACTCCATATTACTCGTAGGCCAATGGACGGGTTGAAGCAATCAACAAAGTCCTGAAGTGGATGCTGCAAAGGATGATTGGATTCCATAAAAGGAGTTGGCACCTGATCCTGTACTCAGCCTTGTGGGCATACCGAACATCGGTAAGGAATGCAACCAGGTTTACACCCTTTCAACTGGTGTATGGCCTAGAAGCAATCTTACCATTTCAGTGTGAAATCTCATCCCTCAAACTTGCAGTCGACCTTCTCCCTGGAACTTCAGAAGAGGAGGCTTGTTTCTTGGAACTAATCTAATTGGATGAAACTCGTCATGATGTCGCTTTGGCTAATGAAGCCCATAAGAAATAAGTCAAGGCACAGTTCGACAAGAATGTCAAAACCTGTGTCTTCTCAGAAGGTGACTTGGTCTTACTTTACGACCAAGAATCCGATAAATTGGGAGCAGGTAAATTCAAGTCTTTGTGGATGGGCCCCTATATTGTTAAACGTGTATTAGCAAAAGGATCCTACGAGTTAATGGATTATGACGGGATCCCACTGGCGCAACCCCGTAATGGGTTGTACCTTAAGCGTTACTATGCATAATTCAGTGTAGTAACCCCTATGCTTTTGTTACATTTTTGTTTTTGCTAAGGGTAATTGTTTTGGTCAAGTAATCCACTTTTTACATTTGTCGCAGATGTCGAACCTATTGGAATCTTTTGTTTGATATTCCAATGGAGCGAGTCGTAATTTGCGGAACCTATCTTCTGCGGCTTGGGCAATTTTTGATCCAAGCGGCGAGTTAGTAAGTTTCAAAGGGGTATCTATTGGTCAGTCAAAAAATAACATCGCTGAATATAGCACGTGGATAGAACTTCTCTCTGATGCCATCACACATGGCATACACCGACTTGTCGTCAAGCTAGACTCACAACTCATCATACTACAACTCACTGGTATCTACTCCGTCCGAAATCTAGCTATCTATCGCATGTTCCTAAGGGTCAAGATTTTGGAAAGGCAATTTGATTTTATTCAATATCAGCACATTTCTAGAAACTTAAACACATTAACGGACTCATT
Organism: Pinus tabuliformis; assembly: GCA_031772625.1. NCBI lineage: Eukaryota > Viridiplantae > Streptophyta > Pinopsida > Pinales > Pinaceae > Pinus > Pinus tabuliformis. The sequence goes on along the minus strand of CM062811.1, from coordinate 918,191,353 downwards.
GGAAAATTATGTGTTAGATAGACATTTGCAACATTTATAAAAAGAAGCATTTCATCAATATTTGCATCAGGATCATGTAACTTAACCAAAATAAAACTCTGAAAATCATATATATATATATATATATATATATATATATATATATATATATATATATATATAACTGTTTATGGTTTACATATAATGTTCTGTAACCAAGACAAAATTGGTTAGATGACCCAAAACTCAAAAATGCTAGGGGGCACCCTAGTCTAATGATGCTGGTGATAACAAGTCACCGCCTATGCAATCATGCGTAAAAGCCTAGTCCATCAACTCGGCAAGCCGGTAGTATGTTGCTGCAATCTCAGAGGCAGCTCGCCAGTCCTCACATCCAGAATAACAAGAGTGATGCCCTTGACCTGATCTTGCAATGCTGAAAGAGTCTTGGCCACATCAAGGTCATGAAGGATAACCCTTTCCATAGCCTCTCCTGCTGGAGTGGCAGCTGGCACTCTTAGGCGTAATACTGGCCAAACTGGTCCAACATCTGCATGAGCACATGAGCTTTGATTAGTACTGATAGAAGAAAGAACAAGAACATTATAAAGAGAAACGATAAATAGAGATATGGTCAAAGAATTTACCGATGACACCCCAATGCTCGCTAGCCAGCAGTACCAAATCTCGGTCACCCCGGAAATCCATACCAGCATATGGATACTCAGAAAAAACCATCTCCTGATAGTTGAACCACTCGAAGAAAGTATCAGAAAAGGAAACCTGGGACTGACCAACATGTTTGGCCATAAGGTCGACCCATCTCTGCATCCGTGGCTCAGTCGGTGGAGGTAAACCAAGTGAAACATACTGCGGTTGCATCAGCGGGATCTTTTCCAAGGCAAAAGCAGTCAAAATAGAACCATATCCAAAGTTCTTCAATCTTCTGTTTTTCACCTTGGTCAGTTGTTCGTTCATCACAGAGTGTATTGCATCACACCAGTTCAACACCTTTGGTTCAAGGCATTCCAAGGCGTATTGCATATAAGACCTATTGGCCACATGAAGAGCTACACTACCAGCCAGTCTAGAAAAAGTGAACAGAATGGTCCTCAAGGACCGGTCAGTAACATCTCGAATATTGATCTTGTCGTCCTTACTCGGCTGAGATCCCTCTTTACAATACCGGCGAATGTAATCTCTCAAAGATTCACCCCCACAAGCCGAACCTAATAATGAGATAGGGGCGTCCCGCCTCGATAAGACGGTTAAAAAATAGATGTCCATGATAGTCAAAGGGATAGATTTTCCCCTAATCTAGAACACTTGGCTGGTAGGATCCCATGCATCGAGAAAATATTGCAACAAGTTGATTTTTTGCCTCCAGCTAGAGATGCAAAAAAACTTAAACAGGCCACAGTTCCGCAGTGCATTTAACGTAACCGGATCATGTAGGGCAAGCATGTCCTCTTCTTCATGCTCACGTTCTCACCATGTAACATTTTGATCCAATGAATATCTGAAAGCAAACAAGAGGAGAGTCAGAATCCTGATTTGTTGAAAAACAAGCAAAAATTACCATGAAAAACTGTGCACAAACTTCCCTCTTTGCGCCCATTGCACCCCCAGCAGTGTTTTGGGTGGGATGCATGCTAACTGGCCAATGGCCAAGCCAGCATGCATCGCACCTTTCGATATGGAAGAGGTGCGATGGAGCCAAGTGAGTTTTTCAAACCCCAGGAGCTCAGAAAAACTAGAAAACATGCTCAGAATTCAAAAAGGAAAGGATGAAACTGAAGAGCTCAGGTTTAGCTCCTACCTGGTCCAGACGGCACCAAGAATCGTCCACAGAATCTCCCGGAATCAGCTAGTGAAAATAAAAGGGGAAAGCACCTCCAAAGCTCCAACAAACCAAAGTTCAAATGAAATGGTAAAATGAGAGGTAAAAAACCACTTTTAAAATACTTTTCACTTTATTCAAGTAAAATATTAGTGTTTTGACTCATTTTTCAAGTATATATTATTCTTTTCTAACTAGTTTGATGAAGCAATTGAAGAGGCAGTACAACCTTTGAAGGAACAAAGTTGTCAATGGTAAAGTAATCAATGACCATTATATCGAGTAGTTTTAATGCGAAATTCAAGCTCGTTAAAAAATAAACATAAGAAATGAGAAAACATTCCCCCAGAGTTTAAGCTCATTAAAAAATGAACCAATTTCCGGTAAATAACCATCGTGAATGCATTATCATCAGCCTTTGAAGCCTTGGTTGTGTTCTCATCATCACCTCCACTCTATATTGGCCAATCATTCACCTCCATTTGATTGTTTACCCTTTTGAGGAACAGCTGCGAAGAGTGATCCTGTTAGCCATCCTTGTGACACTACCGTGATTGGAAAATTCCAAACCTTACCTGGAATTAGTTGCTACCCGAACTTATCACTCTTTTCAACTCACTCGTAAAATATGAAAATATTGTCGAGCAATTGGCCTCTCCAACTCGTTAAAGTGACCAGAAGTGCTATCCCTCCTTTAGATTTTAATCTTTTTGGACCCGAGGGATTATTACACAAAAAGATCGAGCGCTTGTTTTGTTCGGCTCGTTAAAATTACCGAAAATTCATCCCTTTTGTATCATTTTATACTTTTTCGGACTTAAGGGATTATATGATGAAAAAGGATTGTTGGAGTTTTCTTTACGTCCCTTTTTAGACTCTCTAAAATTGAAAAGGACTGAGTTATCTTTGTCGTTAAACTCGTTAAAACCGAATAGCGACAAACTTGTCCATACAGACAAGAACGAGTTTCACTATCGCTAGGCTCATTAAAACATAGCGATGGGTTTGCCCGAAGGGAAAATTATAGAACAAGCATATGTTATCCTCCTCAAGCTTGACAAAAATAAAGAGGTACTGGTCAGCAATGACTCGGGAAAAATTGGGAAGAAAACTTGAAGAAACTTTATTCATAGCAAGTCGCTCTTGAACATGACACTTTCACTCTACATCCGAGTCAGGTTGGGTTGTTCTGTTCACTGGTCATATCACCATTGGTCCATCACACCATCCATATTTTGGGTTAATGGTACCAATCCAGCATGTCAGTGTCGCCGGTATGTTCAAGAGAAGTCGCTCAGAGAATTCACCTGTGTCTCACCCGCTACAATACATTCACGCTCCATTCTTTCATGACTGCCACCCTGAACCTTATATCATCAGACCGTTTTCATCTCCATTAAAATCATTTGCTCCATTCCCTGTCATATATGTGGGATTCATTAAGGCCCTCCTACGACGGATTGCTTCTTGTATATATCAGCTCATTATCCAGGAAGTCGATCTAGGAACAACCCTTTCAGTACTTTGAAGCTTGCATGCCTCAATGGCAAGTTTCTCACTTCCGACGACAGGTTTACGTCAATGGCCTTTGACTGAAATATTTTGCATGGTGTTCGATGCCAAGTCCCTTATTCACACCACGCGAATTGTACTGTAGTACCTTGAGGGTCATCATCATTATCGGTGATTCCTCTCACGCATGTTAACAGCTTACATCATTGGCTAGTAATCAAGCGATGTCTTTCCATGTTTGACTCCAGAACATTTCTCACATGGATCGACTTGTACTTTGAGTGAAGATCGAACGAGATTGAAGACCCCGGATCTAGTTTCATCCATCTGGGCTGCGATATATATTTTGGAAAATAATGACATCAAATGTACATCATTACTGCATGGATAATCATCCAATCTAAGGGATGATGGCTCTACCTGTTGTTGGGAAAAGTATCCAATACGGAATGACCCTATCCCACTCTAAGGGTGATAGTACCTCAGCAACAACTGAATGCAAAGCTATTCAAGATTACTTCTTTATGAGATGTAAGAGAGAGGAGAAAGGGATCCACTAACCATTATCTTCCGCTAATGGTTGATCCAATCTTCCCTCTTTGCTGCTTGCTCTTTCACCGGCCCAGCTACACAAAGATCCTGTAAAAGCACAAGAAAAGGAAACTACAAGAAGAATACATCCATAATTGATTCAAGGATTAGAATAAATCAAATATACAAGCATCAATACACCATTGAGACACATGCATATAGAAGAACCTCAAATGCTTTATTAATGGAAGAAGTAAAGTTTTGAGAGTGTTACAACCATAAAAGGCCCAATCCAGCAACACCTCCCAGCAGAAAGAAATCTCCTCTTCACCTCCTTCAAGCAAATCACCCAATAGTTTTATACTCAAACCAATAACACTTCCTTACTTGCACAAAATTCCAGCCCCCCTAGACCTCATGAGAGAGCTCTATATATAGGAGTTTTGGAGAAAGGATGAGTCAGCTTGAGACTGGCATGAAGCTGACTAGTGTCCTTTCCCACTTCAGTTATTCTTCCGTTCTTGAGTCCACTTGGAGTTTCTTGCTTCCACTTGGATATCTAGATCCTCTTACTCATCACAAGGCGAATTCCCTGATCCAAGTGTCATTTTGGAAGCTTCCTGGGCATTTGACACCTTGCAGAATGACTGTGCCACTTGGCCAATCTCGCCCAGCGCAGGTAGCCTTCATTGCTTTTGACATTCAGCGCAGGTACAGAGTGGAGCAGTTGACATTCAGCGCAGATGCTCAGTGGAGCAGCTGACATGATCCAGAAATAGCTTGTTTTTGAGTGTTTTCAGGTGGAGAACTGATTTTTAGTGCTGTGGTTTGCTGACCTTGTTCCTCTAGGGGTAGGAACAACATGTTTAGGGACTTTGGATCCCTCAGATTATTGACATTTCATGCTTCATGCTGTTAGGCACAAAAATGTCTATAACAGTTGCCCCCTAAAGTATGAGTTCATTCATCGGGTGAAATGCTTTATCAGGAGGATCCGAAGTTCATTCAATCGCTGAGAGGTGCCCTGTAATAAAATGAAATACAATACATTATTTTTCTTTCTGCTTTCATGATCTAGCTGAGGCGGGCATTCCCATGCTCAGCTTTATAAATTCATTTTGGTACATATAACAGACGACCGTCTGATGGTACACTGATAATTCTCTGCTGAAATTATCATCCTTTGAGTAGGATGATCATCTGCTGCAATAATGTACATATCAAATCCCTTTATATTTCTTGAATATATATCGCAGCCCGGATGGATGAAACTAGATCCGGGGTCTTCAGAATCGTTCCATCTTCACTCTAAGAACAAGTCGATCCATGTGAGAATTGCGCTGAAGTCGAACATGGAAAGACATCGCTTGATTACCGGTCAATAATGTAAACCGTTAACAAGCGCGAGAGGAATCAACGATAATGATAATGACCCTCAAGGTACTACAGTACAATTCACGTGGTCTGAATATAGGACTTGGCGTCAAACACCATGCAAAATCTTCTGGTCAAAGGTCATTGATGTATACCTGTCGCCGGAAGTGAGAAACTTGCCATTGAGGCATGCAAGCTTCAAAGTACTGGGGGGGTGTTCCTAGATCAACTTCTTGGATAATGAGCTGAAGTCGACAAGAAGTGATCCGTCAAAGGAGGGCCTTAATGAATCCCACATCAGTGACACGGAACGGAGTTAATGATTTTAGTGGAGGCGAAAACAATCTGTGAGATATGATTCAGGGTGGCGATCATGGGTGGATGAAGGATAATGTATGGCAGTGGATGGGACACGGTTGACTCGTTCTGAACAAAATCTCTTGAACATATAATGACACTGATGCGATGGATCGGTAGCATTACCCCAAATGCGGATGTTTTGGCGAAGACCATGGTGATGAGACCGGTGAATGAAACAACCCAACCCGATGTGATACGGAGGACAAAGTGTCATGTTCAAGAGCGACTTGCTACCATTAAAGCTTTGAGGTTCTCCCAATTTTTCCCCAGTCATTTCTGACCAGTACCTCTTTATTTTTTTCAAGCTTGAGGAGGATAACATATGCTTGTTCTATAACCTGCCCTTCGGGCAAGCCCATCGCTATGTTTTAACGAGCCTAGCGATAGGGAAACTCGTTCTCGTCTAAAGACAAGTTTGTCGCTATTTAATCATTTTAACGAGTCTAGCGACAACGACAACTCGGTCCTTTTCATTTTTAGAGAGTCTGAAAAGGTACAGAAAGTTAACTCCAAAATTCCTTTTTCATCATCTAATCCCTTAAGTCCGAAAAAGTATAAAACAATACAGAAGGGATGAGTTTTCGATAACTTTAACGAGCCGAATAAAACAAGCGCTCGACCTTTTTGTGCAATAATCCCTCAAGTCCAAAAAGATTAAAATCTAGAGGAGGGATAGCTCTTCCGGTCACTTTAACGAGCTGGAAGGCCAAAACTCGGCAAACTTTTCATATTTTACGAGTCAATTGAAAAGAGCTCAAAGAAGACTCGTCTTTTGAGAAACGAGTGATAAACAGGGATAGCGGCAGATTCCAGGTACAGGTTGGAATTTTCCAATCACGGCAGTGTTACAAGGATGGCTAAGTGAAATCACTCTTCGCAGCTGTTCCTCAAAATGGGTAAACAATCATATGGGGGTGAACGATCGGCCAAATGGAATGGAGGTGGCAGGTGCAAACACGACCAAGGCTTTTTATGGCTAATAAATTTACGATCACAATGGTTATTTACCAAAATAGTTCTTTTTTTAGATAAAAATGAGCTTAAACTCTGGAGGAAACATTTCTCACTGCTTTTATTTATTTTTTAACGAGCATGAAGACCGCGTTAAAACTGCTCAGATCTTGCGTTTATTTTTTAACGAGCATGAACTTTATGCTAAAACTACTCGATATACCAGTCATAAGATAAGAAATGTCTCCTGTGAGATCTCTATTTTTTATAGAGCTTCATCTTCACTAAGCTTTGCTCCCTCGCATCCTTTCTTTATGCAAGTTCGGACACGGCTAATCCCAAAAACAGATAAATAACCGTTCCTAGCTTGCACTCCAAAAGGTTTGCATGCCCCCAGGTATAAAGTACAATTTCAAGGCTGCCCCTACTTATCCGATAAAACATTTGTTTTAAAGGGTGAGGCTTGCCTCTTCCTGGCTACCCAAAGATTGTTCTGTTAATCTTTCAAACTGAACACTTCCTCAGCAATGTCTACCGAAATAGACAAGGGTGAATGACTGTTGTCAAACAAGTAACCTTGACAAAAGAATCTTATTCTAGAACAACCCCTCTTCCAAATACGGACGGGGTACGGACTAGTCATATTCTTTCGCGGAAATTCTACCTTATACCCAGGGTTTCCTCTGCCCGAAGCAGACCAGGATGCATGCCCCCTGGGTTCCAGTCCCATCTTTCTGAATCACTCGCACTCATCGGGAAGGAGGACTGGGGGTGGAGACATTTCTTGAGTGAATAGACCATTGAGGGTTGGTATTTGACTATTTGCGATGCGTGATCCCGGAAATGAAAGTTGGTCTACGAGCTTGACCACCCTTCCTTCGTGTGGAAAACACATTACTCTAAAGAGTGAGGAGACTATAGCTCCCATGCAATATATATAGTCTCGTCCAAGGAGTAGGTTATAATCCAAGGGTCCTTGAACGACCATCACATTCATTTGAACGGTCTTCCCTTTCAATGTAACAGGCACATTGGGGAGGATCCCTAATGGTCGACTGGTTCCTTTGTCAAAACCTGAGAGATTTCTTATCTCAGGCAAAAGCGCCGGGGAACCCAGTGCTTTCCAAGCAACAGAGGAAAGGATGCTCACAGATGCCCCTTCATCAATGATAGTTCCTGCCATTACCATTATATAAATTTGGACTATGATTCTGAATGGTATACTGGCTGGCAACTGGGGTCTGCCTAGTTGGTTCCAATCAAAGGACACAACCAGGTTGCTTGGTGGTGGGACCGAATATACGGCCGGATACGACCCTGACGATGTTCCTTCCTGCGATAAAGGAATGGGCGCATTGCCCTGATGCTCATCAGAATTTGTGTTGATGAAAAGAATCTGGATGGTGTCATCCTTATTCTCTTCAGTGAGGGTGTCATTTGAAGATGAATCTTCAGTGACGGTGTCATTTGAGGATGAAACCTCTGAAGGAAGAACCGGGTCAACTGCCGTATCGACCTTTAGACTTTCGTTTGGTCTGGATTCAGTAGGTTCATTTTCAATGACTGACGCTTCAGCTGACCACTTGAGCGGGCCAGCTCTGTTTTCAACCAACGAAGGACTTGGCACGAGTTTTTTGTATCCAGGAGGAAGTCTCAACGGTGAAACCAGGCGATCTTCCAAAACTCTCTTCGCTTCGTCTAATAAGGGACAACGGTGGATGGCGTGACCGCCTTCACACAGTCTACAGGGGGATCTTGCTCCCCCCTTTTGTCTTGAACCTTCACTTTTGCTGGTTGACGGTAAGCACTCAACATGGCTATCAGAGGTTGATGCTCCCGAATTGTGCAACCGAGGGGACCATTCCCTTAGTATCCGGGGAATACAGGGATAATCTCTATGGAAGCGGTCTCCTCTACATATGACACATGGCGATTTAGGCCCGGTCTGTGCTGTGTGTGGATTTTTGTTAGATGTCTTTTGCTTGCCCCCAGTCGCCTTAGGCTCCTTCTTCTTCTTCTCTTTCTTCTTCTTTTCCTCCTTCTCCATGGGAGCTTGGCTTTTTCTAGCTCCACCTTTCAAAGATGAAGGATTGGAGGAAGAGTTATAGGAAGTAGAAGGCCGGTGGGCAGCTCTAGACTCATCTAACTGTTGACTCGACTGTTCAGGAACCATGGTGTTCTGAACTACATTAGTTGAGAATAGCCAAATAGGCAGGCCAATTGTCAGTCCTGGAAGCGACAATGTGGCCATGTGGGGTGCACCAACTTCTCCCCAAGAGGAGAAAGAACTAGGATTTCCATCATGTGGAATTCCTTGGTTGGGGCGTTCCATGTTCTCAACATACAGATCAACGCGGGAATAGAAGGTGATTATGTTACGTTTAAAATAAATTTTATAACGACGCTTAGACACAACTTGCTTTTTCACTTTTTAAGAGTCGAGAAAAAGCTAAAGATGACTCTAGTCTCCTTCGATGTTTTAACGAGCCCGAAGTGACAAATTCTCGGATGGACTTTTTCAGTTATAGAGTTTGAAAAAGGCCAAAAGAAACTGCTCTGGAGTTCTAGGCAGAGGGTGTGCCAAACTTTTCGCAAAACCACAGAATACGTTTTACGGTACGAGTGGTCGATCTTCGTGAATGCTGTGTTCACTGCATTGCGATCAGTAGGGCAGCGACACGGTTTCCTATGGATAAAGGCTTTGATCCTATAGGGGTATCCCAATATATACGCGACGGTACGTGGGAGCACAAGTCCGTATTGATACTTATCACTTCACCGTGGAGGAATCACCCAACCACTCAACGCTAAGATATCACGTTTAACGACGCCAGAACACGTCTCTAGATTAGACCTCTATGTGTTTGCGTTATGTTTCAATGCGTTGTTATGTAAATTCAATTTATTTTAAGGTTGATCTTGTTTAGCAGTTTGCCTTTATGGATCACCACGAGATGTATAGTAACACTCCTAAATGCAGTCTAAGATGATAAGCAAGCTTTTCAATCTTTCAACTTTGAAAATCTTAACTACTGAGGGAAAAGAAAGATAACACCTTTTCACCCAGATCATAGAGCACACACTAATGCATTTTCCCTAAATCAACATGCAAACTGTCATAATGCACATGCACAATGCAAGTATTTCTTTTCTCTTTCTTAATGTTGGTGCAATACAAAAAGAAAGTTGTTGTATAATTTTGAATTCAATTTCAAGCGAAAGCAAACAAGTTTGTCCAAAATCAAAAGACACCTTAAGATTTACTTGTTTCGACACTAGAAATATATAAAATCAAACCATATGACGAAAGCGAAAGCTCAATCAGCTATGAACAACAAATAAACTAACTCTTAAGATCAAAATGACACTTAATCACAGGTCTAGATCTAAGAGGCCACAGCAAGACTAGTTCACTTTCGTTATGGGAAACTGTAAATGTACAAGAAATACACAAAGAACAAACACAGTTTCTTTATACAACTGAGGCGGAATAGTGGCAAGGAAAGTTGGTTTCAGATAGGCACATTGACTGGTAACAGGTAGCAAAAACAAGAGTGAAAACAAGGCAAGAAACAGTAGGAAACCCCAGTAGCACAAGGCAAGACTCGTCCAGTGCAGGTGGTACACAGGCAGTTTGACCTTCAGCGCAGGTAGCCCCTTCGGGAACTACGCTGAAATGCAGACAGCCTTCACACAGCCTGCACTGAAGAACGAAACTTTCGTTTCTCTTGGTTTCCGGGTCACAGATTGCTAAAAAATTCACAGTTTTTGGCCAAATCAGAAGCTATCAGTCAAGGACACACTAAGGGATGAAAAGGAGGATGAAAAGCTATCACTAAGAGCTTATTAGAGTCTTTGTGGATCAGCTCTTCAAATCATAAACTTACCCAGAAACTGAGCTAGAGCAGCTGCCCTCTACTTTGTATTTGAAAGATCCAAATACAGTTCGATTCGGTACTCCCTTTGTTTATGAAATGAATAGCAAAAAACACAAACAACCAACAAGATACGATCCCCAGCGGAGTCGCCAATTTGTTGTTGGGAAAAGTATCCAATACGGAATGACCCTATCCCACTCTAAGGGTGATAGTACCTCAGCAACAACTGAATGCAAAGCTATTCAAGATTACTTCTTTATGAGATGTAAGAGAGAGGAGAAAGGGATCCACTAACTGTTATCTTCCACTAATGGTTGATCCAATCTTCCCTCTTTGCTGCTTGCTCCTGGCTCCTTGCTCTTTCACCGGCCCAGCTACAGAAAGATCCTGTAAAATCACAATAAAAGGAAACTACAAGAAGCATACATCCATAATTGATTCAAGGATTAGAATAAATCAAATATACAAGCATCAATACACCATTGAGACACATGCATATAGAAGAACCTCAAATGCTTTATTAATGGAAGAAGTAAAGTTCTGAGAGTGTTACAACCATAAAAGGCCCAATCCAGCAACACCTCCCAGCAGAAAGAAATCTCCTCTTCACCTCCTTCAAGCAAATCACCCAATAGTTCTATACTCAAACCAACAGCACTTCCTTACTTGCACAAAATTCCAGCCCCCCTAGATCTCATGAGAGAGCTCTATATATAGGAGTTTTGGAGAAAGGATGAGTCAGCTTGAGACTGGCATGAAGCTGACTAGTGTCCTTTCCCACTTCAGTTATTCTTCAGTTCTTGAGTCCACTTGGAGTTTCTTGCTTCCACTTGGAGATCTAGATCCTCTTACTCATCACAAGGCGAATTCCCTGATCCAAGTGTCATTTTGGAAGCTTCCTGGTCATTTGACACCTTGCAGAATGACTGTGCCACTTGGCCAATCTCGCCCAGCGCAGGTAGACTTCATTGCTTTTGACATTCAGCGCAGGTACAGAGTGGAGCAGTTGACATTCAGTGCAGATGCTCAGTGGAGCAGCTGACATGATCCAGAAATAGCTTGTTTTTGAGTGTTTTCAGGTGGAGAACTGATTTTTAGTGATGTGGTTTGCTGACCTTGTTCCTCTAGGGGTAGGAACAACATGTTTAGGGACTTTGGATCCCTCAGATTATTGACATTTCATGCTTCATGCTGTTAGGCACAAAAATGGCTATAACACTACCGGAATCATCAGTTTGCACACAGATGATTGTCTATCTTATGTACATGAAAATGAATTTATAAAGTTGAGCATGGGAAATGCCCACCTCAGCTAGATCATGAAAATATTATGAAGATAATGTATTTTATTGTATCTTATTATAGGTCGCCTTCTAGCTCGAAAAACTTTGGATCCTCATGATAAAGCATTTCACCCGACATCAAAAGATTAACGACCTCATGCTTTAGGGGGCAACTGTTATAGACATTTTTGGGCACTGCAACTCCAATCATAAATGTCCATAAACCAAGGGCTCCTAAGTCCCTAAAAGTGTTGTTCTATCCCCTAAAAGAACAAGGTCAGCTGACTACATCATCTCCCAGAATTTCTCCATGAAAAACTACTCAGAACTAGTCAAAACTGGACCATCTCTCCTGCTCCATGGACAAAGTGCGATTCATCCTACCTAAATGCACATGGGAGGTGAGATGCATACTGAAAAGCCCTTCTATGGGGTACGATGGGCGAGAGTGGACAAATGGTAGATGTAGTATGCGAGGTGGAGGATCATGGAATCTTCCAAAAACTTCTCCTGTGACACTTGCCTGTCTGAATTCGACCAGGGATGAGTAAGAGATCATCATTCTCCAAGTGGAATCAAGAACGATCAGAGAAAGGGCACTAGTCAGATCCTAGAAGCTGACTCATCCCCCTTCCAAACATCTATATATGGATCCCTCATCCCAGAGATCCAGGGGTTGGAATTTTGTATTTTGTAAAGAAGTGTTGTTGGTTTCTTGTTGTAACATCATAGTGTTGGGTGATCTAAGCTTTTCATGAGGTGAAGAAGGGCTTCCTGCTAAGAGTATGACGCTGGGTTAGAACAATTGGTTGTAATCCTCTTTTCTTTTCTTGATTATTAATAAAGCTATTCTAGTTTTCCTCCACATTCTTGTATGATTGATGATATATGCTTTTGTGTGGTCAATATATATCTGGTCCTATATTGTTTATGATATAGATCTCTGTTCTTGGATAGCATTATGCTGCTTTGATTCCATAGGTGCTCTTTGAAGCTGGGTAGACGAGGAAGCGAGTGGCAAAGATCTATCAAAAGGGAGAGGAATCAAGCAAGGAACAAAGCGCAAGACAGAGGTTGGTCTCCTTCTTTCCCCTCTTATCTACTTCTCATAAAGGAAAACGAAAGTGGTTTTAGTTTGTTCGTTTCTAAGCTAGCTACCAGCCTTAGTGGGACTAGCAGTTCTGCATAGACACTAGATTTGCCGATAACAATAATGGATGCCAATAATATTGTTGGTTGAAGGGACTCGTGCTAACCATGCTATATTGAGCGTTATCAGGAGCGCTATATGTAGCACTTGTTGAAGATCGAGGGGCTGACACAAAAAGGGCGGAACCTGGAAATTACTAGGTTACACTCATGGTGGGTGTCACCATAGGGCTAGAATCTGGGATAGATGGGATAGCGGGGCTCGCCATCAAAGGTGTGGTACTAACTGTCAACTGGGGAGGTAGTGGTGGACCAAAAGTGTCCACAAAATCCCACGACCTGTTAGTCATTGACGGGATGGGTGGAAATTGTCCCACTAAAGACAACAAAGATACAAATGCAACAGGAACCAAGAGTGGTCCCAACAGATTTGTGATCGGAGGATTGTATGGAGGAAAAAATCCTTCAATAAAGAAATCTTCCAGTAATCTTGAATCGTGGGATGTCTAAACTGATTTTGTTTTAGATCTCAGAGACTGATTTCCTGAAGATGAGATATCCAGTTCACTTGAGCTCAGCAGATCCTCCACAATAAATGGGGGAAGTGTAGAAATTCCCATTGTAGATCACATAATAATGCAATGTACTAAAGAAAAATACTTGATCTACTTCTAAAAAAACTTTGCGGAAGCTTAATCAATTTGAGCAAAATCAAATAGAACACATATAACATAGAATGAGAAATCAATCACACGTGAACAGAGAAGAATACTCTAGGTAAAGCCTCAGCTAAAAACCCCGATCTCTGTATTATCATACAAGAGGAAATATATCTAGATTACACAAATCTTTAGCTCACAAGCTATCCACCTCTCAATACAATCCCTCAAATACAATTCACACACTGAATAGACACAACATATGCCTTCCCTCATTCCTCCAAGCCTCCTATTTCCTTGTGCAGCTTTTCTTGGGGTCCAATGATGCCACCTATGTGAAGTCTGGCCTCACACAACTCACTAAATTCAGAAATAATTTCACAATCCTCAAGGAATGATTTCCTTCTGCATGTAAGAGATATCCTCAATGGAATATTCCTGCAACCGATAGTACATTGTCCCAACATCTGATCTCAACTGGGTCTCTGACAAAACTAACATGCATGAGTAATTTATGAGATAATATTCAGTTATCTGAAGTGCAGTAGTTACATGCATGCATGCATTAACTAACTGAACTCACAATCAGTTCCTCCAACTGTTGGAACTAAGCTAACTAATTACAACTAAAATTACTACTCATCCTTATTTCTTTAACTAAAGGATAAATTCGTCAATCAAAGGAATAAGTGTTGCATGTCCTCACATAGACTTCATGTTTGATTTTCTCCAACTAATTAACTCAAGATGAATTAATTAATTATTTTTCAAACAACTGCTAAGATCAAATTCGAATTTTAATTCTCAATTTTAGTTCAGGGACTAACTGAAACTGGAATGTATCCTGAAATGCTATTTTTAGAACTTTTATATTTATCATTTCTTGTTGCTATTTTCAACACTCCCTTTCAATAAGAAAGGGATTATCAGTCACCCTAATCCTATATCTATGGAACTTGAACTTGCATTTTGACAATGCCTTAGTCAAAATATCTGCATCCTACTCCTCGGTCGAAACATATAGCAACAACATGATCCTCTTCACCACACAGTCTTGAAGATGATGGTACTAAATATCTATGTGATTGGACCAATCATGAAATATTGGATTCTAAGAGAGTTTGATACAACTATAATTATCACAATAGATCATTGTTGGATCCATCCTCTGACCAAACAATCCCACTAGAATCTTCCGCATCTAAATGGCCTTGCATGCTTCCTGACTGGTAGCCATGTATTCAACCTCTTCTGAGCTAAGTGCAACTGACCTTTGTTTCGTGCTATACCAGGAAATTGCAACTGAAACAAGGTAAAAGATTCCTCCAGAAGTGCTCTTCTGGTTTGATGGACTCCTTGCCCAATCAACATCTGTGAAGCCCTAAAGCTTCAATCCCTCTGTCCCTCTATACCACAATCCATACTAAGATGTGCCTCTGAGGTATCTCAGCACATGCTTCACTTCCTTCCAAAGTGGCTTGGTAGGCTGAACCATAGCTTGACTCAGTTGGTTCACCGCAAAGCACAAATCTGGTCATGTGTTCACTAGATACATTAGTGAACCCATAAGCTGCCGATAAATAGTAGTAACTACTACCTCACCTGAAGTAGCATCCTCCTTCCTCCAGTTACCAGTGAGAGGAGTCTTCATGGGCTTGCACTTCTCCATGTAGAATCGTGTGAGTATCTCATTGGCATACTTGCCTCGAGACACAAACACTTCCCCATCCTTCTGTCACACTTCCATGCCTAGAAAGTAGTGCATAAGATCCATGTCTTTCATCTCAAACTCTCTTTCAAGGTCCTCCTTGCAAGACTTGATCAACTGATCATCACTTGTCAAAATCAGATCATCAACATAAAGTACAATGATCAATGTCTTACCTTCTACCATGATGTGGTAAAGGTTCGCATCTGCTTCACTCTTTGTGAATCCCAACCTGGTGAAATAGTTGTCGATCCTATTGTACCAAGCACGAGGTGCTTGCTTTAGCCCATAAAAATCTCTCTTGAGTCGACACACATGCGACTCACGATCGAAGGTCTCAAATCCTTTTGACTGCTCAATGTACACCTCTTCCTCAGTCTTACCATTGAGGAATGTAGTGTTCACATCCATCTGATGGATCTTCCAACCCATCTCAGCTGATAGTGCCAACATCGATATGATAGATGAGTATCTTGCGACAGGAGAAAAAGTCTCATTGTAGTCGATCCCCTCGACCTGTGAGAAACCACGGGCAACAAACCTTGCCTTATGTTTCTTAACACTACCATCAGCTGCCTGCTTTACCTTGTAAAGCCACCAGGAACTTACCACTAACTTGTCCTCCAATCTTGGGACAACATCCCACACACTATTCTGAATGATAGATTCATACTCGTCTACCATAGCATCAACCAAGACTGGTTGCTCTGCTTCTTCCTCGAAAGAAGAAGGTTCGGTTGCTACACACTCCCCAAGCATGACCATGTAACCAGTGTACCACTCAGGTGATCTCCTCTGTCTGTGCTGAGAGGATGGTTGTCCCACATTCTCTCCCGCATTCAGCATCAAGCTGTCAACTTCCCTTGAGCGTTTCGCACATCTCTGAAAGACTCTACATGAGTAGATGTCTCCACTCCCAGATCCTCTGCATGCAGCTGCTCCACATCAATCTGAGGCTCCTCCTTTGCATGCAACCTAATCTCCCTCTCAAGTGATACTTGCATGGCTTTTTGCTTGTCGAACTTCATATCTCTGCGTACCATTGTCCTCTGACTGGTAGGCAAGAACACCCAATAGTTGTGGGGTGTATCAGTGTACCCCCACAAGTATCCCTAACTCAGCTATTGGATCTAGCTTCTTCCAGACATCTTTGGTCACATGGAAATAAACTGATGACCCAAAGATCCGGAAGTGACTCACATATGGTCGGTTCCCAGAAAAGGCCACCATTGGTGTCTTCATCCCTATTACATCGTGCAGGATTCTGTTCTGCAAGTATACTGCTGTATTGCATGCCTCAGCCCACAAATGAAGTGGTAGGATTTGGTCATGCAACATCACTCGAGCTTCTCCCACAATCATTTTGTTCTTCCTTTTGGCCATCCCATTCTGCTGTGGGTTATGGGGTGTCGTCAACTCCTGTTTAATTCCTTCTGCCACGAAGAAGTCCTTAAACTGTTGGGAGACATACTCTCCACCATTGTCACTTCACAAGGCCCTTATTTTCTTTTCAGATTCTTTCTTTGCCAAGGCTTTGAACTCACAAAACCTTAAGAAGGTCTGATACTTCTTTTTCATAAAGTAGATCGGACATCTATAAGAAAAATAATCAATAAAAATAACATAGTACCTTTGTTTAGCGGTGGAGGATATAGAGAATCGTCCACACGCATCTGTGTGAGCTCACTCCAGGATTACTCCAGCTGTACTGTCTTGATCCTGAAAGGAATATTTTTCATAGATACCCAAGGTACAACCTTTGCATGTATCCACTTGCTCCAGTTTTCCCTTAGATAGTACGGTAGAAATCTGTTGCATGATCTTCAAGGCCCCATGGTGCAGGTGGCCCAATATTCTATGCCATAGCTCACCAACATCTTGGCTCTACACCAACTCTGCTTTGGAACTCAATGCAACACACTCGTCTACCTCTAGCTTGTAGAGATTCTTTACTCAAATCCTAATTCTCTTGGCCTGTCCAGTGCTGATATGCCTCAGGAATGGACACAAGATTCTTCTTTAGATCCGGTACATACTTTACATTAGTGACGGTGAGAGGAGATCCATGCTCCCTCCGAAACACAACCATAGCATCACCTAAAACATGGCACTTTCCATCATCAACCATCTTGATGCACAGTTGGAGATCCTTCTCCTCCAAGGTACTAAAAATATTCTTGTCGTCAGACATGTGGAATGAGACTCCAATGTCTAGGTACCAAACACATCCCACCATGGATGAAAACATGCATGTGATGAGAAAGAAATCCAATTCAAACTGTGAGGCCAGTGCCTCACCATCTGATCCCTTCGAGGATCCCTTCTTGGATTTCTTCTGTGGACAATTTGTAGCATAATGTCCCACTTCATGACAATGAAAGCATCGCACTTTCGATTTCTCAAACTTCTTCCCACCATGGGAAGAACTCGATTTGGAATGGGACACCTTCCATTTCCATTTCCTCGCCTTACTCACTAAGGTTAGATTTTCTTCATCATCTTGCTTTGATGAAGATCCATCTCTGGTGCTTCTTCTTATCTCCTCCTGCGTCAGATATGACAAAAGTCATTCCCAATAAGGAAGTTTCTCTCTTCCATTTACTGAGTCTTGGTAGATATGCCAGCTCTTTGAAGACCGAGGAGAGCAAGACTCACCATGTCATCATCAATTATCATGATCCCTACACTTCCAAGCTCATCCCTACAGGTGGTGAGCTTGTTCAAATATGTAGAGATCGTGTCACCGTTTTCACACTTGATTTTCTGAAGCTTGTCTTTTAGCGCTTGCTTCCTGTTATCGTTGTTGTTTTAATATAGATCCTTCAATGTTTTCAACATTGAAAATGATGTCTCCTTCCGATGGAGGCTCGAGACAATGTGGTCTCGAACTCCCTCCAAGAGGATTCTCCTCGCTGTAGCCACACATTTCTTCCATTCCACCAATTCTTGGGCATTAGCCGTTGCAGGCTTGGGGACTTCTTGATCAATGAAGTGCTTCAAACCGTTGTCCTCTAATACCATTTCCATGCGATCCTTCCAGTATATATAATTTGAACTACCATCAAGGGCATACTCGAGTCTCAAACCGGTGAACGACATTGATGAAATTGAGATGTGATAAGAACTCGATTTCTATTATCAGGAACTTCAAACTTCGAACTTCTCCCTTCTTTGTATATTGTTCTTTGCTTTGATCACCTATGCTCTGATACCATGTAGAAATTCCCACTACAGATCACCTAATAATGCAATGTACTAAAGCAAAACACTTGATCTACTTCTATAACAAACTTTGTAGAAGCTTAATCAATTTGAGCAAGATCAAATAGAACACATATAATAGAGAATGAGAAATCAATCACACATGAACATAGAAGAAAACTCTGGGGAAAGCCTTAGGTAAAAACCCCAATCTCTGTATTATCATACAAGTGGAAATATCTCCAGATTACACAAAGCTTTAGCTCACGAGCTATACAGCTCTCAGTACAATCCATCGAATACAACTCATACACTGAATAGACACAACATATGCCTTCCCTCAGTCCTCCAAGCCTCTTATTTCCTTGCGCAGTTTTTCCTGGAGTCTAATGATGCCACCTATGTGAAGTCTGGCCTCACACAACTCACTAAACTCGGAAATAACTACACAATCCTCAAGGAATGAATTCCTTCTGCATGCAAGATATATCCTCATTGGAATATTCTTACAATTGATAGTACATTGTCCCACCATCTGATCTCAATTGGGTCTCTAACAGAATTTCCATGCATGAGTTATTTATGAGAGAATATTCAGTTATCTGAAGTGCAGTAGTTACATGCATGCATGCATTAACTAAATGAACTCACAATCAGTTCCTCCAATTGTTGGAACTAATCTAACTGGACTTAACTCAGTTAAACTGAGCTAACTAATTACAACTCATCCTTATTTCTTTAACTAAGGGATAAATTTGTCAATCAAAGGAATAACTGTTGCATGTCCTCACATAGACTTCATGTTTGATTTTGTCCAGCTAATTAACACAGCATGAATTAATTAATTATTATTCAAACAATTGCTAAGATCAAATTCAAATTTTAATTCTCAATTTTAGTTCAGGGACTAACTAAAATTGGAATGTATCCCAAAATGCTATTTATAGCAATGCTATTTTTATCACTTCTATATTTAGCATTTCTTGTTGCTATTTTCCACAGGAAGTCCTAACAACCATCTAGATTGACAACAAGGGCTAGATGTAGCGACAAAGGCCGATAATTTTTATCATTAAATTTTACAGTGATGTTTATTAAAGTATCAGTGATAACACTCTCGCACTTAAAAAATAAAAAATACACTAAGGAAATCAATCATCAAGCAGATGGAAATGACCCTATCTGACAAGCACCAATCACTAGAGATTAAACCTAGTATCACATGAATAACAGAGAGAGCTAGCCAAATGTGTAGTTACGATTACTCTTGAGCTTCGCCCAAACCTTAGATTAAGGGGCCAAGTACTCTCGTGAAGATGACTACCCTCCCAAAAACCGAAGACATAATAGGTTTGTATGTGTTAGGTACCAGGGCAGCCTGCCCCAATCACCTTGTGTTCATCCCTAAAAGTATTGCCACTAAGGATACCTCAAATCATAGACACTACCGAAGGGGACATATTCACAGACAATATGTTGTGTGGGTAGGATACTTGAGTCCTTGACTCAGCTCCGATATCCCCGAAGGGATCCCTGATACACATAATACCCAAAGGAGATGTAATCAAAGGAGGGCTACCTCCACTTAAAATTTGATGTTGTCTCGTATTTAGCTCTGCTTTTACTAGAGTGGTCCTGGATAGTATGAGCGCAAAAGGATTTCTCTCTTTAATGACACTAGTTTCGGTGTATGATCTTGGGCAGTTAACTGACACTACCTATCCCAAGATCCTAGCCTAAACTAAATAGTGTTTACTCAAAAAATAGTTTCTGATTGATTTTATTAGGTAGATTTTAAATGTACTTCATTAGATTCTTCGATAGGGGTGTTGACGTATGAAATTATATGGGACTCTGACTCAAATCATGCAAAAAATTGCTTGTAATTTTTTTTTTTCGATGAATAAGATGCTTCTACAAAGGGAGAGGCATTCATACATCAATATATATACTATGCATCCTATTCAGTAAATCACTAGCATAACCGATGGAACTTCAATGCTTAGTAACAACTATTGAAACCAAATAATGCAGATCTAACCAGCTAAGTAGAAAACAGTAAAAACTTTGTATTTTTTCTTTAATGAATACAAAAACTTTAAGAAGTAAAGCTATTTTCTTAAAAAAAAGTTTGTTCAGGATATAAACCAGTCAAACAAGTGTAGCTACAGATCCCTGATTAGTCTACAAGTAGATTTTCCAACCCATGAGTTCACAAGGTAAGTTGTTTATCAAGAAATGGTTGACTAATGCTCTATACTATAGGCAATAGCGAGTTAGTTTCAGCACTAATGCTCTGTTTGTGAAGGAACAATGCTTTATAAAGCACCTTTTCACTGGTAACCTATGCTAGTGAGTAAAAATACTCAAAAAATGTGTTGTGGAGATCATATCTAGGGCTGAGCCATCAAAGAAGGGTGTTGTATGGTCCTTAGTGGTTGGAAAGGGAATGAAGAAGTACAAGAAGGACTGGAAGAAAGAGAGTTCTAGGAACTTCCTGGGAAAACCAGGAACTAAGTGTAGTCCCTAGTGGAGTCACTAATTCTACTATAGGGATTAATACACGGGTGTTTGGTGATGTAGAAAACCCTCAAGGATCTTCCTGAAATCCTCGGAAGACAATCAGATTAGCTGTGGCTGTCACAAAGATACATGCATATCTATGTTTAACAAATGAATATCAAAGCGAGAAGGAATTATTACCTCGAGTCTTAGTGTGGTGTTGCTAGAGAGCATAATGCACCTAGGCGGAAGATCCCTGAGCCAGCTCCAGATCAAAACCTACGCATAGCAAAGCCAAGCGCAGTATCACATCATAAAACCTTGATAAACAGATGCATTAACATATAAAAGATATCTAGTTGCATATAACTAAGCCACTCATGCTAGAAGATATTAGATAAACATATAAACAAGTTATACTACCAAAATCAAAGAGTGGAAAACACAACTTCAGTTCTATATTGATGTATAAAGTGTGATTACAACCATAAGTTGCATTAGCCTTCTCTTACCCCTCCAGCTCCTCTCTCTCTCCCTTTGATCCAAAATGGATCCAGTTTTGCCTCCATATCAAAGTCTTCAAATTCAGTTGAAAGTAGGATCAAGTCAAAGTGCTCATCTATATGATTCCAATGGTGAGAATGACACGTAAATCTAAGTCTGGTTGAAGAAGTTAGAGCTAGTAAAAGTTTTTGGGAAAATTAGGGAAAAGGTAAAAAAGTCAAAGGTCAACGGTCAATGGTCAACCAGGTCAATGCCAACGTCAGCAAGGACACGTGTCAACCCGAGAATGAGACACAGGTCCTGAATGATGTCAGCAGAGGTTGTGACATGGTAGATTCTGATTGGTTGATATGGGCCAATCTAGTACTGACACGTGGCAGCCCAGATTTTGCCCAATATCACATATTTTCCAAAATTTTGGGGATGAGGGAGGATCGAACCCCTGATCTCTTGGAAGAATGAGTTTTCATTGGAGGGGCTGGACCGGACAGGCTACAATAATTCTTGATAAGGTTGTGAATTGTGTTATATTTATGGTTTTACGGAAGGGTTGCCGGAATAAAAGGCCAACGACCAGGGTCAACCCACTGGTCGTCAGTCCTCTTCGTGAGTTATCCCACATGCAACAGAAATTATTAACCTACATACCATATATATCACAATAGAACCATATATCAACAACAACAAGTGGAACTATATCAGGCTGCACCATAGTCTATGCATATCTGATGTAAAACGATGGTAAGGTTGGGCAGTGGATTCAACTCGCCGACCTCCCGTTTATATAAACAACTTCACAAAAGGCCTCTTGCCAATGCGCCAAGCCAAATGGACTTGTTAACAAGCCGTCACAAACACATTTTAAATTTTATTGTAGGTACAGTCTTCCCAAAGGAGTGCACATGTTGTCGAGGTGGTTTTTCCTCCACAGAGGAGGTTTTACGTAGGAGAAAGGTGGTTTTTCCTAGACATAGGTGGTTTTGGACTTTCCAGGACGTATGGAAGACACAGAGGCTGAATATGGTCAAGTTTATACTCGTTCGACTCGAAATTTTGAGCTGAACGTGATGGTGAGATCATTCTTCTCATTTGAGTCTCTATTTTTGAGCTCATGTCTGTAAAAGCATTTTTACGACTAAAAAAGTGGTCACACTGGAAGCTAAGGACCTAGAGAGGTAACCAAGAAGTCTAGTGAACTTCGTTATCAAATTTTCGCTGTGTTGATGCATATGTTTATGTTTCAATTTGCTTATTTGTTTATGTTATTCGCAATGTTTTCGATCCATTGCACTAAGTAACATAAGAAAACTTCACATAAAGTCTATAACACCTTTTTCATTAAGGGATCAAGTGGTATCAGAGCAGCAATGTTTTTAAGGTCTGACAAGATTGTGTGAAGATTTGAATGCTTACTAGGTCAAGGCTTGAACAAGGTGAAGGTGAAATTGTTAAGACAAATCTAGAGATTGGAAGGGCATTTTCACAAAGAAGGATGATAGATGAAAACCCACTTGGGTCAGAATCTCAATTTCTGGATAGTTTCATGACGATACGCGCAATGGTGGAAGAGATGTATCGCGAGTCTAAGAAGAACAAATAATAAGGAACTTCATCACCTAAAGACCAAGAATATAAGGGAAAGGGAGAAATGCTTCCTCCACCATCTCCTCCATCATCACCATCATCATCATCATCATCATCTTCCTCTCATAAATCTAGTCCTTCTAAGAAGAAAAAGAAGAAATCCTCTTTGATCAAATTAGATGTAAAATTTGATTTACTGATTTATGATGGAGAACTTAATGCTAAAAAGATTGATAATTGGATAAGACAAATTGAAGTGTATTGTAGGGTGCAGAAATTTGTTTCAGAAAGGAAGAAGATCCAGCTTCCTAGCCTTAGACTTGGAGGAACAACACTTGTATGGTGGGAAGGTAAGAAATAAGCAGATCTCAAAAAGTATGGTAAAATCATTTCAACTTGGAATTAATTTGTTTCTGCTATTAAAAATCAATTTTATCCTTTGGCTTATATGCAATAAAAAATGATGAGTTGGAAAATACTACGTCAATTAAAAGATCAAAGTGTTCAAAGTTATACTCAGGAATTCTGTAAAAGAGCTTTAACATTAGGCATATCATTGGACTCACCAGAGACATTGTTGAAATACATAGGTGGCCTAAATAGTTATTTGAGGCATACTATACTTATGTTTAATCCAACTAGCATAGATGATGTATCGGTACAAGAAACTCATCTAGAAGCTAGAGGAAAAAATGTAACATATGATGTTGGGAAATCATCCAAACCTATTGAAAGCAAGAATAAAGACAAGAAGAAACTTAAATGGAAGGAGAAGAAAATGAACACTGTGAAGAATGATAAACCTTCATGCACTCATTGTAAGAAGGAATGTCATAATGAAGCACACTGCTGGTCATTGCATCTGGAATTGAAGCATAAGGAGTTTGGGAGTAAGGAGCAGAAGAATGATATTTCTATTCAAAAGGACTTGGGATCAGATTCAGGTGACGAGACAATAGTTACAGCTACAGGTATAAAAGGTAAAGATTCTAAATCATCTACAAGTACTTCTTCACATTCTGTTGATAATGATAATGATAAGAGGAAAAGAAATGAGCTATTTCACATCAGAGTCATTTCCAAGCATACTAAAATTGATACTTTATTTGATAGTGGTTCACAAGTTAATTTGATTTCTGAAACAATTGTAAAGAAGTTGAGTCTAGAAACAAAACCTCACAAAAAGCCATATCCATTAGGTTGGGCGTGTGATAAAACTAAGCTACAAGTTATGAAACAATGTAAACTTTGTTTTTCTATTGGGTCAAAGTTTGTAGATGAGGTTGAGTTAGACATAGTACCATTGGACATATGTGGAATTGTATTACCATATCCATACTTGTATGATAGAAATGCTATCTTCTATCGAACTGAAAATAAGTATCAAATCACTAAGGATGGAATTGAATATATTGTAAAGGCTCGTAAATTCAGGACAGATGAAAAAAATTGTAAATTCCAGTAAACAATTTTTACTTATGATTGTAAAAGCAAAGAATATTGATAAACTCATTGCTTTACAAGGTTGTAATCCTAAACAGAAAGCAGATATAGTTAAAATTGTTTTCGATTATGATATTTTGTTTCAAGAGCCTAAAGGGCTTCCACCCAAGCAAGAGATATAACATAAGATTTATTTGGAGAAATATGATCCACTACCTAACATTGGAATGTACAGGTTATCAGCTCTATAGAATGTATAAATAAAGAAGAAGGTATAGGAGTTGCTTGATCAAGGGTTTATTCGACCAAACACATCACCGTGTGGATCACCTATTGTGTTAGTGTGAAATAAAGACAGTTCATCGAGAATGTGCATTGATTTTAGAGCATTAAATAAAATGACAATAAAGAATCATTATCCTCTTCCTCATATTGATGATTTGTTAGATCAGCTAAAAGATGCAACTTACTTCTTTAAATTGGACTTGCGAAGCGGCTACCATCAGATCAGAGTTGCAGAAAAGAATGTATGGAAGACTTATTTCAAAAAAAGGCAAGGACTCCATGAATGGATGGTTATGCCTTTTGGCTTAACTAACGCTCTAGCTACATTCATGTGAGTCATGAATGATGTATTTAGACCATTCATTGATGATTTTTTAATAGTCTATTTAGATGATATTCTTGTTTTCAGTAGGACATCGAATCAACATGTAAATCATGTAAAGCAGGTTTTAGATGTTTTGAAAAGAGAAACTCTGTATGTAAAACTTTCAAAATGTCAATTTGGTAGGACATATTTGAATTATTTGGGTTCTATTGTATGGGGTGGTGAATTGAAGATAGATCCCTCTAAGGTCGAAGTCATTGTAAATTGGCCTAAGCCCAATATTGCTACAGAAGTTAGAAGTTTCTTAGGGGCAACAAAATATCAAAGAAAGTCTATTTCTAACTTTTCTTTGATTGTATCTCCTTTACATGCTTTGACAAGTGTGAAACAAGTGTTTTAGTGGGGAGGAAAACAACAGAAATCCTTCAATACATTGAAAGAAAGGATCAGTACAATGCCAATACTAGCACTTCCAGATCTTCAACATCCATTTGAGATCGAGACAGATGCAAGTGAATATGCCATGGGGGAAGTGTTGATGCAACACAGAAAGCCTATATGCTTTCATTCTGAGACATTCACATCAGCAGTAGTTAACTATCCTACATATGATAAAGAATTCTATGAATTAGTTTAGAGTGTTAAAAAGTGGAAACATTACATAATGGTTAAAGAAACAATCATACACATAGATCATCAACCATTACAATGCTTACACTCATAAACTAAATTGCAACAATCAAGACATTACAAGTGGATGGGGTTTCTACAACAATTTTATCTTGTTATCAGATATAAGAAGGGCATACATAATAAGGTTACAAATATGTTATCAAGACCGATTATAAATTCATCCACAATACTTAAGCATAATTCAATAATTCACGAAAGTTACATTGAACAATATGCTCAAGACACAATTTGTAAGGATGTATATGCAACTTATTTCATGGTAAAAGGTAGAAGAATTGGATTATTTCATAAAGGACAAACTCTTATATCACTTGGGAAAGTTATGCATTCCACAAAATGAAAGAGTTAATATAATTCGAGAAGCACATACATCTCTCATATTAGGTCATTTTGGTGTAAGTAAAACAGTGGCACAATTACGAAGATTCTGCTATTGGCCACGAATGAATGAAACAATTTCTCGATATATTTAAGGATGTACTATGAGTGCTACAAGCAAGCCAAGTAATAGAAAATTAGGCTTGTATACTCCACTTCCAATTCCTTCTTGTCCTTTGGAAAGTGCTTCCATGGATTTTGTTTGGGGATTGCCAAAGTCTAGAAAGGGTCATGATTATTTGTATGTAGTTGTGGATAGGTTCAGTAAGATGTGTATTTTGACACCATGTAATAAACAGGTCACAGCTAAAGAACTGCAAAGTTGTTCTTTCAAAATATACGGGTTCATTTTTGGTTACCCACTTCTATTGTATCTGATCGAGATTCTCGATTTGTTGGGAAATTTTGGTCAAGTTGATGGGAGTTAATGGACACAAAGTTAAAGAAGAACACGACATTTCATTTGCAAACATATGGTCAGATAGAAGTGGTCAACAAAATAGTGATACAGTTGCTTCAAGGATATTGCAGCAAGCATCCCAAACTTTGGGATGAGCATTTGTGTTATGTGCACCATGCTTACAACCATGCAAAACATTCTTCTACTCAGAGATCTCCTTTTGAGACTTGTTTTGTTTTTATACCAAAGTCTTTGTTGGATTTTGTCTTTGGTAAAGACATAGCAATTGATGGACACAGTGACGTGGACAAAGAAAATAAGTTCATTGAACAAATCCAAGAAATTCACCAGGAAGTACAGGAGCAACTGGAAAGAAGGCAAGCAAGGTATAAGGTGCAACATAACAAGCATCAAGTTAAGCATAGTTTTCAAGTTGGCGATCAAGTCTTCTTGTACATTAGCAAAGAAATATAGGAAGGGGAAGGTAAGAAGTTTAAACCAATTATATATGTTCCTTTAAAAATACTTGCCAAAATTGGTGAAAATGCTTTCTGCCTAGATATACCAGCTTATATGCAGATCTATTCATCGTAAATGTTGAAAACTTGCGATTGTATGAGCCTTCATTGATTGAATATCCCAAAGAGCAAGGTCAGTTACCTTCCATTGAATATTTTTTGCCCCTGTATCTCAATGAGCTACAAGAGGATACTATTCTTGACAAGAGGATAAGGACTTTATGATGAGGAAATGTTGAGTATCTTCGAGTGGGAATCAAATGTACAAATCCAAGTAAAGCATGATGGATAAAGATTGGAAAAGTGAGGGAATAATATCCTCACTTTCTCAACAAATAAAACCAACTTTTGGTGGTCCAAAAGCTTCTAGTGGGGAGGAGTGATCCAAAATGGATCCAGTTTTGTGTTGAGATAAAATTCTTCAAATGCAGTTGAAAGTCGGATCAAGTCGAATTGCTCATCAATACGATTCCAACTGTGCAAACGGTGCATAAATACAAGTCTGGATGAAGAATTTAGAGTGAGTCAAAGTTTCTGGGAAAACTAGGGCAAAAGTCAAAAAGTCAAAGGTCAACATTCAACGGTCAACCAGGTCAACGCCTACATCAGCAAGGACACGTGTTAACCCAGGAATCAGCCATGGGTCTTGGATGATGACAGTAGAGGAGGTGACGTGGTAGATTCTGATTAGTTGATATGGGCCAATCTGGTGCTGACACGTGGCAGTCCAGATTTTGCCCAATATCACCTATTTCCAAAATTATGGGGATCAAGGAGGATCGAACCATTGACCTCCCGGAAGACTGAGATTTTGTTGGAGGGGTTGTACTGGATGGGCTATGGTAATTCTTGATAAGGTTGCGGATTGTGTTATATTTATGGTTTTACAGAAGGGTTCACGGAATAAAAGGCCAACAGCTGGGGTCAACCCACCGACTGCCGGTCCTCTTGGCGAGTTATCCCACATGCAACGGAAATTATTAACCTACATACCATATATATCATAACATAACCATATATCAGCAACAACAAGCAGAAATATATCAGGCTGAACCATAGTCTATGTATATCCAATGTAAAATGACAGTAAGGTCGAGCGGTGGATTCGACCCACTGACCTCCTGTTTATATAAACGACTTCACACAAGGCCTCTCGCCAATGTTCCAAGCGAGACAGACTTGTTAACAGGCCGTCACAAACACATTTTAAATTTTGTTGTAGGAATAGTTAGCCCAAAGGAGCGTGCACGCTTGTCGAGGTGGCTTTTCCTCCACAGAGGTTGTTTTGTGTAGGAGAAAGGTGGTTTTTCCCAGAAATAGGTTGTTTTGGGCTTTCCAGGGGGCTTAGAAGTCACAAAGCCCAAATATGGTCAAGTTCATACTCGTTTGACTCAAAATTTCGAGCTAGACACGATGGTGAGATAATTTTTCTCATTTGAGTCTCTGCTTTTGAGCTCATGTATGTAAAAGCATTTTGAAGACTAATAAAGTGGTCACACTCGAAGCTAAGGACCCATAGAGGTAGCCAGGAAGTCTGGTGAACTCCGTTATCAAATTTTTGTTGTGTTGATGCATATGTTTTTGTTTCAATTTGCTTATGTGTTTATGTTATTCGCAATCTTCTCGATCCATTGCACTAAGTAGCATAAGAAAACTTCACATAAACTCTATAATACCTTTCTCATTAACGGATGAGCCTTCTTAACCTCTTCAAATGCCTTAGTCTGAGACTCTGCTTAACAGTCAAATATGAAATCCTTTCAAATGGTTTGACCTCTTTCACAATGGCCCAAGCGTTGCATGTATAGCATGTACGGTTAGGGTTGCCAAGTCCTTCATGAGTTCCCTTAGGCAAAAGCAATGATGTTTCCATGCTTTAGTGCTCTTTCCCACTTGCATACTCCATTAGGAATTAGTAATTCCCCCAAACAGGTCGAGTTATGATGTTTCCCTGCTTTTATGAGCTGACATAGGAGAGAATAAATGTATATTTTCTCAGTCAATTCGCTCCTTTGACCCATAGAAACTAATGTAGGGTCACTAGCACAATTCCCAAGGTAGTAAGTAGAGTTACCCTAATCACTAACACACTTTTAGGCTTGCTGAGACGCTTTACAAACTAAGTTGATAGTGTCTAGACAACATTAGCTTTGACAACTGGGCCTGTGAACTTGGTCAGTCCTCAATCATCGTGTCTTGATCCTCTGAGTTGATGAGGAGGTCATTTTCCTGTATAACAAGGAGGCCATGTTTGACATGAAACCCATGAAACAAGAGTTCAATGGAGGACTCCATGACATAGAGAGCCATAAATTGGAAACATATCTTAAATATTGTTGAATGGATAAGTAGCCAGCTAAAATGCTACAAATTAAACTAGCATAAATATTACTGAAAATATATGTATGAGGTAGCAAATCTGGGTATTGATATGTGGATTTAAATGTATGAAATGGATGCCTAAAGGTAACCTTGAGTACTTTTTCTAACGCATAGAGTGGATGGATGATCGTTGGCATGACTCTTGCTCTATGGGCGCAGATGAAAGTAGATCTTGATATAATTTAAATCCAATTATGTTGTATACTAAAACTATTTTAATATATGCATAACTAAAGTTAGCCTTGAGTACCTTTTCTAATTAATAGAATGGATACATGGTCAATGGAATGAGATATGGTCTAAGGATGGACAAGGAAGTAGAGCTTGCTATAATTGAAATATAATTATGTTGTATAGTAACGCTATTTTAAGAATTATACCTCGTTAAGAAGATAATATCCTTGGATATGGAAGGTACAAGAATGTACTTTATAAGTGAAAGAGAATGGCTTGTACATGGTAGGTTTTGTAGAAGAAGTGAAAAGTATAGGCATCTCAAGATTTACATTGGAGCAATAGTAAAATCACTGAAATCTGAACTGATTTTTGTTATGTATGTGATAAGGCTATGAGAATTATTTTATTTCCAATTGAAGAATTGATTCAATGGGATATTGATTATCCCTAATAAGAGGAAGAAGCTTAAAATTGTAGAGTTGATAAATTCTTTTGTGGGTGTAAGAGTTGTACATAAATGATCATGATGACCAAAATAATAAGTGTTAGTTAGGATACAGATTAAGTTCATTGATCTTGCGAGATTAAAAAGAGTGAAATATGAGGGCTATGTTTCAAGTAGTCATTTGGATGGAACATAAGAATAATTTGTCATGTGAATAAGGATGTGAAGGAAAGGTAAGCATATGTGTTTTAGCATGCCAAAGGTAGTTGCATCATTTAAACAATGGTTAAAATAGTGTGTATTCGTAGGAGTACAAAGGGGATGGATCCCCTAGATCCTTATAAAAAGAAATTTTGGCTCATAATCACATTGAGAAAAAAATATAAACAATATCCATAAATTCGAGTGAAAATATTAATATTTTGATGTTTTCAGTGAACTTGTAAAATTTCCCTTGTTGAGTTGAATGCGGGCCTGCATGAAATGGATGGATTATCCCCCCAGATTTGGAGGAAAATTTCATGATGAGGAGAGAAATTATGATTCCAAAAAATGAGCGAACATAGAGTAGCAACAAGAAAGATTCTCGACTTCTCACAAATATCTTTCAAAATAGTTGCATTTAGAGGGGAAAGGTATGTCAAATTATTTTTGATAGTAGTAGTAGTTAGAATATGGTTTCCATAGAGATGGTAGATAAAGTTAACCTACATAGTGATAAATGTACCCATGCATACCTAATTGTATGGTTTAAAAAGGGGAATGAAGAGAGTGTTGAAAAAAGGTGTTTGATCAAGATTTCTATAGGAAAGGTTTAGTACAAAGATGAAATATGGTGTGATTTGATTCCAATGGATGCATGCCACATTTTGTTGGCGAGGCCATGGAATTATAATAAAGAATTTATGCATGATGACTAGTAGAATACATTTAAATTTTGGAAGGATGGATCTAAAGGCATCTTACCATCCCTTCAGGATGAAGGGAAACCTCAAAAATATGTTATCTAGTTTAGAAAACTTGTTAAGTGAAGGTAACAAGATTCTTCTACATGTCAATGATGGAAAGAAAGGAATAAAAAGACATACCAATACCTACTAAAGCTGCAAAGATACCAAAATAATATGCTAATGTTATACCAAATGAGTTACCTAATGGTCCTCCACCAAAGTAGGATATTCAACATCATATTAACCTAATCCCAGTAGCACCTCTAACTAATCAAGGAATATATACAATGAGCCCTACACAACATGTAGAGCTGAAAAAAAAAGGGACATTAATATAGCTCATTTGTCTCATAAGTATATGTTAATATATTTTGGCTAAAATTCTTTACATAATTCTCTTGAAAGAAAAGGGTAAACCTTTTGTTTTTAATTATTACCATATATCACATGATATATGTTAACTAAAAAATATAAAATCATGTTTTGAGGAAATTTATTTCAGCATTGTTGTGTTATGAAGCATCATGTAAATCATGGGATTCAAGGTTGAAATTCGTGGTGGATCAAACCAACAAGAAAAAAATAAAAAATA
The DNA here is from genome assembly GCA_031772625.1 of Pinus tabuliformis. Lineage (NCBI taxonomy): Eukaryota > Viridiplantae > Streptophyta > Pinopsida > Pinales > Pinaceae > Pinus > Pinus tabuliformis. Next base: position 918,159,750 of record CM062811.1, on the reverse strand, counting down.
TATTTAAAAAAAATCATATATTTTAAATTTACATGTAATTAATAGATATGTATATATATATATATATATATATATATATATATATATATATATATATATATATATATATATATATATATATATATATAATGGATAAATAAAAACATTTAAACCTCATTATAATAAAAAATTTAACTATAAAATATAAATAATCTTTGAAAATACTATTTAATTTATTTTTCATTAATAATAAATATCAAATTATTATTTTAAGAATATTTTTTTATTATTATAATAATAATAATATTATAAATAATAAAATTGATTTCAAAATTATTTTTGAAAAGGACCATCTCAACCATTAGGTTTACAATCAATTCATAGTCATAATCATGTAACACAAACAACAAATGCTAACATTGATGGAGGATTCTATGGAACTATTTGGTGTTACATGAGCTACAAACTTGACTTAAGATTACACTAGTTCAAACTCCCATTGCTTAGGTTAGTGTAATAATCATTTTGTATACAATATTGTAAGTATAAATATAATTCTTAAGATTTGTTTTCATCATAAGGAGGGACAAACATATTGATAGATATGTAGTGAGATTGTGTGTGTTTTGGGGGGTCAGATAGAGAGACAAAGAAGGAGATATGGAGGGAAATATAGATATAGATGGGGGTGGGGGGGGATATGGAAGAATATGTCTTGTGCTAGATTCATTGATTTCAGTGTATGGTGATTTCTAATCCTATTTGATTGCTTCAACAAGATGCATTGATTTTAGTGTCGATGTTGGTTTCTAATCATATTTACTTACTTGCACCAGATGCATTGATTTGAGTGTAGATGTTGATTTCTAATCCTATTTGATTAATTACATTGATTTCAGTGTAGATGTTGTTTTGTAATCCTATTTGATTGCTTACACTAGATGCATTAATTTCAATGTAGATGTTGATTACTAAATATATTTGATTGCTTGCACTTGATGCATTGATTTCAATGTAGATGATTTGTAATCCTATTCATTTGCTTGCACTAATCGCATTGGTTTTAGTGTAGATGATGATTTAAAATCCTATTTTATTGCTTGTACTAGATGCATTGATTTTAGCATAGATGTTGGTTTCTAATCCTTTTTTATTACTTGCACTAGATGCACTAATTTGAGTGTAGACATTGATTTGTAATCCTATTTGATTACTTGCATTAGATGCATTGAATTCAATGTAGATGTTGTTTTCTAATTCAACCTATTAATATTCAAGTGCAAGAGAGACAATGTATGATTTTTACTATAACAACTCAAACTAAATATTTAAATGGTTTACGATTTCAATTTTCCTTTTGATATAGTCGATATGGAAATATGACAGAACTAACAAGGGAGACAATAAGAATAGTATAAGAAAATAGTTTGATATTGACCATGATGAAGACTATTTGTAATTGAATTGATTCTTATTATTGACATTTTCTATCATTCAACACTATTACATTGTCACTTTGCATTTAAAATTTTCATTTTATAAATTTTCATAATTAAAGTTATTAACAATATTTATCATCTCAACAAATTGAGGTAACTAAGAAAATTTAAAATTAAAATGACTAGATAAATCTCCAACATATTTATCATACTTAAAATTATTATATTAATTTTAGATGTATTTACATATTATTGATAAAATTAATCATATGTTCAATAGATTTTCCTTGGCCACATGCAACTGCAACCAGCCTAGATCCATCTTAACTCTGGATCTATCAAGTTCTGAGAGGGATCAAATCTCTCGAGGTGCAAACCTTTCCTCAAGTTTTGCACTCAAAAAATAGTTTTTCACCTCGAGAGATTTGATCCTTGTCAGTGCTTGATAGATATGTAGTTAATATGGATAATGTTTTGGGGAAATTTAATTCATCATTGTTGTGTTATGAAGTGTCATGTAAATCATGGGTTTCAAGGTTTAAATTCATGGTGTATCAAACAAACAATAAAGTACCAAAAATATATTTCAAACAATTTATATTTTTCAATTTACATAATTTAGATTTTTTAAAATTATATATTTCTAATGGTTAGATCAAAAAATTTGAACCACATTATAATAAACAATTTAAGTGTAAAATATAAATAATATTTGAAAATACTATTTAATTTAATCTTAATTAATAATAAATATTAAATCGTTATCTTCAAAATATTTTTTACTATTATAATAAGACAATATTATAAATAATAAAAGTGATTTCAAAAACGATTATTTAAAAGGACCATCTCAACCATTATGTTTATAATCAATTAACAATCACAATCACGTACTACAGGCAACAAATGCTTACATTGATGAAGGATCCATTCAACTATTTAGTGTTACATGAGTAAGAAACTTGACTTAAGATTACACCAGTTCGAACTCACATTGCTTAGGCCAGTGTAAGAATAATTTCGTATAAATTATTGTAAATATAAATATAATTCTTAAGATTCATTTAATTAATTAAAAGGAAGAAAAGGTTAAAAATAAAGTCTCGATTTTTTAAGACTTTTTTATTAAAAGATTAGCCTAGATCCATCTTAACTCTGGATCTCTCCTTAAGTGAAAGGGATCAAATATCTCGAGATGCAAACCTCCTTTTTGAGTGAAAAAATTGAGGAAAGTCTTGCACCTCACGAGATTTGATCCCTCCCGGTGCTTGATAGATCTAAAGTTAAGATGCATCTATGCTAGTTTAATGATCCTACAAATATACAGAGACCCGACACATGAAATTTGGCCATCCAAACGGTCGAATTTTTCATACCCTTAATTTTTCTAATAACTCCTATTGTCGGCCAAAAACAAACAAAATGATATATGATATATAAAAAGTAAAAATAAAAATTTATGGGGTGGCAGGCCACCAACACATGGCCCCAATGCTCTACATACCATATATATGCTGGTGGGTGCTCAAACCCTGCCACCATTGGAACTAGATACAGTAAAACCTAACCAACAACGACATATTGTGCCCCAATGCTCTACATACCATATATATGCTGGTGGGTGCTCAAACCCTGCCACCATTGGAACTAGATACAGTAAAACCTAACCAACAACGACATATTGTGCTTAACCGACCATTTTCCAAAAAAATCATTAAACGATCGTGTATTATATGAAACCATTACAAAAAAATATCAAACTTCCTATATAACAAGGTTGGAGGTTGGCAGGATTTGAACCCCGCACCTCCCCATCTCAAACATAATTCCTAACCAATCTACCAAGGGTGGCGGATTTGTAAAGAGTGCCACCCATCCTCCTTATAAGCTTTGGTTTTGCCATTCGATGCGGGAGAGACAGAATAGACGACGAAGGCCAAGCCAATAGTGGCATAAATTTGATCTCAGTAAACCATGAGTGAGAAAGAGAATGGAACCATGATTTGCAGTGCCGAGGTAGAACTATGCTGACACGCTTTTCGAGACATAATTTTTGCAGAGAATCTTGAGATGTTGAAAATATTCCTTGGAAGGTAAAATTTCACATTGTCATAACGTTATCAATTTTAGAGTCATTTTTCTTAGATTTTTGCAGGGAGCACAATGGTGAATTCAAAATTTCCATCTGAGAAACAAAATTGTAAGTGCTCCACAACAGAGAATCTCTTAAGAATATCGAGGAATCTTTAGATTTCCTTGGAGGCTGAAACTCGCTAGAGTCAGAATGCAACTAAATCTATACTCAAAAATCTCATAATTTCGTAAGGATCACAATGGTGAGATCAATTTTTCCATTTGAAGAGAATATCTCTAGTTAGCACATGGAGCAGAATCTTTGGAGAATAACATGGAATCTAAAATATTCCTGAAGGCCCAGATTTTGACGGTGCTAGAATTTCACGAATGGATGGTCGATTTTACATTACGCAACACCAAAAATTCAGTGGTGGAGTCAGTTTTTGTAGTTGAGCCTTTCATTTTTCAGCCAATTTCAGAAGGGAAGGTATATGAAGTAGTCATGTTATTTTTCCTTTCATTATTTATGAGATGATGTATTATTTTTGAGATCCCTATTTGATACTATGTTGAGGGATCATTATTTCCACATTATGTGAGATTTCATTAGCTTGTCATGCTATGTATTTTTGTTGATATCCCTATGTAACTATGTCGAGGGGATACTCATTGCCACATTATGTGAGACCTTGTTAGTTCTTCATGTTGAAGGAAGCCCATTTTGTGTGAGGGTTCTCACAGGGAGAATGTCTCATGGAGTGACAAGACACTCTTGTTGAGGATGTATGACCTTGTTATGACAAAGAGTCTTCCATTTAGATAATCATATTTTCTAGCGTTATATGAAGTGGCTTGCACTATCTTGACACTGGTCCCGGAGATGTAGCCCACGCTAGGTGAACTCTATTATCAAATGTATTGTGTCCTTGATTTGCTAATCATTCCATTTTTCCTATTGTTTAAGCATGAACATGTGGTTTTTTTATGGACTTTTAAATTCAATTCTAACAACGCCACATAAGTTGAAGATCTTGGATAATTCCGGTCGCTGAAGAAGTCCTTGATGAAGTTTTGTATCAGGGCGGTCTTATCAATAATGTGAATTGTGAGTGTGAACAATTGAACATGCAACAATGGAGGATGACAAAGAAATGTATGAGGCCTTTCTGAGGATGTGAAAAATGGTGGATATAATGTATGAAGCTTATGAGGAATGGGAGAAAGAGAGAGTAGAGAATGTTGCTCCATCCACACCTTCCAATGAACAATCATCACCTTCATCATATTCTCATCATTTGAATGAGGAGATCAACAAGAGACTTCAAGCGGATAATGCTAAATTGAAGGTGCTTCTATGAGAAGAGAAAGAGGAAAAGAAATGATTGTAGCTTCATTTGTGATCCATGGAAGAGTCCTTGGAAGGATTTAAGTGCAACGACTAGAGTCTTCAAGCATAGCATACTGAATTACGGAGGCTTCTACAAGAAGAGAAAGAGGAGAATTAGAGACTGTAGCTTCAGCTACAAGTAACGACAGAGGCCTTGGAGAAGTTGAAGAGAAACAAAGGCTTAGGGAATCCCTCATCACCTATTTCAAAATCGATAGCTGAGGTAAATAATGTTAATTGTTCCTTAGTTTCATCTGCACATGATGTTATTTTTGTTAGAAATGTGGAGGTACAGATTACATGAACTAGCATGAGACTCCTTACCGAGATGATGTACAAAGGAGGAGGACTTAGTGTTAATGTCCAAGGCATGACTCAACCATTGGAGGTCATGAAAAGACCTTGAATTTTTGGTTTGGGATACACCGAAGGAGAAAGCTCAAAGGTGTTAGAAGCTTCCAAGACATTGATGAAACCATCGAGGAAAGAGAATGATGGGAACACATCACCATCATCCCATGGTAGTGCACATTACAGAGGAAGAGCTAAGGCAAGTTGTCATCACCATAATTGCAACAGAGGTAGGTAGGAAAGGTATAACAAGTCTTAGTATTCTAAAGTTAATTTTCATTACAAGCATATTAATGATGAACATAAATCATGGAATAGAAAAATCTTTAGCTTTTGTGGTTTACATAACCATGTGTTTGTTGACTGTTGGAAGAGAATGGAAGCAGGAAAGAGGATGAGGCATGAAATGCCTTCTCCACAGTAGGGAAGGAAGTTGATCTAGAGGAAGAAGACTTTCTGTAGTCATTGCAACATAGGTGGTCACCAAAGAGCCACATGTTGGAGGCTCCATCTAGAGCAACCTCAAAAGGACAAAATGCCTGTGCAGAAACCAGTCAGTGAAAATGTTCATCAAGCAAATCTACCACATTCATTGTGGTTCACTTTGTTGAGTAAGAAATGGTTTTTCTAGATTGGGTAGCTTATCATGGCCTCACTTTGTAAATCATGTGTTGCATTTTAAACTGTAAAAACAATGATGTGTTTTCCATCACATGTTGAAGAAACAATGATGTTTTGGCCTTGTATTTATAGTTGGGGAATTGTTTCCATTTTGATGTAAACTTGACCACAGAGTATGCGTTATAAACACATGAAAATTATGGGATGCTTGGGTAATAATTGGTCATGTAGTTAAGCATGTAATTTGAAAAATATTGTATTATAAGTTTGTGGAGAATGCACATGGATTGTTTCTTATGGATCCAAAAGTCAAAGGTAAAGGAGAAAGAAGGGCGACCTACCAAGACAATTGTGATGTAGAAAATGTACACAAAAGTTTTTGATTATGTTCATGATTTTAGAGGACCCAAAGATTGCCAGTGGGGAGGAATGATCTAGGTGGCTCTAGACACACTCAAAGGTCAAAGAGGGCTTATAATAGCTCAAAATTAAAAGTGGTCAGATTTCTCTCAAACTAGGATTAGGTTGTAGCGCTCATCACCCTAATTCAAATAGTGTGAACAACACTCAAATCTGAGTTCGTATGAAGAAGATAAAGTTGGTAAAATTTGGACAAGTGGTAGGTTTAATGATCCTACGAATTTATGGAGACTCTATGAACAAAATTTGGTCATTGGAACGGTAGAATTTTCTAAACCCTTAATTCTTCTAATAACCCTTATTGTCTAACAAAAACAAACAAAATGATATATTATATAAAAAGAAAAAACAAAAACAAAAAAAATTGTGGGGTGGCAGGCCACAAAAATTGCCACCCCAATTGTCCTCATACCATATATATGGTGGCGGGTGGTCAAACCCCACCACCACTAGAACCAGATACAGTAAAATGTAACCAACAATGGCATATTATATTTAACTGACCATTCTCCAAAAAAAACATTAAACAATCGTGTATTAATATGAAACAAAAAGATATGAAACCCACACTATATACTAAGGTTGGTGGTCAGTAGGATTTGAACCCCCAACCTCCGTGCATCAAAAAAAATGCCTAATCAATCCACCAAGGGTAGGTTCTTTGTAAAATTTCCACCCAACCCCTTTATAAGTTTTGGTTTTTCCATTCCACGGGGAAGAGAGAGAACGGATAGAGGCCAAGCCAACGGTGGAGGAATTTTGATCTGGCGGAACCACGAGTGGGCAAGAGAATGGCACCATGATTTTCGGTGGTCAGGTGGAACTATGTTGTCACGCTTTTCAAGACATACTTTTTGTAGAGAACCTTGAGATGCTAAAAAGATTACCTAGGAGGTAAACTTTCACATTGTTAGAATAATATCAGGTTTACAGTCATTTTTCTAATATCTTCATAGGAAGCGTGATGGTGAATTCATATTTTCTATCTAAGTAGCAAAATTGCAGGTTCCCCTCAGCAGGGAATCTCTGAAGAATCTTGAGGAATCTTTAGATTCCCTTGGAGTTTGAAATTCACCAGAGTAAGAATGTAGCCAACTTTATGCTCAAAAGTATCAGAATTCCGCAAGGATTGCAATGGTGAGATTAGATTTTACATTTCAAGGGAATATCTCCAGTCAATGTTTGTAACTGAGTTTTTCATTTGTTGGCCAACTTCATAAGTGAAGGTACATGAAGGAGTCATGTTATGTTTCCTTTCATTATTATTGAGGTTGTGTATTATTCTTGAGATCCCTGTTTGATACTATGTCAAGGGATCATTATTCCCACATTATGTGAGATGTCATTAGCTTGCCATGCTATGTATTGTTGTTGATACCCCTCTATAACTAGGTTGAGGGGATACTCATTGCCCCATTATATGAGATCTTTTTAGTTTGTCATGTTGAAGGAAGCCCATTTTGAGTGAGGGTTCCTGTAAGGAGAAAATCTTGTGGAGAGACAAGCCACTATTGTTGAAGGCGTATGACCTTGTTATGAAAAAGAATATTCCATGTACATCATCACATTTTCCACCATTATATGAAGATGTCTCCACTATCTTGAAACCGGGCCCAGAGACGTAGCCCACACTTGATGAACTCTGTTATCAAATGTATTTTGTTCTTGATTTGTTTATTGTTGTCATCTTTCCTCTTGTTTAGGCATGCACATGTAATTTTTTTATTCTCTTTTAAATTCAATTCTAACAACATCATAGAAATAAAATATATTTTATAATTCTGATGGATGAAGAAATTGCGGATCGCCATATCTATCCCCCTCTATCTCCATCTCTCTCTTCCTTCCTCTCTCTCCTTTCTCTCTCTCTCTCTCTCTCTCTCTCTCTCCACCTTCCAACTCCATTACTATATGCCTATCTCTCTCTCTTCCCCCCTTTTCTCCATCTCTCCTTATTTTCCTCTTTATCTCACCCCCAAACATGCACATTCTCTTTGCATATCTCCCTTTTTGCTCCATCTCTCTCTCCACTTCTCACTCACTATGTATTTTTTCTACCATCCCTCTCTCCCCCTCCAACTCCATCTACCTATCCCTCCCTCTCTCCTCCTCTCTCTCAAGTCCTATCTCTCTTCCTTCCTCTCTCTCTCTTTCTATCTTGCCTCCTCTCTCTCTCTCTCTCTCTCTCTCTCTCTCTCTCTCTCTCTCTCTCTTTTCCCTACAATCCTCTCTCTTTCCCCATTACTCTCTCCCTCTCTCTCAAGTCCTCTATCTCATCTTTCCTCTCTCTCCCTTTCTCTCTTGCCCCCATCTATCTTCCCCCTACTCTCTCTCTCTCTCTATCCAACTATATTACTATACCCATTCCTTTCTCTTTCTCCCTCCTTCTCTCCCCCCTTGTATCCATATCTCCTTCTATTTCTGTTTATCTCAACCCTAAACATAGACACTCCCTCTCCATCTCTCCCTTGTCACTCCTTCTCTCTCCATTTATCACTCTTTATGTATTTATTCCACCCTCCCTCTCCCCCCATCCAAATCCATCCTTTCTATCCCTCCCTCTCTCCTCTTCTCTCTGAAGTCCTCTCTCTCATCCTTCGTCTCTCTCTCGTTCTCTACTACCTCCCTCTGTCTTGCCCCATATCTCTCTTCCCTATAATCCTCTCACTATCTCCCTCCCTCTCTCCTTCTCCCTCTATCCTTCTCTCTATCCCACCTCCATCTTTAAGTCTCCCTTTCCCTATCTTACCCTTCTCTACCTCTCTCACTCCTCTCCCCCTCTCCCCTCTCCTTCAATTTATCTCCATCTCTCCCTTTTGAGTCCCCCTATTTCTCCACCTCTATCACAATATGTCTTTGTTATTACCTCCCATATATATCTAGAGTATATATATATATATATATATATATATATATATATATATATATATATATATATATATATATATATATATATATATATATATATAACAAATTTAATATTGTCCTAATGAAAAGTTATTAAATTTAATAATAATAATGTTAGGGCTAATAATGTTCTTTTGCATGGTATTAATAATAATTTGGTCCATGGTATTTGGCCTATAGGCTTGTTATATAACAAGTAACGAGAGGAATCAAATCTCTTGAGGTGAGAAACTCTTTTTTGAGTGCAAACCTCGAGAGATTTTATCGCTCTTGGTGCTTGATAGATCCGGAGTTAACATGGATCCAAGCTGGTTTCAGTCGTGTGAGGCCAAAGAAAATCTAATGAACATGTGATTGATTTTATCAATAATATGTAAAATCATCTAATATTAATATAATATTTTAAATATGCTAAATATGTCTTAGATTAATTTGGTCATTTTAATTTTAAATTTTCTTAGTTACCTTAGTTTGTTGAGATGATAAATATTGTGAATAACTTTGATGATGAAAAATGATGAAATTAAAATTTTGAATGTAAAGTGACAATGCAATAGTGTTGAATGACTGAAAATGTGAATAATAAGAATATAGTAAATTACAAATAGGTGATTAATATCAAACTATTTTCTTCTACTATTTTTATTGTCAACCTTGTTACTTTTGTCATCTTTTCATATCGATTATATGAAAAGGAAAAGTTAAATCATAAACCATTTAAATCTTTAGCTCGAGATATTATAGTAAACATCATACCTTTTCTCTCTTTCTCTCCAATATTAATAGGTTAAATTACTATAACACAAAAATCAATGTACATTGTCAATAAATTTTTATGCTTACACTAAAATCAATGCACAATATTAATACAATCACTTAAAAATTAATGTACCATCATACATCCAATTACATCAAATCAGAAATCAACATCTACACTGAAATGAATGCATCTAATGCAAGAAAATAAATAAGATTAGAAAACAACATTTACACTGGAATTAATCCATGTAATACAAGCAATCAAATATGATTAGAAATCAACATTTACACTCAAATCAATGCATCTTGAGCAAGTGAGAAAATAGGTTTATAAACCAACATCTACAATGAAACAAATGGATCTAGTGCAAGTAATGAAATAGGATTATAAATCAACATTTAGATTGAAATCAATGCCTATAGTGAAAGCAGTCAAATAGGATTAGAAATCACCATCTACACTAAAATCAATGAATTTAGTGGAAGCAATAAAATAGGAATAGAAATTGTCTACATTGAAACCAATGTATCTAGTGCAAGCAATCAAATATTATTAGAAATCAACATCTACATTGAAATCAATGCATCAAGTATAATAAATCAAATAAGATTAGAAATCACCATCTACACTGAAATCAATGCATTTAGTCAAAGCAATCAAATAGGACTAGAAGAAATCAAATATAATTAAAAATCAACATCTGCACTAAAACCAATGCATCTAGTGCAAGCAATGAAATAGGATTAGAAATCACCATATAAACTAAAATCAATGCATGTAGTGCAATAAATATTCTTCCCTTTCTTCCCCCTCCATATATACATATCTTCCTCCATCTCTCCTTTGTCTCTCTATCTCAACCCCCCCAACACATGTGGTCTCTCACTTGATATCTACCAATCACTTTATCCCTCCCTTTCTCTCTCCATCTCTCTCTGCTTCCCTCTCATCACTTTCAATATATATCTCTATATCCCTTTGTTTCTCTATATCACCCCCGAAACATACATGCTCTTTCTCCAATCTATCTATATGCCCCTCTCTCTCTCTTCCCCTTCCCTCCCTCTCCCACGCTTCTACCTCTCTTCCCTCTTGTTGTCCTCTCTCCCTTTCTATGCATTTTTCTTATGACTCCCTCTCTCTCTCTCTCCAACTTTCTCTTTGTATTTCTTTATTCTTACCTCCCTCTCTCCCCCTCCAAATCCATCTCTTTCTCCCTCCCTCTGTCCACTCTCTCACATCCTGTCTCTCTATCTCTTTCTCTCCCTTCACCCTTCAGCTCTGTTACTATATCCTTCCCTCTCTCGTCTCTCCTTCTCTCCCCCATTCTCTCCACCTCTCCTTCTTTGTATTCTTCTCTCACCTCCAAACATACACACTAGTTCTCCATCTCTCCCTTGTCACTCCTTCTTTTTCTCCACTTCTCACTCTCTATGTATTTCTTCTTCCCTCCCTCTCTCCTCCTCTCTCTCATACATCCTCTCTCTCCCTTTCTCTCCTCCCTCCCTCTCTCTTCCCCCATCACTCTCCTCCTCTCTCTCAAGTCTCTCTCTCTCTCTCTCTCTCTCTCTCTCTCTCTCTCTCTCTCTCTCTCTCTCTTTTCCCTCCAATCCTCCCTCTCTCTCTCTTTCTTCCCTCCAATCATATCTCTTCCCCCATCACTCTCTCTCTATCTCCAACTATGTTACTATATCCTTCCCTCTCTCCTTCTCTGACCCCTTCTCTCTATCTCTCTTTCTTTATCTCTTTATCTCACCCCTAAGAATAATCTCTCTCTCTCTGTCTCTCCCTTGTCACTCTCTCTCTCACCTCTTCTCACTCTCTATGTATTTGATCTTCCCTCCTTCTCTCCTCCTCTCTTGCAATTCCTCTTTCTAATCCTTCCTCTCTCTTCCCCCATCTCTCTCTCTCTCTCTCTCTCTCTCTCTCTCTCTCCTCCAATCCTCTCACTATCTCCCTCTCTCTTTCCTTCTCTTTGTCCCCCTCTATCTTTCTATCTCCCTCTCCCTCTCTTACCCCTCTCTACTCCTCTCACTCATCTCCCTCTTGATTTCTCCTCTCCCCTATCCTCAAGTTTATCTCCATCTCTCCCTTGTCACTCCCCCTATCTCTGCACCTCTATCTTTGTTCTTCCCTCCCATATATATCTAGAGTTAATATATATCATGATATATTAATATATATATTATAATATAACAAATTTAATATTGCATTAATGCAAAGTTATAAATTTAATAATATTAATATTATAATATATTAATACGAATATTAGATTTAATAATAATATATATATAATATTAATATTAATATTAGGGTTAATAACGTTTTTTCTGTATGGTATTAATAATAATTTGGCCCATGGTATTAATAATTATTTGTCCCATGGTATTTGGCCCATAAGGTTCACCTAAATAAAACATATTTTTTGAGTTTAGGCTTGGTATAGAATTAGATGTTGATTCCTAATCCTAATTGATATATTTTTATTTATTTATCATACCTCTTTATACCTCTTTTATATTTATTTATTTACCGTACATATTTTATAAATATGGTATTTGGCCTATGGTATTAATAATTTTTGTTCCATGGTATTTGGCCCATAGGCTTCACCTAAATAAAATATATTTTTTTAGTTTTCGTAAATACAAAATATAAAAGGAGGTTTTATTTATTTACCATACCTCTAGTTTATTTATATTTTATTTATTTACCATACATCTTTTTTGAGTGTTTGTAAACTTCTTTATATTTTTAATTTATATTGTGTTTATACATACTAATAATTAGATTGATTTTTAAATAAGGCATTAAAAATGTTAAATTTTAAACATTATGTTTACATTTACGTTTACGTTTACCTTTTAATGTGAGATCTACGCCATATTGGGTTGTTTACATTTACATGTTTACGTTTTTATGTGAGATCTACACCCATACTAGGTTGTATAGCCCCTCTAGGCGCAATTAGATGTTGATTTCTTATCCTATTTGATATATTTTTATGTATTTACCATACCACTTTTTTGAGTGTTTGAAAACCTCTTCATATTTTAAATTTATATTTTGTTTATACATAATAATAATTATATTGACTTCTCAATGGGACCCAAATGTTAAATGTTAAACATTACATGTTGTTAAATTTACATTTACCTGAGATCTACCCCTATACTATAGAGCTCCTCTAAGGGCAATAGCAAGTTATTTTTCATAAAATTATATATATATACATATATATAAATGAATTGAAAATAAAACAAAATAACAAAAAAATACATAAATGAAATATATAGCTAAATTAATTTGTTTTTGAAAATAAATCTAAATTTAGAACTAACATAAATATTTTTCATCATTTTATTCTTTGTATACTTCCATTTGAAATTTACAAAAACAAAACAAAATTTTTAATTAAAATTATTTTAATATATTACCAATAATGCAATACAATAATATAAGTGAAGTATTAAACTTCTACAAAATAAATTAAAAATCTATTTTACCTATACTTAATAAAATAAAGGGTAAATTTTCACACTATTGTATAGTGATTTGCCAAACTTTTGTCAAGCCAATTGCTATCATTATTTGATAATGTGATCAACATCTAATTCAATGCCAATGCATTAATTGTATGGGTATATTCCCATCAAGGCAATATCGCATTTTCCTCCTGGTGTGTTAACGTCTCGTTTAATTCTCATGTATCCATTTTCTCCCCATGTGGTTCCCCAAGAATTTTTTATTATCCAATATTTTTGTGGGAACCAAAACTTTTTTTCCTTTCCATATCCAACCACTACAAGTGAATGGTCAAATTCTTTTCCGCATTTACCATTATATACTCCCTGCTCAACAAACAAACAAAATCTTGTTGGTTACACTTGCTAGATTATTCATCTCTTTCTTATTTTTCCTCTAAAAAGACAATATAAGGAATCATAACCACTTACACTCTGATAACTTTTGATATCTTTAATATTTTTAAACTTTATCGCTACAGCTATAGGTCAACTAGATAATGCTCATTTGAGAGCGTCTTCAGTACCAGGAGAGACATATTGAACACCCTTAATAGTTTGTCCTTGAGGAAGCTATATAAAAAAAAAAAAAAAACAAAAAAATGATTTAATTGTCTTACAAATTAGATGACATTATTATTATAAATAATATGTTGTTATTTATTTTATTTTTTTCCCGGTGGTTCACGTACATCCGTGGTTAGGGGGTGCAGGCTACGTCCACGAAATAACTAGGGCTGATGTCTAGGATCACACCCCTCGGCCATCACAGACCTAACCCCAAGGGCTTCGGGTAGAATTGACCCTGTGACCTCCCATTTTGGCGAGGCACGACTTGACCAGTTGGGCTAACCCTTGGGGCTATAATATGTTGTTATTTATAAAAACTAATTATGTGTTTAGTAATTTTTTAACAAAATTTCTAAAATATTTTGATTGTATAGAGTCTATACAATTTAATATTCTGAGTATCAAATATGGTTAGTTGTGAAAACCTCTCATATAAACCATGAACAAAATGACATGAAATGATTCTAATAATTAGAATTTAAAATAATTCAAAATTATAAAACCAATCCAAATCCTAACCCATTTAAACTCCATCTCAACAGAATCTAACTATCCAAATCCTAACCCATTTAAACTCCATCTCAACAGGATATAACTATCTTAATGCACAAATCATTTAACTATCTTAATGCACCAACCCATCTTAGTATGTATCATTAAGCCTTATTATTGCACCACTCCATCTCTGCACACGCCCTTCACACCAGTGTAAGAATAGTAATACTCAGTAGTTATCCCTCCCCGTCCATTTTTGACATAGTTGAAGTTATTGATAATGTTCCCTCCACTGCAATCATTTCCTTGGCCAGTGCAGTGAAGCAATTGCTGCAGCGATAGGGGAAACAATTTTTTTTTTATCTAGATGAGACCCTCTGTAGCAGCTACAGTTGCAAAGGCCCAACAACTTCCAATACTTCTATGTTCTATCAATTGTATCTAAATGCAATTTGATCGCTAATCCTTAGCTACCATTTACCTAAAGTTTCTATCTAGTAATAGTAATATCTTAATTGAAATTATTTCTCTCATCATACATACCACAAGACCCTTGATCCTTCACAGGAGTTAATTCTCCCTCCTTTGTCCAATTCATAGGAGTTATTACTCCCTCCTTTGTCCATTCTTCACTCTACTGTCTCCACTGTCTCTGATATTCTTGAAGCAAGTCATGGCCACATCGAATTCTTGGTTAGTCATATCTGCAAACTAATTCAATACAATTTGATAGGCAAGATTCTTCTTATTCAAAGAGTCGATATATATATATATATATATATATATATATATATATATATATATATATATATATATATATATATATATATATATATATATATATATATACCCATAAATTTTGGTCACTGGTGATGGATCTTGCTTGGGGTGCTTAGTTTGCTTGTTGCAGAAAACTGGACAAAATTGGGATAGCCATTGAGGGATGGTGGTTGAAGTGTCTAAGAATTTTGTGTTTAGAATGTATGGATTACACAAAATGATTTACGAACTACAAGCCCATATTTTTCTTTGACAAGTGAAAAAGACAAGGAGCACAAAGGATTTAATGGAGAAGGGAAACATACCAGTGGAGAAGGAAAGAAGATGTGAGAAAATTTAATTGCAAGTGCAGGAAGTTCGGGAAAAGGTTGCATGATTAGTGAGATAAAAATAAATAAAAGAGTAAAGGTCAATGAACTAAAAGGAGAGATCGACTAAAAAAATGAAAAAGCCAGTAGACGAACAAGATTGACTAGCACAAGAACACATAGTGGATATTCATAGAGTAGCCAAATTTTCGCACAAAATAAAAATGACAAGTGGACAACGCATAAAAGTTTTCCACATTTAGAATTTTATCACTACAGATAACAAATAAGAGATGAATCCTACACATACTTCGATGAAGATCCATGTTTATAGACATCTACAACAATCCACAAGGGGATTTTGCCTCGTCTCAAATGCAGATATCTTAATTGAGTATTGGGAGAATGAGAGGGGACTCCACTAGGTGGGTATAATCTCTCATTGATTTGCGGCTCAAGGGTGGAGAGGGGCTTCTCTAGAGTCCCTTGACTTGTTAGGGTGGAGAATTACTTTGAAGATTCTTGGTAAAGGAAAACCCTTTAATCTCTTGCACTCATTTTAATTATTCTGGCATAGGATTATGGATTTCCATTATTGGGTGGAATCTATGTGATATATATATCTATATATATATATATATATATATATATATATATATATATATATATATATATCTATATATATATATATATATATATATATATATATATATATATATATATATATATATATATATATATATATATATATATATATATATATATATATATATATATGTAATTCAAGGTGGAGGTAGTAGGAATCTTCATTCCTTGTGTAAGATCGAGGGTGACAGAAGGAAGTAGCTTGGTTGTAGTTGTATACAATTAGTTGGATAGTGCAGTTTCCAACTCTGTAATCCATGTTTTGTTTGAATCCAAGATAAGTATTTTCCCATGTAATATGTATTATTCATTTGTGTTGATGTTTTTTAATTATTTTTGTACTGAGTAAATGGACATACATAGCTTCCTGTTGTTAAGGAAATGAGCTCCTGATATGGATGCTACATTACTACTATTCTTTTTCTTTGTATTTGTGTCCTCTACATAGACAATGTGCATACATCTAGAAACATCAACATGAATGTTGTCCACAATAGTTTTCATAGATTAACCTTAAGTTCATAATAATCATTATTCATAGATGAATTTCAAACATAAGTGTTATTTTAATCTTTGTTGCAAGAAAGATAGTTATTTCTTTTAGTTTAAAGATGTAGTAGTTTAATAACTAGTTATATATTTGACTAATGTGATAAATGCCTCAATGTATTTTATATATACTTCATATACATATAAATATTCGCATGGGTGTTGTGTTTGTTGATTAGCATATTAACACCGGTGGACATATTAAAGCAACAAACACAACCTTTCATAAAATAAGTCTGATCCCATTGGCTAGATTTTGAACATGCATTGGATTCTTGATGATGCTAAGAACCAAAAGGATATACGAGAGTTCCATAAATTTCTCATGGAAATAGTGGTTTGAAGGGTATCAACCTCAGAAAAATGTATATAATGATTTATAAAACATTTAATTCGGGCATCAAAATGTAAATGGATAACACATAATATATAACTTCTGAAAATATGGATTCATATTGCTGCGTAACACTGTTGATAATGGTCTATAATTCCTAAGTTTATAACTATGATACAAGTTTAAAATAATATTGAAATGTCCATGTATCACCAAAATTAACTTGTAGACCTATGTCGAGAGGTTGTGGTTTTCATACAACGAGTTCATATGTATACAACTAGATGGTCTAGGTGTGGTATATATGTAGGTAAAAGCACTCCACAAGTAAATTTCTCACGCCATGTGTATTTGAATCCACATCGTATATAAATATATTGATAGGAATGTGACCTTTGCCAATTCCTTGTTGAAGCTATGAGCTTGTTGTTCAAGTTTCAATTTGAGTATGGCGTATGCATAAGGACACCATTCACTTTATATATATATATATATATATATATATATATATATATATATATATATATATATATATATGTATATATGTATATATATATATTGCATTTCCGTATACATCATGGTTCATCGGTTTAACTTTTCATTTCTCATCAATGCACTCGTTGAAATCTAGTTTGAATCACAGTATACACACACACACACACACACACACACACAGATATATATATATATCTATATATATATATATATATATATATATATATATATATATATATATATATATATATATATAGATATCTATATATATATATATATATATATATATGTATGTATATATGGTTCCATGGAACCCTAACTTTAACTCTATGTCACCACTCACAACATAACTGAGGCTATTCACGCAAAAGGAGGTTGTTTATTTATACTCCTTGTAGTCATTGCATATGCACTTTATAAACTGTGTGGCGAAACAATGTAATGAAGGCACGTTGGAATTCATTTTTCATTGAGTCAATGAGCGATATACAGGTAATTTTCTATGATCACAACCATAACTATACTTCTGCAACTTGTCGCATAAAATAGTGTTAACCCCAATCATGGTTATATATATCTATATATATATATATATATATATATATATATATACATATATATATATATAGATATATATAGATACATATATATATCTATATCTATATATATATATATCTATATATATATATATATATATATATATATATATATATATATATATATATATATATATATAGATATATATATATAATCAAAGTGGTCCATTATGAATAAAGGTACCACATGCCTCAACATACTCCTACGTCAATACAGGGGGTTATGCCATGTGGGTTGCTTGTGGAAGTAAGGTGAAAAGTGAAATTTTGAAATGAATAAAACTCGAAAGATTCTAACTTAAGATTCTAGAGTCCAAATTGGACCAAATCTATATCATTAGGATTTGTCCAACTAAGACACAAATGATGAAAATATCCAACGTGATTTTTGTGGTAGCAAAGGAACCTCAACAAAACAATTATCATGTTTCTCTAAATGCACCTAAGAATTTGGGTAAGTATAGTGAATACTTCACGAGGTTAAGGTGGGGTGTTTATAGGTGGTATCATAGTATCAAGGTTTAACACTTGGACTATATGGGCTCTATCATGGGCAGGTAACAACAAGTTCCTATAAGGGTGTCTCTTATTAATGTTTAGAAAATTAACTAAACTAATGTTGAGTTAAAATACAGTTTGTAATTAATTAACTTAATTCATGGTTGATGTATATTACCTTGTGAATTGACGATGCAACATGGTATTAACAATTGACATGATTTTATTATCATGATGTCAATTAACAACTTGTGTTGACTAATATATTTTTTGTTGAGTATGCATGCAGATGTGATATTACATGTGGCTTGATATTGATTAGTATTGATACACTAACATGGTTTGTTTTGTTACAACTAGCCACAATGGCATTGCCATGAAAGCAAGATGGTGGTTATGATTATGTTTATTTATTTATTTATATCAAATGTATATAACAATTGTGCATGATTGAAAACATATCACAAGCATTACAAGGATAGTAAGATGCAAGGAATGAGTAGCAGGATGGTTCAATACAGTTCTAATAGGTAACAACATGGGTGTGAAGAAACTTTAGTGGAGAACAATGGAGAGGAAAACTCTCTTGATTGGATGGATACCTTGAAAAGCCTACAAGATGATATTAGGAGTTGTAAGGTAGGTAATAAAAGGCTAGTAAGGGCTAAGGAAAGGAAAGCTAAGATTAATTATATTGAAAATCATTTCTATCTTGCAAAGATAGAATTAGTATGAGTTGGGGTCTAGTGAGGGAGATCTGTTGAGCCCTTTGGGATCATAAGAGAGAAAAAAAATGGCCAATGGTTGTTGGGCTTCAGATCCCCCGCGCAATGGCTTTGGGGCTTAAAGCCTGAGTTTTGGGTCAAGTTGTATAGTAAAGACTCCGCAAAGTGCGCGAAGTGTAATGACAAGTCAAGGGGTTGTCCACCCTTGAGTATGTAAAGTAATACTTTGTATTGTCGACCTACCCTAGTCCGCGGACCATGGGATTGTATAAATAGAGTGAGGCTCTAAGTTGTAAAGTAGTTTTAGACAAAAGAGAAGGATGAAGATGAATAATGTATAGGAACCAGCTCTGAGTCTGTAAGTCCGAGTCTTGGGTCGTGGTAGTAGATAGAGGCTCTGCAACTGAGTGCACAGAGGCCTAGTAGAGTTCGCAGTTGTGTGCGCGGATCCCTGCAGTTGAGTGCACACGGTAGGAGTTGGGATTGTTTCTAAGAGACATAATAATAAAGATAAGTTGATTATGAATTACTGGGTATCTGTGTTTCTGTTATCTTATGCATCTCTTTATAGTTTTATATGTGTGCACACTGGTTATGAATGTTGAAATATAAATAAGAATATTTGGCCTACGCAATTAAACTAAGAACTATAATCATAGTAAGAACAAAGCATTAAGAGAATACCTCCTTCTCACTCTTCACACAGTGGCGTGAAGACAGTTGCACAAGGTGCGAAGTATAGACAATTGTGTGGAAGCCCCGCAAGAGTGCAAGTTTGGGCCGTGAACTTTCCAAAACTTCTTCAAGACATCCCTAGGGTGTGGAAACCTAGTTCCAACACCCTCCCATACTACTTTGCATGAGACCTCAGTGCACGAATCACAGACTGTTGCCAAAAGGGCTGGTAGTTTTAGGATTTGTTTGGCTAACTCACCTCTAAAACTTGGGTCAAGCCCCAACAAGCCAACAAATGGTTCCATTGCCAGGACCGGGATCTGCCTAAGGGATGCCTGATGTCATGGCACTGGAATCCAATGAAGAAGGAATTTGAAGAGTGGGTGGACAAGAAATCTACGAGTTCGTGACATAGGAGAACAGGAATCCATGAATATATAAAGAACAGTGGTTGGATCGCTATCTGTATATGGAAATCCATGAAATTTTCTTTGCTTCTTTCCCTGTCGAGCTATATGATTGGATCGCGAAGTTAGCAGACAGTCAAGGGAGGTGCAGACTTGATAAACCAATCGTGTGGACTCCAGAACTAGTGTGCAGGCTAAAAGCCTCAGAGGATAGGATCGTGCGCACTGTGGACCATTGACTTGATCGAATTATAGGCAGATTCATCACTGAGTTCGCAGTAGATACGACTGTCAGTTACAGCGAGGCAGAGCAACATTTTCTCAAGGGACCGTGAGGTAAGTACATCAAGAATTTGAATATCTGGATTAAAATGTTATTGTGTGAGAAGAGGATTATGAGAGTAAATTAATGTTTGGGACTACGCGAAGTGGAAGACCCTATAGAAATGAAGAAATAGAGAATAGTCCTTTGATTTCACCATGAAGGGAATGCGCGAAAGTTCACCAAGAAGCGCGGTAAGTTCGATAAGGAAAGGGATCCCATGATTGCCACAGCCACCTACACTGCCACCCACCTCACCATTTTCACCGATATCTCCACCCACTCCACCTCCGCAACCATCGCAGTTCAGTATGACAAGCACAATTAAACTTCTAGTATTTAGCGGGGTAGGAACGAAGACCCAAACCAGTTTTGGTTTGTGGTAAGGCAGTATGGGAAGCACACGGCATAGTGGATGACAACATAAAAGAGGCCACGTTGGTAAGAAGGTTGCAGGATCGTGCTTTGACATGGTACATTAAGCACTCAAACGATCATCCAAATACAAGAATCACAAAGATTCAAGCAACACTAAACAAGGAATTCAGCAGGTCGAAATCAGAAACACAATCGATTATTGGGTTTAAGGAGATCGTGATGCTTTCAGGTGAGACCCCATGGGATTTAGAGCAAAGGATAAAAAGCATGATTTGCGAAGCCAATATGATGTTGACAGATGTGTGGCACCACGCATGGTTTGTAGCATCGCTCTCACCACATTTAAGGACGGCGCTATCGCAACAAAAGTTGACCACCCAGGCTGAAGCGTTGGAAATGGTGATTGGACTGCATGAGACTCCCATACAAGATCTTGCTCTGGGTGTCCAGCAAATCCATGCGTAGTGGAAAAATTTGTGTTTGGAAATGCAGAGCCTGAGTAAGATAGGGCGCCACGACTAGAGGCGTGCAAAGAAGTATGGTTTCTAAAGTGTAAAGAACAAGGGCACGATAAGGATCATTGTCTAGTGTTCACGAACCACATAGCGACAGTAGGGCCTATGCCATTGAGACCTGAGGTGCAAGCAAGGCCCAGTGCAGTGCCTGCCCTATGGTGCGCGATCTTCCAGAAAGGGGAAAAGCACACTATAGACAATTCTCACCTATTGAAGAACTATATGCGGATGTCGCAATAGTTGTTCAGTAACTTTTGCAGGTCAGTAGGGCATGACGAGCGGACTTGTTGAAGTTTTGAACTAATGATGGATCAGACCCCTACTTGTAGAATGCAGACTAGGATGCGAGGTCTGGATCAAACCACAATGATGGTGCACACTGGATTTCATGGGCATGGACGAGGAAGAGGAGGAATGGGACCTGAAAGGGGTCATGGACAGTTGATTTGTGATAATTGCGGAGGGCCTGGTCACTATGCCTGTGATTGTATAAATCCTACTAGGGCATCATGTTTGTATTGTAATCAGTTTGATCATGAGACAGAGGATTGCCCTACCTTGATAATAAAGATGCACAAGAAAGGGGTACTCCAGCCGGCCCCGACTCAGAATGTACAGATGATGAGGGCCGAATCATGGGAAGATGACCCAAACGTGAATATGATGCTTAGAAGTGGCAACACAACAAGGGATGATAAGGGGAAAAAACTGGAAGAAAATCACTAGGTTTGCAAGGCTCCTGCAAAAGAACCTGAATTCCATTTGGAGCGCACGGAAGAAAAATTTATGGAAGCCAAGAAGAGATTCACGAAAGCCTCTACTTTAGGTAGCAAGGATCAAACAGAGTCCAGAATGGATCCGTCCATGCTTACTACTTTTCTGGAGACATGTATGAAATTCCTACGCGATAGTAGGGCAGTGAAAGTTTACAAGAACTTATTACAAGGTGTGCAGGGTCTAGAGAACTGCGTAGGGTCCGCAAGGTAGGAAAGCATGCCTCGCACACAGGAAGGGAAATGAGGTTGACTGCACAAATAGGAGAATATGAGATGGACTAGGTAATTCTGGACATAGGATCAGATGAAAATGTACTAGCGAAACAAAATTGGGAATGAATGGGGAAGCCCACGTTGCAGTGGTCTCCCATTCAGTTACAAATGGTGAACCAATAAAAAATCATACCAATGGGGCGATTGCAAGGAATAACTGTGGATATTGAAGGCACAAGCGCGTTGACAGACTTTGAAGTGATAGAGATTGTTGATGATAGCAATCCATATCCCGCATTGTTAGGCATCGATTGGGCTACTAATATGAATGGAATTATTAATTTGAAGAAGCACAAGATGTTTTTTGAGAAGAAGGCATTGTGCGTGGTCGTACCACTAGACCCTGCTGAAGGTGCACGATACACTAAGCTAGTGCTTGACAAAGATAGTGATGATGAGATCGATTGCATTTATCAGATCACTATGAATGACCAAGAATTAGTGAGTCTAAATGCTGATGGAAGAATTTCATGGGAGCACAATAGATCCTGCACCTCGGATTCAGATGAAGAAATAGAAAGATGCTAGAATTGGCTGCATGAGGTGACAACACTTAATTGCAATACATTGATAAAATCATTGTGTTGTGTAACTACAGAGGTACACAACCTGCCGATATATGATGGGTTAACCGTGGTGGAAGAATTTTTGCACGAATTTGAGAACGCAGTTCTTGAACAACAACGGTTTGAGGCATTGAAATGGCCTCTGTGTGCTACACCCGCAGGATGGTGGGATACGCATCAAGGAAATTTGGAAAGTTGGCAGTGAATGTATAAAACTGATGCACATACAATTTGGAAAACCATAGCTAGTGATGAGAACCGGTTGTAAGGGGAAAAATAACTTGCACGCACACCTTTCTTGATGGGTATAGACGTATAACTGAGAGCTTCATTCAACACACACTAGTATCAAAATAGAATGCTAGAACAAGATCACCCTACCAACTATCAGGAGTGAAGCATTCACCAAGGTATGCGAAGTCATGAATAGAGGACATAAGATATGATGTATAGAGTGGGACCTGCATGTCCCACTAGTTAAATGGGCTTATAGGGAAATATGCAAAAACTTGGCCGCGAAGTCGATTCTGAGGCTGCAGAATGAAGCAGGAACTAGTATCCCTGAAGAACCTCCACAAAAGGCCTTGTTTGCAATAATGCCGACAAAGGAACAAGGCGCGAAGATCTGCCAGAAGAGACCACAAAGCCACACGATGGAGAGTATGAAAGACTTCAGGAAGCCATTCAGCGAGGGAATGAACAACTTCACGAACTAGAAAGAAACAGGGTACTGCTGAGAAAGAAGAGTATGTTGCTAGATGCAGAAGTCACAAAGTTGGGGAACAAGCTGAAGAAAGTTTTTCTTGTTGGAAAACCTTGACTAGTACAGCCAGATGCGCACTCACTTCTTGATGAAGGGGAAGAATATCATCAAAAATTAGTTAGTCTAATGCCATGGTTGGGACCGTGTCTCATGATACGCCGAAATCAGGAGAGCGCGCTACACTCAGAATGATGCACGGAGAGGATAATAAAATATGGTTCACAGATTATCTAATGGAGCATGAAAGAGCTGCACCAGGATGGTGTGACCACCTCACTAACTGAAGAAGGAATAGTCTCACTGCTCTAGATAGTTGAAAGAGAGCGCGGGACTATAAAACAACCTGTCTAGGAGTTGCACGATAACAGGGGTGCGCGCAGAGTTGTTATGTTATAGGGTTCACGCCCATGCACTAGGGGGTGCGCTACCATGCAGATGGACTATGAAGTGACTGTTGTTTTCATTGTTCATGATAAGATGGAGGAATTAAGGAAAAATTGAGCGGGTGGCAAACAATTAAGACAGTAGTTATGGGCAAGATTTTGGAAAATCTGCCGCCAAAGAAACATTTATAATCTAAATTTGGAGGGAATGGTCGAATATGAATTTGAAAAGTACTATAAAACCGCAAGCACCTGCCACAAAACAACACTTTCTCTTTTGAGAATCGAGCTATTACAGAGTGTGGAGCCCTGAGAAAATTTAGAGAAATTGAGTGTGCGAAGAGCTATTTATAGATAAGACATGATGAATGTGACCAAGCCAGGTGTAAGATTTGTCGAGGATATTGTTGGAGAAGTTGTGCAGCCTGAAATGGTTCATGATAATCTTGTAGAGGAGGGTATGGTACCGGAGGTTCCGAAATCTTTGCAAACTCCATGACCAAAGAAGAGTAAGGAGTCATAGGGACCAGTTCGCATGTCCCCGTGAAACCCGCGCTTTGGCCATTTATCCATGGAGGAGAAGGGTAAGGCAGTCAATGTTGAATCAGAAGAAGAGGAAGATGATCTGCAGGACCTCATCGCGCAGATAGAGCAACAATATGATGTAAAGGACGACGTGCCTCCCATGGTTTCTGCAGCGAAGCTTCCCAAGTACATTCCCCTGCGGAAAGGTAAAGCAAAGGTTCCCAAGGACTTGGAGGCCACAAAGGGTGCACTCCAAACCCTGCTCCTCCCTGATGGAATCACCTTCGAAGGTCTGCCATTAGGCAGGGTGCCTACATTGAAATTTGAGGATTGGGACCTCGCGGATAGCGAGAAGTTCCCGCACCTGGCAGTCGAAATCTTGATGAAGCAAAACATGGAGGGGTCAGTCATCACCTTGGAGCCACGAAAATGGTTGCACGGAGTAGAGAAGGATGGGCTCTTGAATCTACGATAGATACCTTATTATGGTTGGATGAGCTGATCCCCATCACGGTCACGCTAGTTCATAGGGTTATTCCATTGCCCTACCAAGGCAATGACCCCGCGGTAATTGCAGGAAAAAGCAGCAACTTGGCCCTTGAATAGGCGATGAAAGCCAAGTATAAGATCGAGAAGAAGAAAAGAGGGTATGCCATAGCGCAACATCAAGGATAAAGGGGTGCCGAGCTCTGCAAGCTGTTAAAATAGCGTTACTATACAACATAATTATATTTCAATTATAGCAAGCTTTACTTCCTTATCCATCCTTAGACCATATCTCATTCCTGTAGGTTTTAACCCTGTACAGAAATTACCTGCATACGAATTCTTAAACAAAGAAAATAAATAATGCGAGAGCATAACAAATAAAACACATATGCACAGAGATTTTCCCCTGGATCCCAAAACCGGGACTACCAGCTTGATTTCTCATTATGTTCCTTTGAATGTTACAATACATATTTATACATGCTGAAGCATCCAATACCATGGACCGAAATCCATCGCGTCCAATACCATGGACTGAAAAGCCATCGCGTCCACTACCATGGAAGGAAAACCATCGCGTCCAAAAAACATGTGCCAAAATCATGCACAAAACCATAGGTGGGTCCGCCCAACCTAACATAGGGTCCAAAACCAAAATTTTCTGGGGTGCTGCCCCGGACCCCATAGAGTGGGGTTACAGGTGCCCTTCAAACCCCCTATTAACTATGTGGAAAGAATATAACACAACCCAACAATCTCCCACTTGTTGTTTTCTTTCCACAGGGGGCCACAGGAGAGCTTAGTCATTTTTCCAGCCCTGAGATACCCATTGCTTCTCTACACCAAGAGAACTTCTCAGAGCTCACAGATTTTGTCAATGCATCTGCAGTATTCTTCAAAGTGTCCACCTTTACCAGCAACACCTTTCTGTCTTCTATCATATCCCTCACAAAGTGATACTGAATATCAATGTGCTTTGTCTTTGAATGATAAGCAGGGTTCTTTGCCAAGAAAATTGCACTTTGGGTGTCACAGTCTATTCTTATAGCTCCTTGTACTAACCCCATACTTGAACACAATCTCTGCAACCAAACTGCTTCCTTGCTTGCATGAGTGGCTGCCATGTATTCTACCTCTGTAGTTGATAGTGCCACTACAGATTGTTTCTTACTCATCCAACTGACTACACCTCCAAATAGGTTAAACACATACCCACTTGTAGATCTTCTCTGATCCAGATTTCCAGCCCCGTCTGCATCAAAAAAGCCATGAATATCCAACACTCTGTCCAATCTTGGTCTTCCTTGGTAGCACAAACCATAATCACTAATGCCACGCAAATACTTGAAAACCCACTTCACTGCTGTCCAGTGCTCCTTCCCAGGTTTTGACATAAACCTGCTCAATACTCCCACTGCATGTGCAATGTCTGGTCTAGTACAGACCATTTCATACATTAGGCTAGACACTGCACTTGCATATGGAACATGGGACATGTCCCCTTCCTCTTCTTGTGTCTTGGGACACTATTCAGCAGATAACTTCACACCTACAGGAATAGGAACCTTCACCGGTTTACTATCCTACATATTAAACCTCTACAGTATTGTCTCGACATACTTCCTCTGGTTTAACCAGAGCTTCCTCTTTGCCCGATCTCTTTTAATTTCCATGCCCAAAATATAGTTTGCAGCACCAAGATCTTTCATGTCGAATTTGGAGGACAATTGGGTCTTCAAATCCTGGATAATTTCTTTGTCATTTCCAACCAGCAACATATCATCCACATACAAAACAGGATAAATAACATGGTCACCAATTAATTTAAAATACACACAATGATCTGCTTTGCTTCTGGTGAAGCCAAGTCCCCATATAAATGTATCAAATTTTTGATACCACATCCTTGGTGACTGTTTTAACCCATATAGAGACTTCTTTAACTTGCATACCAGTTCTTTCTTACCCTTCACCACAAAGCCTTCAGGTTGCTTCATGTAGATTTCCTCTTCCAAATCCCCGTGAAGAAATGCTATCTTCACATCCATCTATTCTACCTCAAAATTAAAAGTAGCAGCAACAGATAAAAGTAATCTAATAGAAGTTACCTTGGCAACAGGAGAAAAAATATCACCAAAATCAGTTCCCGGCACCTGGGAATAACCTTTTGCTACCAACCGAGCTTTGTATTTCTCCACCTTTCCTGCATTTGTCTTCTTCTTGAACACCCATTTGCTGCCAATGGGTTTCCTTCCAGCCGGTAACTCCACCAAATCCCAAGCTTCATTTTTGTGCAAAGATGCCATTTCATCAACCATGGCCTCTTTCCATAGTTTTCCATCCTCTAAATCCACTGCTTCCTTCATAGTTTTGGGATCATCATTAGTAACAAACAAAGAAAAATTTGAACAGAAAGCAGATGTACTATACCTTTTTGGCTGCCTTCTTTCTCGACCTAATCTTCTCACAACCGGAGTTTGTGGCTCTTCATCTTCTGATTCCTCCTCTACTACAGAGTCTGATTCTTCCTCCTTTAGTTCAAACTCTATCTTCACAGGTTCCTTTGGTTGGACTTCATGTTTAATAACATCTTTCACCTCTCTGAACACCACATCTCGACTGTACACAACCTTCCGTGTGACTGGGTTGCAAAGCTTATAACCCTTTAAACCATCTTTATACCCAATAAAGATGCACTTTTCAAATTTACTATCCAACTTGGTTCGTTTCTCCTTTGGAACATGTACATATGAATCACATCCAAAGACCCTCAGATGTGAAAGAGAGGGTTTCTTACCAGTCCATACTTCTTGTGGAGTCTTATCCTCCAACGCTGATGAAGGTGACCTGTTGACCAGGTAACATGCAGTATCCACCGCCTCTGCCCAGAATTCCTGTCCTAACCCGGCACCACTGAGCATGCTTCTTGCCCTTTCCATTAATGTTTTGTTCATTCTTTCCACGACTCCATTTTGCCGAGGTGTATGTGGAGTAGTCTTCTGCCATGCTATACCACACTTCTTACAGAATTCTTCAAATTCCTTGGTGCAAAATTCTCCACCATTATCTATCCTCAGCACCTTTATCTTCTTCTCTGTCTGATTTTCCACCAGAGCCTTAAACTATTTAAACCTGTCAAAGACTTCGGATTTCTTCTTAAGGAAATATATCCATGTATTCCTTGAGAAGTCATCTATAAATGATACATAGTACACAGACTTACCTAGTGATGGAACCTTCACAGGTCCAAACACATCACTGTGCACAAGCTCTAATATCTGTTTCGTCCTCTTACCACTAGAGGGGAAACTCACCCGATTCTGCTTCCCATATACACAATTTTCATAGAAATCAAAATCCAGAGAGCTATTATTCATACCTTCTACCATACCTTTACCATGAAGTATTCGAAGGCACTTCTCTCCAATATGTCCAAGCCTTTGATGCCACAACATGGTCTTCTCTCCAGAGACCACTAGATTTTCTACTCCATTTTCAGGAACCATAGAACTATTGCACCCATCAACAACAGTGCTACCTTGCAGCTTGTACAGAGTTCCAATCCGAACTCCCCGCATCAATATCAGTGCTCCTCAAACCATCTTGCAGGTATCTTTCTTGAACATTGTCTTTACACCTGCATCATCCAACTTGCTTACAGAAATCAGATTTCTAGCCAATGCAGGAATATGCAGAACACCCTGAAGTGTTCTAACCCTTCCACCTTGCAACTTCAACTTTACTTTTCCACGACCAATGATTCTAGCCTTCCTATCATCTCCTAAGAAGACATAACCACCATCATATTTCTCATACTCGCAGAACCACTCTCTATGGGGAGTGAAGTGAAAGGATGCACCTGAGTCAATCAACCATGCCTCATGATCTACATGTGTACTGGAAGAAGCCAAGTACACATCCCCACCTTCATCTGAGGTGGTTTTCGCCTCTACAGAAGGATCATCATCATATCCCTTTCCTTTATCAGAAGCTTTAGATTTACAATCCCTTTTGAAGTGCCCTTCCTTTCCGCATTTCTAGCACACCACCTTTGTAGGTTTTCCCGGAGATTTGGATCTCCCTCTAGATTTAGATCTCCCACTCGATGACTTCTTTTTGTTTCTATTCAGGGATCGTCCTTGTACAGACAGGGCATCACCATTCTGGCTCTCCATATTTTTTCGTCTCATCTCCTCCGTCAGCAAGGCTGAGACTATTTCATCAAACTGTAAAGCAGTTGCATTGCTACCTATTGCAATAACCAACTATCCCACGAATCTGGTAGAGAACACAACAAACTAATGCACTTATCTTCTTCTGAAATTTTAATCTCAACAGATGATAACTGACTTACCACAATATTAAACGCATTCCGATACTCTGTCAGCAAGTCTCCATCTTTCATCCTCAGGTTATACAGCTTTTTTCGCAGGAACAATTTATTCACCAGAGACTTAGATTGGTACAAAGTCCCTAACTTGTCCCAGAAAGCCTTCGTCGTAGCTTTGCTTGATACACTCAGCAATACTGAATCTGAGACACACAATCATATTGTGCTCTTTGCCTACCGATCCAACTTCTTCCATTCTTCATCAGTCACTTTCGTTGGTTGAGTACCCAGATCTATCGCGATCCACTCATCTTTATCCACCAACAGATGCTCCACCTTGAGTTTCCACAACTCAAAACTCTGACCATCGAACTTCTCAATCTCTATATCTCCATTGCTCGCCATCTTCTTTCACCACCAGAATCAATCTCGCAGATCTCCCACTGAACAGGGTCTACCATAGGCCCGAGCAAAAAGCCCCTCAGCAACAAAGGCGTCCCCTTGAAGCCAAAACAGCTCTGATACCAAATGTAGGTTTTAACCTTGTACAGAAATTACCTGAATACGAATTCTTAAACAAAGAAAATAAATAATGTGAGAGCATAACACATAAAAAACATATGCACAGAGATTTTCCCCTCGATCCCAAAACCGGGACTACCAGCTTGATTTTTCATTATGTTCCTTTGAATGTTACAATACATATTTATACATGCCGAAGCATCCAATACCATGGACTGAAATCCATCGCGTCCAATACCATGGACCAAAAAACCATCGCGTCCAATACCATGGACAGAAAACCATCGCGTCCATAAAGCGTGTGCGAAAATCATGCACAAAACCATAGGTGGGTCCGCCCAACCTAACATAGGGTCCAAAACCAAAATTTTCTGGGGTGCTGCTCCGGACCCCATAAAGTGGGGTTACGGGTGCCCTTCAAACCCCCTATTAACTATGTGGAAAGAATATAACACAACCCAACAATTCCATTGACCATGTATCCATTCTATTAATTAGAAAAGGTACTCAAGGTTAACTTTAGGTATGGATATATTAAAATAGGTTTAGTATACAACATAATTGGATTTCAATTATATCAAGATCTACTTTCATCTGCGCCCATACAACAAGAGTCATGGCAACTACCATCCATCGACTCTATGCATTAGAAAAAGTACTCAAGGTTACCTTTAGGTATCCATTTCATACGTTTAAATCCACATACGAATACCCAAATTCATTACCTTATACATACATTTTCATTAATATTTATGCTAGTTTAATTTGTAGCATTTTAGCTGGCTACTTATCCATTCAACAATATTTAAGATATCTTTCCAATTTATGGCTCTATATTTCATGGAGTCCTCCATTGCACTCTTGGTTCATGAGTTTCATGTCAAACATGGCCTCCTTGTTATACAAGAAAATGACCTCCTAATCAACTCAGAGGACAAAGACATGATGATTGAGGACTAACCAAGTTCACAGGCCCAGTTGTCAAGCTAATGTTATCTAGACACTATCAACCTGCTCTATAAAGCTTGTCAACAAGCTTAAGAGTTTGTTAGTGCCTACGGTAACTCTACTTACTACCTCGGCAATAGCATTAGTGACCCTACATCAGTTTCTATGGGTCAACAGAGAAAATTGACTGAGAGAATATATCTCTATTCTCTCCTATGTCAGCTCATAAAAGCAGGGAAACATCATAACTCGAACTATTTGGGGGAATTACTAATTCCTAATGGAGTATGCAAACGGGAAAGAGCACTGAAGCATGGAAACATCACTGCTTTTGCCTAAGGGAAATCATGAAGGACTTGGCAACACTAACCGTACATGCTATATATGCAAGGCTTGGGCCATTGTGAAAGAGGTCAAACCATTTGAAAGGATTTCATATTTGAATGTCAAGCAGAGTCTCAGACTAAGGCATCAGAAGAGGTTAAGAAGGCTGATCCATTAATGAGAAAGGTATTAAAGAGTTTATGTGAAGTTTT
This sequence comes from Pinus tabuliformis, assembly GCA_031772625.1. Classification (NCBI taxonomy): domain Eukaryota; kingdom Viridiplantae; phylum Streptophyta; class Pinopsida; order Pinales; family Pinaceae; genus Pinus; species Pinus tabuliformis. Next base: position 918,127,883 of record CM062811.1, on the reverse strand, counting down.
CTTATGTTACTTAGTGCAATGGATCAAGAAGATTGCGAATAACATAAACACATAAGCAAATTGAAACATAAACATATGCATAAACACAATGACAATTTGATAACGGAGTTCACTAGACTTCCTGCCTACCTCTCTGGGTCCTTAGCTTCGAGTGTGACCGCTTTATTAGTCTTCAAAATGATTTTACATACATGAGCTCAAAAACAGAGACTCAAATGAGAAAAATGATCTAACCATCGCGTCTAGCTCGAAATTTTGAGTCAAACGAGTATAAACTTGACCATAATTGGCCTTTGTGACTTCCAAGCCCCCTGGAAAGCCCAAAACTACCTATGTCTAGGAAAAACCACCTTTCTCCTACACAAAACCACCTCTGTGGAGGAAAAACCACCTCGTAAAATGTGCGTGCTCCTTTGGGCTGGCTATTCCTACAACAAAATTTAAAATGTGTTTGTGACAACTTGTTAACAAGTCTGTCTCGCTTGGTGCATTGGTAAGAGGCCTTGTGTGAAGTCGCTTATATAAACGGGAGGTTGGTGTGTCGAATCCACAGCCCGACCGTACTATTGTTTTACATTGGATATACATAGACTATGGTTCGGCCTAATATAGCTCTGCTTGTTGTTGTTGATATATGGTTCTATTATGATATATATGGTATGTAGGTTAATAATTTCCATTTCATGTGGGATAACTCAGCAAGAGGACCGACAGTTGATCGGTTGACCCTGGTTGTCAGCCTTTTATTTCGGGAACCCTTTCGTAAAACCATAAATATAATACAATCTGCAACCTTATCAAGAATTACCGTAGCCCATCTGGTGCAGCCCCTCCGGCAAAATCTCAGTCTTCTAGGAGGTCAGGGGTTCGATCTTCCTTGATCCCCATAATTTTGGAAATAGGTGATATTGGGCAAAATCTGGGCTACCACGTGTCAGCACAAAATTGACCCATATCAACCAATCAGAATCTGCCATGTCACCTCCTCTACTGACATCATCAAGGACCCATGGCTGATTCCTAGGTTGACATGTGTCCTTATTGATGTAGGTGTTGACTTGGTTGACTGTTGAATGTTGACCTTTGACTTTTCGACTTTTGCCCTAGTTTTCCCAGAAACTTTGACTCGCTCTAAATTCTTCATCCAGACTTGGATTTATGCACTGTTTGCACTGTTGGAATCATATTGATGATAAATTTGACTTGATCCAACTTTCAACTGCATTTGAAGACTTTTATCTCATTGCAAAACTAGATCAATTTTGGATCACTTCTCCCCACTAGAAGCTTTTGGACCACCAAAAGTTGGTTTTAATTTTTGAAAAGGTGAGGATATGACTCCTTCACTTTTCCAATCTCTATCCATCATGATTTACTTGGATTTTTACATTTGAGTCCCACTCGAAGATACTCAACATTTCCTCATCGCGAAGTCCTTATCCTCCTGTAAAGAACAATATCCTCTTGTAGACCACTGAGATACACAGGCAAAAAATATTCAATGGAAGGTAACTAACCTTGCTCTTTGGGATATTCAATCAATGAAGGTTCATACAATCACAAGTTTTCAACATTTACGATGGAATAGATCTGCATATAAGCTGGTATATCTAGGCAGAAAGCATTTTCACCAATTTTGGCAAGTATTTTTAAAGGACCATATCTAATTAGTTTAAACTACTTACCTTCCCCTTCCAATATCTATTTGCTAATGTACAAACAGACTTGATCACCAACTTGAAAACTATGCTCAACTTAATGGTTGTTATGTTGCACCTTATACCTTGTTTGCCTTCATTCTAGTTGTTCTTGTACTACTTGGTGAATTTCTTGGATTTGTTCAATGAACTTATTTGCTTTGTCCACATCATTGTGTCCATCAATTGCTATGTCTTTACCAAAGACAACATCCAATAGATACTTTGGTATAAAAACAAAACAAGTCTCAAAAGGATATCTCTGAGTAGAAGAATATTTTGCAAGGTTGTAAGCATGCTGCACATAACACAAATTCTCATCCCAAAGTTTGGGATGCTTGCTGCAATATCCTTGAAGCAACTATATCATTGTTTTGTTGACCACTTCTATCTAACCATATGTTTGCAGATGAAATGTTGTGTTCTTCTTTAACTTTGTGTCCATTAACTCCCATTGACTTGACCAAAATTTCTCGACAAATCGAGAATCTCGATCAGATACAATAGAAGTGGGTAACCCAAAATGAACCCATATATTTTGAAAGAAAAACTTTGCAGTTTCTTCAGATATGACCTGTTTATTACATGGTGTCAAAATACACATCTTACTGAACCTATCCACAACTACATACAAATAATCATGACCCTTTCTAGACTTTGGCAATCCCACAACAAAATCCATGGAAACACTTTCCCAAGGACAAGAAGGAATTGGAAGTGGAGTATACAAGCCAATTTTTCTATTACTTGGATTTCTTGTAGCACTCATAGTACATCCTTTAATATATCTAGAAATTGTCTCACTCATTCGTGGCCAATAGCATAATCTTTGTAATTGTGCAACTAGAATTATATTAACTCTTGAAAGTTGTGGAATGCTTCTTTGTAATATAAGTATGTGCTTCTCGAATTATATTAACTCTTTCAGTTTGTGGAATGTATAACTTTCCCAAATGATATAAGAGTTTGTCCTTTATGAAATAATCCAATTCTTCTACCTTTTACCGTGACTTAAAGTTGCATATACGTCCTTAAAAATTGTGTCTTGAGCATATTGTTCAATATAACTTTCCTGAATTATTGAATTATACTTAAGTATTATGGATGAATTTATAATTGGTATTGATAACATATTTGCAACCTTATTATGTATGCCCTTCTTATATCTGATAACAAGATGAAATTGTTGTAGAAACCTCATGCACCTGTAATTTCTTCATTGTTGCAATTTAGTTTGTGAGTGTAAGCATTGTAGTGGTTGATGATCTATGTGTATGATTGTTTCTTTACCCATTATGTAATGTTTCCACTTTTTAACGCTCTGAACTAATTCATAGAAGTCTTTATCATATGTAGGTTAGTTAACTACTGCTGATGTGAATGTCTCAAAATGAAAGAATATAGGCTTTCTGTGCTGCATCAACATTGTCCCCATGGCATATTCACTTGCATATGTCTCGATCTCAAATGGATGTTGAAGATATGGCAATGCTAGTACTGGCATTGTACTGATCCTTTCTTTCAATGTATTGAAGGCTTTCTGTTGTTTTCCTCCCCACTAAAACACTTGTTTCACACTTGTCAAAACATGTAAAGGAGCTGAAATCAAAGAAAAGTTAGCAATAAACTTTCTCCAATATTTTGTTGCCCCTACGAAACTTCTAACTTCTGTAGCAATATTGGGCTTAGGCCAATTTACAATAACTTCGACCTTAGAGGGATCTATCTTCAATTCACCACCCCATACAATATAACCCAAATAATTCAAAGATGTCCTTCCAAATTCACATTTTGACAGTTTTACATAGAGAGTTTCTCTTTTCAAAACATCTAAAACCTGCTTTACATGCTTTACATGTTCATCCCATGTTCTACTGAAAACAAGAATATCATCTAAATAGACTAAAATTGTAAACTTTGAAACGGGAACTGATACTGTTACCCATTTCGTAGAGATAGCAAAAATGTGACCTGATTTTGAAAAGGGGTGATGCAGAACACACATTTTTTTTAGAGCATAGTTTTTGGCACTTTAATTTTTTTTATGTACATCACGTTTTAGAATGGTAGTGATTTTCATGTTGATTTAAAAAAGTGAGTATTCTGCATCACACCAATTTTTTAAAAGCCCCGTGTTTTGGCTTTAAATTTTTTAATGTATAGAATGTAAATAATTATTTTGTAAATTTAATAATTTTTGAAGTGGTCGTTTTCTTCACATTTTCTTGTTTTTTATTTTAATTTTTTTTTTTTTTCATGAGGTTTTTATTGTTTTGTATTTTTAAATTAGAAGGTCGATATTTAGACTTTTCGATATTCTACATATTTATACATCCTTAATTAATTTTTCAATCCACATGAAATAATTGTTTCTAAAAACCAATATTTTTTAACAATGGTGTTGTTGGGAAAAGTATCCAATACGGAATGACCCTATCCCACTCTAAGGGTGATAGTACCTCAACAACAATCAAAGAAAAGCTATTCAAGATTACTTCTTTATGAGATGTAAGAGAGAGGAGAGAAAGAGATCCACTAACCGTTGTCTTCCGCTAATGATTGATCCAATCTTCTCTCTTTGCTGCTTGCTCCCAGCTCCTTGCTCTTTCACTGGCCCAGCTACACCAAGATCCTGCAAAATCACAAGAGAGGGAAACTACAAGAAGCATACATTCATAATTGATTCAAGGATTAGAATAAATCAAATATACAAGCATCAATTCGCCATTGAGACACATGCATATAGAAGAACCTCAAATGCTTTATTAATGGAAGAAGTAAAGTTCAGGAAGTGATACAACCATAAAAGGCCCAATCCAGCATCACCTCCCAGCAGAAAGAAATCTCCTCTTCACCTCCTTCAAGCAAATCACCCAATAGTTCTATACTCAAACCAACAGCACTTCCTTACATACACAAGATTCCAGCCTCCTTAGACCTCATGAGAGAGCTCTATATATAGGAGTTTTGGAGAAAGGATGAGTCAGCTTGAGCTTGGCATGGAGCTGACTAGTGTCCTCTCCCACTTCAGTTATTCTTCAGTTCTTGAGTCCACTTGGAGGTTCTTGCTTCCACTTGGAGATCTAGACCCTCTTACTCATCACTAGGCGAATTCCTTGATCCAAGTGTCATTTTGGAAGCTTCCTGGGCATTGACACCTTGAAGAATGACTGTGCCACTTGGCCAAACTCGCCCAGCGCAGGTGGCCTTCATTGATGTTGACATTCAGCGCAGGTACCGAGTGGAGCAGTTGACATTCAGCGCAGATGCTCAGTGGAGCAGTTGACATGATCCAGAAATAGCTTGTTTTTGAGTGTTTTCAGGTGGAGAACTGATATTTAGTGCTATGGTTTGCTGACCTTGTTCCTCTAGGGGTAGGAACAACATGTTTAGGGACTTTGGATCCCTTAGATTATTGACATTTCATGCTTTATGTTGTTAGGCACAAAAATGTCTATAACAGTTACCCCCTAAAGTATGAGGTCGTTTATCGGGTGAAATGCTTTATCAGGAGGATTCGAAGTTCATTCAATCGTTGAGAGGTGACCTGTAATAAAATACAATACAATACATTATTTTTCATTCTGCTTTCATGATCTAGCTGAGGCGGGCATTCCCATGCTCAGCTTTATAAATTCATTTTGGTACATAGAACAGACGATCGTCTGATGGTAGACAGATAATTCTTTGCTGAAATTATCATCCTTTGAGTAGGATGATCATCTGCTGCAATGATGTACATGTCAAATGTCTTTATGTTTCCTGAATATATATCGCAGCCCGGATGGATGAAACTAGATCCGGGGTCTTCAAACTCGTTCGATCTTCACTCTAAGTACAAGTCGATCCATGTGAGAATTGCGCTGAAGTCGAACATGGAAAGACATCACTTGATTACCGGTCAATGATGTAAACCGTTAACAAGCGTGAGAGGAATCACCGATAATGATAATGACTCTCAAGGTACTGCAGTATAATTCACATGGTGTGAATAAAGGACTTGGCGTCGAACACCACGCAAAATCTTCTGGTCGAAGGTCATTGATGTATACCTGTCGCCGGAAGTGAGAAACTTGCCATTGAGGCATGCAAGCTTCAAAGTACTGAGGGGGGTGTTCCTAGATCAACTTCTTGGATAATGAGCTGAAGTCGACAAGAAGCAATCTGTCAAAGGAGGGCCTTAATGAATCCCACATCAGTGACACAGAACGGAGTTAATGATTTTAGTGGAGGTGAAAACAATATGTGAAATATGATTCAGGGTGGCGATCATGGGTGGATGAAGGATAATGTATGGCAGTGGATGGGACACGGTTGACTCTTGCTGAACAACATCTCTTGAACATTTAACGACACTGATGCGATGGATCGGTAGCATTACCCCAAATGTGGATGGTTTGGCGAGGACCATGGTGATGAGACCGGTGAATGAAACAACCCAACCCGTGTGATACGGAGGAAAAGTGTCATGTTCAAGAGCGACTTGCTACCATTAAAGCTTTGAGGTTCTCCCAATTTTTCCCCAGTCATTTCTGACCAGTACCTCTTTATTTTTTTCAAGCTTGAGGAGGATAACATATGCTTGTTCTATAACCTGCCCTTCGGGCAAGCCCATCGCTATGTTTTAATGAGCCTAGCGATAGGGAAACTCGTTCTCGTTTAAAGACAAGTTTGTCGCTATTTAATCATTTTAACGAGTCTAACGACAAGGAAAACTCGGTCCTTTTCATTTTTAGAGAGTCTGAAAAGGTACAGAAAGTTAACTCCAAAATTCCTTTTTCGTCATCTAATCCCTTAAGTCCGAAAAAGTATAAAACACTACAGAAGGGATGAGTTTTCGATAACTTTAACGAGCTGAATAAAACAAGCGCTCGACCTTTTTGTGTAATAATCCCTCAGGTCCAAAAAGATTAAAATCTAGAGGAGGGATAGCTCTTCCGGTGACTTTAACGAGCTGGAAGGCCAAAACTCGGCAAACTTTTCATATTTTACGAGTCAGTTGAAAAGAGCTCAAAGAAGACTCGTCTTTTGAGGAACGAGTGATAAACAGGGATAGCAGCAGATTCCAGGTACAGGTTGGAATTTTCCAATCACGGCAGTGTCACAAGGATGGCTAGGTGAAATCACTCTTCGCAATTGTTCCTCAAAATAGGTAAACAATCATATGGGGGTGAACGATCGGCCAAATGGAATGGAGGTGGCAGGTGCAAAACACGACCAAGGCTTTTATGGCTAATAAATTTACGATCACAATGGTTATTTACCGAAATAGGTTCATTTTTTAATGAGATTAAACTCTGGAGGAAACTCTTGCTCACGCTTTTCTATTTTTTAACGAGCATAAATTCCACGGTAAAACTGCTCGATCTTATGTTTATTTTTTAACGAGCATGAACTATGTGCTAAAACTGCTCGGATCTCGCTTTTCTATTTTTTAACGAGCATAAATTCCGCGGTAAAACTGCTCGATATACCAGTCATAAGATAAGAAATGTCTCCTGTGAGATCTCTATCTTTTAAGGAGTTTCATCTTCACTAAGCTTTACTCCATATCCTTTCTTTATGCAAGTTTGGAAACGACTAATCTCAAAAACAGATAAATAACCGCTCTTAGCTTGTACTCCAAAAGGTTTGCATGCCCCCAAGTATAAAGTACAATTTCAAGGCTGCCCCTACTTATCCATCAAAACATTTGTTTTAAAGGGTGAGGCTTACCTCTTTCAGGTTACCCAAAGATTGTTCTGTTAATCTTTCAAACTGAACACTTCCTCGGCAATGTCTACCGAAATAGACAAGGGTGAATGACTATTGTCAAACACGTAACTTTGACAAAAGAATCCTATTCTAGAACAACCCTTCTTCCAACCACGGACGGGGTACGGACTAGTCATATTCTCCCACGGAAATTCTATCTTAAACCTAAGGTTTTTTCTGCCCAAAGCAGACCAGGATGCATGCCCCCTGGGTTTCAGTCCCATCTTTCTGAATCACTCACACTCATCGGGAAGGAGGACTGGGGGTGGAGACATTTCTTGATTGAATAGACCATTCAGGGTTGGTATGTGACTATTTGCGATGCGTGATCCCGGAAATGAAAGTTGGTCTACGAGCTTGACCACCCTTCCTTCGTGTGGAAAACACATTACTCTAAAGAGTGAGGAGACTATCGCTCCCATGCAATATATATAGTCTCGTCCAAGGAGTAGGTTATAATCCAAGGGTCCTTGAACGACCATCACGTTCATTTGAACGGTCTTCCCTTTCAATGTAACAGGTACATTGGGGAGGATCCCTAATGGTCGACTGGTTCCTTTATCAAAACCCGAGAGATTTCTTATCTCAGGCAAAAGCGCCGGGGAACCCAGTGCTTTCCAAGCAACAGAGGAAAGGATACTCACAGATGCCCCTTCATCAATGATAGTTCCAGCCATCACCATTCTATAAATTTGGACTATGATTCTGAATGGTATACTGGCTGGCAACCGGGGTCTGCCTAGTTGGTTCCAATCAAAGGACACAACCAGGTTGCTTGGTCGTGGGACCGAATACACGGTTGGATATGACCCTGACGATGTTCCTTCCTGCGATAAAGGAATGGGCACATTGCCCTGATGCTCATCAGAATCTGTGTTGATGAAAAGAATCTGGATGGTTTCATCCTTATTCTCTTCAGTGAGGGTGTCATTTGAAGATGAATCTTCAGTGACGGTGTCATTTGAGGATGAAACCTCTGAAGGAAGAATCGGGTCGACTGCCGTATCGACCTTTAGACTTTCGTCTGGTCTGGATTCAGTAGGTTCATTTTCAATGACTGACGCTTCAGCTGACCACTTGAGCGGGCCAGCTGTATTTTCAACCAACGAAGGACTTGGCACGAGTTTTTTGTATCCAGGAGGAAGTCTCAACGGTGAAACCGGGCGATCTTCCAAAACTCTCTTCGCTTCGTCTAAGAAGGGAAAACGGTGGATGGCGTGATCACCTTCACACAGTCTGTAGGGGGATCTTGCTCCCCCTCTTTGTCTTGAACCTTCACTTTCGCTGGTTGACGGTAAGCATTCAACATGGCTATCAGAGGTTGATGCTCCCGAATCGTGCAATCGAGGGGACCAGTCCCTTAGTATCCGGGGAATACATGGAAAATCTCTATGGAAGTGGTCTCCTCTACATATGACACATGGCGATTTAGGCCCGGTCTGTGCTGTGTGTGGATTTTTGTCAGATGTCTTTTGCTTGCCCCCAGTCACCTTAGGCTCCTTCTTCTTCTTCTCTCTCTTCTTCTTCTCCTTCTTCTCCATGGGAGCTTGGCTTTTGTCGGCTCTACCTTGCGAAGAGGAAGGATTGGAGGAAGAGTTATAGGAAGTAGAAGGTTGGTGGGTAGCTCTAGACTGATCTAACTGTTGACTCGACTGTTCAGGAACCATGGTGTTCTGAACTACATTGGTTGAGAATAGCCAAATAGGCAGGCCAATTGTCAGTCCTGGAAGCGACAATGTGGCCATGTGGGGCGCACCAACTTCTCCCGAAGAGGATAAAGGACTAGGATTTCCATCATGTGGAATTCCTTGGTTGGGGCGTTCCATGTTCTCAACCTACAGATCAACGCAGGAATAGGAGGTGATTATGTTCCGTTTAAAATAAACTTTATAACGACGCTTTAGACACAACTTTCTTTTTCACTTTTTAAGAGTCGAGAAAAAGCTAAAGATGACTCTAGTCTCCTTCGATGTTTTAACGAGCCCGAAGTGACAAATGCTCGGATGGACTTTTTCAGTTATAGAGTTTGAAAAAGGCCAAAAGAAACTACTCTGGAGATCTAGGCAGAGGGTGTGCCAAACCTTTCGCAAAACCATAGAATACGTTTTACGGTACAAGTGGTCGATCTTCGTGAATGTTGTGTTCACTGCATTGCGATCAGTAGGACGGCCGACACGGTTTCCTATGGATAAAGGCTTTGATCCTATAGGGGTCTCCCAATATATACGCGACGGTACGTGGGAGCACAAGTCCGTATTGATACTTATCGCTTCACCGTGGAGGAATCACCCAACCACTCAACGCTAAGATATCACGTTTAACGACGCCGGAACACGTCTCTAGCTTAGACCTCTATGTGTTTGCGTTATGTTTCAATGTGTTGTTATGTAAATTCAAATTATTTTAAGGTTGATCTTGTTTAGAAGTTTGCCTTTATGGATCACCACGAGATGTATAGTAACACTCCTAAATGCAGTCTAAGATGATAAGCAAGCTTTTCAATCTTCCAACTTTGAAAATCTTAACTACTGAGGGAAAAGAAAGACATCATCTTTTCACACAGATCATAGAGCACACATTAATGCATTTTTTCCTAAATCGACATGCAAACTGTCATAATGCACATGCACAATGCAAGTATTTCTTTTCTCTTTCTTAATGTTGGTGCAATACAAAAAGAAAGATGTTGTATAATTTTGAATTCAATTTCAAGCGAAAGCAAACAAGCTTGTCCAAAATCAAAAGACACCATAAGATTTACTTGTTTCGACACTAGAAATGTATGAATTCAAACCATATGATGAAAGCAAAAGCTCAATCAGCTATGAACAGCAAAAAAACTAACTCTTAAGATCAAAACGACACTTTATCACAGGTCTAGATCTAAGAGGCCACAGCAAGACTAGTTCACTTTCGTTATGGGAAACTGCAAATGATACAAGAAATACACAAAGAACAAATACAGTTTCTTTATACAACCGAGGCCGAATAGTGGCAAGGAAAGTTGGTTTCAGATAGGTACATTGACTGGTAACAGGCTGCAAAAACAAGGGTGAAAACAGGGCAATAAACAGGAAGGAAACCCAGTAGCACTAGGCAAAACTGGTTCAGCGCAGGTAGAACACTGGCAGTTTGACCTTCAGCGCAGGTAGCCCCTTCAGGAACTGCGCTAAAATGCAGACTGCCTTCACAGTGCCTGCACTGAAGATTCAAACTTTCGTTTTTCTCAGTTTCACAGTTTTTGGCCAAATCAGAAGCTATCAGTCAAGTACACACTAAGGGATGAAAAGGAGGATGAAAAGCTATCACTAAGAGCTATTCAGAGTCCTTGTGGATCAGCTCTTCAAATCATAAACATGCCCAGAAACTGAGCTAGAGTAGCTGCCCTCTACTTTTGTTACACTAAAAAATGTCACCATGGCTATTTACAGTCGGTATGGCTCAATCAACAGTCATACTACCCTTTTGAGCAAGTCTTATGCCTCTACTATTCATATCAAACTCCAAGAAAGAGAGAAAGTCTTTATAAAACATGTTTATCTCTGGGTACGCAGGTTCTCTCAAGCCTTGCCTGCGGGTACGCACCTTTTGTTCATAAGGTCTGCGTCCAAGGACGCTCTGTATCTAAAGGGGCAGGTGCGTCCCTCTGAAAAGGTTAAAATGCGCAAGTTTTATCTTCAAAAACTTACTTGTGGTCATTTCTAGAGCATTCTAGAAGATTCTTGGATGAGTATTGAGTGCCTCCAGATGGTTCATGCACTCCTATCAAAGAGGAACTTATCCCATCAATAAGGGAGTGATCCCATCCAAAGAGGGGACTATCCCATTGATGGTGGACCTGATTAACTTCCTCTTGAGCACTGTAAAAAGAGGCATTGAGCCAGAAGGAAGAAGGTTGAAAGCTATAGATTTCTAAGGGTAAATGCTGCAGGAATTAGGACTCCCATTTAGAAGCTTGTGAGGAGAGATTGTCATCTTTACTTGTTCTATTTGGAAGTGGGTGAGCTTTGTCAAAGTAGAGGAAGACTCTTGTGGACCCTGGAAGGAGCTTGCACAACACCAAGGCTCAGGTTGTAATGGTTCCTTTTGATTACCTTTAATGCAAATTGGTCCATTCTTCTCAATAGCTTGTTGTTAATGGGTTATTTCATGTACTCCTTGGTCTATGTGTTGAATATGCTTTGTTTTATGTTATAATCAGGTGCTATTTAATTGTTTGACTGTTGGTGATTGCAGGTTTTGGAGAAAGGGAGGAGCTCATCCGGATCAACAAAGCTTGGACTTCTACAACAGCGTTTGGACAGAGGTAAGAACGAAACACTTGATTTCTCATATCATAATGTATGTTTAGAGAAGGATAGCTCCAGTTTGTTTTGTTTGTCATTAGAATGTCTTAGACTTCTAGGAAGGTCAGCTGTGTCCGCACCCTTGACTGATTCCGTGTGACAAATTGGCGACTCCGCTGGGGATAGTTTCCATTAATGAGAAGAGTCCTTTCTTTTGTTTGAACTTTGCTTTGAGAAAATTGGTTTATTTTTCTGGTTTTGGCTCTGTGATCTTGTCTCTGGGTGGGTTAGCTTAGGATTAGTTTTATTTTTGGTTTTCTTGAGTTTTTCAGTAGGACGCACCCTCTGAGTGCTGCACAGTGCGTCCCTGGACGCACTTTTGCTGTGCGCACAGAGCGGGCCCGCACCTGTGCTAACGGGTTGCCTGCGTCCCCTGCCAAAATTTAAGAAAATTCCATTTTTTTCCCTTTTTGCTCTTAGATTTTGTTTTTTCTTAGTTTTTTCTGCCCAGATTCATCAGTCCCTTGTCCAGAATCTTCACCTGAACTAGTTTCATTAGCATTAAGTGTTTTAGTGGATTTCGTCGAAGTGTAAGCCCTAGGGTTTGATTTTGAGTAGGTCTTGTAGTGACTTTTGCGGTAGGAATTGTCAAGCCTTAGATATCTCTGGTTTTGTCAACTTTCTAAGAAGTCAGACCTGTTCTAAAGTCTACCTGTAGAAGTAACTTACCATCAAGTTGTCTTTTGGGGCCATTTTCGAAGTGCTTGTTATTTAAGTCTTGAATTCCATTTTACGAAAAGAACAAAAAGATTTGAGTTTTGTTTTGGCTAGTCTTTTGATTCTGCATTAGCTAGCCCTTGATTTGATTTTGATCAAGTAAAACATCCTAGAATCGTCTTTATGAGCTTTTGCCTTGTTAGGTTTACTTAGAGTAATCTCTCTTTTGGTTTTCTTGTGAGTCAAAATTTCATAGTTTTATAGCTTTTGAGATTGTTTTTTGTTAAAGGTAGGTTTACATGCTTTATTGAAAATAGAAAATACAAAATTATCTCCTTTGAATAGTTTTGTTTCAAGTAGCTTTAAAAGTTTTTGAAAGAAAAAGAGTTTTTCGTGCAAGTAAAGAGTGGTTATGTTTGTGTGCTCGAAAAGAAAAACAGAATTGTTTCTTTGATTGTCTTTTCTAAAGAAGTTGTTTTCTCTAAAAAATTGCATTCTCTCAACTCTTTTAGTTAAAGATTTTCATTGAAAAAGCAAAAGTAGTATAGATCATCTTAGGTGCATCTTTATAGTGGTTGGAGTCGAGTCTGCACACCATTGGTTTCACTTCCATCACCTTGTGACTTTAAAGAACAACCTTAAAAGTAACGCTTAAAGTAAAATTGAACTAGTAACTTTTATTTTCTAGGGCTCTGAAGCACCAACTTAGCTTAGGCTAGTGTCTTGGAGTAGGTGAGTACTAAACTCTCCAAGGCAGTAAAACAAACAAGTAGTCGATCTTGTGATAGAATCAAATCCAATTGTTACATTTACACTCTGGGAAAGCTCCTCTTAAAGGAGAAGCATGAGCTCGTGTCCGAACCAGTGAGGGGATCATTCCCCCCTCGTTGGGAACGACGCCAGGCAGTACGTATTACAAATGGTAAACCTCGGATTAACCATTGTCGAGGAGCCAGGGGTCACTTATCGGTAAACCTTGGATTACTGTCAAGGAGCCGGTAAGGGGATTGAGCTTGCTACTCTGCCCTTGCGTGCTGTCGGAGTTTAGACTGTTCCCCCAGGTGTACTTGTGGCCGTTGGTAACCTTAGTGACCATAATCTCTAGGATTCTACCCAAGGTGACGGTGGAGGGAAGGTCCCACTGTACCTGGAGCAGACGTCGGCTATACTCACTTGGATTTTCTGGGGGGTTCACTTCACTCGAGACGGTTAAAGTGGAGGAACTTGGTCCAGTCTATTCATTAAGCAGGTTGTCGGCGTAACTGTTCCACCCGCCATTTCTGTACTGAATCCTGCGAGGTTGGACCTAATCACCAACTAGCGCTTTTGGTCCGGAAGATACTGTTTGTGTTTGGTTTGACGCCCTAGATTCTTTAGGCGTGTGATTCAAATTTGTTTGGTTCTTTAGAGGCTTTAGGTGGTTTGATTTGAAATTTTATTTTGTTTTCGTGTGTAGTAGTTAAAAGTTTTTAGCTGTGGCGGAATTACCGAGACAGTCCCGTAGAATTCGGGGCCAGTCTCCTGAAGTTGTTTCTGTGGCCGAATTGTTGAGAAGATCCCGTAGACTTAGGGGTGAATCTCCTCGAGACGACCCCAGTAATTTAGAAGGTTTAAAGGTCCTTGTAACTCCTCCTAGTGGCAGTAGAGTAGGTTCACCTGAAGAAGGAGAATCTTCCTTGGTAGTCCATCCAGATTACCAAAGTTTAGAGACAGGTTATAATCCCGAAGCTGTTACAGTTTCTGAACTTGTTGGTAGTTTTTCGTCTGCTAGCGATACAGGCGAAGAACCAGAAATATCCGAACGTGTTACTCCGACTCCTAGTGTTCCTGATTCACCGAGAATAGAAAGAATTATCACCGAAAATCTTCCTGTTGGTTTGATAGCTATAGAAGAACTTGTTCCAGAGGAAGAAATAGGCGTCTCTGATCTTGAAGATCAAATTACCCTTGATCTAAGGGAGCGTGAATCCATCTTTTACAGTCCTCCTAGAAGTACCACTTGGTACCTTTCTATAACCAATTATTTAGACAACTTTGGGCTAGGTTTTCCTACACCTCGTACTCCTTTTCCACCTGGAGGTATTCATACTCCTGTAAATATGTCTGGTCAGTCATCTGTGTTTACACAAAGTCCTGAATCTTTTTTACATGGCGGTCCTTCTGTTCCTACTGGGTATCAATCTCTTTCTGGTACCTTTGCGGGAGCATCTCCTCAACCCATTGATCATGGGTTATTAGTTGGAAACAGTGGTAATGTACCATTGAGTGTAGGAGACATTTATATGATGTCAGGTTCAGTTCCCGTTACCCAACCTCAAGGTGGCCAATTACCGCCTGGGGGGCAGCCTTCGTTAATGCCTGGGGGGCAACCTCAAGGTACTTCATTCATGTCTGGGGGGCAACCTCAAGGTCAGTACGCTCCTATGGGGCAATACATACCTCAAGGTCAACCCCAGCCTCAATATGTACCCCAAGGTCAACCTCAGTATCAATATCAACCTCAAGGATGGCAACCTCAAGGATGGCAACCCCAAGGGTATCAACCCCAAGGGTATCAACCTCAAGGATACCAACCTCAAGGTCAAGGTCAACCCCAGTACCCGTATTTACCTCAAGGTTATCAACCTCAAGGTCAATACTCAGGTCAAAGTTATCAACCACCTCAAGGGCAATCATATGGGACTGCACCTTACAATTATCAACCCTATCCTCAATCCGGCTATGGATCTCAGTACCCTCAACCTGTTATGGGTCAATACCCTGGAATGTTAGTGTGGGATCCATCACAAGGTCAACAGATGTTGCAGCCAAGTATACAGTCGGTACCTCAAGCAGGACAACCTGTAGTTCCTGGTCCACCCCAGCAACCGCAACTTGTCAAGTGAAGTGTTCAGACCCCTGTAACTTCGGTAGTTACTCAGCCGCCAATTGCACCTAGTACTCCATCTCAAACAGCTGCAGCTACTACCGCCACATCTACCATACTTACTTCTGGAGTATCGACGGCTCCGGTTTCTACTGTCTCTGTAACCACTCCTCAGACATCTGTACCGTTGTCTGGATCTACGATTCAAACCACAGTCCAGATGCCTGTAGGCCAACCTGGTATAAGTACGGTTGTTACTACTCAACCTCAATTTGTTCAACCTCCGTACCAGGGACAGTATCAACCTGGGCAAGCTGTCCAACAACCGGTTTACCAGTATCAACCGTATCCTGGGTACACTTATCAACAACCTCAGCAACCCCAGTACGGTCCGGTTAATCCTGGTTTTCCAGGAGGATATAATATCCCAAATGCGACTCCTGTTCCTAGTTATCCTGGATATCCTCCTCCTGGGGCCGGTATTGTGACCCAGAGTTTTAGAGATCCTAACTGGCAGTTACCGTTTATCGCAACTTTGGATTTACCAGACTTGACGCGCCTAACGAACGATCCAATTCAATATCTTCCGTTCTGGCCGCCAATGCCAAATAAGTTGCCCAGCGATATACCCAAGTTCGAAGGTAAGTCTGGAGACGATCCATCAAATCACGTGATGACTTACCACCTCTGGTGTGCTTCAAATTCCATCTCGGATGATTCGATCCGTTTACGTCTTTTTCAGCGTACACTCATTGGTCTCGCGGCCAAGTGGTACATTGAGTTACCACGGGCCTCTTTTTACAATTTTAGCCAGTTAGCTACCTCGTTCTTAACTCATTTTCAGTTACCGGTCAGATACGATAACGGTACAGAGTTATTAACTTCACTAAAACAATCAACCTCCACGTATATTTCAGATCACATTCATCAGTGGAGACGTCGAAGAAGGCTAGTGAAAGTTTTTATCCCGGACCAAATCTTAGCTGAATGGTTTGCTAAATCATTATTACCAAGAATTACTGAAGATGTAGCTAAGGCCGGAGTAGTTACTGAGGAGCAAGTCATTGCTCAGGCACAATACCTTGACTTAGTTTACACGCAGTCGGGTACATTACACGAGAAGATTCCGGATCTTCCAAAGTCGAACCAAATCGCTGCTGCTCCTTCGGGATCTCATGCCGCTGATGGTATGATTGGTATCGTGAATACAAAGAGCAAGAAGAAGTCTTCCAAGGCTTCAACTACTCCTATTATCACTTTGCCTGATTCCCCGACAGGAGAGTCTTCTCCTGAACTTACCGCCGATATTCACGCTGTACAGTCATCTATGGCCAAATCAAAAAACGGTGGGAAGAAGAAAGGAAAGAAGAAGGCTAAAGCAGACAAGGCTCCAAAGGAGAAAACTGAAAAGTCGGAAACCAATGACGAAAAGCGCAAACCTCGATATCCTTGTCTTATTTGTGAAGAGGATCATTTTACGAGAGATTGCCCTCATCGGGCCGAGGTAGTGAAAATAGTCAAAGGTTCTCCCACTCCTGCTGTGTTAAAAAATCCATTTCCGGAGCAGGAGAATAAGATGATAGGTTCTTCCTCGAATGCCAGTGAAGAACCCATTTTGATGATGTCTCATGTAAGGATTGCGACTCGATCGCAAGATTATGGTAGTAAGAATCCTGTTGATGGTAAGGAAGCAGAATCTTCTCACTCTAACCCATCAACCTCAGCTCCTGGTTCCGATCCACTACAGATCGAGAAACCTAACCCAGACTTAGTAATTAAACCGCCCGCCAAGGGTGTCTGCTTTCAATCCACATGCGAGAGCGGCCCAGAATTACAACATTGTTGAGGACTTAGCTGTTTCACCCTCAGCAATGTCGGCATTAGAAGTGCTGCAATCATGTCCAGCACAACGAAAATTGCTTTTGTCGGCTATAGGGGCTGTTGACGTTCAGGATCCGAATCTAATGATCTTCGATCTAGAAAATAGTACACCACGACTCCCCCATCAAATGGCTTTCCAAATTCCAGTGATAGTCAAAAACATGCCTATTCATCGAACTGTGATTGATGAGGGAGCTTCTACGTGTATTATGTCAATTCAATGTTGGAGATCCCTTGGTTCTCCTTCGTTGAACCAATCCCCCACCATCCTTAAGGCCTTTGATGGCCGTGGGTTCCTTCCGTTTGGTATTCTACAGGAATTTCCTATAGGGGTAGAAGGTAAAACCGTTAGTCTGGATGTGGAAGTGGTTGATGCCCCTCTAGACTACAACCTTCTTTTGGGTCGAAGTTGGTCATATGCTATGACAGCGGTCGTTTCATCGGTCTTCAGAGTAATTAAGTTTCCACACAACGGTAAGATCGTGACTATTGATCAGTTGACATACTTTTCATCCGACCCAGCCTCTTCAGAGAGTATCCAGCATGTCGGTAAGACGACAATCCCTTATAAGGACGTTGGTGTAGGTTTAGTTAAGGATTCCGGTTTACTGGGAACTTTTCCTCTCCCTCCACTCAGCGTAGAACCTTCATTTGCAACGATTCATATGATTACGTCAGAAAACATTATTTATGATGATCCTTGGTATGTTCCATCTGACTCTGAGATAGACTCATTCGGTAATGCTATGCCTTTGAGTCCATATGAAATTGCTTATGAAGCTCTTATGTCTTTTACCGACTTTCATTCAACCGAAGTCGACCAAATGAATGTGGTCAGTGAAGAATCACTTTTCACCTCAACCTTAGAATGGATAGCGTTTCCCGAAGTCGTGTCATCTGACGAACAACTTCGCGAAATCCTAAGTGTAGACGATCTACCATGGGAAGATCTCCATCACAGATCTTCGTTTTTACCTAAGGATGATGCATTTGAAAATGATTTTTCATCTATCTTTACCGCTGAATATGTCAAAGACGCTCAGGATCCAACGAAACATTCTGATTCAGAGTTGAATTTAGGGAATATTTCTCGTACTATTCCCATTGATATTTCAGTGAAGCCCGGAATTGAGGAGAACATTCATATAGGTGCCTCATGTACAGAAGAAGAAATCCAAACTTACAAGGCCCTATTCCAAGAATTCCGCGATGTGTTTGCATGGTCTTACGAGGAAATGCCGGGAATCGATCCTGCCATTGTTGTTCATGAAATCAAAACCTACCCGGATGCTAAACCCATTCGGCAACGGTTGCGTCAGATTCACCCTCGAAAAGCGGCTGCGATTAAAGCCGAAGTCGAAAAGCTGTTGAAAGCAGGTTTCATTTATCCAATCCCGTTAACGGATTGGGTATCGAATATTGTTCCGGTCAACAAGAAACAAGGAACAATAAGAATCTGTATCGACTATAGGGATATCAATCGAGCTTGTCCAAAAGACAACTATCCTACGCCTTATATCGATCAAATTATTGATGATTGTTCCGGAAGTGAAATGTTTTCCTTCATGGATGGTTTTTCGGGCTATAATCAAATCAATATTCTACCTGCCGACCAACCAAAAACGGCATTCATTTGTCCATGGGGGACATTTGCTTATTGCAAATTACCTTTTGGGCTCAAGAATGCCGGGGCCACTTTTCAACGGGCGATGTCTTACGCATTTCACGACATCAAGCACATTGTGCAACCGTATCTCGATGATTTGCCTGCTCATTCTTTACACCGAGCTGATCACCTTGACCACTTACGAGCAATCTTTATGAGGTGTAGGCATTATCGAATTCGGTTGAATCCCCACAAATGTGTTTTCTGTATAGAAACAGGTCGATTGCTGGGATTTGTTGTTTCAAAAGCCGACATTCGCGTCGATCCCTCGAAAGTCGAAGCGATCATCAAATTGCCTCCTCCTTCGAGTTTGCGCCAACTCCAAAGTTTGCAAGGGAAAGCGAACTTTTTACGTCGATTCATCCCAAACTACGCCGAGGTCACTAAAGGTTTTACACGGTTGTTGAAACAGAACATTCAATTCTTTTGGGACGAGATTGCCCAACAATCTTTTGATGCACTTAAACACGCGTTGACCCATGCACCGTTGTTGCATCCTCCCAACTACAACCAGGACTACTTCTTATACCTCGCAGCTTCATATTCCACTATTGGAATGGTGTTAGTTCAAGAAGATGAATTCGGAGCAGAACATGTGATATATTATCTTAGTCGAACCTTAAATCCCACTGAGTTAAAATATTCGCATGTGGAGAAATTGGCCCTGGCAGCCGTTCAAGCTGTCCAGCGTTTTCGTCACTACATTCTTCTCCGTAAAACTACAGTTATTTCGGATTGCAACCCTATGATTTACATTTTGACAAAACAATTGCTAGGGGGCAAGTACTCTAAATGGATCGTTATCCTGCAAGAGTTCGACTTGGAGTTCGAGAAGTCCAAGTCTAAGAAATCCTTAGTCTTTGCGGAATTGATGTGTGATTTCCCGCGTACTGACACAGAAACTGTGGCAGAAGAGTCCATTGCGGACGAATCTTTATTTCTTATCAGTACTTTAGATCCGTGGTTCGGGGATATAATCATCTATCTCTAAACCCAAACCTTTCAGCCTGAAGCTTCCAAAGAGGAACGGCGAAAAATTAGGTTTCAATCCCAGCAATACAAAATTATTGGAGATACACTTTATCGCCGGGGGGCAGACTTAGTTTTTCGACGTTGTCTAACTCACGAAGAGGCTGAGAGAGTTTTGAATGATTGTCACTCTGGAGCATGTGGCGGTCATATGTCTGGGTATGCCACAGCTCAGAAGGTGTTGCGCGCTGGTTACTTCTGGCCATCTATGTTTAAAGATTGTATCATTGCAGTCCGGAAGTGCCACAACTGCCAAGTGTTTGATCGAAAGATGCACGCACCACCTGCTCCTCTCCACCCTATAATTTCCGTTGGTCCATTCGCCAAATGGGGTATCGACTTTATTACTTGTAACCCTCACTCGGCCGGGGGGCATGCGTATATCATCCTCGCGGTTGATTATTTCACTAAATGGGCCGAGGCGATGCCTACATTCGACGCAAGCGGCAAAACAGCTGCAGTTTTCATATTCAATCATATAATAACTAGGTTTGGTGTCCCACAAGCAATTATTACTGACCATGGAAGCCATTTTCGAAACACCATGATGACTGAACTTACAAGCCAGCTTGGTTTGCGCCATGACAGCTCTACTCCTTATTATCCGCAAGCCAACGGTTTGGTTGAGTCTATCAACAAAGTTCTGGTTATCATGATCCGACGAACCATTGGTATTCATCGGTCGAATTGGCACAACATGTTATTTTCGGCGCTATGGGCATATCGAACCTCAGTAAAAACCTCAACAGGGTTCACTCCTTTCCAGCTAGTTTATGGCTTAGAAGCAGTGTTACCCATTGAATGTGAAATCCCATCACTTCAAATGGCTGTCAAATTACTTCCAGCTACTTCCGAAGAGGAGAAACGTTTATTGTACTTAGCTAAATTAGATGAGACTCGACGTGACGCTGCATTGGCAATCGAGACTCACGCGAAACGAATGAAAGCTCAGTATGATAGAAATGTGACCCCTCGAAATTTTTCGGAGGGAGACCTAGTGCTCTTATATGATCAAGCTAACGATAAGCTAGGTGCTGGAAAATTCGTTCCTATGTGGCATGGACCCTATATTGTAAAGAGAAAGCTAGCAAAAGGGGCTTATGAGCTAGTAGATTTTGATGGGGACTCTTTGGATAAACCCAGAAATGGACTTTACCTAAAGAGGTATTATGCTTAAATGGTGGGTATGGAGAATTTTTAGTTAGGTTAGGTTTTCTTTCTAGCTAGTTTGATTGTTAGTTAGTCAGTGTGCTTAGCTTAGTGAATGTGTTTTTCGTCGTTATTTTGGCTTATCTTGGTTTTGCTCTTGATATTGTATATGTCGACGCCCCTCCAAACATACATTGGATTTGCTGATGGTGCTTGTCGTAATACACGGAATATCTCTTCCGCAGCTTGGGTTATCTATTCACCCTCTGACGAGTTAGTTTCTATGCATGGGGTAAGCCTCGGTCAAACAACGAATAATATTGCAGAATACAGTGCAGTGGTTGAATTATTATCCGAATCTATTTCATTTGGAATTCGACGTTTGATAGTGAGGTTAGATTCTGAACTTGTTGTATTACAGCTTAATAGAGTTTATGCCATTAGAAATCCTGTGTTATTAAGGTTGTTTTTGAGAGTGCGTCTCTTGGAACGTGAATTTGATTACATTGAATATCAGCATATTCCAAGGTCCTTAAATACATTAGCAGATGCAATTGCTTCTCGAGTGTTGGACATACATTTACGATAATCATGCAAGTAAATTTAAAAAACATTTCATCATACATGTTAAACAAGATAAGCCGGTAATAGTGATATATATATAGGTAGAAGTGTGTCAAAAAAATATACATCGTCTTCGATCATAGGTTGAAAAACACCTTATGATCGGCAAAATGATAAGTACAAAAAGACAAAAATGTCACATGTGTCTACAAAGTGACTAGCCAATCACTGGTGGTGCTCCCTGTACGACACCACTGCACGGGCTACTTTGCGCAAAAATATCCTCAACGGTCCAGGGACCGCGACTACGTAGCACTGCAGTCTGATAGGAATATCATCCATAGATGTCTCCGGTATATCCGCCGTCAGACGCTGTAGATCATGCTCCAACTCAGTCAGTACCTCCGCAGCCGCCGCGTCCTGTGGGGCCGGTAGCGGTGCAACTGGATGTCGCCTCTCAAAAAGCCGGAGGTTGGCTGGACGCTGTGGACCAACATCTGCATTTTGAAAATTTTACTGTCAGTTTGAGACGATATATATAAAAAACAAAAAAAATACATAATTTGAAAACTCGTGAAAAATAAAGTACCTCTGTCATCCCATTGTTCTCCCTGTGGAAGAACCATGTCCGGATCACCTCGAAAATCTATTCCAGCATACGGAAAATCCTGAATCGCGAACACCTGGTCTTCTAACCAGTGAAAATAACTGTCAGTGAATCGAACAACTGCCGCACCCTCGTCCGGATGCCGGGCCATCACAGCAACCCATCGTACCAGCTTTGGCTCCTGAGGACCCGAAATATCAACAGTGAGATGCTGAGGGATCAGCATTGGTATCCTCTCTAAGGCAAAACTCATGACTATAGGCCCATATCCAAAGGTCTTTAGTCTGCCGGTCTTTGCCTTGGTCAGTTGGACTTTCAAGTTAGCCAACAGTGCATCACACCAGTTGAAAATGGTGCCTTGGAGACAATCAATTGCCATCCGAAATTGAGACCCAGTAGCAATATGTAAAGTGGCTGAGCCACAAATTCTGGTCACAGTGAAAGCCAAGACCATGAGTTCACGTTGAGAGACATATTTGATCTCTATGCCTTTCTTGTGCTCTCGATCAAGTAGGCACCAATCTGCTCGGAGACTATCAAGGGATTGGCCACCTGGCCTAGTCCCAGCCAGATTGAGTTGCTCACCTCTGTTCGGCAAGCTAGTAAGAAAGTAAATGTTAGGAGGCTCTATCTCGAGTTTTTGCCCGCCGATATAAAAGCATTGTTCCTGAACGTTCCATCTCTCGACCAGCCACTCCAAGAACCTTACCTGAGCTCTCATACCAAGAATGGACCAGTATTTGTATAAACCACATCCTCTTAGGGCATCGAGGGAGGGTTGATGATTGATTGCAGCTTCATCAACCTCCTCATGCTCTCTTTCTCTCCAATCCAGCATGATAAGTGCCCTACACATGAATAAACAGGCATTAAAACTAGTTTTGAGGAATTTCAATGGTTGGTTTGGGAGTTTGGGGTTTCAAAACCCGCGTTTTGCGGAGGACGCACCCCGCGTTTGGCACACAGTGCACCAGGACGCAGGTGGCCTGAAGGCAACCTGCGTCCCCCGACCTTTTCCCTGTGTAGGAAAAAGTCGGGGGACGCAGGCCAGCCTTTAGGAAAGCTGCGTCCCCCGCAGGGCGGTTTCCAAAACCCAAAACCCCCTAAAAATCAAAAATGAAACTTAAAACAAAATTCTAAATGGATGAAATTGACAAGGAGGATGTTGTGAAATACCTGGAAGAGACGGCGTTCGATTCTAACGGTCCGATTTTCCGCAGCGACCACGGGAAGTTTCTTGTCAAAAGCTCCTTTTTCAACCTCAACAGTCAAACGGTAAAAATGACATGGTAAAAAGTCTTTTTATAGGTTTTTTGGATGAATTTGTTCATTTTTCACCATGGAAAGATGTTTTTCGATGAATTTTTGCCTATCTTAAACAGGTATGAGTAATGTGTCGCTTTTGTGCAGGACAAAGGGACTTAGAGGGAAAATTGTAATTTTTCACAAACAAAATATCAGAGTCATCTTTTAAGCCCTTTTCTGACTCCTAAAACATGAAAAGATTGCCGAGCGTTTCTTTTACACTCATTAAAACGGAATTAAAAGACGGTCCCCTTATAGCTCTTTTCTAACCGTAAAATCAGGAAAAGATTGTCGTGTTTTTGTCGTTTCAAACTCGATACGGAAATAAAACGATGTGTCCTTGATCGCTTTTTACTTTTCAGGTCAATTACACTAACTATGAAAGTACTCCTTGGTCGCAAGATCAAGCGGTTCCCCCAGGTATTATTTTATACTTTTTCGGGCTTGAGGGACACAAATTTACGAAAAAGTTCAACTTGGAGTTTCCTTAAGTTTTTCAGACTCTCTAAAATTGAAAAACGCCGAGTTTCTCCTATACTGGGCTCGTTAAACATTTCACAGTAAAGGACCTGTTCAATTACAAACAGGAACGAACCACTCCTTCCTAGGGTTCGAATCAAAACTGGGTTGGACTCATCCGAAGGATGAGCTTATAATCAAGCATATGTTATCCTCCTCAAGCTTGTTAAAAATAAAGAGGTACTTGCCAGAAATGGTGGGGGAAAAGAGAGAAGAATGAGCCTATTTGTTACCTTTTGTCTCAAAAGAAACTTTATTACCACTCTTGAACACGACACTTTTCATTCACCTGGGTTGGGAAATATTTTACCTCACAGTCAATCAAACCACTTTTGAAAGTCTTCAACCGGGTTCCAGGGATTAACTTTGAGTTATTTAGCACCAAACCATCTGTCGTGTCGTTATGTGTTCAAGAGGTCTGCAAACAAAACTTTCATCTGCAAAATACTTGTCATCCATTTGACCATCCCTGAGTCAGTCCTTACAGCAATATTTCTTCAACTTGAACAATGATTTCGTGTTGTGGGCTTGCCTGCAACGAGTCTCTTTCTATCGACATCAGCACATTATCTAGAGAGATGACTTAGAAATCGTCAGTGCCTTGAAGTCTGCATGCATCAATGGCAGGTTTCTCGCCTTTGACGTCAGTTTACATCATTGACTTTCGATCGAAGGATTCCGTGAAATGTTCGACATCAACTCATTCATTCACATCTCATGGATTGTACTGGGTACTTTGAGAACCATTGACATCACTGGTGGTCTCTCTCACGCTTGTTAACAGTTCACATCATCGACTGGTAATCAAGTGGTTTCTACCATGTTCGACATCGACTCATTTATTCGCATGGCTAGAATCGTACCAATTCGAGAAGTAAGAATGAAGACCCTGGATCAAATCTTTACCGTCCAGGCTGCGAGGAGTTTTGTATTCATTATCTAAGTAGACTAATCATAAACAGATGGCTGCGCCCATACTGTGTCTACAAAAGTCTATGATTATGATGTACTACAAGATCATTTCTGTATCAAAGTAGTTAGTCTGTTAGTTAAAGTTTTTATCTGAGTATGGGAATGCCTACCTCAGTGATGATATAATCTTATCCATGTATTTTGTGTTGAAAATTGCAGGTTCCAACCAGGTTCTCCATGAGATAATCCTCGAAATGATAAAGCGCTTCACCCTTCCTAGATAATACAAAACCCTAATCTATTCCAGGCTTCGCACTTTAGGGGGCAATCTGTTACACTAAAAAATGTCACCATGGCTATTTACAGTCGGTATGGCTCAATCAACAGTCATACTACCCTTTTGAGCAAGTCTTATGCCTCTACTATTCATATCAAACTCCAAGAAAGAGAGAAAGTCTTTATAAAACATGTTTATCTCTGGGTACGCAGGTTCTCTCAAGCCTTGCCTGCGGGTACGCACCTTTTGTTCATAAGGTCTGCGTCCAAGGACGCTCTGTATCTAAAGGGGCAGGTGCGTCCCTCTGAAAAGGTTAAAATGCGCAAGTTTTATCTTCAAAAACTTACTTGTGGTCATTTCTAGAGCATTCTAGAAGATTCTTGGATGAGTATTGAGTGCCTCCAGATGGTTCATGCACTCCTATCAAAGAGGAACTTATCCCATCAATAAGGGAGTGATCCCATCCAAAGAGGGGACTATCCCATTGATGGTGGACCTGATTAACTTCCTCTTGAGCACTATAAAAAGAGGCATTGAGCCAAAAGGAAGAAGGTTGAAAGCTATAGATTTCTAAGGGTAAATGCTGCAGGAATTAGGACTCCCATTTAGAAGCTTGTGAGGAGAGATTGTCATCTTTACTTGTTCTATTTGGAAGTGGGTGAGCTTTGTCAAAGTAGAGGAAGACTCTTGTGGACCCTGGAAGGAGCTTGCACAACACCAAGGCTCAGGTTGTAATGGTTCCTTTTGATTACCTTTAATGCAAATTGGTCCATTCTTCTCAATAGCTTGTTGTTAATGGGTTATTTCATGTACTCCTTGGTCTATGTGTTGAATATGCTTTGTTTTATGTTATAATCAGGTGCTATTTAATTGTTTGACTGTTGGTGATTGCAGGTTTTGGAGAAAGGGAGGAGCTCATCCGGATCAACAAAGCTTGGACTTCTACAACAGCGTTTGGACAGAGGTAAGAACGAAACACTTGATTTCTCATATCATAATGTATGTTTAGAGAAGGATAGCTCCAGTTTGTTTTGTTTTTCATTAGAATGTCTTAGACTTCTAGGAAGGTCAGCTGTGTCCGCACCCTTGACTGATTCCATGTGACAACTTTGCATTTGAAGGATCCAAATGCAGTTCGATTCGGTACTCCCTGTGTTTATGAAATGAATATCAAAAAACACAAACAACCAACAAGACACGATCCCTAGCGGAGTCGCCAATTTGTTGTTGGGAAAAGTATCCAATACGGAATGACCCTATCCCACTCTAAGGGTGATAGTACCTCAGCAACAATCAAACCAAAGCTATTCGAGATTACTTCTTTATGAGATGTAAGAGAGAGGAGAGAAAGAGATCCACTAACCGTTGTCTTCCGCTAATGATTGATCCAATCTTCTCTCTTTGCTGCTTGCTCCCAGCTCCTTGCTCTTTCACTGGCCCAGCTACACCAAGATCCTGCAAAATCACAAGAGAGGGAAACTACAAGAAGCATACATTCATAATTGATTCAAGGATTAGAATAAATCAAATATACAAGCATCAATTCTCCATTGAGACACATGCATATAGAAGAACCTCAAATGCTTTATTAATGGAAGAAGTAAAGTTCAGGAAGTGATACAACCATAAAAGGCGCAATCCAGCATCACCTCCCAGCAGAAAGAAATCTCCTCTTCACCTCCTTCAAGCAAATCACCCAATAGTTCTATAATCAAACCAACAACACTTCCTTACATACACAAGATTCCAGCCTCCTTAGACCTCATGAGAGAGCTCTATATATAGGAGTTTTGGAGAAAGGATGAGTCAGCTTGAGCTTGGCATGGAGCTGACTAGTGTCCTCTCCCACTTCAGTTATTCTTCAGTTCTTGAGTCCACTTGGAGGTTCTTGCTTCCACTTGGAGATCTAGACCCTCTTACTCATCACTAGGCGAATTCCTTGATCCAAGTGTCATTTTGGAAGCTTCCTGGGCATTGACACCTTGAAGAATGACTGTGCCACTTGGCCAAACTCGCCCAGCGCAGGTGGCCTTCATTGCTGTTGACATTCAGTGCAGGTACCGAGTGGAGCAGTTGACATTCAGCGCAGATGCTCAGTGGAGCAGTTGACATGATCCAGAAATAGCTTGTTTTTGAGTGTTTTCAGGTGGAGAACTGATATTTAGTGTTGTGGTTTGCTGACATTGTTCCTCTAGGGGTAGGAACAACATGTTTAGGGACTTTGGATCCCTTAGATTATTGACATTTCATGCTTTATGTTGTTAGGCACAAAAATGTCTATAACAAATGGACATAAAAATAACCATTTTTAACATAAATATAACTAAAAAACTACACGTTTTGATAATTTTTTGGTAGAATTGACATGTCAAAATCACAATTTTTATACAATAATTCTAACTAAAAATGGTTAAATAATAGCTTTTTTTATGAATTTCATGTCAAAAAAAAATAAAAATCACATTTTTTTTCAAAAAATAATGATTAACTTAAAAATCAATGCAAAAATCACATATTACAAATATTGAACGTATAACAACCCTAATTGAGTGTTTATTCTTCTCATAAAATGTCAAAGTCAAAACATTGCAAAACTTGATTTACAAGCATAACTTAAATTTAATCAACAATGTCACGTAATCCAAACTCTTCGTCCTCTAGAGTTTCATCATTGTCTTCTTCCACAATATTTTCTGTTTCATTTTGCTCATTTTCCTCTTCTAATGGGTCTTTGATGTCTACGAATCTCCCAATGTATGCCTTTCCAAACATTCCATGTAATGGTGTTTGGGGTTCCTTTGTCTTTTTTGCCACACGTGATTCACTAAAGTCCCCTTTCTTCAACCCAATTTCTTGCATTGCATCTGGAAGAAATTGAAGAGCATTAATTCTTTGCTGAATGAAATTGCACTGTACTAGATCTTTTTCAATTGCAATGCAATTTCTTACTTTTTGAAGGCAACATGCTAGTGTTGTACCTAATTATCAAGCACAAAAGAAACAATGAACTAAATTAGTACAATGACATATTAATTAAAAAAATAATATATTGAAATTCAATTTCATATAATAAAACTTACCTGAGCCAGAAAATAAATTCAGAATCCAATCTCCTTCATTTGAACAAATGTCTATAAGATTGTTAATCAATAATTGTGGTTTTTAATAAATGTTAACTATCTCTCCTTTTGCCTCTTTGTCTTCATATGTTAGTTTTCTCACAACAGCATCATAAGTCAGGATTTGTCTATGACTCTTTCCGTCTACCCGATTAAAAATCATAGACATATGGCTATCATCTTTTGCTCAACTATCAATATTAATGAACTCACAATCATTTATAAATTGTTGATCTTCATTGTGAAGAAGATTTGACTTTTTCCTGTAACATGAAATAGTAAAAGTTCAATTAACTTGTACATAAACAATTTTTTCAACATTAATCAAATATACATTTTAAACGTCTTACCATGTAAGCTGCATCCTTGAATTTGTTTTCCCCTTGAAGCTTGACAATATCATTGCCAATTGTGTGTCTGAATGAAATGTCACAAATCTCCATAATGGTGATGACGTGACTTCTACAAATCCCGCAACCACTTTACTAAAAGCTTGATAAGTATAAGGGTCACTATCGTAGTCAATGTTTGGAATATTGAAACCATGGGGAATATCTGCAATGACTAGGGCATAATCCCTTTTAGGTATGAGTTTAGCAATGTCTTCACAGTCACCTTGTATTACTTGATATTGAATAGTGTCTAGCCCATTCCAAATGAAATGATTAAGAGTTGGATCAAGTTGAACATCCTTAATACGTTGCTTCCTCAATCTTTCGATCTTTATTTTTTCAATAAAGGTTTTGAAACTATGTGGCACTCCATTATCATCCTTCCCCATCTTTTATAAAATAAACAAATATATATGTAAGTTATAAATTAAAAATAGTGCACAGGTGAATAAAAATGAATGTATAAATCAAGATACCTTTTTAAATGCAAGATAAAAAGCTTTTAATGTTGATGTAGAACTTGAATCTGGATAGTTGCATACAACATCATCCCAACTATCTTCATTCAACAATCTAACCATTTGTTCTTGAATTTTCATATAAACTTTGTGACTGCATAGATAAAGTAACAAAAAGTTAATATAATGATATGTATAACAAATACTACCAAGAACAACATGCTTTATTTAAAATATAATTATAATCTAGAAATAAATAAAAATATTTCAACAAACTTACTTTTGAAATTCGTTAGACATTTCCTCCAATGATAATTCCCCTGACCTCACATGAGATAATATCGTTTTGACAATTTTTTCCTCTTTCACTCCTTGCATCGCCCTCCAAGGTGTGATAGTCATATTATCTGGTAGATGCTTCATTTTAGGAGCTAATTTAATGTTGCCACATATCAATGGCTTAGACTTTTTGACCTTCTGGTTTTTTATGGCAATGTCTTCCCACATGCTAAAATTCTCATCAATCAACCTCCAAACATCTCCAGTTCTAAATGCCAATTGGAAAATGTTATCAACACCTCTGAATAAATCACTACGTTTGTTGCCTTTTCCACCTTTTGAATTGGTTTTCTCTTCAATTTGATTTCCTATTTCCGTACAACATTCCTTTCGGAAATTTGCAGTAACATTTGTCCTATCCCCACCACATTTTTCTTCAGATTCACTATGAATAAATCTAACCCTTCGGATGAAATTCATAGACATCCTATATTCATTATCTAAATTATGATCCCATGCCACTAACTTTTCTTCTGTATCAGAGTAAACCAGCATAAATGATACATTTCATTGTTTCAAAATGTGGGTTATTAGGATATTCCTCCATCAATTGTCTTTGAGCTTCTACAGAATGGTTCCTCCCAAGCACATAATAATTGTATTCAAAACATTTGACTTATCAAATGCTTCTTTGTTGGGAACTTGAAGTGGATCAACAAGAAGCACATAACTAACCACATGAGCATATGGATTGTACCTCATCAATGTCTTCAAGTTGTGAACATGCAGATGATGTGGATTTCTAACTTGATATTGACATTGTCCTTCACTTGCTTTATAGGTTTGCCTGACATTAAGTTGAAATGTGCGACCACCATCAATTAAGTTTCTCTTTGTCAAATTCTCTCGAATGACATTTTGTTTTGTTTTGATAATACCATCTTCTAAATCAGCTCATGGTGTAATGATTTCTCTGCTTTCTTTTGAAGTTTCACTAGGTTCTTGACTGCTGGTAATGACTGCTTCAAAATCATCAACTTTACTTTTCTTGGTCATAACATTCCCAATAGAGTTATTCTTGGGCATTGTTACTTTTGGATTTTTCTGGCTCTTCTCAGTTCCAATGTCATCTTCAGTAATGACAACATATGTTTCATTATCAATTTCAACTTCATCGTTCTCAAAAGTGACTTGTTTACCCTTGCTAGATTTATCCACCAGAGACCATTTTTTATGATTCTTTGGATGTAGTTTTGTAGCATTATCAATTACTTCATTTTTCCTATTTTCCATATCTTCTTCTGACACTGAGTAAAAACTGCTGACAACTTTCATGATATAATGCTCAATGAAATGAATGCCTCCCAGCCTAATTGAACAACTTTAAATGAAATTCTGCCAAACAAAATATCATATGTCAATAAAAAACAAAGTTAAAACATATAGCGAGACACTTTCAAAAATGCAAAATACAAATATAAATAACAATACTTATGATGTTTTGTGTCATCTCATTTACGATTTGACTACACAACTTTGTAGATACCTCTCTCGTGTCATACAATGAATATGATAGTTTATAGTTAACCCTTTCATGTGACTTGGGAGCTTTTGTAAGTACGTAAACAACTTCAGTGTCCGGTACCGAACACATATCTACGACTCTTCCCATCACCTCAAAAATTCCATTATCATTCGGTATATCGATATATAGATATATATTCACATGTGTGCTTTCTCTTTCTTTCACATACCACATTCTTGATGGAAATTTCACCTCTTTCAAACTCTTCGAGTCTGAAATCATCTTATTATCAATTGAGGCACTTGAAAGATTTGTAGTCATGAGCTCGAGTGGAGTTCGTTCACCAATGTTTCTTTTAGATGCACCTTTAAGAGTCTTTGGTCCAGAAAGATTCATTGAAATTCTCTTAGATGCCATTTTCCTGAAAAATAGAAACACATAAATCAGTAAATAATAAAAAAATATTAACTTAAATTAACAATGAAAATATATCATAAATTTTAATCAACAATCGCCCCATCCACCGCCCCTCACATTCCAAAAGGGCATGCATTAACATTCTAGTGTAAAAAAAGTAAATCACGAATAAAACATTTTGCCTAGGCGCCCTCACCCAACCCCCCCCTCGCACAGCATGGCCACCCTCACCCACCCGCCCCAACCCTCCCTGTCCCCCCAACCCACCCACCTGCCTGCCTGCCCACCCGGCCCGGGCGCCCTCACCCACCCGCCCCACCCCTCCGGTCGCCCTCACCCACCCATCCGCCCGCTCAGCCCGGGCGCCCTCACCCACCAGCCCGCCCCACCCCTCAGGGTGCCCTCACCCACCTGCCCGCCCCACCCCTCCCAGCGCCCTCAATCGCCCGCCCCACCCCTCCCGGTGCCCTCCCTACCCCCCCTCACCTACCCCCCCTCACCCGCCCGCCCCACCCCTCCCAGTGCCCTCCCTACTGCCCCCCTCACCCGCCACCCCTCCAAGCGCCCTTGCCCGCCCGGCCGCCCACCCCACCCCTTTGGGCGCCCTCACCCGCCCCCCCACCCGGCGCCCTCACCCACCCACCCGCCCCACCCCTACCGCAGCCCTCAACTGCCTGCCCCACCCCTCCGAGCACCCTCCCTAACCCCCCCTCACCCGCCCGCCCCAACCCTCCGGCGCCCTCACCCGCCCGCCCCAACCCCCGGTCGCCCTCCCTACCCCCCCCCCCCCCCACCACCCGCCTGCCCGCTCGCACAACTCTAACGCCCTCACCCGCCACCGCTGCAGGCGCCCTCACCAGCCCCACCCCTCTAGGCGCCAACAGCCATCCGCCCGCTCGACGCTCTCACCGCTCTGCCCGCACCACCCCACCCTCCCTCCGCCGGGCGCCCACCCATCCTCCCTCCGCTCGGGCACCCCATCCACCCTCCCTCGGCCCCGCCACCCGGGCTACCCGCGGCCCCACCTGCCGGGCGGGGGTGCGGGTAGCCCGAGTGGCGCCTGCATGAGGCGCCTTGTGCAGGCACCACCCAGGCCGCCCGCGCCACGCCCGGCAGGTGGTAGGGCGATTCCGGGAATCGCCCTGCCGGGTGGGGGTGCGGGCGGCCTGTGTGGTGTCTGCATGAGGGCTCGGGGCACCTGCACGAGGCGCCTCGCGCAGGCGCCACCCGAGCCGCCCGCGCCCCCGCCTGGCAGGCAGTAGGGCGATTCCCGGCGTCGTGCAGGCACCATAAAGGCCACCTGCGCCCTCGCCCAGCAGGCGGTAGGGCGATTCCTGGAATTGCCCTGCCGCCTGCCGGGCGGGGGCGTGGGTAGCTCGGGTGGCGCCTGCATGAGCCGCCCTCGTGCAAACGCCATCCGAGTCGCCTGTGACCCCACCCGGCAGGCGGCAGGGCGATTCCTAGAATCGCCTTGCAGCCTGCCAGGCACGGGCGTGGGCAGCCCAGGTGGCATTTGCACGAGGCGCCATCGTGCAGGCGCCACCCGGGCCGCCCATGCCCCCGCCCGGCAGGTGGCAGGGCGATTCCCAGAATCGCCCTGCCGCCTTACGGGCGGCCCGGGTGGTGGGGCCGAGGGAGGGTGGGTGGGGCGCTCGAGCGGAAGGGGGTCGAGGTGGGGGGAGCTCGGAGGGGTGGGTGAGGGCGCCGGGTAGGGGGGTGGGTGAAGGTGCCCGAAGGGGTGGGGCGGGCGGGCGAGGGCGATCGGAGGGGTGGCGGGTGAGGGCGGACGGGATGGGCGAGCGAGGGGGGGGGGTAGGGACGGTGGCCGCAGGAGTGGGGCGGGTGGGTGAGGGCGGCGAGAGGGGTGGGGCGGGCATGTGGGTGAGCGCGAGTGGGTGAGGGCATCGGGAGGGGTGGAGCGGGTGAGGGTGTCGGGAGGGGTGGGGCTGGCAGGTGAGGGTGCCCCGAGGGGTGGGGTAAGGGCATTGGGACGGGTGGGGTGGGCACGTGAGGGGGGTGGGGCAGGCGGGTGAGGTGAAGGGGGTGGGGCCCGTAGGTGAGGGGGGTGGGGCGGGTGAGGTGAGGGCGCCAGAGGGGTGGGGTGAGGGCACTGGGAGGGGTGGGGCGGGCAGGTGAGGGCACCCGAAGAGGTGGGGCGAGGGCGCCGGGAGGGGTGGAGTGGGCGGGTGAGGGCGCTGGGAGGTGAAGAGGGTGGGGCACTGGGAGGTGAGGTAAGGGGGGTGGGGTGAGGGTGCCCAGAGGGGTGGGGCGGGTTGGTGAGGGGGGTGAAGGGGTGGGGTGGGCGGGTGAGGTGAGGGGGTGCGGTGGGTGGGGTGAGGGCGTCGGGAGGGGTGTGGCGGGGGCGTCGGGAGGGGTGGGGTGGGCGGGTAAGGGCGCCAAGAGGGGAGTGGGGTGGGCGGGTGAGGTGAGGGGGTGGGGCTGGCGAGGTGAGGGGGATCGGGCAGGTGAGGGTGCCCGGAGGGGTGGGGCGGACAACCCTCGACCCCGCCACCCAGGCGACCCACGCTCGCGCCCGGCAAGCGGCAGGGTGATTCTCAGAATTGCCCTGCCACCTGCAAGGCGCGACCGGGGGCGGCCGGGGTGGCGGGGCCGAGGGAGGGGGGGGGGGTGCGCCCGGGGGGTAGGGGATTGGGCAGGGGGTGCACCCACGGGTATTAAGCAAATGAGGTTGACTGGACCCACCATGCTCACGATGGATGTAATTTCTATTTTGGCTTAGGAAAATTATTAATTTAAAAAAAAAAAATCTTTTTCATTAAACTAATTTAATATAAAAGTTTTCAAGGAAAAAAATTTAACTTACCTTTCAATTGCGAGAATTCTTCGTTGAATATGTTGTTGATAGCGATTTAGCTGCTCCACAAATTCAATGATTTCAATGATTTTCAGAAAGCCTGGATGTGATGTGAGTAATAGTGATAATGAAATTTTAATAAATAAGTGAAGTTACGGAGATGTTTTACTGTACGGTTAATATGGGATAATTTTTTTTACAATATTATAAAGTGAATATTATAGATTTGTTTTACAATGGGTTGAATGTGGGATAATTTGTTTTAAAATATTATAAAGCGAATATTATATAGTTTAACTATTAAAATAATTAACGTAGAAGTTGTAGTGTACAATTTTAATTTTGATTTCATAAAAAAATTTAGTTTACATTTTTCAATAAATTGTAGAACAAAATAATGAAGATAAATAAATTTAACAGACTTTTTGGAGGGAAATATTTTCGCGAAACTTTTTGGAAGGAAATATTTTCACGAAATTTTTTGGAGGGAAAATTTCATTCTTTAAGCTATATAATATCTTTAGGAGACTCTCCATTTCTATCATTCAACATCTTCTATTTGAAATGGATGGATTGTTCTGATAGTGAAGTTTCAATTTATACACCATCAACTTCTTCATCACGTAACAACTCTATTCATATTGATGAATATAGCGGGAATTCTTCCACTATGAATAGAAAGCCAATTCTTCCACTTAGTCCTGATTCTAAGGACTATGAGAGCAACACTGATGAAAGAGGGAATGGAGAATTTCAAATAAATAAAGAGTCACAGATTCCACTTAGTCCTACTTCTAAGGACTATGAAAGCTGTAGTGATGAAGAGCATGATGGTGAAGTTCAAAAGAATGGAGTGCCACGATGTCCACTTAGTCCTAATTCTGAGGACTATGAGAGCAGTAGTTTTGAAGAGCATGATGGTGCAGTTCAAAAGAATGGAGGGTCACGGTGTCCACTTAGTCCTAATTCTAAGGACTATGAGAGCAACAGTTTTGAAGAGCATGATGGTGAAGTTCAAAAGAATGGAGTGCCACGGTGTCCACTTAGTCCTAATTCTGAGGACTATGAGAGCAACAGTTTTGAAGAGCATGATGGTGAGGTTCAAAAGAATGGAGTGTCACAGTGTCTACTTAGTCCTAATTCTGAGGACTATGAGAGCAGCAATTTTGAAACGCATGATGGAAAATTTCAAAAGAATGGAGCGTCACGGTGTCCACTTAGTCCTAATTCCAAAGACTATGAGAGCAGTAGTGATGAAAAGCATGATGTTGATTTTCAAAAGTATGGAGTGTCAAAGTGTCCACTTAGTCCTAATTCTAAGGACTATGAGAGCAGTAGTGATGAAAAGCATGATGTTGATTTTCAAAAGTATGGAGTGTCACGGTGTCCAGTTAGTCCTAATTCTAAGGACTATGAGAGCAGCAATGATGAAGAGTGGGATGATGAATTTCAAAAGATTGGAGTACCACAGTGTCCACTTAGTCCTAATTCTGCGGACTATGAGAGCAATAGTTATGAAGAGCGTGATGATGAATTTCAAAAGAATGGAGTGTCACTGTGTCCTCTTAGTCCTAATTCTAAGGACTATGAGAGCAGCAGTGATGAAGGATAGGATGATGCACTTAGTCCTAATTCTAATGAGTATAAAGGTAGCAGTGACAAAGGACGGGATGTAGCATCTTCAATAAGTAAACAGTCACATTTTCAACATAGTCCTAATTCTATGGACTATGAGAGTAGCACTGGCAATGCATATGAGGAAGAATATCCATTAAACATCGAGTCAGATTTTCTATTCAGTCTGAATTCTAATGACTACAACAGTAGCACTAAAGAAGCGGAAGATGAAGAATATCCTCCAAGACAATATTTGAAAAGCAGAGCTAATCATAGTGTGGATAACATTCCTCTTAATGATGATGAAAAGCCTTATACAAATGATGATCCAATGATGGAGATGTTGCCAAGAAATATTATATCACGGAGTAGGAACAGACTTTTTCGTATCAATGCAAGTTGTTCTAGTTATACAAGGGGTAGATAAGAATATCTGACGAGAAGAAGTTCTATTAGTGCTCTCATTTTAAGTGAATGTTGCCAAAAAGATTGCTTGAAACATGTGGATTTCAAATTTTCATTAGAAAGCAGAAAGAGATATTTGTCAATGAATAAAAGCATGCAAAATTCATATTTAGTTGGGTGCATGCAATCTACATTTTCAGGTTATGATTATCATATTGGGACGTTTTTTATCTTTAGAAAAGGTTTCAAAATGTTTCATTCGATTGGGATTTTTCGTCTCTCGAGAATTCAAGAAAATTTGGAAAAGGATCCCACATTTTATTCAGAAGTACGTCATAAAAGACAGTTTGGTCCATTATCAAATACGACAATGTCATGGATGAAAGATTTATTTTCAAAGCATGGAGAGTGTATGCCAAATAGAGAGACAATACATATTCCAGATAATTTTTCAAGATGAGAAATCTACAACTTATACAAAGAATATGCAGAAGGTGATGAGGGACATGTCCAGTTTATTACATATCAATATTTTGTGAAGGTATGGAGGAAAGAATTCAACAATGTCTGTATTCCTAAGAAGACAAGGATGGGGATTTGCAGTACATGTGCTTCTCTTCAATAAAAAAGGGACAAATGTGAAGGCTCAGAAAGAGGTAAGCGTTCATAACTTTAACTTTTAAAATTGTATAGTCATAAACTATGAAAACATATTTATTAATGAATCTCTTTTATGTTGTGTAGATTTAATTGTCAAAGAACTCCAGGAGCATCACGAACAAAAAAAGAAATGAAAGGAAGAAGTTGTACAAGCATCAAAAGAAGTGTTATGATAATCCGAATAAATATTTGGGTTTGATAATTGATGGTATGGACTAGAAGAAAACGCTTTTACCACATTTTGTTCGCACACCCAAAAATTTACAGGAGGAAGACTTTATTCAATTTCACTTGGTCGTTTGTATGGTCTTCAATGGGAAAATGTTGCCAAGGGTGTACTTCACAGCTCCAAATATTCATAATGATGCAAATATGACCATAACCATAATTCATGATGTGATTTCTCATTGGTCTAGTAATCTTCCTAAAGTTTTGTATCTACAATTGGACAACACTTGCCATGAAAACAAAAATCAGGTTGTTTTTGGATATCTAAACATACTTGTTGAATTGAGAATTTTTCAAAAGGTAAAGGTTGTTTTCCTTCTTGTTGGGCACACTCATGACCATATTGATAAGATGTTCAGTCGTGTTTTAGTCACATTGAGGAGGAAGGAAGTTGGGAGCTTTCCATCACTAATTGAATGTATTAAGAAATCATACATGCCAGAGCCTATTTTTGATGTGTTGGAAGAAACTATTGACATGCAAAGGTTTATTCTGGGATCAAATGGTGAGGGGAAATGCATTGAACAATTTAATGACATTAGCTTCCAACATCAATTTCGTATCAAAAAAATTGATGGGAAAACACTAATATGGGGCAAGAAGTATTCAACTACTACAGAATGGGCACCATCATCAGGTTTGCAATTTTTGAAGTTCACTCCAGATCATCCAATATTTGCATCAAAAATATTGTTATTACAATCAGTTGGTGAAGTTCAGAAAGCACGCAGATAGAACATGGCTATAAATTATTTTGATTCCCTGGAAGAAATTAAAAAATGTATACATATGAGTACTTTGACATTGCTGATTCAGTTTGGTGGGAGTCATTTTTCAATAATCAAAGTGATATCATTTCGACAACAGCAAATGAAGATATACCTTCGAAAAAACCATTTATTTGGCCACAAAATGTGTCGAATGAACATGAGGAAGTAAACATTGTTGAACAACAACAATCTCAAGGTATTATTAATTCCTCACAGGCAGCGGAAAGAGAGATGTATATTGGTTCCAGAAGATCTCATGCACAACGTGAAGCCATGGAAGACCTTTATATGGGTTCAGTACAGGATATTAAGGAGGGTTGCATGATTGCAGTGCTAGCAGATGGAGATCCCAATGGCTATCCATTTTGGGTTGCTAAAGTTATAAATGTCTTTACAAAAAATGAGGATGTTACAAGTGTTGAAGTACATTGGTATGCCACAAATACACACCCATTAAATGGTGTGTATAAGCCAGAGATGGTAGTTGACAAAAGAATGGTAGAAAAAGAAAAAGAAAGGGTACAAATGAAAATCGCCGCCACACAGACATATTAAAATTGGAGGATGTAGACATACTTGTTTATGACTTCAATTTAACAAAGAGAGGAACTCTTCGATTCAAGACGATAGATATTCTTAAAAGGTTATTACTAGAAGGAACATTGTTGACATGGGAGTCACCTGAAACCAGTCGTAGATCTAGAAGAATTTTGAAACCTGAAATGTTGGGCATGCATGTGGACTGAGATGGGGCACTAGTTGATGAAAGAGAAGAATATGGAACATCTTCGTCAGCATCCAGTCACTCATCTGAAGATGTGAATTCTGATGGTGTGACATAAAATATGAGTGATTTTTAATAATTGTTTAAGACAGTTTATATAACTGATGTATGCATCGTATCTTCAAATAAAATTAATTTTTCCGTATGGTGTTAAATGAGAAGTTATGAGGCATTTTTATGTTGTTGGATTATATGTCTTAATTATGATAAATTTTATTGTTTTTTTTTTTTTTTCTACTTAAGACTAACCTACATACCCACAGAGGATTTGAACTAGTGACCTATCGCAAGGAGTGCCTTAATAGCGCACCCATTCACCGTCAATCCAAAGCCCCGTGGGCGATAAATTTTATTGTTTAAAATATCTACAATGCAATATTAAATTAAAGATATAATGTATGTTTTATTCAATATACAAATAATGACTTTTGAATTCATTTAGTGATGTAATTTGTTCATAATTTCATGGTTTTTTAATTTTATAGTTGAAAAAGTTCAATTTTTTTTGTATCTAACATGTTATGGTTGAAAACATGTTAAATTTATACTTAGGAAATAAAAATGATATTCTACCAAAAACATCAGTGTGTTTTTTCCCTCATAAACAACTTTGTTTGACACATAAAAAATTAGTTTTATTAGCATTTTTTAAAATTTTGAAAACTGACCCTAAAAAAAATCATTGTTCTAGTGTCATCACTTTCATTTTGAAGCTATACTTTGCACGAAAATTTCAAAGTAAATTTTATAGTCA
Organism: Pinus tabuliformis; assembly: GCA_031772625.1. Taxonomy (NCBI): domain Eukaryota; kingdom Viridiplantae; phylum Streptophyta; class Pinopsida; order Pinales; family Pinaceae; genus Pinus; species Pinus tabuliformis. The sequence continues at coordinate 918,088,431 of CM062811.1, read as the reverse complement.
CTGCCATTTTTAAAACATGTTCAAAATTGATGCCTAAAAAATAAAACATCGTTCCAGTATACACACTTTTCGTTTTGAGCACTGTTTTTGATGTTTTCTTGGGGTTTTTTGGCCAGAGTTCCCGTTTTGAGTTTATAGTCACCGTTTCAAAGTTTACATTCTTGACTATTAAAAAATCATCAGTGAGTGGTCTAAATACATCATTCATGACTCACATGAATGTAGCTCGAGCATTAGTTAAGCCAAAAGGCATAACCATCCATTCATAGATGCCTTGCTTTGTTTTGAAAGAAGTCTTCCATACATCCTTTTCTGCAACTCTAATTTGTTGGTAGCCGCTTCACAAGTCCAATTTAGAGAATTAAATTGCATCTTTTAATTGATCTAACAAATCATCAATACGAGGAAGAGGATAATGATTCTTTATTGTGATTTTATTTAATTCTATAAAATCAATGCACATTCTCCATGAACCATCTTTCTTTCGCACTAACACAATAGGTGATCCACACGATGATGTGCTTGGTCGAATAAACCCTTGATCAAGCAACTCCTGTACCTACTTCTTTATTGATACATTCTCTAGAGTTGATAACTTGTACATTCCAATGTTAGGTAGTCGAGCATCTTTCTCCAAATAAATATTATGTTATATCTCTTGCTTGGGTGGAAGCCCTTTAGGCTCTTGAAACAAAATATCATAATCGAAAATATTTTTAACCATATCTACTTTCTGTTTAGGATTACAACCTTGTAAGGCAACGAATTTATCAATATTCTTTGCTTTTACAATCATAAGTAAAAATTGTTTACTGGAATTTACAATTCTTTTCATCTGTGCTGAATTTATGAGAGAGAAGTTATCTTTGAGTTTTTGAGCCTTTATAATATATTCAATTCCATCCTTAGTGAGTTGATACTAAATTTCAGTTCGATAGAAGATAGCATTTCTATTTAAGTATGGGGGTTTACGCAGTGCATTATATTAGATATCATTTTGGGATTCAACTGCGTTAAGTAAGTCATTCATGTATGACCATTTCCATGAGAGGTAGTCGTAACTGACTAATTTCTCATGATTTTTGAATGGTTCACTTAGCACTCATTACATCGGGTGATGCTCACAGGGGTGAAGAAGTGGGATTGAAACTAGTGAAATGAATCACATAACATCAATCATCACTTCCGGGGCTTGCACCCGGTAACCAGGACTTCCCAGGAGGTCACCCATCCCAGAACTCCTCTGGCTCAAGCGCGCTTAACTGTGGAGTTTTCCCCACAATCAAGCCCACTTAGCTTGCTACCCCATTTGCAAAACCTTAACAAGTATTGTGCCTCATGAACCATTCAAGTAGAGATCCCTTGACTCTTTTTGAATTTAAGTATGGGGGTTTACACAGTGCATTATATTAGATATCATTTTGGGATTCAACTGCGTTAAGTAAGTCATTCATGTATGACCATTTCCATGAGAGGTAGTCGTAACTGACTAATTTCTCATGATTTTTAAATAGTTCACTTAGCACTCATTACATCGGGTGATGCTCACAGGGGTGAAGAAGTGGGATTGAAACTAGTGAAATGAATCACATAACATCAATCATCACTTCCGGGGCTTGCACCCGGTAAGTACAAGTATGGACATCCTAATACAATTCCACATATTTCCAATGGTACTATGTCTAATTCAACCTCATCTACAAACTTTGACCCAATAGAAAAACAAAGTTTACATTGTTTCATAACTTGTAGCTTATTTTTATCACACACCCAACCTAAAGGATATGGATTTTTATGAGGTTTTGTTTCTAGACTCAACTTCTTTACAATTGTTTTAGAAATGAAATTAACTTGTGAACCACTATCAAATAAAGTATCAATTTTAGTATGCTTGGAAATGACTCTAATGTGAAATAGCTCATTTCTTTTCCTCTCATTATTATCATTATCAACAGAATGTGAAGAAGTACTTGTAGATGCTTTAGAATCCTTACCTTTTATACCTGTAGTTGTAACTGTTGTCTCGTCACCTGAATCTGATCCCAAGTCCTTTTGAATAGCAACATCATTCTTCTGCTCCTTACTCCCAAACTTCTTAGGCTTCAATTCCAGATACAATGACCAGCAGTGTGCCTCATCGTGGCCTTCCTTCTTACAATGAGTGCATGAAGGTTTATCTTTCTTCACAGTGTTCATTTTCTTGTCCTTCCATTTAAGTTTCTTCTTGTCTTTATTCTTGCTTTCAATAGTTTTGGATGATTTCCCAACATCATGGGTTACATTTTTCCTCTAGCTTCTAGATGAGTTTCTTGTACCAATACATCATGTATGCTAGTTGGATTAAACATAAGTATAGTATGCCTCAAATAACTATGTAGGCCACCTATGTCTTTCAACAATGTCTCTGGTGAGTCCAATGATATGCCTAATGTTAAATCTCTTTTATGGAATTCCTGAGTATAACTTTGAACACTTTGACCTTTTAATTGACGTAGTATTCGCCAACTGATCATTGCTTATTGCATATAAGCCAAAGGATAAAATTGAATTTTAATAGCAGAAACAAATTCGTTCCAAGTTGAAATGATTTTACCATGCTTTTTTAGATCTGCTTATGTCTTACCTTCCCACCATACAAGTGTTGTTCCTCCAAGTCAAAGGCTAGCAAGCTGGATCTTCTTCCTTTTTGAAACAACTTTCTGCACCCTGCAATACACTTCAATTTGTCTTATCCAATTATCAATCTTTTCAGCGTTAAGTTCTCCATCATAAATCGGGAAATCAAATTTTACATCTAATTTGATCAAAGATGATTTATTATTTTTCTTCTTAGAACGACTAGATTTATGAGAGGAAGATGATGACTATGACGATGATGGTGACGATGGAGGAGATGGTGGAGAAGGTGATGCAGCCCAGGCCACTCCCAGGCCGCTCCTACCAGGATCCTCCATGTATTTGTACATGACAAAATACATCTCAGCGAATTGCTAATCAAAATTTCTTCTTTACGACATTTCACCCCTGTCAACCTTAACACTCCTCATGCACATATGGCCTGATTCAATAATGCGCCCCTACTATTGTCCATGACCAGAGTTTAATTGGCAAATAACACAATAGTATAAATGTAATTTTACCATGGATCGCAGGCATATATATATATATATATATATATATATATATATATATATATATATATATATATATATATATATATATATATATATATATATATATATATATATATATATATATATATATATATATATATATATATATATATATATATATATATATATATATATATATATGCATATTAAATCCAATTCATATGATTTATGTCCAATGCATATCTCAAAAAAAGATGCGCCATACCATCTTCCAATCCACATAAAACCCGTCCATACCAAAAGTCGAATCTTGAACTCTTAAAAGAACCATTGTCATGCACACACCGTATATCTATAAATTCACTTACCGCTTTGATATACATATTTCACACAGGCTCTCACGCGAAGTTATCATGGCAAAGCTATATATCCCTGCCTCGATATAGCTTCCGGTTGGAGTGTATATAATCGTAATTGCGCGAACAACCACGCCCTACACAATTAAGGCCAGTTCCGCTGAAGTAACAAGCAGCTCCCACGTTCAACACCCGGTGCGGTTTATGGTGGAGGCATATATATATTGCACAGGCCTGCATACAAACTCGGTCAGCATGTACATAATTCGCAATCGCCAAGCACAAACGGACGATATGGCTCGCCTGTCATAAAATCTTTGACTCTGATCAGATTCCCAACCGGAATGGTTAAACCTTCAAACCTTGATGCGTTCACGCCTGGTATCGATGCTTACTCTGCAGTCATTAAATATTTGTCAAACGAAGGGTTCAACTCTCGGCGCCACATCTTCAAAGGAAACCACCTGTATAACAATATATTTAGTGTGATCTATAAAGGTCAACAGTTAATGCATATACAATTGTGCGCTGGAAAAAAGCGCCAAGAAACCCGGTTAACATACAGCAGTTTCGTGTGGGCAAAGTAGAACCACCAGTGCCTCATGCAAATTCAAGTTATGTAACATAACAACCAGAGCCTACGCATAACTGTGACTTTAAGCCAGTATGCATTAAACAAAAGGCAGTTATTTAAAGAATCATTCCATAACATATGCGCATGAGAAAACAAATAAGAACCATTAGCCACCCACGCAATTTCAATGTTATATAACATCAGTTTCTGCCACCATGTGCAGAGCCATATCTTAGAATCTGCTAAATGCAAACATATCCATATCAATTGAATTCAAGCACTCATATTTACATAAGAAAAGCATACACAACAGTTATATTCATGGCCAGATATGCAAATCTATGGCCCTTTTACAAACTGCCCGAAGGCTCCCAAGGAGAATCCTTGCTCACTTCTCACACTCACTCCTCACTTGCTCCATGCCTTTGAGGCTCCCTAATTTATTAAACTTAGCATGATAAAAATCCTAAGATCACTCAACTAAAAGCTCTAAGACTTTACATGCAATGCATACATATGGCAAAAGCATCTTTTCAGCTTTATTCCGTCTTTTTCCTGTTCTAAAATAGAAAAGCTTCCTTATCACTTAATGGTCCCTATCCATTCTTTTTATGCCTAAAATCTCTCCCAATTTTATTTATTTATTTTGAGAATATCTAAGTAACTTGGAATTTAGTAAACTAATGCATGACCCCTATGTCTATTATTTACAATAATTTCCCCTTTGAGTTGAATGCTCCCACATCATACTCCCAAGGTAGAAAAATTTCATGATCTCCTGATCATGTGTTCAGATCTATGTTTTCCTGGATCCCATATCTTGTACTGTAACCTTCCATTTACCGCTACTTTTGTCTGTTTTTCTTCTCTAGGTCTCCACACTTTATGCTGCTGTGCTCCACTAGCTGTACTCTTGCAATCTTCTGCTGTCTTCCTCTTGCTGCTTCTGCTACTTCTCTTCTTTGCTGATGTCTTTTTCTGAGACACTTTCATCATGATTCTTCTGATTAATTCAATTTCCTTGTCCAATAAATCTTCAAGCTGTTGACTTCTTGCTTCTATGTTGGTCTCTGTTCTGACTGCCACCCGATCATCCACCCCCTCTTGTCTTCTGGAACAGAGAACTTCTTTTCCCTTCAATTGACTGTTCAGCTGAGTCAAATGTTTCTCAGCACCGGCGACAATTCCTGCATTCACAAAACACATGTTAAAACAAAAATCACAAGGCATCAGTGCCTTACTTCCCTCTGGCAGTATCTCAGTATGTTGTTCCATCCCAATCAGCACATCAGTATGCTGATTTGCCTTCACCATGAGACTGTTAGCTAGTCCTTCCTTCTTACCATCTTCTGCTTTATGACTGTCATTCCCAAAGACTCTCTTCCCTTGTTTCATCATCCAATGAGTCCTCTGTCTCTCCAACTCTCTTCTCTGGAGATGTAGTTTCCTATACAATTCAACAACTTCATTAGGAGTAGACCTTGGAAATTTTACATGATTTTCCATACCTCCACTAGTGTTTGACCAATCACCACTGGTCCTTCTCTTTTTGCATCAACATCCTGATTAGACTCCTTCTTCCCCATCTGCTTCTAAGGTCTTGCTAACTCATTATCGATCTGAACAACCTTCAGGTTCAATTCTTCTTGCACAAACTCTAAAGCTTGTTTATCTTCCTGTTCTGTACCTGTAAACATGCACAACTCATTCATTTTTAAATCATGAGACTTTTCAGTCTTGACTGCTTCTTCCATTGCTTCTTTTCGAACAAATCTGCATTTGGAATCTTTAATTCCCATCTCTGGCATAATAACTCTAAGCTCCTTCTTTAGTAAGGCAATCTCAATTTTCCCCAACTTCCTCCGCAATTGTTGCCAAATCACTCTCTTTCCCTTCAGTGGAAAGATCCATTTTCTATTTTTATTTTTCTGCTCTTGTAGCCATTCTTCCAGTACCTGCAATTGTACCTTCATTACTGCAATCTCTCTTTCTCGAACTCCTGCAGTCATCCCATTTCTATGCCATTTCTCTAGACTTCTTCTCTGATTCTCCATGATCACCTTCTCCAGCTGTATATAAGACCCATCTACCTTCTGCTTTTCCAGAACAGAATTTTGATTTTGCTGGTATTTTTCCTTCTTCATGACAATATCAGCCAATTTTCTTTCACCTGCAAACATCCACAAATTGTCAGATTTAAAAATATATGACCCTTTGGTCTTACTTGAAGTTTCAGTCTTCAAGCCTTCATCTTCACTATCTCCTAGAAATTCTCCTTGTTCTGGTTCACAGATGTATTCTTCCATTTCAACTTCCTCTGGACTTATATTCTTGCCATTTACCTTGGCATCCTCTTTCTTATGTCCTCTACCGTGGCTTTTTCCTGAACCTCTGCTATGACTATCAGTAGTCATCTTCTCCTTCGCCATGAGTTCCTCACCTATGAGTTGCATGAAGCCTCTACCACAGCAAACTCTCTTGTTGCCACTTACCTCACCAATCCTTCCCTCTGGATCTGGTCTTTTGGTAATCATTGGTCCTCTGCTGGAACCTTTCGAGCATCCTCTACTGCTCCTTCAGGCTTCTCTTATCTGCAACTTTCTTCAACCTCTGTTGATTCTCCTTTGCAACAAGCCTCTGCAACAGCTAGTCCTCCTGGCTGCAATCTTACCTCACTAAGCTCTCCTTACTTAATCTTTTGGTAAGCACGGTCCTTTGTCTGGAACCTTCTCCTGAGCAACACCTTTGCTCCCTCTAGGCTTCTGCAATCTCCTACTCTGTCCTGAGAACACTTCAGTTGTCTTCTTTATCCAATTCGTTATTGGATTCTTCAGGTTCACTGCCACTTCTCTGAAACCATAAACTTCAATTCACAAATTTCAAATCCGGAAATCATCTTACCTTTAAGATCTTGCATGATCTCGTCCTCCCTTTGTTTCTGCAATCCTGTTCACTCGTGCAGTTTGCATATCAAAAAAAATCATTCATCACATTTCAAAGAAACACACTTCAGTTCTCGACTTTACTCATTCAATAAAACAAACTTCTTCAACAAGGTATTCCCGCTCTGATACCACCTGATGCAGCCCAGGCCACTCCTAGACCGCTCCTACCAGGATCCTCCATGTATTTGTACATGACAAAATACATCTCAGCGAATTGCTAATCAAAATTTATTCTTTACGACATTTCACCCCTGTCAACCTTAACACTCCTCATGCACATATGGCCTGATTCAATAACGCGCCCCTACTGTTGTCCATGACCAGAGTTCAATTGGCAAATAGCACAATAGTATAAATGTAATTTTACCATGGACCGCAGGCACATATATATATATATATATATATATATATATATATATATATATATATATATATATATATATATATATATATATATATATATATATATATATATATATATATATATATGCATATTAAATCCAATTCATATGATTTATGTCCAATGCATATCTCAACAAAAGATGTGCCATACCATCTTCCAATCCACATAAAACCCATCCATACCAAAAGTCGAATCTTGAACTCTTAAAAGAACCATTGTCATGCACACACCATATATTTATAAATTCACTTACCGCTTTGATATACATATTTCACACAGGCTCTCACGCAGAGTTACCATGGCAAAGCTATATATCCCTGCCTCGATATAGCTTCCGGTTGGAGTGTATATAATTGTAATTGTGCGAACAACCACGCCCTACACAATTAAGGCCAGTTCCGCTGAAGTAACAAGCAGCTCCCACGTTCAACTCCCGGTGCGGTTTATGGTGGAGGCATATATATATTGCACAGGCCTGCATACAAACTCGGTCAGCATGTATATAATTCGCAATCGCCAAGCACAAACGGACGATATGGCTCGCTTGTCATAAAATCTTTGATGCTGATCGGATTCCCAACCGGAATGGTTAAACCTTCAAACCTTGATGCGTTCATGCCTGGTATCGATGCTTACTCTGCAGTCATTAAATATTTGTCAAATGAAGGGTTCAACTCTCGGCGCCACATCTTCAAAGAAAACCACCTATATAACAATATATTCAGTGCGATGTATAAAGGTCAATAGTTAATGCATATACAATTGCGCGCTGGAAAAAAGTGCCAAGCAACCCAGTTAACATAGAGCAGTTTCGTGTGGGCAAAGTAGAACCACCAGTGCCTCATGCAAATTCAAGTTATGTAACATAACAACCAGAGCCTACGCATAACTGCGACTTTAGGCCAGTATGCATTAAGCAAAAGGCAGTTATTTCCAGAGTCATTCCACAGCATATGCGCATGAGAAAACAAATAAGAACCATTAGCCACCCACGCAATTTCAATGTTATATAACATCAGTTTCTGCCACCATGTGCAGAGCCATATCTTAGAATCTGCTAAACGCAAACATATCCATATCAATTGAATTCAAACACTCATATTTACATAAAACAAGCATACACAATAGTTATATTCATGGCCAGATATGCAAATCTATGGCCCTTTTACAAACTGCCCGAAGGCTCCCATGGAGAATCCTTGCTCACTTCTCACACTCACTCCTCACTTGCTCCATGCCTTTAAGGCTTCATGATTTATTAAATTAGCATGATAAAAATCCTAAGATCACTCAACTAAAAGCTCTAAGACTTTACATGCAATTCATACATATGGCAAAAGCATCTTTTCAGCTTTATTCCGTCTTTTTCTTGTTCTAAAATAGAAAAGCTTCATTATCACTTAATGGTCCCTATCCATTCTTTTTATGCCTAAAATCTCTCCTAGTTTTAGTTATTTATTTTGAGAATATCTAAGTAACTTGGAATTTAGGAAACTAATGCATGACCCCTATGTCTATTATTTACAATAATTTCCCCTTTGAGTTGAATGCTCCCGCATCAAAAGGAATTTCTCCCTTTCCCTTATCTTCTTGGTCTTTAGGTGATGAAGTTCCTTATTCTTTGTTCTTATTAGACTCGCAATAAATCTCTTCCACCATTGCATGTATCATCATGAGACTATCCAGAAATTGAGATTCTGACCCAAGTGGGGTTTCATCCATCATCCTTCTTTGTGAAAAGACCCTTCCAATCTCTGGATTCCCCTAAAAAAGTTCACCTTCACCTCGTTCGAGCCTTAACCTAGTAAGAATTCAAATCTTCACACAATCTTTTCAGACCTTAAAAACCTTACTACTCTGATACTCCTTTATCCATTAATGAAAAATGTATTATAGAATTTATGTGAAGTTTTCTTATGTTACTTAGTGCAATGTATCGAAAACATTATGAATAACATAAACAAATAAGCAAGTTGAAACATAAACATATGCATCAACACAGTGAAAATTTGATAACGAAGTTCACCAGACTTCCTAGCTACCTCTTTGGGTCCTTAGCTTCTAGTGTGACTGCTTTATTAGTCGTCAAAATTCTTTTACAGACAAGAGCTCAAAAACAGAGAATCAAATGAGAAAAAGGATCTCACTGTCGCGTTCAGCTCAAAATTTCGAGTCAAAAAAGTATAAACTTGACCATATTCGGCCTCTGTGACTTCCAGACCCCCCGAAAATTCCAAAACCACCTCTATCTGGGAAAAACCACCTTTCTCCTATGCAAAACCTCCTCTTTGGAGGAAAAACCACCTTGATAAAATGCACGCTCCTTTGGGTGGATTGTACCTGCAACGAAATTTAAAATGTGTTTGTGATGGCTTGCTAACAAGTCCATTTGGCTTGGCGTATTGGCAAGAGGCCTTGTGTGAATTTGTTTATATAAACAGGAGGTCGGCAGGTCGAATCCACTACCCGACCTTACCATCGTTTTACATCGAATATGCATAGACTATGGTGCAGCTTGATATAGTTCCGCTTATTGTTGTTGATATATGGTTCTGTTATGATATATATGGTATGTAGGTTAGTAATTTCTGTTGCATGTGGGATAACTCACTAAGAGGACTAATGACCAGTGGGTTGACCCCGTTCGTTGGCCTTTTATTCTAGCAACCCTTCTATAAAACCATAAGTATAACACAATTCGCAACCTTATCAAGAATTATTGTAGCATGTCCAGTCCATCCCCTCCAGTGAAAAATCATTCTTCTAAGAGGTCAGGGGTTCGATCCTCCTTTATCCCCAAAATTTTGGAAAATATGAGATATTGAGAAAAATATGGGCTGCCACATGGTAGTGCCAGATTAGACCATATCAAGCAATCAGAATCTGCCACGTCACCTCCTCTGTGTTAGAATATTATATATTACGGAGCAATGGAACACATAAAATATTGCAGAAATATAAACACAGAAAACACACAAAACAAGAGAGACACAGATATACGTGGTTCACCTAGTTTCGGCTACGTCCACCCTGAACAACCAGTCCTTCCTTTCTATTATCCAGCAAAATGAAGAGACACAACCTACAACAAATCCGTTGTAATATCCTTTGTTTTCTCTCACAGTCTCACCTCTATGTTTCTCACTCACACAATACACATATATTTTATAGCCTCAAATACAATGCCCTCATACAAAGAGAGGGGTTTCCTTCTAGGGAAAAAAACCCTAAACTAAACATAAGTTCTACCGTCAGATCATTTGTCTAATGAACAACCCAGATTGACTAGAAATTACTATACTTTGACAAGGCAATTTTACAGTTGTTTTTAGCTTCGGGGGCGCTGCCCCTGAAATCCCCCGCCAGGGAGGGGGCTCCCCAAAGGTCGATGCCGCCCCCCCTGGACCCCCCTTCCAGCGAATATTTTACGGGCAACGTTGTAGCCCACATTTCAAACTGGGGTCCAATGTGGGGGTACATTTGAATATAGAAGATAATCAGGCTCCACACGCAACAATCTCCCACTTGGAGACTAATTGTAGCAACTCCACATTGCTCCATTTGCTGGACAATGACTCCTCTTTGGACCTAGCTGTTTCTCATATTCGTCGTCATCCTTGAAGACCTATTGAAATTGAGCATATTCTCAGTTTCTCCCTGGTTACAACTTTTGTTAGCATATCTGCAGGATTCTGGCTAGTGTGTATCTTTTCCAGCTTCAACTCTCCATCTTCCAACACTGATCATATGAAATGGTACTTGAGCTATATATGTTTAGTCCTGGAATGAAATGATGAGTTATTTGCAAGATGAATGGCACTTTGGCTATCAATGTATAACGTGCCCTTATCATGCTCCTTACCCAATTCACCCATAAACCTTTGTAACCAAATCTTTTCTTTACTAGCCTCTATAGCAGCAACATACTCTGCTTCTGTTGTTGAAAGTGCAACAACACTTTGGATTTTTGAAACTCAACTGACAGTTGTTCCTCCAACAGTAAATACATATCATGTAGTGCTCCTCTTATTATCTCTGTCACCTGCCATATCTGCATCAACATATCCCTGTAGGGAAATGTTTGAATCGCCAAAGCATAGTGCTTGATTTGTGGTACATTTCAAATATCTGAGAATCCATTTCACTGCCATCCAATGTTCCTTTCCTGGATTGTTCATGTACCTGCTTACAACTCCCACTGCATGTGCAATATCAGGCCTTATGCATATCATTGCATACATTAAGCTTCCAACTTCTGATGCATATTGAACTTTAGACATATAATCCATGTCTTCTTGGGTCTTTGGGCACATTTCCTTACTAAGTTTGAAATGGCTAGCAAAAGGTGTACTAACTGGTTTTGCATTTTGCATATTAAATCTTTTCAACACCTTTTCTATGTACTCATTCTGAGACAATGTTAATTTGTGATTTTTCCTGTCTCTAGTTATTCTCATACCAAGGATTTGTTTTGCAGCTCCCAAATCCTTCATTGCAAATGAATTTGCCTATTTTCTTTTGAGCACATTTATTTCCTACATGTTAGACCCTGCAACAAGCATGTCATCTACATACAATAAAAATATAATATAGCTGCCATCATTTTCTTTTTCAGATAAACACAATGATCAGAGTGACATCTAGTATAACCTTGTTCAGACATAAACTTGTCAAATTTTAGATACCACTGCCTTGGAGCTTGTTTTAAGCCATACAATCTCTTCTTCAACCTGCACACTAGTTTCTTCGTCCCTTTCACCTCATATCCTTGTGGCTGTTGCATATATATCTCTTCCTCCAAATCCCCATGGAGAAAGGCTGTCTTTACATCTAACTGCTCAAGATGCAAATCTTCAGCTACTACAAGACTTAAAATAGTTCTAATTGAAGTCATTTTAACAACGGGAGAAAATATTTCATCAAAATCAATACCTTTCTTCTGTGCAAACCCCTTCACCACAAGTCTAGCTTTGTACCTCTGTTTTCCTCCATCTTCTTCATTCAGCCTATAAACCCATTTATTCTTCAATGTAGTTTTTCCTGCAGGCAACCTGACTAAATCCCAAGTCTGGTTATGCATTAAGGAGTCCATCTCTTCTTCCATGGCTACCTCCCACTTCTTCCTGATTTCAACCTGCATTGCTTCTTCATAACATTCGGGTTCACCGGAATCAGTCAACAATAAATAATATAATGAAGGAGAGTATCATTCAGGGGGTCTACTTATCCTGGTAGATATTCTATCACCACTTTCAGGTGTTTGGGGTGCCTGTTGTTGTTCTGATGGTTGTTGTTGTTGTGATTGTTGATTATTATTATTTTCAGGCACCTTTACTTTTTTAGTGATTTCATCAAGAACTGCATATTCCTTGTTTTCCTTTTCTTCTTTCTTTTCCTGCAACTGATTCTTATACAAGACCTTTTCATTGAATATTACATCTTTGCTCCTAATGATTTTGTGATTTTCATAATCATATAAGCGATAACCAAAATCGTTAACCCCATATCCAATAAAGGTACATTTCTTTGACTTTGCGTCAAGCTTTGTTCTATTTTCTTTATCAATATGGACAAAGGCCTCACAACCAAAAGGCTTTAAAATAGAGTAGTTTACCTTTTTACCTGTCCATGCTTCTTCTGGAACACCACCATCCAAGGAACTTGAAGGCCCTCTATTTATTAGATAAACAGAAGTATCTACAACATCTGCCCAAAACTGTAAAGGCAAACCCGCATGCAATCTCATGCACCTTGCACGCTCCATGATTGTTCTGTTCATCCTTTCTGACACACCATTTTCTTGTGGTGTTCTTGGAACTGTTTTCTCTCTGCAAATTCCATGCTCTGAACAGTACCTATCAAACTCTTTGCTGTAATATTCACCTCCATTGTCTGATCTAAGACACTTCAATTTCTTTCCTGTCTCAATCTCAACCAAAGCTTTCCATTTCTTGAAAGTATCAAATACATCAGATTTATTCTTAATATGATAAATCCAAGTTTTTCTAGTTGCATCATCAATAAAGGTAACATAATAACGAGAGCCACCGAGAGATGATACTTGAGCAGGTCCCCATATGTCTGTATGCACAAGCTCTAATTTTTTGCTCTTCTTTTCATTCCCAACTCTGAGAAACCTGACTCTCTTCTGTTTTCCATAAATGCAGTTCTCACAGAAGTCCAAATCAACATTCTTCAAACCTGGCAACAAATTCCTTGAGTGAAGAATCTTCATCCCTTTTTCACTCATGTGTCCGAGCCTATGATGCCATAATGTTGCATCTGCTCCTTTGGAAGTCAAAGCATTAACAGAGTTAGAAATACCATTGCATAAATACAATGTACCAACCTTTTCGCATTTTGCTATTACCAGGGCTCCTTTGGTGACCTTCCAAGCTTTATCTGTGAAAGTTTTCACACAACCTTCACCGCCTAACTTCCCTGTTGAAATCAGATTTTTCTTTAGATCTGGAACATGCCTTACCTACTTTAGTAACCATTGGTTTCCATTCTGCTGTTTTACAAGAACCTTACCCATTCCAACAATTTTACAGGGTTTATCATCACCTAGATGAACTTGTCCAAAATCTCCTTGAACATAGTCATGAAAGTATTTCTTATCAGGTGTGGCATGGAATGAGGCCCCTGAATCTACCACCTAGGAATCAGTAATATTTTCGAAAGAAAGAATCAAAGCATCTTGTAACATCTCACCAGTCACATTTGCTTCATGATTGTTTTCTTGTTGTGCATCTCCTTCGTTTCCCTTCCGAGATCTACAGTCTTTCTTTAGGTGTCCTTTCTTTCCACATTTCCAGCACACTATCCTCGATCTGGACTTGGATCTGCCTTTCCTTGATTTACTGCGATATCTTGAGCTCTTTCCTCTTTCCATTTTTCTTCCTCTAGACTCTGCACTCAAAGCATTTCACGATGTCTCACTGGAGTTTTTCCTTTCCTCGCTAAGGATAGCACCGACAACATCATCAAACTTTAAAGTACTAGATTCAGAAATGGAGTTACTAATGGCCATTACCAAACCATTCCAACTTTCTGGTAATGAGCACAAGAATAACAAAGCTCTAACTTCATCATCAAAGTTTACCCCTACAGAACTTAACTGACTTGTAACTGTATTAAAATCATTTAAATGGTCTGCAACAGATCCACCTTCCAACATCTTCATATTAAATAACCGTTTCATAAGAAATACCTTGTTTGAGGTTGAGGGTTTTTCATATAGTTTCGACAACGCCTGAATCAAACCCTCTGTCGTGGTTTCCTTCGAAATGTTGAAGGCGATTGACGCAGCAAGGCACAACTGTATTCTTCCAAGTGCCTTTCTATCGAGAAGGTTCCATTCTTCGTCTTTCATACCCGTCGGCATATTTGATTTTCCGCCCAATGATAGGTATAGATCTTTCTGATACAGATAATCTTCCATCTGCATCTTCCACAGCGAGAAGTTTTGGCCGTTAAATTTCTCGACCCTAAACTTACCATCATCTACCATTGCTCCCACTCGAACCAGGAACCCTTCTTTCCTACGAGTTTATCAGCCACATAGACCTTCACCTCTAATACCAGTTGTTAGAATATTTTCTATTACGGAGAAATGGAACACATAAAATATTGCAGAAATATAAACATAGAAAACGCACAAAACAAGAGAGACACAGATATACGTGGTTCACCCAGTTTGGGCTACGTCCACCCTGAATAGCCAATCCTTCCTTTCTATTATCCAGCAAAATGAAGAGACCCAACCTACAGCAAATCCGCTATAATATCCTCTGTTTTGTCTCACAGTCTCACCTTTATGTTTCTCGCTCACACAATACACATATATTTTATAGCCTCAAATACAATGCCCTCATACAAAGAGAGGGGTTGCCTTCTAGGGAAAAAAACCCTAAACTAAACATAAGTTCTACCGTCAGATCATCTGCCTAATGAACGGCCTAGATTGACTAGAAATTACTATACTTTTACAAGGCAATTTTACCCTTGACCCCCTGGACCCCCCTGGGCTCCCCTTGCAGCGAATATTTTACAGGCGACGTTGCCGCCCACATTTCAAACTGGGGTCCAATGTGGCGATACATTTGAATATAGAAGATAATCAGGCTCCACACCCAACACTCTGCTGACATCATCCAGGACCCGTGGCTCATTCTTGGGTTGACATGTGTCCTTGATGACGCAGGAATTGACCTGGTTGACCATTGACTGTTGACTAACCATTGACCATTGACCTTTGACTTTTTGACTTTTGCCCTAATTTTCCCAAAAACGTTTACTGGCTCTAACTTCTTCATCCAGACTCAGATTTACATGTCATTTTCACCATTGGAATCATATAGATGAGCACTTCAACTTGATCCTACTTTCAATTGAATTTGAAGATTTTGATATGGAGGCAAAACTGGATCCATTTTGGATCAAAGGGGGAGAGAGAGAGGAGATGGAGGGGTAAGATAAGGCTAATGCAACTAATGGTTGTAATAACACGTTATACATCAATATAGAACTAAAGTTGTGTTTTCCACTCCGTGATGTTGGTAGTATAACTTGTTTATATGCTTATCTAATATCTTCTCACATGAGTGGCTTAGTTATATGCAACTAGATATCCTTTATTTGTTAATGCATTTGTCTATGAAGGTTTTATGATGTGATACTATGCTTGCCTTTGCTATGTGCAGGTTTTGATCTAGAGCTGGATCACGAATCTTCCACCTAGGTGCATTATGCTCTCTAGCAACACCACACTAAGACTCCATGTAATAATTCCTTCTTGCTTTGATATTCATTTGTTAAACATAGATATGCATGTATCTTTGTGACAGTTGTAGCTAATCTGACTGCCTGCCAAGGATGTCGAGAAGATCCTTGAGGGTTTTTTGCATCACCAAACACCCATGTATTAATCCATATAGTAGAATTAGTGACTCCATTAGGGACTACACTTAGTTCCCAATTTTCCTAGAAAGTTCCTAGAACTCTCCTTATTTTAGACCTTCTTGTACTTCTTCATTCCCTTTCCAACAGCTCAGGACCATACAACACCCTTCTCTGATTGCTTAGCCCTAGATCTGATCTCCACAACCCATTTTTTGAGTATTTTTCCTCACTAACGCAGGTTACCAGTGAAAAAGGTGCTTTATAAAGCATTGTTCCCTCATAAACAGAGCATTAGTGCTGAAACTAACTCTCTATAGCCTATAGTATAAAGTGTTAGTCAACCATTTCTTGATAAGCAACTTACCTTGTGAACTCATGGGTTGGAAAATCTACTTGTAGACTGATCAGGGATCTGCAGCTACACTTGTTTGACTAGTCTGTATCCCAAAAAAACCTTTTTTTTTAAGAAAATAGCCTTACTTCTTAAAGTTTTTGTATTCATTAAAGAAAAAATACAAAGTTTTTATTGTTTTCTACATAGCTAGTTAGATCTGCATTATTTGGTTTCAATAGTTGTTAGTGATCATTGAAGTTCGATCGGTTATGCTAGTGTTTTACTGAATAGGATGCATGGTATATATATTGATGTGTGAATGACTCTCCCTTTGTAGAAGCATCTTATTCATCAAAAGCAAAAATTTACAAGCATTGTTTTTGCATGATTTGAGTTAGAGTCCCATATAATTTCATACGTCAACACCCCTACCGAAGACTCTAATGAAGTACATTTAAAATATACTTAATAAAATCAATCAGAAACTCTTTTTGAGTAAACACTATTTAGTTTAGGATAGTATCTTGGGATAGACAGTGTGAGTTAACTAACCAAGATCATATATCAAAACTAGTGTCATTAAAGAGAGAAATCCTTTTGCACTCATACTATCTAGGACCACCATAGTAAAAATAGAGCTAAATACGAGACAACATCAGATTGTAAGTGAAGGTAGCCCTCCTTCGATTACATCTGCTTTGGGTATTATGTGTATTAGGGATCCCTTCGAGGATATCAGAGCTGAGTCGGGGACTCAAGTATCCTACCCACACAACGTATTATCATTGGGACTTTAATAAGTATCACTATAAAATTTAATGATAAAAATTATCAGCCACAGTGGCTACATCTGGCCCTCGTTGTAAATCTAGATGGTTGTTAGGACTTCCTGTTGAAAATAGCAACAAGAAATGCTAAATATAGAAGTGCTAAAAATAGCATTGCTATAAATAGCATTTCGGGATACATTCTAATTTTAGTTAGTCCCTGAACTAAAATTAAGAATTAAAATTCGAATTTGATCTTAGTAGTTATTTGAAAAATAATTAATTAATTCATCTTGAGTTAATTAGTTGGAGAAAATCAAACATGAAGTCTATGTGAGGACATGCAATAGTTATTCCTTTGATTAATGAATTTATCCCTTAGTTAAATAAATAAGGATGAGTTGTAATTAGTTAGCTCAGTTTAACTGAGTTAAGTCCAGTTAGATTAGTTCCAATAGTTGGAGGAACTGAATGTGAGTTTAGTTAGTTAATGCATGCATGCATGTAACTACTGCACTTCAGATAACTAAATATTCCCTCATAAATAACTCATGCATGTCAGTTCTGTTAGAGACCCAGTTGAGATCATATGGTGGGACAGTGTACTATCAGTTGCAGGAATATTCCATTGAGGATATCTCTTGCATGTAGAAGGAATTCATTCCTTGAGGATTGTGCAGCTATTTCTGAGTTTAGTGAGTTGTGTGAGGCCAGACTTCACATAGGTGGCATCATTGGACCCCAGGAAAAACTGCCTAAGGAAATAGGAGGCTTGGAGGATTGAGGGGAGGCATATGTTGTGTCTATTCAGTCTATGAGTTGTATTCGAGTGATTGTATTGAGAGCTGGATAGCTTGTGAGCTAAAGCTTTGTGTAATCTAGAGATATTTCCACTTGTATGATAATATAGATATCGGGGTTTTTAACTGAGGATTTCCCTAGAGTATTCTTCTGTGTTCATGTGTGATTGATTTCTCATTCTCTGTTATATGTGTTCTATTTGATCTTGCTTAAATTGATTAAGCCTCTGCAAAGTTTGTTGGAGAAGTAGATCAAGTATTTTGCTTTAGTACATTGCATTATTAGGAGATCTGTAGTGGGAATTTCTACATGGTATCATAGCATAGGTGATCAAAGCAAAGAATGGTATACAAAGAAGGGAGAGGTTCGAAGTTTGAAGTTCCTGATAATAGTAATCGAGTTCTTATCGCATCTAAATTTCACCAATGTCGTTCAACGGTTTGAGACTCGAGTATGCCCTTGATGGCAGTTTGAATTATATATCCTGGAAGGATAGCATGGAAGCGGTATTAGAGGACAATGGTTTGAAGGACTTCATTGTTCAAGAAGTCCCCAAGCCCACAACAGCTAATGCCCAAGAATTGGTAGAATGGAAGAAATTTGTGGCTAGAGCGAGTAGAATCCTCTTGGAGGGAGTTCGAGACCACATTGTCTCGAGCCTCCATTGGAAGGAGACATCATTTTGAATGTTGAAAAAATTGAAGGATCTATATCAAAATAACAACGATCAAAGGAAGCAAGCACTGGAAGACAAGCTTCAGAAAATCAAGTGTGAAAGGGGCGACATGATCTCTACATATCTGAACAAGATCACCCCCTATAGGAATGAGCTTGGAAGTGTAGGGATCACAAGTCGATGATGACATGGTGAGTCTTGCTCTCCTCAGTCTTCCTAAGAGCTAGCATAGCTACCAAGACTAGGTAAATGGAAGAGAGAAACTACTATATTGGGAATGACTTTGGTCAGATCTGATGCAGGAGGAGGTAAGAAGAAGCACCAGAGAGGGATCTTCATCAAAGCAAGATGATGAAGAAAATCTAGTCTTAGTGAGTAAGGCTAAGAAAGGGAAACGGAAGGTGTCGCATTCCAAATTGAGTTCTTCCCATGGTGGGAAGAAGTTTGACAAATCGAAAGTGCGATGCTTTCATTGCCATGAGGTGGGCCATTATGCTACGAATTGTCCATAGAAGAAATACAAGAAGGGATCCTCAAAGGGATTAGATGGTGATGCACTGGCCTCAAAGTTCGAATTGGATTTCTCTCTCATCGCATGCATGGTTTCATCCATTGTGGGATGTGTTTTGTACCTGGACAGTGCAGTCTCATTCCAAATGTCTAGCAACAATAATCTTTTCAGTACCTTGGAGGAGAAGGATCTCCAAATGCACATCAAGATAGGCGATGATGGAAAGTACCATGTTTCAGGTGAAGCTATGGTTATGTTTCAGAGGGAGCATGGAGCTCCTCTCACTGTCACTAATGTAAAGTATGTACCAGGTCTAAAGAAGAATCTTGTGTCCATTCCTTAGGAATATCGACACTGGAAAGACCAAGAGAATTAGGATTTGAGTAAAGTATCTCTACAAGCTAGAGGTAGATGATTGTGTTGCATTGAGTTCCAAAGCAGAGTTGATTCAGAGCCAAGATGTTGGTGAGCTATGGCATAGAAGATTGGGCCACTTGCACCATGGGGCCTTGAAGATCATGTAATGGATTTCTACCGGACTACCCAAGGGAAAACTGGAGAAAGTGGATACATGCAAAGGTTGTACCTTGGGTAAATATGCAAAATCTTCCTTTCAGGATCGAGACAGTAGAGCTTGAGCAATCCTGGAGCAAGTTCACACAAACGTGTGTGGACCATTCTCTACAGCCTCCACCGCTAAATAAAGGTACTATGCTATTTTTATTGATGATTTTTCTCGTAGATGTTGGATCTACTTTATGAAAAAGAAGGATCAGACCTTCTTAAGATTTTGTGAGTTCAAAGCACTGGTAGAGAAAGAATCTGGAAAGAAAATAAGGGCCTTGTGAAGTGACAATGGTGGAGAGTATGTCTCCCAACAGTTAAAGGACTTTTCTATAGTAGAAGGAATTAAACAGGAATTTACAATACTCCATAACCCACAGCAGAATGGGGTGGCTGAAAGGAAGAACAGATTGATTGTGGGAGCAACTCGAGCAATGTTTCATGACCAAATCCTACCACTTCATTTGTGGGCTGAGTACAATAGTATACTTGCAGAACAGAAGCCTGCACTATATACTAGGGATGAAGACACCAATGGTGGCCTTTTCCAAGAACCTACCAGATGTGAGTCACTTCAGGATCTTTGGATCATCGGTTTATTGCTATGTGACCAAAGATGCCCGGAAGAAGCTAAATCCAACAGCTGAGTTGGGGATACTTTTGGAGTACACTGATACACCCCACAACTATTGGGTGTTTCTGCCTACCAGTCAGAGGACAGTGGTACGTAGAGATATGAAGTTCGATGAGCAGAAGGCCATGTGAGTGTCACTTGAGAGGGAACTCAAGTTGCATGCAGAGGAGGAACTTTTGGTTCCAAAGGAGGAGGAGCCTTAGACTGATGTGGAGCAACCGCATGCAGAGGATCCGGGAGTGGAGACATCCACTCATGCAAAGTCTTCCAGAAACATGCACAACACTCAAAGGAAGCTCACAGGTTGATGCTGAATGTGAGAGAGAATGTGGGATAGCCATCCTCTCAGTGCAGACAGAGGAGATCACCTGAGCGGTACATTGGTTACATGGCCCTGCTTTGGGAGTGTGTAGCGACTCAACCTTCTTCCTTCAAGGAAGAAGCATAGCAATCAGTCTGGGTTGATGCTATGGTAGAGGAGTATGACTCTATCATTCAGAATAGTGTGTGGGGTGTTGTCCCAAGATAGGAGGACAAGTCAGTCGAAAGTTCCTAGTGGCTTTACAAGGTAAAGTAGTCAGCTGATGGTAGTGTTAAGAAACATAAGGCAAGGTTCGTTGCATGTGGTTTCTCACAGGTTGAGGGGATCAACTACAATGATACTTTTTCTCCTGTAGCAAGGTACTCATCTATTAGATCGATGTTGGCACTATCAGCTCAAATGGGTTGGAAGATCCATCAGATGGATGTGAAGACTACATTCCTCAATGGTAAGATTGAGGAAGAGGTGTACATTGAGTAGTTGGAAGGATTTGAGACCTTTGATCGTGAGTGGCATGTGTGTTGACTCAAGAGAGATTTTTATGGGCTGAAGAAAGCACCTCATCCTTGGTACACTAGGATTGACAACTATTTCACTGGGTTGGGCTTCACAAAGAGTGAAGCAGATGAAAACCTTTACCACATCATGGTAGAAGGTAAGCCATTGATCATTGTACTTTATGTTGATGATTTGATTTTGAAAAGTGATGATCAGTTGATCAAGCCTGGCAAGGAGGACCTTGAAAGAGAGTTTGAGATGAAAGACATGGATCTTATGCACTACTTTCTAGGCATGGAAATGTGACAGAAGGATGGGGAATTGTTTGTGTCTCGAGGCACGTATGCCAATTAGATACTCAGGTGATTCTACATGGAGAAGTGTAAGCCCATGCAGACTCCTCTTGTTGGTAACTGGAGGAAGGAAGATGGTACTTTAGGTGAGGTAGTAGCTGCTATTGTTTATTGGGAGCTTATGGATTCATTGATGTATCTAGTGAACACATGAACATATTTGTTCTTTGCGGTGAACCAACTGAGTTAGGCTATGGTTCAGCCTACCAAGCTACTTTGGAAGGCAATGAAGCATGTGCTAAGATACCTCAGAGGTACATCTCAATATGGATTGTGGTACAGATGGACAGAAGGAGTGAAGCTTCAGGGCTTCATAGATGCTGATTGGGTAGGGAGTCCATCTGGAAGAGCACTTCTGTAGGAATCTTCAACCTTGGTTCAGCTACAATTTCCTGGTACGACACGAAATAGAGGTTAGTTGCACTTAGCTTAGAAGAGGCTGAATACATGGCTACCAGTCAGGAAACATGCGAGGCCATTTGGATGCAGAAGATTCAAGTGGGATTGTTTGGTCAGAGGATGGATCCAACAATGATCTATTGCGATAATCATAGTTGTATCAAACTCTCTAAGAATCCAATATTTCCTGATAGGTCCAATCACATAGATATATGATACTGTCATCTTCAAGACTATGTGGTAAAGAGGATCATGTTGTTGCTATATGTTTCGACTGAGGAGCAGGATGCAGATATTTTGACTAAGGCATTGTCAAAATGCAAGTTCAAGTTCCACAGAGACAGGATTGGGGTGACTGATAATCCCTTTCTTGTTGAGAGGGAGTGCTAAAAATAGCAACAAGAAATGATAAATATAAAAGTGCTAAAAATAGCATTGATATAAATAGAATTTCAGGATACATTCCAATTTTAGTTAGTCCCTGAACTAAAATTGAGAATTAAAATTAAAATTTGATCTTAGCAGTTGTTTGAAAAATAATTAATTAATTCATCTTGAGTTAATTAGCTAGAGAAAATCAAACATGAAGTCTATTTGAGGACATACAATAGTTATTCCTTTGATTGAGGAATTTATCCCTTAGTTAAATAAATAAGGATGAGTTGTAATTTGAGTTGTAATTAGTTAGCTCAATTTAACTGAGTTAAGTCCAGTTAGATTAGTTCCAATAGTTGGAGGAACTGATTGTGATTTCATTTAGTTAATGCATGCATGCATGTAACTATTGCACTTCAAATAAATAAATATTCTCTCATAAATAACTCATGCATGTTAGTTCTGTTAGAGACCCAGTTGAGATTAGATGGTGGGACAATGTACTATCAGTCGCAGGAATATTCCATTGAGGATATCTCTTGCATGCAGAAGGAATTCATTCCTTGAGGATTGTGTAGCTATTTTCGAGTTTAGTGAGTTGTGTGAGGCCAGACTTCACATAGGTGGCATCATTGGACCCCAGGAAAAACTGCCTAAGGAAATAGGAGGCTTGGAGCACTGAGGGGAGGCATATGTTGTGTCGATTCAGTCTATGAGTTGTATTTGAGGGATTGTATTGAGAGCTGGATAGCTTGTGAGCTAAAGCTTTGTGTAATCTAGAGATATTTCCACTTGTATGATAATATAGAGATCGGGATTTTTAGTTGAGGCTTTCCCCAGAGTATTCTTTTGTGTTCATGTGTGATTGATTTCTCATTCTCTATTATATGTGTTCTATTTGATCTTGCTCAAATTGATTAAGCTTCTGCAAAGTTTGTTGTAGAAGTAGATAAAGTATTTTTCTTTAGTACATTGCATTGTCAGGTGATCTACAGTGGGAATTTCTACACTTCACCCCACTCACTGTGGAGGATCCGCGGAGCTCAAGTGAACTGGATACCTCATCTTTAGGAAATTAGTCTCCGAGATCTAACACACAATCAGTTTGGACATCCAATGATTCAAGATGACAAGAGGATTTATTTATTGAAGGATTTCTTCCTCCATACAATCCTCTGATCACGAATTTATTGGGACCACACTTGGTTCCCATTGCATTTGTACCTTCGTTGTCTTCAGTGGGACAATTTCCACCCATCCCGTTGACGAATAACAGGTCGTGGGATTTTGTGGACACTTTTGGTCCACCACTACCTCCCCAGTTGATAGTTAGTACCACACCTTTGATGGCGAGCCCCGCTATCCCATCTATCCCAGGTTCAAACCCTATGGTGACACCCACCACGATTGGAACCCAATACATTCTAGGTTCTGCCCCTTTTGTGTCAGCCCCTGGATCTTTGACAAGTGCTACATATAGCACTCCTTATAACGCTCAATATAGCATGGTTAGCATGAGTCCCTTCAACCAACAATATTGTTGGCATCCATTATATAGTTCTAACTCCCAGATTAAGGTATCTGGGGGAATTGTTCCCAATATGCATATATTGGCCGGGTGAATCACAATTCCCCCTCTGTTTTCAGGTATGCATGGTTAATCATTGATTGACATGAACCAACCTTATGTAAGTCAAGGAGTTATGGTTAGTTATGTGACAAGCAGGAACCCTCAACAAGGTCCCAATCAATCCATAGGGGCACCCTACTCAGAACCTCAAATGATTCAATTGGGCACTCCTTATCTTGGGGGAACTTCCATCCCCTAACCTAACAATCTCTATGGAAACAATTAATACAATACCCTACCCCAAGGTACTTACTATACCACGCAACCTGTGTATAATATTGGAAACAACACGATGGGAGGACCGCAAGGATCCTCAAGTCATATGTCACCGCCTTGGTCCAATTCGAGGGCATCAAACACCTTTCCTTTCTTGGCAACACTTGATATCCCCAACTTGTACAAACTTACAAATAACCTCATCTATCATAACTTACTTTGGCCTCCAATCCCGCATAAAGCACCGACAGAGATCCCAATGTTCGAAGGGAGAAAAAGGGAGGATCCGGGTACACACATCACCACCTATCATCTATAGTGTGTTTCTAACTCCATGGTGGATGATAGTATCAGCTATGTCTCTCTCCCCGCACCCTTACTGGCAATGCAGCCAAGTGGTACATCGAGTTACCACACACATCAGTCAATACCTTCGGCGCTTTAGTGATTGAATTCTTAACACACTTCCAGATACCCATCCGCTATGAAACTGGGATAGAACTCCTAAATTCATTACGTAAGGATACCACCACCCACATATCTGATCATATACATCAATGGAGACATAGGCAGAGGTTACTTAAGGCTCCCCTCCGAGGCTATCTCTTAGCGGATTGGTTCTGCAAGTCTCTACTCCCCCAAATCACTAAATATGTCGCCTTAGGTGGTACGGTCACAGAAGACCAATCCATTCATTCTTCCCAACACTTAGATATGATATATTCACAGTCTGGCACTCTATACGACGTAATTCCCAATGTCCCTCGCAACTCCAATGCTCCCACTACTTAGCAACCCAGAGCGCATGCCGATGGGATTATCAGTGCAACCTCCATGGCTGCCGTAAAACAAATCAGTGGTCACATTACCCAGATGTAAGTTGGCCCCTCTACTAAATGGACTTCTCTTCCTACCACCGCGATAAACTTTGTGCAGTCTACACAAAAACGCATTGGTAAGAACAATAAGAATAAGAAAAATACTGCTCCTTCTGAAGAGTAGCCAATAAAGCTGCACAACCCAAAGAAGAAGGTTGTTGCATCCTCTAATGATGGAAAGGATAAACCCTCTAGATTCCCTTGCAAAATATGTGCTGAAGATGGCATGACCTATCATTTTCTGCATCTTCAGGAATGCATAGATTTCATTTCTAAGAAATACGCTAGAAGGACCTTGGTTATCCTGAATAATCCTTTCCCTACTCAGTAGTAGAATCATCTTATTGCAAACCAACCCCAACCCTCCCAAGGGGGAAATGGCAGTTCGCAACATCCTTCAGCTGGTGAAGAACCATCTACTATTTACACCTTTGAAATACTAGATCTAAAAACCAGAGCCAAATCATATGGAACTCCAGCCGCTCATACCAAGGAAGCCTCCTCAAGTTAAAACCCACTACCACCTAATGATCTTCATATTGAAAGTCTAGTTGCTGACCTTGTAATTTGCCTCCCAAAAGGGGCACCTCGTCGCACAACCCATAATACATCTACAAGTGTTGCCCAAAACTACAGTGTTGTAGAAGATTTGGTGCAAGCATCATTTTCTATGTCGGCGCTCGAAGTATTACAAACTTGTCCAGCATAAAGCAATGTTTTGGTTTTAGAAATTGGTGGTATCGACCCACACGATTCCAGCCTTGCAATTTTCGACATGGACAAATGTAAACCTCCCATTTCACACCAGATTTCATTTCAAGTGAAAATATCTTCGAAAGGATGAGGAATACATAGAACTGTCATTGACAAAGGTGCTTCAACCTGCGTCATGTTGGCTTCATGTTGGCCCGCTTTGGGTTCTCCAACCCTATTGCTGCCATCAAATTCCCTTAAATATTTCGATGGCCACACTTTCATCAAAAAAGGTTACCTAGATAGCTACCCCATCACCTTGAATGGGAAAACGGTAACAGTGGACATCGAAGTCGTAGATAGAAGGCTCGACTATAATCTATTGTTGGGTCGTAGTTGGACCTACACTATAACTACCATTGTGTGTATTATCTTTCACATCATCCTATTTCCATTGGATGGAAAGATAGTCATAGTGGACCAGCTGTCCTTTTGCACCCCTGATTATTCCCCGTTACCCAGCGGCTCTGTACCCTTAGTGGGTGGTGTACCTGACTCTTATGTTAATATCGGTACCGGTTTATTAAAGGGCTCTTCCCTAATGGGTTGTTTCCCTTCTCCGCTACCCACGATTCCACAGATGGTCCATATGGTTTCATCCATTCTTCATGAACCGACCAATCCTTGGATCCTACTAGCCCCTTCAGAAATTGACACTCACAAAGAACAAATGCCGCTGTCACCAGTTGAATTGGCCTACCAGGCTATTCAATATGTATCTGAATCTCTGGTCACTTTGGTCACGGCCAATAGTACCACTACCCCTCCCATAACTGCTCCTTCTTTTGATCTCCTCAATCAATTCCTACGTACGGACGAAGCTATTCAAGAGATCATGTGTTTTGAAGAGTGACCTTGGGAGGACTCTCACCATCGTGTCTCGATATCTTATTTGGACATGATTCCCATTCAAATCATGTCTTATGATGCACTTGAAATCGTTCCCTCGCCTTATAAGACTATCCAAACTTTGGATCCAGAAGGGAACATGGGCAATATTTCCAAGGCATTGCTCATCGATATTTCAGTCAAGATAGGCATCGTGGAAAATATACAGATTGGAGCCAATCGCAATCCTGAGGAAATTACGAGCTTCACCTACCCTTTTAAGGACTTTTGCAATGTTTTCCCTTGGTCTTATGAGGACATGCATTGAATAGACCCTTCTATTTTCAAGCATGAGATCAAGAAAGATTGAGCCTTCTTTTTATGGTATTTTTCTTGCTCAATAATCCAAAAAATCCTCGAGTCCCCTTCTTCGGGCTCGTTAAACTACCACGAAGAAG
Organism: Pinus tabuliformis; assembly: GCA_031772625.1. NCBI lineage: Eukaryota > Viridiplantae > Streptophyta > Pinopsida > Pinales > Pinaceae > Pinus > Pinus tabuliformis. Next base: position 918,061,139 of record CM062811.1, on the reverse strand, counting down.
ATTGAGCCTTCTTTTTATGGTATTTTTCTTGCTTGTTAATCTAAAAAAACCTTGATTTTCCTTCTTCGGGCTCGTTAAACTACCACAAAGAATATCGAGCATTCTTTTTATGGTATTTTTCTTGCTTGTTAACATGAAAAACCCTGAGTCTCCTTCTTTGGGCTCATTAAACTACTACAAAGAAGATATGAGCGCTTTCTTTTATGGGATGTTTTCTCGCTCTAAAACTGAAAAATCCCCAAGATTTTCATCATTGGTCTCATTAAACACTTACGACGACAGTAAGAGCAACTCTTTTTCCCTCTTTTTCTAGCTCACTAAACTGAAAAAGATCGATTGAGCATTATTTTTTGGGACTTTTTTCTCGCTCATAAAACTGAAAAACCCTGAGTTCCTTCTTTAGGATCGTTAAAAAATTATGAAGAAGCTTTGAGTATTCTTTTTAGGAACTTTTCTCTCTTGTTAAATTGAAAAAACAACGAGTTTTCTTCATTGGGTTCATTAAACACTTACAACGAAAATATGAGCGCTTTCTTTTTTAGACTATTTCTTCCTCTTAAATAAAAAAATCCCCAAGTTTTTCCCTTCTTTGGGCTTGTTAAATCTACGAAGAAGGAATGAGAAATTCTTTTACCTATTTTTCCTCGCTCACTAAACTGAAAAAGATACCCTAAGTTTTCTTCATTTAACCCGTTAAAATTCGATGAAGGCATTGAGTTTGTCGTCGTGTGACTCATTAAAATTTCATGATGAATACTCAGTTTACTTTGTCTCCTGGTACTCATAAAAAAACAAGGAAAACATCTATTGAGCATAGCTTTCTCTTTATCCGGACTCAATAGATTAACTCACGGAAAAGGAACCATTCCGAGTATACTATTAAACTTTTGTTGCACCTAGTTAAAAACTATGACAAAGGGACCACCGTGGAGTTGTTCTTTACAATCTTTTCAGAATATCTAAATATGAAAATACCACCAAGTTATCTCATCTCGACTCATTAAATTACATAGATGAGGTATAGAGTCACTCTTTTTACAATCCTTTTCATACTCTTAAAACATGAAAATGTCGACGAGTTTTCCTAATTGGACTCATTAAACTAATCAGATATGGCATAGATTCGCTCTTTTTATGGTCCTTTTCAGACTATTAAAACAAGAAAATATCGATGATTTTACCCGTCTTGACTCACTAAACTAATCAGATGAGGAAAGTGGAAAATACAACTTTTTTATGTTCCATATTTTGAAAGAGTGTTTTGGCAGCAGTCACTCCCTTGAACATGGAACTCCCTTAGATAAACCTTCCTTGTGATGGCCTCTCAATATGAATCTTACCATCTTATGAGTTTAACTTATATACCTTGATGTTCTTGCATCTCTGTATCCTAACACTCTTTAGTGTTCATGAGTCTAATGTTGCATGGTTAAAATTGTTTTCTTGCCTTCTATCGTTCAAGGCAAAATCTTTATCTTTTGTTTCCTCCATCAAACCATCAAGAATTTCCTACCATCATGCCCTTTGTATCTTTGACCTAATGCTTAAAATATTCCTCGAAAAACAATCATTCTTGTCCCATTTCATGTTGACTGATGTAGGACACCTTATTGCCTACCTTTCGACAAGTCTCTTCCTATCGAATTCAACAATCTATCTAGGAAGAAGACATATAAACACTTCAATGCCTTGGTGGTTGTAGACATCAGTGGCAGGTCACCTTTTGTTTAATCAGGGATTTTCATTATTGGCTCCTGGTTAAAATATTCTACGAGTGTTCGATGACAAAAACATTTTTCGCACTCACTATATTGTACTATGCATCTTGGAGACCATCAACATTATTGGTGGCCATCCTCGTGTCTGTTAACTGTCTCCATTATTGACCAGTAATCAGAAAATTTCGTGCATGTTCGACATCAACACTTATATTCACATGTATTTATCTATGTTGTTCAGTGAACCGAAAATCAAGACCTTGGGTAGAGTCTTGCATTAGTCAGCCTTGTTTCTTCTCCCAAGTTGCGATTATTGTTTTTTGGAGACAACTCATCAAAATAATCCTATTATGTCACAGGTTCCTCATTGTGCTTATCGGCGGCTAGCATCACCATATCTCTTTTATGAGAAAATCACTCTGACATAGCTACTAAGCGTGGGAATGCCCAACTCAAGGCATGATTTTAGTTGTTATATATATGTGTTGTATCAGGTTTCTCATAGAGCCCAAAGCTCTAATCCTTTCTCTCTTTTTTCCAAGGAAAAGGACAGTTGAATATAAAGTATTTTGGCCATCATCATAGCCTTTGATCTCACACTTTAGGGGGCATCTATTATAGAGGAAAATGACCTCCTCATCAGCTTAGAGGACAAACACATGATGACTGAAGGACTGACCAAGTTTAGAGGCCTAGTGGTCAAGTTAACGTTGTCTAGACACCATCAACATTCTTTATAAATCTTCTCAGCGAGCCTAAGGGTGTGTTAGTGTTTCAGGGAAAACTAGTGTCTATTCGAACTGCTAGTCCCACTAATATGGGTAGCTATCTTAGAAACAAACAATGAAAGCTTTTCAAGAGTTCCTTTAAGTGTGATAGATGGAAGAGAAGAAAAGAGGACCAACCTGGATCTTCTGCTTTGATCCTAGCTTGATTTCTCCTTTCCTTGATAGAATTTTCCAATCCTCTCCTACTTGTCCCACTCCAAAGAGTACCTGTAGAGTCAAAGTAACATAAAACTATCAAAGCATCTCTATCTAAAACATCATAACCAATATGGAATCAGAAACACATTGACCATACAATTGCACTCATAAACAATAAGATTCACAAATACAAGATCATATAGAGGAAAACTCAAGGAAATTTATCAATAGTAATGTAAGAGAGGATTACAGCCTAGTTGTTTGATCCAGCATCATCCTCCCAGTTGTAGAAGCCCTCTTCACCTTATGAACAAGCAAATCACCCAACAATGTAAAGTCTCTTCTCAACAAACCAACAACACTTCCTTACAAAATACGAAATTCCAGCCTCTTGATCTCTCAGTTGAGGGATCCATACATAGATGTCTTGCAAGGGTGTGAGTCAACTCTGAGTCATGATCTCTTACTCATCCCTGGGTGAATTCTGAGAGGCAAGTGTCACAGGAGAAGTTTCTGGAAGATTCCATGATCATCCACCTTGCAAATTGTCTCTGCCATTTGTCTATTCTTGCTCATCGCACCCCACAAATGGCCATTTCAGTATGCATCGCACCTGGCTAGTTAAGTAGTCAATATGCATCGTACCTTGTCCATGGAGCAGCCTGTATGGTCCAGTTTTCGCCAGTTCTGAGTAGTTTTTCAGGTGGAACTTCTGGGAAATGATGTAATCAGCTGACCATGATCCTTTAGGGTATGAAGCAACACTTTTAGGGACTTAAGGAGTCCTTAGTTTATGGACATATGAGTTTGGGGTTGCAGTGCCCAAATATGTCTATAACAGATGCCTCCTAAAGCATGAGGTCATAAATCTTCTGATGTTAGGTGAAATGCTTTATTCATGAGGATTCGAGGTATTCGAACTGAAAGGTGACCTGTATAAGATACAATACAATACATCATCATCATATTATTTTCATGATCTAGATGAGGTGAGCATTCCCATGCTTAGCTTTATAAATTCATTTTCATGTACATAGGACAGACAATCATCTGCTATTGCAGACTTGTGATTCTTCGCATGAAGAGTCATCTTCCCTAGCTAGATGACTATCTATGCAGCTTTTGTGTACAATTGATGTCTTTATTTTCCTGAATATAACACAGCCCAAATGGATGAAACTAGATCTGGGGTCTTCAAAAATCTTACAATCTTCACCCAATGTACAAGTCAATTCATGTGGAAAGATGTTCTGAAGTTGAACATGGAAAGACATCGCATGATTACCAGCCAATGATGTAAGTTGTTAACAGATGCGAGAGGAATCACCGATAATGATGATTACCCTCAAGGTACTACTGTACAATTCGTGTGCTGTGAATATATGAGCTGATGTCAAACACCACACAAATTCTTTCGGTCGAAGGTCATTGATGTAAACCTGTCGCTAGAAGTGAGAAAGTCGTCATTGAGGCATGCAAGCTTCAAAGTACTAAAAGGGTTGTTTCTAAGTCAACTTCTTGGATAATGAGCTGATGTTGACAAGAAGTGACCTATCATAGGAGGGCCTTGATGTATCTCACATCTACGATGCAAAATGGAGCAAATGACCTTTGTGGAGGTGAAAACAATCTGATGATACGAGGTTCAGGAATGGTGGTCATGAAAAATGAAGCGCGGATGTAATGCAGTGGATGAGGCATTTTTTGGATGGTGAATTCTCTGAATGACTTCTCTTGAACATACTGGTGACACTGATATGGACTGGTAGTGTTAACTCCATGGATGGCATGGCGGACCAATGGTGACGGTGAACGAAAACCTAGCCCAACTCAATCATAGTGATGGAGTCAAAGTGTCATGTTCAAGAGTGACTCGCTACCAATAGAGTTCTTCAAGTTTTCTTCCCATTTTTCCCCAGTCATTGTTGACCAGTACCTCTTTATTTTTTACAAGCTTGAGGAGAATAACATATTCTTGTTCTATAATTTGCCCTTTAGGAAAACCTGTTGCTTTGTGTTTAGCGAGCCTAGCGTCAGTGAGACTCGTTCTTGTGTGGGTGGATGATTTTATCGCTATTGTTTTAACGAGTTTAACAACAAAGATGACTCATTCCTTTTATTGTTTAGAGAGTCTGAAAATGGATGAAAAGGAGACTCCAACAGTCCTTTTTCGTGGCATAATCCCTTAAGTCTGAAAAAGTATAAAATAATACGAAAGGAATGATTTTTCAATAGTTTTAACGAGCCAACAAAGACAAGCGCTCAATATTTTTATTTAATAATCCCTCAAGTACAAAAAGACTAAAATATATGAGAGGGATAGTGTTCCCCTTACTTTAACAAGCTGGGAATGTAATAGTTCAATGATCTTTTTATATTTAACTAGTCTAAAAAGAGTTTAAAAGCAGCTCATTTTTTAGGAATGAGTGACATTTCTGGGTAGCAGCTAGTTCCAGGTAAGTTTGGAACTTCTCAAAACATGGCAGTGTGAAGAGGGCGTCAATCAAAATCACTCGTTGCAGATGTTCCTCAAAAGGATAAACAATCAAGTGGAAGCGTATGGTCGTCCAAATGAAATGGAGGTGACGGAAGGAACACAACCAAAGTTCAAAAGGGCAGATAACAAACTGATCACAAAAGGTTATTTACCAGAGGTGGGTTTATTTTTTAATGAGCTTGAACCTTCTACCAACATGTGCTCAGTGTAGGTTAATTTTTTAATGAGCTTGAACCTTGTGGGAACATTGCTATTACCAATCTTTTGATAATGTCTATTGGTAGATTTATTTTTTAATGAGCTTAATCACTACTATAACATGTGCTCATGACCTTTTTATGTAAGCTAGAAATGACCAAGCTACGAGGTTAAAGGGTTAAGAACCTACAACCTAAGAAAATCAAGGGTCACTTTTTACTTGCATGCAAAGGTTTGCATGCCCCCAGGTCTTTCAGTAAAAGGAGAGTTTCTAGGTTATCAAATGGAAGTCCTTGCGGTTAGGCAGGATCATTCCTGTTGGGAGACAAAAAATCTTCCTTTTTCGATGTCCATCGAAATAGACAAAGGTGATTGCTATGAGCTTCCAATCACATAACATACGAAGGTGAATTTTGTGAGCTTCCATTCACAATCATACAAAGGAAATAATCACGTCAGACTGATTATATAACCTATACGAGAATGCTATTCAGTCCAAGTATTATGCCCTTTCAAGAAAATATCTCTTTTCCTCTGGGTTTCACTGCTAAAGCAGACTAGGGTGCATACCTCCTAATCTTCATCACACTTGCTGAACTACTCACAGTAATTTGGTGGATGGGATGAAGATGGAAGAGACATTGTTGATGTGAAGAGGCCATTTAGGGATGATGGTTGATTTATAGTTGTGTTTGAACCAGGAAATGAAAGCTGGTCAACAAGTTGTACCAGTCTGCCTTCATGTGGAAAACACATCACTTGAAAGAATGTGGAGACAATGGCTTCCATGCTATATATATAATCACGTCCAAGGAGTAGATTGTAATCTAGTGGACCTTAGACTACCATCACATTCAAATGAATGGTTTTCTTTCTCAAATTTATAGGCAACATTGGAAGGATCCCTAATGGTCGACTGGTTCCTTTGTTGAAGCCTGACAAATTTTGTTTTTCAGGCAAGAGCGATGGTGAACCAAGCACTTTCCAAGTAGTTGAGGAAAGGATACTCACCGAAGCCCCTTCATCTATGATTGTTCCAGACACGATCATTTTGTACACCTGTGTTATGATTTGGAAGGGTACATTAGATGGAAGGCAAGGTTTCACTAGTTGATTCCAGTCAAAGAAAACAACTAGACTGCTCAGAGGAGGCACCAGATGAATGTACGGATAAGTTTCATGAAATGGGGGGGTCTCTTCCTGTGGTGAAGGAATGGGTGGATTGTCCCCGAGTTCATTAGAATCTATATCAATAAAAATAATTTGAATGGTGTCGTTCTCATCCTCTTTGGAAACTATATCATCTGCTGGTGGATTTTCTGAAGGCAGGACTGGGTTGACTGCCATCTCGACCAGTTGACTTTGATCCAGTATGGACTCAGAAGGTTCACTTTCAATTATAGGTGGTTCGATCAACAATTGAGTTATGTCAATCAGGATTTCAACTAGCGAAGGACTCGGTAAGAGTTTCTTGTATCCAGGTGGAAGCTGTTGTGGTGAAGCAGGACGGTTATCCAAAATGATTTTGGCTTTGTCCAGAAAAGGAAAACGGTAAAGAGTGTGATCACCTTCACATAACCTACATGGAACTCTAACTTTTCCTTTATGCCGATTGACTTTGTTTTCACTAGTTGATGGTGTGCTGTCAACCTGACTGTCAGGGGTTGATGATACCGAATGGTGCAACCGAGGAGACCATTCTCTCAAGATCCGTGGGATGCAAGGGCAATCTCGATGGTAATGGTTCTCCTTGCAAATTGCGCATGGATTTTTTGGTTTGGAAACTTTAGTGTGCGGATTTTCGCTAGACGATGCTTTGGTGTTCCCTTGTTTAGTCGGCTTCTTCTTCTTCTCCTTCCCTTTCTTTTTCTTCTCAATTACTTGGTTTTTAGTGTCACTAGTTTCATCAATCGAAGAGGAAGAAGGGGAAGGAGAAACAAATGAAGTAGAAGGTGAAGGGGTAACTTCAGTATCATCTGGTTGCTGATTAGATTGTTGAGGAATTGCGGTGTTTTGAACGACAGAGGTTGAGAAAAGTCATATTGGTAGGCCGATTGTGATTCTTGGAAGGGACAATGTAGCCATATATGGAGAACCAATATCTCCCCAAGAGCAGAAAGGACTAGGATTCCCACCAAGGGGGATTAATTGATTGGTAGATTCCATTATCTCAATCTTAGATCAACATAGGAACAAGGGTGTTATTACGTTTAAAATAAATTTTAAAGACACTTGGATGCAACTTGCTTTTTCAATTTTTAAGAGTTGAGAAAAAGCTAAAGATGACTCTAGTCACCTTCGATTTTTAATGAGCTTGAAGTGACAAGTGCTTAGATGGACCATTTCTTTTAAGGAGTCGAAAAGGAACGAAAGTGACTGCTCTAGAAGTCTAGCTAGAGGGTTTACCAAATCGATCATAAAATTGCAAAATACACCTAGGTGATAAATGATAGAGAAATTACCAAGGATTTATGTACGACAGTCAATCTTCCCGAATGCTGTGTTCAGTGCATTACGATCAATAGGGCGGCAGAAACGACTTCCTAAGGATAAAGGATGATAGCCTATTGTGGTCTCCCAATATATACGCGACGGTACGGGGAGCACAAGTCCGTACTAGCACTTGTCGTATCAAAGAGGAGGAATCACCCAACCTACGATGAAAACAATAGTTACTAGGTTTTACGACGCCAGAACATGTCTCTAGCCTAGACTTCTAGATGTGTTGCGTTAGATTCCAAAGCATTTTTATGTTCGTTGAGGTTTATTTTATGGTTGATCTTGCTTAGAAGTTTGTCTTTCAAGGTTCACCGTGTGATGTAGATGTGAAATTCCTAAATGCAATCTAAAATGATAAACAATCGTTTATGTTCTTTCAACAATGAAAATCCTAGCTACAAAGGAAAGAAGATAACGATTTTTCTTTCAGCAAAGAGCATAAAGCACACACTAAATGCACTTTCCTAGATCAAAACAAGCAGTCAAAATGCAGATGCAGATGCATGTATTTGTTTTTTTCTTTCTTAATGTGTGAATGACAAAAATAGTGCTAAGTACAGATCTGAACTATTTTCTTTCAAAGGGATAGTACTAACAATTTTCTCTTTTCAAAACGAAAGGAAGACTAAGACGACACTTTTCGATTTTGAATTTAAAACTGTTTTTGAAACTTGAAATACTAATAATTTCAAAATCGAGTACAATGACAAAAGTACAATCAACTATCTAGAAGAGGAAGACTTTACGACACTCTTCTTTCAATTCAAAATGACACTTATGACACTTGCATCAAAGACGACAATTCGATTAGGCTACTTTCGACAAAGGAAGATTGCAAATGATCAAAAAATACACAAAAACATTTACAATACCTATCTGATGGAGGCTAAAATAATGTGAAGGAAGATGGTTACTATAAGAAGGTACTGATCATGAACAACAAAACTACTGAATAAAGCTGAAAACAGAGAGAAAAATCAAATTTCATAGAAGAAAACAAAGTTTACTCAATCATCACACCTGCAACATAGGGAAATAAGGATGCATCTCACCTGCAACACACGGGAGGTGCAATGGATCCAGGTTGCACAGTTACAAACAGTGCGATGGGCCAGGGAGTGAAACTGAGCTTGGTTTTTGGTCAAAACTTGTAGCTAAGTTCAGTGATTTAGGCTGAGTAATGATGGACAGTAAACAGAAAGCGTAAGGGTAGGATCTGATGAGGTTCTGAGTTACCACAAGGGCACTTAATATGCTTTGTAAGTCAGATGTTCAGCGCATAAACCAACCCGGAGATTGACTGAAGCAGCGTTTATCTACTTCACAATTACATAGCAAAGGTGTTTCGAAGGCTAGCTGGTTTAACTTTAGGCTCTATCTATATTTTATAAAGCAAACAATAAAAAAACAAAACAAACTATGCATTCCCCAGCGGAGTCGCCATTTTATTTTAGGGAAAATTAGTGTCGATTCAAACTGCTAGTCCCACTAAGAAGGGTAGCTATCTTAGAAATAAACAATGAAAGCTTCTCAAGAGTTCCTTTAAGTGTGATAGATGGAAGAGAAGAAAAGAGGACCAACCTAGACCTTCCACTTTGATCCTAGCTTGATTTCTCCTTTCCTTGATAGAATTTGCCACTCCTCTCCTACTTGACCTGCTCCAAAGAGTACTTGTAGATTCAAAGTAACAGCAAACTATCAAAGCATCTCTATCAAAAACATCATAACCAATATGGAATCAGAAACACATTGACCATACAATTGCATTCATAAACAATAAGATTCACAAATACAAGATCATATGGAGGAAAACTCAAAGAAATTTATTAATAGTAATGTAAGAGAGGATTACAACCCAACTATCTGATCCAGCATCATCCTCCCAGTTTTAGAAGCCCTCTTCACCTCATGAACAAGAAAATCACCCAACAATGCAAAGTCTCTTCTCAACAAACCAACAACACTTCCTTACAAAATACAAAATTCCAGCCCTCCGATCTCTCAGCTAAGGTATCCATATATAGATGTCTTGTAATGGTGTGAGTCAACTCTGGGTTTTTGATTAATGTCATTCCACTGATAGTTCTTGGTTCCACTTGGAGATTTCATGATCTCTTACTCATCCCTGGGTGAATTCTGAGAGGCAAGTGTCACAGGAGAAGTTTCTAGAAGATTCCATGATCATCCACCTTGCAAACTGTCTCTGCCATTTGTCTATTCTCGCTCATCACACCCCACAGAAGGCCATTTTAGTATGCATCGCACCTAGCCAGTTAGGTAGTCAATATGCATCGCATCTTGTCCATGGAGTAGCCTGTATGGTCCGATTTTGGCCAGTTCTAAGTAGTTTTTCAAGTGGAACTTCTAGGAAATGATGTAATCAGCTGACCATGATCCTTTAGGGTATGAAGCAACGCTTTTAGCGACTTAAGGAGTCCTTAGTTTATGGACATATGAGTTTGGGGTTACAGTGCCCAAATATGTCTATAATAGTTAGTGCCAAGGGTAACTCTACTTGATACCTCGGGAACAATGTTAGTGACCCTACATCAGTTTCTATGGGTCAATGGAGCGTATTGACTAAGAAAATATCCCTAGATTCTCTCCTATGTCAGCTCATAAAAGTAGGGAAACATCAGAAATCGACCTGTTTAGGGAAATTACTAATTCCTAATGGAGTATGCAAACAGGAAAGAGCACTAAATCATGGAAACATCACTTCTTTTGCCTAAGGGAACTCATGAAGCACTTGGAAACCCTAACCCTACATGCTATATATGTAAGGCTTGGGCCATTGTGAAAGAGGTGAAACCATTTGAAAGGATTACCTATTTGACTGTCGAGAAGAGTCTCAGACTAAGGCATCAAAAGAGGTTAAGAAGGGAGAGAGAGAGAGGAGTTGGAGGGATAAGAGAAGGTTGATGCAACTGATGGTCGTAATCTCTCTTTCTACATCAATATAGAATTGCATTTGTGTTGTACACTCCATGATGTTGGTAGTATAACTTGTTTAGATGCTTATCTAATATCTTCTAGCATGAGTGGCTTAGTTATATGGAACTAGATATCTTTTATATGTTCATGCATTTGTTTATCAAGGTTTTATGATGTGATATTACGCTTGTCTTTGCTATGTGTAGGTTTTGATCTGGAGCCAGCTCAGGGGTCTTCCACCTTGCTTCATTTCACTCTCCAGCAACACCACACTAAGACTTGAGGTGATAATTCCTTCCTTCTTTGATATTCGTTTGTTAAACATAGATATGCATGTATCTTTGTGATAGTTGCAGCTAATCTGATTGTCTGTCGAGGATCCCGAGAAGATCCTTGAGGGCTTTCTACATCAACAAACAGTCGTGCATTAATAACTATAGCACTCCTATTGTGAAAACCAATTTTTTTTAACAATATGTTAAATATAAGAAGAAAATATTGACCTTTATTCTTAAACTTAAATTGTATGCACCTTCATCTTCATGCTCTCAAGCTAGTAAAATTACCTATCTATTTCCTTCTAGAAACATCAATTTATTATTCACTTATTAGAGCTCTCTAACATGGGAGACTTTTTATTCTTCTATAAATAAAATCCATTCTAATTCATTCACATCCATTACCTAATATTAACACCATCATTTATCTATTCACTTTAGGAAAAAATGCCTCAGCCACCTATGAAACCTATCATGCAACTAGAACTAATGTCTTTTAGCATCGAAACATTTCCTTCAGAGTGCGAATCCCCCTTTAAAAATGAGTTTTTTCTACATATTTTCTCTTTAATTTTCAACATAACCTTCTATCTAATGTTAAATATAGGTAGTGTCACCTTTAGAGAAATGCCCAAATAGCATTAGAACCACCCAGCCTACCATGATATCTATTGACTCTAATTAAATTTCTTTATGTTTAGTTAAATATATTGCATTTTAATTCAATTCAGTTAACTATTTAGTGTGTGTGTGTGTGTGCATGTTCACATGCATTAAACCTTCGACGAATACAAAGATGGATTCCCTAATTCTATAAACATATAGCTTTCCACATGGCATGATATAACACTTTTGAAAAGGATGAGTTAATTTTCCCAAATTATTAGTACCTAAAATAATTCCTATATCACCTTGAGATTATGTGGCATTCCATCATACATTTTGAGAGTTTTATGAGATGTTCAAAACCAGTTAGCTAAGGATCCAATACCAAATTTTGCACCCAAATGTTTTAACCACCACATTTCCATGTTGAATCACTCGCTATGCCCTTGCGATGAATATTGTGTAGTGTCTATGTGTCATGGTTCCCTAATGATGGAAATCCAATCTTATATTATGGCTCGACCATAGGTATAATCAAGGGTTATGATCGTGTGATGATACAAATGCATTGATCCACCTCTAGGTTCTCTCAATATTTCCATATCTCAACATATGAGTATAATTTAATAGGGAGGTTGTGACATCCCATGATTAATATTTTTTCCCATCGTAAATAAATTTTAATTAGTGAGAAGACTGAGAGAAAGGTACACAAATTCCATACTGATTGAGGAGGGAGAAGGCTTAAGGAATCAGTTGTTTTAAATAGTAGGTCTAGTTTAAGTGGGAATACTAAGCCATAAATCAACTAAAAGGAGGAATTAGAGGCCCATGTGTCCTATAGCTCCAACCATAAGAAAAAAATGACAAAAATGTAAAGGCAACATGGGGTGCATTGTCCTAGGTGGTTGACCTCCATAGAGTTGGGAAAAAGATGGACAATGGGTTTATTTTGGAAGCTGGAAAAATCAGGTTGACAAAAAGAAGAGGGGGAAATTGCATGTATACACAATATAAGAATCTACTATACTTTTCTCAGAGGAAACCAAAAATGATCAATGAAAACAATAAGAAAAAAGAGGAAGAATATCAATGGCACATAACACAATATTTCTCTAGGGAAAGAAACTGCTAAAAACCTCGACTATCTATATTGCATTAACCATAATATCCAAGAAGAAAATACAATTCTTGTTCCTCCTGAACAATTCCTGCACAAGTGTAATCTAACTCTCTCCCTCACAAGTCTGCTCTAGCCAACACTTAGCCAAATTTTCTACCTATAGAGCCCCTACTTCCTTGCGCATTCCTAGAGGAATTAACCTCTATTTAATATGGAAATTCCTCATCCATAACTGTGTAATCCAAACTTAGGTCCTTAACTGATTGCATGCACCTTTTGTACAACTGAGAAAATTATACAACTAATAGTACACTTCCCCTACACTCTGGTGGACTCCAGTATTGCAGCAATAATGCTACAGCTCCTGGGACTCCCCTCTTTAATTTTATCAACCCGGTAGTTCGTAACAAACTTAGAAGCGATGGTGTTGAAAGCACAAGTACTAGCTCTTGCCGCGGCTGTCACCTGATCAGCTGGCACAAGTCTGCTAGGAGCTTAAGCCAACTTCTATGAGCTCTTAGAAGAAGTTTTTAACTATGATGGACGAAAGCTAACAAAAAGGAGGCTAGTCTACTTGTAGAAAGAAGTTGAAAGTGGAAAAGGAATGCAAACCCTAACAAACTCTAGCTTCACGGACTAACCCTACCGGTGCGAGAAAAGAGATGAAAGTAGTGAAAATGGATGCCATTGACTTCTAAGAATGTAGAATGCATGTGACTAAGCTAGTCTTGCAGTGAAATCTGAAAAGTAACATCTTTTTGTATTTTGAATAATTTTGTAAAATTATTATGCATGTGCTTAACTGTTTTGACTGTGCAGAGGTTGATTGATGGAAGGAAATGGTGAGGGCGCTTGCAAGAGGTTGGGAAGGTTAGAAGAGGGCCTAAGGGGTCCCTAGCACCCTTCCAGAGAGTTTCACAGAGTCTGGATATCAAGAAACCGCTTTCGTGAGCTTCTACAGGTAGTCTGCAGGGGTTCTACAGGATGTTCTGTAATTTCTACAAGATGTTCTGCAGGATGTTCCGAAAGGGAATTTTGAAGGGTTGATGGTGGAAGAAAGGTGAAGAAGTGGGTATGGAGGTTGGATGAGGGTGTGAAGAGGTCTAAAACTTGGTGAATGAGACTAAGGAGTGATTAAGGCGATTGGATTTGTTCGAGGATGGAGGGAGCAATGATGCACAAGAATGTAGAAATTAGGGCAAGGTGAGGGAATGTGGCAAATGAGAGGCAAGAATCTGAGTTAGAGGAAGAATCAGGTTGTGTTGATGGGGTAAGGGTAGGGGAGGAGGTATCGCAGGTTCTCTACATGTTATTTTCCAAAACTAACCAACAAAGACTAAGAAAACGAACTATCTAGCTATTTCGACCTAATTTGTCCTAGAAACCATAAGCATGATGAAAAGAAGTTTATTGGTAGAAAATCATGTAAAAAAACAATGGAAACCAAGCAAGAATGGATCTAAGCATGTAATCACAACTGGTACTAACTTTTGCAACAAAGAATCTAACACTAGAAATTGCATGAAGAAGCAAGAACAATGTGTTTATGGCAGCAAGGACACCTTGGTCTCAGCTCATTGTCCCAAGGAGGGAGAGGTGAGATCAAGGGTTGCTTGATGGCCTTTTTCGAAGATATTTTCCGTTACCAACCTGTTAAATCATTTGAAACATGAAAATCTATTTTAATCATCAAAAGTAACCTAAGTAACAAAACAAGATTTTAACCTAAATAACAGATTTTATTCTAAGAACGCAACAAAGACACATAAGTACACAAAGGAGGTATTGGGCACTTGGGTTGGGCCCAACCCCAAGAGCTAAAACGTCCTAAGAAATATTAGAGCTAGTGCAATACTGGATTCATCTTTATTGATAAAAAAAATAATAGTTACATCCCAAAAAATGTCTACAAGAAAAGCTCGAAGATGTGCTGAAATTCAAAGCTAACCTACTGACTAAAATCTAACTAACATCTGACTAACTCCTGACTAAACAATGACTAAAAAATGACTAACATCAAACTACAAATTGGCTAATTGAAATGAGGCCCTAAGCCTTCTTATTTATACAAATTGGGGACCCCAACAGTGCTCCTAAACTTTAGGGACTCGGCTGCCAAAACTTGCAGTTAACAATAGTCCTACTTGACTTGCTTCGTTGCCCCTTGTGCTCCAAGTTTTTTTGATGGATAATTCGAGGTAAGGCCTCATAAATGAAGGGGACACCTTCCTACAAAGCCTCTCCCTTGTTCTTCCATGAATTTTGCTACCAAGTGCTCATTTAAACCTTTGATTTTGTCTCAAAATTGACCAAAAATCTACATAAAGCACACATTAGACTTGTTGGCATAATGACTAACCCAATTCACTCTATTAGCATAAATATAATAAAAAACATGTAATAAAATAATGGGAATGGTGGATTAAGTCGAATTAGGAGGTTGAATGAGCCCATATAATTACTCATTTCTGGGGCTCATCATCACCCCCTACTGAAAGTGTTACTCATCCTTTGAGCAACTAATCTATCTCTTCATCTTTGATTGCTTTGAATACCTATCTCACGTCCCAGGCTTCTGAGGTGATGTCCTCTTCTTGGTCATGAAACCTTGCTTTTCTCTCTACTTCCTCTCACTTCCTGTGCTCCTTTTCCTGTAGCAGTTTTGTTAAAGCCTCAACCTCAGCCTGTAGCTTGTCCTATCTCTGTTTTTCATCAGATGTTTCCTTGTTTGCTCGAGGCCCTTCTTGCTGCTACTATTCTACCAAAATGGAGGGCCTATCTTCGTTATGATTTCCTTGTAGCTGTAACTGTTGTTTCAGCAGCTCATTCTCCTCCTGTAGTTTGGTCCTTTGACTGCTTCACACATGCCTTACAATGGCCAATTCCTTTCTTGATTCCTTGAGTTGTTCTTCCACGTGACCTATGTTTGGCACACCCTTGGACTTGGCAATTCTCATCCAAGTGTGAGTCCTTACCCTTTCTTGTTCTAGTGCAAAGAAGAGTGGTACCGCAAATTTCTGAGGAATTATCTTCCCAGCTTCTAATAGGTTGTAGTATGAGCCCAAGCTAGGCTGAGGGCTTGGTTCCAATATCTCTTTGGTCTTTTCTTCTCGTTGTGATTGTTTGGCCACATTCTCCTCCAATTTCTCGGTCTCTTTTAATTTAGCTAGAGTTTCCTGTAGAACCGTCTCAGCTTCCTGTAGAGCTGTCTTTGAGTCCATCATCCTAATTCTCTCTCTCCAGGCGGATGTTTTTGGGCTTCCTCGTTCATATGTGATGGATATCTTTGAAGGGGACTTCTCATTTTGTTTAGCTGTGGTGTCCTCAATGATAATTGGCTCCTTTAACAGTGGCTGGGGTCTACCCACTTTGATCCTTGTGCCTCTCCTTGCTTTAAAGTACATGGAGGTTTGCCTCTTTCTCTTCCCTTGTTGTTTTGGAGGTGTGCTTAAGGCAGCAAGCATAGCTACTGCCTCCCTTGCCAATATCTCAGGTGATTTCTCCTCTTGCTGTTCTTTTTCCTTTCCTGTAGAAATCCCTATGTCAACCGTTTATGTCTTTGGTGCTGCTATTTTAGGTTGTTTCTTTCCCTTTTGTTTTTGTGTGTCTGCTTTGGCTGTGACAGCTTTCATTTGGGCTTTCTTGGCCTTTTTCTTCCCAACCTTTTTCATTTTTCGCCTTCTCTATTTTTGTTGTTGTCTCCTTTTCTGTCTCATGCTCAGTGGTCATGTCAAATTCCTCTTTTTCCTTCTGTTCTTCCTCTATTTTGCCCTCTGCGTGAATGTCTTGTGCTCCCTCATCAATGTTCTTCTCACTTTCTTCAAATGGCATGGTGTTGAGTTTGTGTTCTAACAAAAAAGAAAATGCTCAAGTGGGAAAAAAACACAGTCAATCACCAAAATAGAGGACAACTGAATTCGTTTTTTTCTGAACCTAAGAAGGAATTCCTCATGTGCTTCTTACAACATCAAATGGCAGTAATTCCCTTGTTTGAAAACTGTTGTCACCCAAGATTTGACTCTCTGTTTATGAAAGGAAGAATTTTGTTTTTACAGACAGAGCACAGAGATCAAGTTTTCTTCTCAGCACATAGACAGATATGCAAATTCGAATTTTTTTTTTTACACACACAGGCTGGCCTCTACAGCTGCATATATATTCCCTATGGAGAATTTTTAAAAAGGAAACGTGGAGGAGAATTTTGATGCAGAAAAACTGGGACACTTAGTGCAATGCACAGGCAAACATTTTCCTTCCAATACACAGGAAGATTTCTCACTAATTTTCCAATCTGATGCCATGTTTAATTCACCACCTTGCACAAACAAATTATGGACAAAGAAGTTTTCCTAAGCCTACCTCGTTTTGAGCTTGAAATTCCCTGAAAATCCCGGGTTTTCTTTCTACAGGGTTGTTTTCTGCCTCTCCTATAGAAGCCTCCTGTAGAGCCCAATAGGTAGGAGATTTAAAAAAATGGTAGAAATATCGAAAAATCAGGAAGGAATCTTGCAGAGGACCACCCATTAGCTGATCTGGAAGTGGTGGACGCGTGCTTCAGTTGTGAATGTCGTGAAGGAGCAGTGAAAAAAGAGTGGTGAGAGTTTCAGCCGAGCATCGTTTAACTGCAGCATGATTCGTGTGAGAAGGTGAAGTGGCAGAAATGTGTGTTTATTATTCGAACCGTTGATCCCTACTGCAGTGTCATCATGGGACTGGATTTTTTCTGCCTGTAATCCCTTACCATTAGTTGTCCTGGAGTTCAACATCTGCCACCACCTGTTTTTTTTTTAATTTCCCATGAATGACTATACACATGCTGGGTGACCTCTGGATGAGTGCAATCGGACTGGCTGAGGGTGTCGGGTTAACTTGCTAGCTTCCTGGCTTAATCCCACCATTTCATTCGTTTATGAACTTTAAAATCATACAGATGCAAATAGAAGAATTGTTTTAGACACTTACCTGTAAGTCGACGTGCTGCTTGGTCCTTTTTGCTGCTACATGCTAATATTTTGTGGATGCGTGCTGGTCTATTTGCTGATACATAGCTTATTTTCTAGTGCAGGTATCCTCTGGCTGGATCTATGCTGCAGGAGCCTGCTTCAACGTTCAGATTTACACCCTCATGCTGTTGATGCTGAATTTTTACAAGACAACAACTTGTTTTCTCCATAGCTCCCAAACGATAGATCAGATTGACTTAAAACTTTCTTAGCATGCTTCTATCATCATTATGCACCTCCCATAGCAAAAGTGTGGTCAATGGATGTACATATTTTGAGAAAAATTGAAAATGGATGAAGATTACAGAGGTCAATTTCTCGAAAACCGTGCATCGGAATTGGCTGAAACTGCTTGGGTAGATTACTATCACCTATATGCATCTCCCCATGAAATAGGTTTTGAAATGGATGCATGAATATGGAGCAAATACAAAAATGGCTAAAAGAGATGGAGGCTAATTTCTTGGAAACTGTGCACTAGAATTGGCTGTAATTGCTCTGGAATCTTGTCATCATCCATATATAACTCCCCGTAAAATGGTTTTGTAAATAGATGCACGGTTTTCACGTGAGGGAAAAAACAAATTTCTGTTCTATGTATTTTTGCTTCAAAGCATTCCGCAGTTTTTTGCATAGTAAGAAAAAATGAGCTTGGGCTATAATGTAGATTTGGAGTTGATGGGAGAGAGGTTTGGGGATTGTAGGAGGACTTATGAACCCTTTAGGAAGCTATCATGTTCGCCAAACTCCCTTTTTGAAATCTATTTTTAGATTCCTGTAATTTCTATGGGAACTTCCTGTAGAACACACAGTTTTTAGGAAAGAAGCACAATGAGATGGAAAAATATAATGGAGAAGGGTGAGGGATGGAAACATGGATGTATGCAGGCCTAACGGACATATTCCCAGCCTTCAGGTCCTCTTCGGAGATCAATTTTGGCTTGATTGTAGGCTTCCTGTAGAAGACATAGAACTTCCTGTAGAAGATACAGAACTTCCTGTAGAAGGCACAGAACTTCCTCTGTCTTTGCTTTAAGCAATCCTCATAACCTGCAATGTCCTTGCTGCAACCTGCAATTATTCAATGGAAATTAGGTTTATTTTTCTTTTTCTCTTTTTTTTTGAAAACAACTAGGGTGCCTCATGGAGGTTTTCACCCTAATTGCATGCCTTGGGTGCCTCCAAGGGAGGTTTTCACCCAAGGATCTTATTCTTTTTTTTTCTCTCTTTTTTCAACCCACTGACGGCCTCATGGAAGTTTTCAATCAATGAGCCAATATGAGGCATCTCCGAGGAATTTTTCACCTTAGATTTTTATTTTCCTCTTATTTTCATTTTTTATTTTTCCTTTTTCCTTTTTTTTCCTTTTTTCTACCCTACCCTACTTGAAAAACAAAATCATTTTCAAGTATAAGAATACTTCCGATGGAGCCATGTGCACTTCGAGATTAGAGACAAAATGATGTGGAGGCTTGAAATGCATGGGTTGATAGCTATCCGGATTTCAGAGACCAAATGGTTTGACTTTGAAGGGATCAAGCATAGCTGAGGAAGAGAATAATGCTGCAACTTAGTGACCGTCTGGAACCATATCTCAATATAGCTCTGATATCCTTGGTCCTTTTGCTGATCTGGATCATTCTTCATGTCACCTCTACTATGACCTTCTCATCTTCCTCTTTTTGTTGATTTTTCTTTTGAATACATGGAGGATTTGATGGTAGCCATGAGGGAGCTCTCTCGATCTCTGATTCTGATGTCTTCTCTTCATCAAGTGTAGCCCATGGTTCTTTGATCTCCTCTTTTGAATCTTCTTTTGCTGGATGTGGTCCTTCAATGCTGTCAATATAATCTCTTTCTTGCAATACTATTTCTAAGCTATGATGAATATCATTGAGCTCAAAAGGAGTTGTTTGGACATGTTGTGCCTCAGCATTGTAATTGGGTTGAGCTACTCCAATGTGCAGGTTTTGGAAATGGTGGTACAGGTAGTTGAGTGGGGGTGTATATTTGAGATGGATGTGGATGGGGTTGTGGTTGGTTAGGTGGTGGAGGTGTTAACACCCAGGTTGTTCCCTATGACTCCCAAGGGAATACGGCCGGGGTAACCACTAACCAATCTTTGGATCACAGTTTCTAGCCAAGCTGCAATCAGAGAGGGCTCTCTCTTTATGATTTGTCTCTGTTATGATGGTATTTTAGGCTAGCTATTATGCTCAGGTTTTGGTTTATGTTTTGGTTGAAGGATTTCTTTCAGGTCTTATGATATAGTGTTTAGAGAGTGAAATACCATTGGGCAATGGAGTCTGGAATTGTGAAATGATTTGATATGCAGGATTGGTGATGTTCAAACTGCAGGGCCTATTGTGTATCTTTAGACAAACAAAGTTAGCTTAAATGGTGATGTATGTCAACCAACAGAAAGCATTTAAGAATTTTCTATTAAGCTGGTGAGGTGAAAGTGAACACGCTGCACAGGAGAAAAACTTGAATTCCTGTGACAAAGGCCACTGTGAAAGGTGTATTCTGAAAGTGCAGCAATTAAGAATTACATTTATCTAGATTACAACTGAAAAAAACATTCATTAACAACACAGATTGAACTCAGGGTACTCAGTGAATAAATCCTGAAAGTTATTCTTTTTCCTTGTTGCTTAGTATTGAAAATCAGATAACATATATGGAATTTTAACAAAACAAGTAAATAACAGAGAGGGTTACAGAGACTTATTGTATGGTGAAATACACAGGAATCCAGCAGTTATCAACAGACACCAGAACGCATTCAACACTTCAGAAATCCGAGAAATTCCATCACTTTCTTTATTAAACTTGTGAAAGGATTACAGCATAAGAATTTTTCCAGGAGAAATCAACAACAACCCTTGCAAGCTCATGGGAAGGGGACTTTATAGGAATGTTTATACAAAATATCTCAGGCATTGAGTCATCTGAGAGAGAAAATATCTTCATAACTTCGTACAGAAAGTAGAAAAGAAGTTATTATAACTTTGAATGCAACATAAATGCTCTTTATGTCTGTCAGAGGATAATTTGACCTTTGGAGGTCAGTGAGTCGGTTGAGCCACTTTGCTTTAATGCTGGAGAACGCGTCTTTATGTTTGTTGCGTTGTATTTTCTCGGGTTTGCCACCTGTGATTGTGATTGCTGCTGTGGTGACCGAATAGCCCTGCTGAGTTGGCTCAGCCTTTCATCTTTCCTCTATATGCTTATCTACCAAAATTCTGCCTGTGTATGACTACTTATAAACTGGACAAAAATTAACATTTACAGGTTCTGGCTTGATAATATTATCTGTGTCAAATTTTTCCAGACTTCCTGTGTGGGCAATTGGTGCTTTACAATTGCCTCTATGGTTTCATCTGCTTCTGTATACTTAAAAAAGTTTGGAGGCACATCGAACAGATGATTGATCTCATTCATAATAAAAAATAGGTTGTCCACCCTATTGTATAAAGTTTGCCCTGATGCTGGCCCTGATTCTGCTGAAGTGTTGGGCTGTCTTGCAATTTGGCCTGCAACATAGGCATCAACCCTCTTGGTGTAGTTTTCAAGGGTAAGTAGTCTTCCTACACTGCTTAATATGCTGGGGAGGCCTCTGTTCTGTAATGCCTGAAATCTGTCCATGAACTTGTTGATTTCAGTCTGCATATCCTAGGTTCTTCTTTCCAGTGTTCCAACTAGGTTTCGTAGTGTCAGGACCCTTTTAACCATTGAGATTGTCTTAGTCCTGTGAGCAATTCCCATGGTGGCCAGTTGAGAGCTTGTCCTGTTATTTAAAATATTTATCATTCTGGTGGCAGCATCAGGCATGTTGCCAAGGCTTGCTCTAGCTCTGTGTATTTCTCTGTTTGCCTTTGTAATGAGTACTGTTTGTTCATCTATAGTCTCAATGTACTGCCACTGATTGGTGATAGACCGGCCAATATTGGCCCAAAGGACTGCTTTTAGCTCTGCTGTCACCTTTTCTAGTGTGAGCTCCTTCTCAAGCTCAGTTATCCTCTTCTTTAGAGCTTTTATTTCTCGTTCCTTTTCAGCTGCATTCTGTTTGCTCTTATCATATCTCTCATTTATTTTAGCCAAAGATTCTTTGGCTGAATTGAGCTCCAACATTTGAGCTTCCAGGACTTGAATTTCATTTTGGAGCTTCTGCATATCCAGGCTATGAGTCTGCTCTATTGCTGGTGCAGTTGTTGATGTAGTTGGTGCTGTAGGCCCTGTTTGCTGAGGAGGAGGGGCGGTTGTTGGAGCAGTTTCTTCAAGATTGATTATTTCAGGAGGAGGCTGGGAGGTTTGACCCTCTTCTTTTTGCTTCAATGCTGCCTGTAGTGCTGCCCTTGCAGCCTCTGATTCTCCTAGTTTGTCTTGAGTCCGGATTAGCTCCTTATATAGAGATATCAATAGGGTTGTGGCCTCTTGATCATGCCTTTGCTGGGCCACATCATCTGTTTGAGGGTGGATTGTGGCAGGGAGTTTGATCTTTCTCCTCAATGCTGCCATGTCAGCATCCCTCAACTTCAATATCTCTTGTATCCCTTTGATGTCTTTGGGATCATGTCCAATCTCAATGATTATGTCTTCCAAGGACCTTATTCTGTTGTCCTTTGCCTGGGATGATGCCCTCTCCAACTCTAGTTGAGAGGCTGTGGCATTAAGGCTACTCTTTAGTTTGTAATTTTCTAATGTTTCATCTGCCAAGGAGGCATACACCATCTCACCAGTCTGTTTATGCAGTTCAATTTTGTCCATTGGGTGTATGTCTTTGGCCATGACCTCCAGGTTGGTCCTGAGGTAATCTGAGGCAGATTGGGGATGCAGTGCTGTGGGCACAAAATGACTCATGATCATTTTGCCTTCACCTACATCAAAGGAAGACATAAGTCTTTGCTGATTGGTAGGAGCCAAGTTTAGCAAATGGTTGTACAGCTGTCTCTTGATGGGTTCATTTCTCATCTTAATATCGATGAACTGTTGTTTAATACTAGGCCCACCTTCCCTTTGCTGCCTAGAGGAACTCACTTCTCCTCCCATTGCTCTGTCCTGTTCCTGTTGAAAGGAACTTGCTGATGTTTCCCTGCTGGGTGGGACCATATCCAGAGGTTGCCTTATTGGCATCTCTTCCTCTGAAAGAGGATTGATTCTCTGCCTCTTCTCTCCATGAGTTGCTGATGTTGTAAGGGGAGTTTCTCTGTCCCTTTTCCTACTTGTGTCCTCCTTTTGTGGAGTCTGGAGTGTAGATGCCTCAGCTGAAGTCTCTTGCCTTGGAGGCTCAGTTTGTACAGTGGATTTAGGGGCTTCCACTATTTGCTTTTGTTGGGCAGGCTGTTCCTGCCTTTGTTCTTTTTGTTGTTGCTGCTCCTCTTGCTGCTGTCCTTCACCCTGCTGCTCCATCTCTTCTTGTTGCTGCACTAGGGTTTCCATTTCCTCTTCGGTCATAGGAGGTGGCTGTTCCACCTGCTTTTCTTTGCCCTTGTTGACTGTCTGTGGAGGATTCATGGCAGCTTGATGATGCTTTGTTGAGGACGAGGCAGCTGCTCCAAGTTGTTTTTTGTATGAGAGGGGAACCTGTCCACAAGTTTCTAAGTCAGCTTCCTTTTGAATATTTCTAGCCTCTCTCTCTAGGAGCTCCTGACTAGTAATTTCCTCTTCTAGGGTACCTTCTTCCCAGCTTAATCTATTGGCATACTGCTCAATCTCAGGCTGCCTCACGTGTGAATAGCTGCCCAATTTGTATCTTATCCTCCTGAGGGAGACAAAGTGATTGGGGTCATAGGGTATCCATTCAAAGCTAGTTTGCAGTTTGAGGGCCTCTAGGATACTGTTTGCCTCTTTCCACCCCTCCTCTTTTCTGTTGTATAGGAAAGGGCCCAGCTGGCTCCTTACCTTTAACTGTGACTTCTTGTTCTTGCTTTGAAAGTGGAGGTAGTCGGCATTCCCAAATTGCCTGAAATATTCTAAGGCAAAAAGCCTCATGGGGACATACCTTGGCAACCTAAAAGGCTTCAACTCACAGCCATATACTCTGATGACTGTATGGTCTTGGTAGAGGTACCAATTACCAAAGCTGTAGGTTTTGTTCAGGTGGAGAATTCTCCTCATGTCATCAGTTAACCTTGGAGGAGGAACACCATGCAATACTGTCATGGCTGGATGAATGAATAAGTCTATGAACTCGGAGTATGTGTATGGTGAAACAGAGGCACAATGAAAAACAGAGGTCCAAAACACAACTGACCTTGGATTCCCCTGGGCATTGACTTGCTTCAAGGGAATAGAGAAGCTGGCTGGCTGATAAAACAAGAATAGGTGGTATATGTATGAAGTATACCTGAACAGTCTTTCCCTCTTCAAGTTCATGAGCTGGTCATGGATCTTATCTGCAATGTATGTGGCATAATCATAATGTACAGCTGGGGGCTTACCAGGAGAGAATATAGACAGCATTGCCATTATGATTTCATCCACATCCTCCAGTCCCTTGAACCCTAGGACATAGCTGATCAAATCCACTAGCATTCTGCCCAATTCATTCAAGTACTGATATCCAATAGGAGGAGTTCTGATGGCTTCAGACCCTGGTTGTACAAACAGCTGGTTGATTTTGATGGTCTGGTCATTTGACAACTTATTCTCCTTCTTTATCAAGTTCTGCATGTGGAGGGGGGTCAATGGCTTTGCAGTGTGGAAGTGCAGCATCTCATTTATGCTTTCTGGGGTGATATGAAACAGAATTGAGCCTGTAGGGCTGAGGACAGCTCTTTGGCCTGGGTCATAGCACTCCTGGCATCTGTAGATCAACTCTGGCATAGGATTTACCTGGGGGAGGTTGTAGATGGGCAAATTTGAGTCCCAAATCCCTAGGATGTCAGCTCCACTAAGGTGTTGGGCTTTCAACTCATTCAGCATCTGAATATTATATTTGGAGCCCAATGGAAACCAGTCTAGCATTTGATAATCCATATCTCCCAGGGCTTTCCATTCTAATTCCTGGTGAGGGGCATTGAGAGGCTTGATGTTCAGTGCTATTGGAGTCTCCATGGTCTATTCAGTTTCTGTCTTGCAGGTGAATTAGTTCAAGTGAGCAGTACAGCACAGAGGTGACTTTTTACAATGCAATTGTGAATTATAGGGACCAGAGGGTGGAGTGGACACACAGCAATTGAAATACTGCTCGAATTATGATTAAAACCAATGCCTGGTCTCCCTCTGTCTTCTATAGCAGGTTTTAAGTAGCTTGACCAACTGCCTCACGTTTGCGCGAGCAGTTTACAGTTTTTTCGACCACAACTCGGGAAATGAAGGCTCGGTCGATGGTTTCAAGGTTGCAATTGTAATTAGAAGTGTTTGCAGAGGAAACCTGTTGGTGAAATAGCGAGTTTCAGTGTTCCTTAAGCGTTCTGAGCAATTTACAGTCAATTTAGGCTTATGGAGGATGAACTATGAGAAATACATGGCTAACCGCGAACAGAGGTCGTAACTGTGGGTGGAATTGATGCTCTGGAGGTCTTCAGGTCGATTCCCACAGGTGGCGCAGTTTAGGACGTAAAATAGTATGCAGAGGAAACAGTAGCAAATGAGCGAAAAGTACAAAAAAACGCGTTTTTTGGCTAAAATATGGACCTTTTGCAACTTGGCGCCTTTTCTGTGATGACGTCAGCATGATGTCATAGGGTGGGGTCAGCCTCGGATGATGTCAGCATGATGTCATCGGATGAGGTGGCGGGCTGCCATTGGCCCACGGGGTAATGAGGTGGCGGGCATGTTGGCACAGATGCGGACAAAAGTGTGATGCGGTGGCAAGCAGGGTGATGACGTGGGGATGACACTGGACCCGCAAACCGGGCGGTGAGTGACCTAACGGTTACGGTTTAGCCCTAGCCGCCACGGTTTCTCGGGGCGGTTATGATACGGCCCCGCATTTGTCAGAGGTTGCTCCGAGAGCCCTCAATGGGCGACGCGTGGCCGCGCCCTGACGTAACGCAACGTCACTTTCTTGGGCGCTAAACCTCTGTCGTGGGGACCGCTCCGATATCCATAAGGACCGTCGGATCTCTTGGATCTGATCCGACGGTGGACGGGGGAATGATATGATCGGGGGATACGAATGCGGGTGGATACTTTTTTATTATTTATTTTTGGGAGCAGCGCCCGGCGGAAACCTTCGGATATGGGTTTTCATAATGTTTTCAATGTATTTCAAAATAAACCAAATGCATGCGCCAACTTTGGTTTAAGCGGCAGAAGCGGGTTTTTTGGTCTTTTGCATAATTTCAAAGGGGTTTCATGGGTAAAGGGGTTTTGTAAGGTTTTTCTGATGGGCAATAAGACAGCCCCAATACTTTGGATGAGAGGATAAAGTGGGTATTTAGGGGTTATATTTGTAAATGAAGTGGGTATAGGGAAAACCAGGTCATTTGTGAGACTCTTTTTAACAAATGAAGCTTTTCAAGGGGCCAAATGAATTCAGAGGAGGGGATTAGGGTTAGGTTCATCAAAGTGACCAGATGCCATTTGATCCCTGACAGAGAACTTATTGGCTATAATGCCAAAAGGAGGGATATTTATACAAATTTTGGGGTTTATACACCATGGTGTTTAATATTAGTAGGGGAGAGGTGATATAGGGATTTATATAGTAAAGTTAGAGTTAATATGGATGGGGGGAATGAAGGGGGAAAACACTGAGTTTGTTTGTGAAACACTTGGTTTAAAGAGTAGATCAAAATGAAAAGATTTTTACACAAGAAATGTGGCTTTTGAATGAACAAGAACCACCATGAAACCATGATCTTCTTCCATGAATCTCAGCTGATGAGGGGATGTTAGTAATGAAATGGAAGGGGGAAGGAGGGAGGTTAGTCATGCTCCTTGCTGTAACTTGATGAAGATGCACACCTTGTCAATTGATTGACTTTACTCTGGTAAACACAGTTAACACATCTGCAATGGTAAAGATAACCTTTCTGCAACCCCAACTACTTACCCAGCTACTTACCTAGCATTTTTTATTTCTTCTTGGAGGGTGCACTTGGACTTGCAGACCCTTACTTGCCTTTTCTTTTCTTTGGCTTTTTCTTTGCTATCTACTTCTACCCTTATTTCTTCCAAGGTCCCAGATTAAGCTGTTGGGAGCCTTTTCTTCTCTACCTGGACTACTTGTCTGCCAAGATTAAACAGTTTGGACAGACTTCCTTCTCTATTCTACAACTGCAATTTAAACCATGGAATGATCCAGATTAAACTGTTGAATCATCCATCAAAATTTGAAGTCCATACCAAGCTATAAACACAGATTGGATTCTTCTTGGAAATATGTGATCTTTGAGTCATCAAAGCAGAGCATATTTGGTCCTTTCATAGCCAATCATGAAATATGAAACCTATTGGTATAGGTAGCTAACAGGAGGAAAAGGAGTGGGAGGAGTGTTGTACTAGGGCCTCCACCCCTGATGAGGTGCATTCCACTGAGGCTATGGCTGAGCGTAGGGGTGAAATGGATGAGTAGTTGGTTGAGCATGATATTGAGATGGATACGACCAAGGAGGGGGTGTGGACCAGGAAGGATGAGCAGGGGGACCCCAAGAAGACAAGGAAGTGGTTTGATAGGGGTCGTAATAGGTCTGGGATGTCCCTTGCATTCGCTGCTGGTAAGGTATGGGTCCATTTGGCCTCCTTTGGTTCATATGATAGAGTGATTCAGTGACTCCTTTGGCACTTTTATATGCAGGTTTAGGTCCAAGCAAGGAAGGGCACTGATTCGTAGGATGGTCTCCTTCACAGACAAAACACACTTCTATGGAGTGCAATGGACATTTGTCCCTAGGGTGATTTCTAGTGCACCTGGGACAAAAGATGGTCAGAGCCCTCTCGGCTTCCTCTTACCTCCTTTGGATCTACAAAGTATCCATTTGCATGGCAAGAAACTGCCTCATCTCACTCTTGAAATCTTCCATTTGACTTGCAAATTCGTTTTTGGATAAGGTACTGCTCCCAACATTTATGCTTGTAGCCAACATTTCTGGGGGTTGTTGTGCAAACACTTTTCTGACTTATCTCTACTCCTACAAAGCATGAAAGGAAATATTTTTCATTGATTTTTGTTTTTTTTTTCTGCTTGTACCTACAAAACTGAAATAGATTGAACTGCAACTAGCTAAAATCTATCTTGCTGAAATGAAAATGTGGAATTGAAATGAAAGCAGGAAAGGACTAATCTATCTTGTTGAAATGAAATTGCAGGAACGAAATGCTAGGCTATGAATTGAAATTGCAGAATCGAAATGCTAATCTATGAAAGCAGGAAATGCTAATCTACTTTTACAGAAATGAAATTGCAGAATGGAAATGAAATAAACTACTTAGCAGAAGGATGTAGTAGAAAATAGAAAAAAAGCAGCAATCACCAATACTCTAACGCTTCCCCAGCAACGGCGCCAAAAGGATGGTGGGCTCCAGTATTACAGCAATAATGCTGCAACTCCTGGGACTCCCTTCTTTACTTTTATCAACCCGGTAGTTCGTAACAAACTTGGAAGTGACGGTGATGTATGCACAAGTACTAGCTCTTGCTGCGACTGTCACTTGATCAACTGGCACAAGTCTGCTAGGAGCTTAAGCCAACTTCTATGAGCTCTTAGAAGAAGCTTTTAACTGTGATGGACGAAAGCTAACTCAAAGGAGGCTAGTTTACTTGCAGAAAGAAGCTGAAAGTGGAAAAGTAATGCAAACCCTAACAAACCCTAGTTTCACCGACTAACCCTACCAGTGCGAGAAAAGATATGAAAGTAGTGAAAATGGATGCCATTGACTTCTAAGAATGTAGAATGCATGTGACTAAGCTACTCTTGCAGTGAAATCCAAAAAGCCACATCTTTTTGTATTTTTGAATAATTTTGTAAAATTATTATGCATGTGCTTAACTGTTTTGACTGTGCAGAGGTTGATTGGCGGAAGGAAATGGTGAGGGTGATTGCAGGAGGTTGGGAAGGTTAGAAGAGGCCTAAGGGGTCCCTCGCACTCTTCCAGAGAGTTTCACAGGGTTCAGATATCAAGAAATTGCTTTCGTGAGCTTCTACAGGAAGTCTGCAGGGGTTCTACAAGATGTTCTGTAATTTCTATAGGATGTTCTATAGGATGTTCCAAAAGGGAATTTTGAAGGGTTGATGGTGGAAGAAAGGTGAAGAAGTGGGTATGGAGGTTGGATGAAGGTGTGAAGAGGTCTATAAATTGGTGAATGAGGCTGAGGAGTGGTTAAGGCAATTGGATTTGTTCGAGGATGGAGGGAGCAATGATGCACAAGAATGTAGAAATTAGGGCAAGGTGAGGGAATGTGGCAAATGAGAGGCAAGAATCTGAGTTAGAGGAAGAATCAGGTTGCATTGATGGGGTAAGGGTAGGGGAGGAGGTATCACAGTTCTCTACACGTTATTTTCCAAAACTAACCAACAAATACTAAGAAAACCAAAGATCTACCTATTTCGACCTAATTTGTCCTAGAAGCCATAAGCATAATGAACAGAAGTTTATTGGCAGCAAATCATATAAAACAACTATGGAAACCAAGCAAGAATAGATCAAAGCATATAATCATAACTGGTACTAACTTTTGCAACTAAGAATCTAACACTAGAAATTGCATGAAGAAGCAATAACAGTGTTTTTATGGCAGGAAGGACACCTTGGTCTCAGCTCATGGTCCCAAGGAGGGAGAGGTGAGATCAAGGGTTGCTTGATGGCATTTTTCAAATATATTTTCTGTTACCAACCTGTTAAATCACTTGAAACATGAAAATCTATTTTAATCATCAAAAGAAACCTAAGTAACAAAACATGATTTTAACCTAAATAATAGATTTTATTCTAAGAACGCAGCAAAGACACATAAAAGTACACAAAGGACGTACTGGGCACTTGGGTTGGGCCCAACCCCAAGAGCTACAGCCTCCTAAGAAAGATTAGAGGTGGTGCAACACTGGATTCATCTTTATTGATAAAAAAAATAATAGTTACATCCCAAAAATTGTCTACAAGAAAAGCTCAAAAATGTGCTGAAATGTAAAGCTAACCTACTGACTAAAATCTAACTAACATCTGACTAACTCCTAACTAAAAAACAACTAAAAAAATGACTAACATCGAATTACAAACTGGCTAACGGAAATGAGGCCCTAAGCCTTCTTATTTATACAAATTGAGGACCCCAACAGTCCTCCTGAACTTTAGGGACTTGGTTTCCAAAACTTGCAGTTAACAACAGTCCTACTTGACTTGCTTGGCTGCTCCTTGTGCTCTGAGTTTTTTTGATGGAGAATTCGAGGTAAGGCCTCATAAATGAAGGGGACACCTTCCTACAAATCCTCTCCCTTGTTCTTCCACGAATTTGGCTACCAAGTGCTCATTTAAACCTTTGATTTTGTCTCAAAATTGACCAAAAATCTGCATAAAGCACACATTAGACTTGTTGGCATAATGACTAATCCAATTCACTCTATTAGCATAAATATAATAAAAATCATGCAATAAACTAATGGGAATGGTGGATTAAGTCGAATTAGGAAGCTGAATGAGCCCATATGATTACTCATTTCTGGGGCTCATCACACTCTAATCTCAATTGGTTATTCCTCCAACAGTTATAACTAGTTTAACTCACTATAACTCAGTTAGACTAAGTTATCTAATTGTGGAGCGATAAAAAGGTGTTTTGTGAACTCATAATTACCTCACATTAATTATCAACCCAGGGACGACTTTTTATTTCAAGAGTGTACTCTGTCTGAGGCGGCTATTTACTTAAGAGTAATGTTTCGCAGTATAGTGCTTAAAACCCACAAGTAAATGAATGCTTGAAACAAAATCTAATTGGAACAGCAAGAAACTAAATCATTCGTTCAAAAAACCATCAATCGAGGATATAGTAGCAATAACTCTTTCCTCTAGAAATTGATGCAAAAGGAATTAGAGCATGGACCATGGATCAGGGAGCGTGGTAGCATTTGCTGAGGCTCACGACAGCCTTGGACCTTCTCTCACACCAAAGCAATAAATGCAAGTAAAAGGAATGGCAAAAAGCAAAATAGAACAGCAAACTGGAAATGGAATAGCAAGTCTAAAATGGAACGGCCGTAAATGGAACAGCAAACTAGAATTAAAGGAAATGAACAGCAAACTTTAATTAATGGAAATCAGCAAAGCCAAAGTAATAGCAATCTTTATTCTAAGAATAAATTGAACATCACAAGGAAATAGAACGGCAGTAAATGAAACAGCAATAATAAAATGAAACAGCAGTAATAAAATGGAACAACAATCCTCAATGAATCTTGGAACAGCAATCCTCATCCGTATGTACATGTTCTATACTACTATAGCAATCTGAGAATAACGAATGATATGATTACGTTTCTGAATGAAGTAATATTGCTTTCAAGTCTCGCAAATACTATTTCATATGAATCTAATGATGATAACATTCATACCAATATCCTGCTATGGAAATAGATGTAATTTCGAATAGATTCACTGTGCGTAATACAGAGACATGAGATAAGGAACTCATTCAGATTCAGATATCAATTATGAAGCATAGTCTATCATATAAAAGATATATCAGATTACTTAAATAATGGAAATAAACAAACCACACACAATTTACCGTATAACAATACAACGGCAAGTGTCCGTCGGAGCTGGGCCCTTGGCTACCAATGGTACATTGCCGTAAGTTACTCCAGATGCAGAGACGAAATGAACACCAAGTCTTTTAAATTAATTGCATTAACAAAAGTGTAACAGAATCAGGTCTCAACGAAACTCAATGATCAGAGTCTGTTCTGAAACTTATCATTACAAAATACAATCGTCCTTCTATCCCCCCTCTCTGATCTTTAGTTTCATTTAAATAGAGAGATCAGAGAGCATAGATAATTACAACATGATTTGTTTTACAAAATTGGATTGATTCTAACCATTTGATCAACAAGAACAAGGCGTATTTGGCTTTGCAGCTAAGATTTGGAGGACGGCCGCAACAGCAAATCTCAGAAAATCGTGCTCAAAGAACCCTGCGTTTCTCCCTGTACAAGCCGAATTTGGGCAAACTGTTCTTCATGAAGATAATTGGGCCCGTTCTGGACAAAACCCATGTTCCGGATTTTCCAAATTCGTCTTCATTTGCTCAGAATCTCAACCACAAAACTGTCACTCCTTAAACCAGCGAATTTCTGAGTTGGCAGATTTAAAAATCAAATCTTCAATCTGGAAGTTACTTTGGAGGCTAAAAATGGTGAATAATGTTATAACCAACTTATTAGCACTATCATTGGTAAAATAATGCATAATCATCAATTTATTAGAAATAAAGGAGAATAAATAATGTAAGAGCATAAATCATCATAAAATGGATTTATTTAATAAATTATAATAAATGACATGATGAAGAATAGTAGAAATGGGTGGAATAAACGTTCACAAGTGACAATAACAATGACATATTAACGACTCTACACACCCCCACACTCAATATGTTGCATGTCCTCATGCAACGAAAACTGAATATATTGCATGTCCTCATGCAACCCAAAGACAAAAATCATGTGTTAACCAAGCAATGAAAATTTGAGAATAAATGAATGCTTCCTTAATTAATGAATATTCAATTTTAGCAATCTCGATGAAGGCATAACAATTTTTACATTGACATTCAACTATATGTATGAAGTTGCAGCAAAATATGACATAGATAACAACAAATTTCATTAACCATTTTCCCAAAAACTACAAACCAGATTTTGTTGAAATGTTGCAAGTAGATTTGTAATATATGAATGCTTCTATGATCCAAAAATCAGATCGTTTTGATGCATGGATCATGAGATATAAACAAAATGGCTGTAGGTGAGAGTGCATGATCTCTGAAATTTTATGAACCAATATTTCTTGAAATTGTGTGGATTTGTATTAATGATACGTATGTGTTTTCCAAAAATTACAAAGATTGAGTTCATAGTTTTTTAAAAAAATATGTGGAAATCAATTTCTACACTGTGTAAAAATGAAATTGTATGCCTTAAATAAGGAAGAAAGTAGAAAACATCCATCATGCATAGCAATTCCTTCCCCTCTCGGAAAAATTAGCATGTCCTCATGCGATGCTAGAAAACAAAGAGGGGTGGTTGCTACCAGCTGTTGAATTCTATGCTTGGTGTAAAACAACATGAAATAAGGGAGGTGGTGAGAGTGAATAAGAATAGCAATGGAGGATAAAGAATATGAATGGCGTGGTGATAAGAAAGAAATGAATGAAAGGAACACTCGCCCATACTCGAAAATGATATGCTGCTGAAAAAGGGAAAGTGGTAAAGATGTGGAATGAAAGATGACAAATAATGCTCAAAATAGATTTTGATGAAATTCTCCTAAATTCATAATAAATTAGAAAACTATGCGATTTTACCTCAAGTTTTACCTCCAAAAAAATGTGGAATGACATATATGGACTGGCAGTTGTTGAAGCTGATGTAGATAGAGTTGGTGTTTAAAGTGATGCAAAAGGTGGAATCCAGAGAAGCACATCATGTCTGAAGAATTGTTCACGTTCGCGAGCCTCTACTGTGAAGTGCAATAGTGTGGTCATGCTACGAATAGAATTTTGCTCATACTTGTTGTTCTCCTGTAAACAAAGCACTATTTTGCATACAATGTGCTTGAATCCATAGTGTTAGCGTTGAATAGCAACAGACAAGATGCATGCAAAATTGCAATTAGAAAAACTTATGTAGACATGCAATACTAATATGTTGTCAAATCAACAAAGTGCAGTAATCATATCGCATGCAATCCCATAATGCATACATTCCCCCCTCCAATTGGAAAATGGGTTCCATAACCATAAAGCATATGAAAGGGGTGGTGCTGACGGCAAGGCAATGGAATGAACAATAGATCAGTAAGGGAGGCAAAGTACACTTATGAATGATAGGACGGTGAAAATTATGGTTATATTGAGAGCAAAGTGTGTAAAGATAGTTATGAATAAGAGATAGGATGCTTTGGAGTGATGATAGTTTATGCAAAACAAAAAAGGACAACAATATGTTAAAAAGATGCTTTGCTGACGGTATTCTAGCTGAAAATGATGTGATTGATCATAAAACAATTTCTCATGCATAAAGGTTCAAACATGGGAAAAGTTAAGGAAATAACTTCTCTGATAAAAAGAAAATAAGAAAAAGGGTATTATAATAATAATTGACAAAAAGATATAACTTCAATACCATAAGCAGAGCCGCTGCTGCCAGCAGGCGTCCATAGCCCCGACATGGTTGCTTTTTAACCCATATGAGCCAGGATCCTCAATTTATAAATGGAGAGTTTTAGTATTGTTCTACAGAAGAGATCAGTGTGCTGGCGTGGTAACCAGATAACCACACTGCCATTCACTAGGAGGTAGCAAAAGTGATCAGGCCGGCTCGTGATGAGACCTCCTGTTCCAAGGATAATTTGGCTATCCAATGGATCATAACCCTGGTGTGGTGGCCATAATGGGAATGTCACTTTTTTACAGCCTTATGAACATGGTAGGCTGGCTCGTAATGAGACCCCCTATCCTCCATCTGCGAACAAAATTTTGTTATTATTACATATTTTTATGATAAAAAGAGGGAGGCTCAGTACTCCTTAAGAGCAGGGATGGCGGAAGAAGTTGAAGATGTCAATAGAAAAAAATATACCCATAATCTCATTTATTACAGACAAAGAAGATTATAACCAGGGATGATGGAACCAGCATGGTATTAAGATGATCAATCAATATCATGTTCAACAGAAAACAATGCAGTAAAGTAGTATATAAATAATTGTGTCTCTTTTGAAAAAAATCTGTCATCAAGGAGCTGTCCTGTTAAAGATCATAACGTAAATGATAATACTTGCTTCAAAAGAATCCATAATTCTTGTCCTCATAAAAATAGTGTACTTCATGCCATGAAAGAGAATCAGGAGAATGTGGTTGAGCTGACTATGAATAATCCCACAAGAGAAAGGAAAGGGTTGCCCTCAAAAATATTCCCAAAGTGTTGCTCTTTTGAATGAACAACAAAAACATTCAAAAAGTGGTGTTCCGTGTAGGGAACATCAAAGAAAATGCACACCAAAAAACAAAAATACACACAGAAAACGTGAAAATGCAAATGTCGTTCGAAAAATCACAAATGTTGTTTCTTCTGAGAAAGGAACAGCAGAGACACTCAAATGTTGTTCCTTTTCGCAAAGGATGAGCAAAAAACACACAAGTGTTGTTCCTTTTCGCAAAGGAACAACAAAAACATGCACGTGTTGTTCCTTTTCACAAAGGAACAGCAAAAAACACGCAAGTGCTGTCCATTTCGAAAAGGAACAGCAAAGTCACACAAGTGCTGTTCTATTTCGAAAAGGAACAGCAAAATCACACAAATGTTGTTCCATTTCGAAAAGGAACAGCAAAAACACACAAGTGTTGTTCCTTTTTCGCAAAGGAACAGAAAAAACACGCAAGTGCTGTTCCTTTTGAAAAGGAACAGCAAAATCACACAAATGATGTTCCGTTTCGAAAAGGAACAGAAAAAACACACAAATGCTGTTCCATTTTGAAAAGGAATAGCAAAAACACGCAAGTGCTGTTCCATTTCGAAAAGGAACAGCAAAGTCACACAAGTGCTGTTCCATTTCGAAAAGGAACAGCAAAATCACACAAATGTTGTTCCATTTCGAAAAGGAACAACAAAATCACACAAATGTTGTTCCATTTCGAAAAGGAACAGCAAAAACACACGAATGCTGTTCCATTTCGAAAAGGAACAGCAAAAACACACAAGTGATGTTCCTTTTTCGCAAAGGAACAGCAAAAACACGCAAGTGATGTTCCTTTTGAAAAGGAACAACAAAATCTCACAAATGCTGTTCCATTTCGAAAAGGAACAACAAAAACACACAAATGTTGTTCCATTTCGAAAAGGAACAGCAAAAACACGCAAGTGCTATTCCATTTCGAAAAGGAACAGCAAAATCACACAAATGATGTTCCATTTTGAAAAGGAACAACAAAAATAGCAAAAACACGCAAAGAATGAATTAGTTGTTCACTGCATTGATGCTGAGGATGAGTTGCACTTTGAATGAAGCAACACCTGAAACACAAAATATAAAAGAAATTAGAAAAAAACAACATTTTATTTAAAAAACAATATGTAAATTAAGTTACAACAACTATGATATTATGTAAAAAAATGATCTTTTTGAAAAATGTTTTGGCAGCAAAGAGATGTCATGAATCTTGAAATTGAAATCAATTCTTCATTTGTTCTATTATGAATCCGTTGGGTAATGATTTGGATAAAATTCCTTTGTTTCATAAAAATTTCTTTGAAAAATCACTCGTCCATAAGTTGACCTTCTTTATTTTCCCAGGACCTGCAAAAAAAACGAGTGTCTACCTGCAATAAAACATTCAATCATGGAGAAAGAGAGGTGCGCGGGCTCCCCTAATCCAAGAATTATGCAAAAAACAACAAGTAGTTACTCTGTATAACAAATCCATTGAGAAAATAACAAAGTAAAATTTATATGTCACTTGCGGGAGAGCAGTGGCCAATCATGCTAGCCCGCAGTGTTTTAATCACAACTTCTTTGTTTTTCGTCGAAATCGAGTGATTCCAAAGCCAAATGAGAGCTAATTCAA
This sequence comes from Pinus tabuliformis, assembly GCA_031772625.1. NCBI lineage: Eukaryota > Viridiplantae > Streptophyta > Pinopsida > Pinales > Pinaceae > Pinus > Pinus tabuliformis. The sequence goes on along the minus strand of CM062811.1, from coordinate 918,024,621 downwards.
AGGTTTATCTCCAGTAGAAACAGGTTTTAAAGATTCAATGATATGATATGTCAATTTTAGCTAGAACAACCTGCATAACATAGTCATTTTCGATTACCCGGCTTAGACCAACAGTTGATATTTCAAGCGTAACTTTTTCGTTTGATGTCGGATTCGAATGATTCAAATTGGAAATGAAAATAGATTCATTTATTGATCTCCAATAGAAACAGGTTTTGAAGACAAGAATCATTGATAGGTCAAATACTTTAAGGAACAGCTGGAAAGACATAGTTTTAAGAGTGCTGATTTACGATAGGCAGTCAGTATTTTGATCATAACTTCCCCATACGATATCAAAAATGAGTGATTCAAATTGAATTGTAAACTATATTCATAGGGGAATCTACCATAGAAACAAGCTTTAAAAATTCATTCATTTAGGCCTCCAAAAACTGACTGTCCCAACTCTGTTCCTCAGCTGCCCGCTAGACATCCGGTCAATGTTTTGGCTCTAACTTTTTCGTTTCAAATCCAAATTGAGTGATTCAAATTGGATTGGAAAGTAGACATCAAGGGCTACCTAGGATAGAAACATGTTTTAAAAATATTCACTTTTGGTCCCTCAAAACATGACTGTCCCGACTGTTTTTCTAGAAAGTTCATCAAGCCCGCAAGCCAAAAAAAATGATATTCAAGCATTTTTTCAAATTGGTGATAAAAAATGAAAATGAGTGTTTGTAGAACTTATTATTTCCATTTTAAATCATCTACATACACAAATTATAAAAAAATTATCACCGATGTTGATTTGCATAGCATGTTGCAACAAAAACCCTAGTTTTACATGGAAAAACAAAATGCATTTATTTATTCCCTTATTTATTTTATTTTCTACCCTAACCTATTTTGATTTGAAAATTGAATATGACTACGTATATGAGTACTTCCAATGAAGCCATTTTTTAAATAAGGCTTCATATATACACATACCCAAATTTGAAAAATGCATATTAATGAAAATTAGGGTATGAGAAGTCATCTTCCCTTGAAAAAATGGTATCAAAAATTGTTGAAGCATGGAGTAATGTTGCAAACAAATGATGGAGTGAAACCAATCTTCAATGTATCCTTTATTTTCTTGATTTCACATATCCATCATATCATGAAGTTCTTGAGCTTTTAAAATAGCTTGTTGATGCCTAGTAGAAGAAACCTCATTTTCTTCCATAGCTTCTACAATTTTTGCATTTGAAACATTCTGAATCTCATTGTAGGTTTTCTCTAATAACACATGTGAGATAGAATGGGGGGGAAGGGTGGGTAAATTTGCCAACTCAACATTGTAAGCATGTTGTACTGGTTTATTATGGTGAGGGTGTGGATTAGTTGAGCAGGAAAATGTGTATGGAATGGAGCATTTTGATGATGTGGCTGATTAGGTTGTGTGAATGGTTTTGATGGGCAAGCAAGGTGTTGTGAAAGAGCTGGTGGAGAATATGGAGAATGTGCTTGTGCTACAAGATGAGGGAGAGTAGTCATGCTATCATAAGATGAACCATGCCCAACTTGTAAACAAGATAGGTGGTTATATTGAAATTGACATGGCTGCCCTAACACATTAGCATTCCATAATGGATTATGCAAGTATGACAATGGAGAAAAAGTGTTTTGAACCATACCTGTAGGCCTTGTTGCAGCTTTCTTACCTTTTTGATATGCTACTTCCATCCTAGATAAGGAAGAGTGAGTATTTATGAGATGCTCCTTTCGGTCATGAGGGCAAAACACTTTATCAAATTCTTCATTTTTATGAACCTGCAAAACATCCAATTTTTCATTTAGAGAGTTAATAAAGTCAACTTTAAAATTTTCAAATAAAACATTGATTTCAGCTCTTATGTCTCCTATTCTTGTAGCAGATTTAGAAAATAAGGAACAAACTTCTCTAGAATTCTTACCAGCCTTGGAGATTCCTCTTGAATACCTTATGCACAACTCACAAACATCATCATATGATAACTGAAAAACATCACCTTTTCCTATCAAATTTAAAAGTTCTAAAAATTCATCTTTGATTCCTTTAAGAAGGAGTGTTTTTAAGATCTCTTTTTCCAAATGCTTATGCTTTGATTTTTGAAGGTTATAATGAAATCGATCTACATAGTCCTCCAAAATTTCATCTTCCCCTTGTATCATATAGAAAATATCTTCATTGGCTTTGCAATATTCTTGGTACTTTTTCAAGAATATGTTCTTCATGTCCTCCCATGATTGGATGCAATTCCCACCTAGGCTCATGAACCATCGGAGAGCTGCTCCTTTTAGAGTAAGAGGAAACACTTTGAATCTTTGATCATTTGTACAATAATCATATCCTCTACAAAGTATTTCAAACTCAAACAAAAATGTATGTGGATCTTCATTTGCTAAACCATGAAAATTTGGTAAAGATGGGGGAATTATGTGCATTTGTGTCACTCCTCCTAGATATTTGATAGGAAATTCAAAAGTAGAAATGTGAGCCATTTCTTACCATAGTTTAAGATGTTCTTCATGTGTTTCTTTGAGGCTCCTTCTTCAAATGTTCTTGTCAATCGGTTAGTGGAATGGGTGGTGCTTACATCACCACTTAAGTGAAATCATGTGATTCATTTTTTAAAAAAAATTCTATTTTTCCTAATAATTCACACAAAAATTCAAACATCTATTTCTTCTCTAGGTTCTTTAACAGTCCTGCTGGAAAGCGGACGGGGGAGCAGGGATTTTACATGCTCCGTACGCAGGTTCTTACCTTCCGTTTTTAAGATCCAACTCTTCCCTAGCAGGCAGTCATCAAATTCACACTACTCTTTAGAAATGGCTACACTCTCCCCAGCAACGGCGCCAAAATGTGGAGCGATAAAAAGGTGTTTTGTGAACTCCTAATTACCTCACATTAATTATCAACCTAGGGACGACTTTTTATTTCAAGAGTGTACTCTATCTGAGGCGGCTATTTACTTAAGAGTAATGTTTCGCAGTATAGTGCTTAAAACCCACAAGTAAATGAATGCTTGAAACAAAATCTAATTGGAACAGCAAGAAACTAAATCATTCGTTCAAACAACCATCAATCGAGGATATAGTAGCAATAACTCTTTCCTCTAGAAATTGATGCAAAAGGAATTAGAGCATGGACCATGGATCAGGGAGCGTGGTAGCATTTGCTGAGGCTCACGACAGCCTTGGACCTTCTCTCACACCAAAGCAATAAATGCAAGTAAAAGGAATGGCAAAAAGCAAAATAGAACAGCAAACTCGAAATGGAATAGCAAGTCTAAAATGGAACGGCCGTAAATAGAACAGCAAACTAGAATTAAAGGAAATGAACAACAAACTTTAATTAATGGAAATCAGCAAAGCCAAAGTAATAGCAATCTTTATTCTAAGAATAAATCGAACATCACAAGGAAATAGAACGGCAGTAAATGAAACAGCAATAATAAAATGAAACAGCAGTAATAAAATGGAACAACAATCCTCAATGAATCTTGGAACAGCAATCCTCATCCGTATGTACATGTTCTATACTACTATAGCAATCTGAGAATAACGAATGATATGATTACGTTTCTGAACGAAGTAATATTGCTTTCAAGTCTCGCAAATACTATTTCATATGAATCTAATGATGATAACATTCATACCAATATCCTGCTATGGAAATAGATGTAATTTCGAATAGATTCACTGTGCGTAATACAGAGACATGAGATAAGGAACTCATTCAAATTCAGATATCAATTATGAAGCATAGTCTATCATATAAAAGATATATCAGATTACTTAAATAATGGAAATAAACAAACCACACACAATTTACCGTATAACAATACAACGGCAAGTGTCCGTCGGAGCTGGGCCCTTGGCTACCAATGGTACACTGCCGTAAGTTACTCCAGATGCAGAGACGAAATGAACACCAAGTCTTTTAGATTAATTGCATTAACAAAAGTGTAACAGAATCAGGTCTCAACGAAACTCAATGATCAGAGTCTGTTCTGAAACTTATCATTACAAAATACAATCGTCCTTCCGTCCCCCCTCTCTGATCTTTAGTTTCATTTAAATAGAGAGATCAGAGAGCATAGATAATTACAACATGATTTGTTTTACAAAATTGGATTGATTCTAACCATTTGATCAACAAGAACAAGGCGTATTTGGCTTTGCAGCTAAGATTTGGAGGACGGCCGCAACAACAAATATCAGAAAATCGTGCTCAAAGAACCCTGCGTTTCTCCCTGTAAAAGCCGAATTTGGGCAAACTGTTCATTATGAAGATAATTGGGCCCGTTCTGGACAAAACCCATGTTCCGGATGTTCCAAATTCGTCTTCATTTGCTCAGAATCTCAACCACAAAACTGTCACTCCTTAAACCAACGAATTTCTGAGTTGGCAGATTTAAAAATCAAATCTTCAATCTGGAAGTTACTTTGGAGGCTAAAAATGGTGAATAATGTTATAACCAACTTATTAGCACTATCATTGGTAAAATAATGCATAATCATCAATTTATTAGAAATAAAGGAGAATAAATAATGTAAGAGCATAAATCATCATAAAATGGATTTATTTAATAAATTATAATAAATGACATGATGAAGAATGGTAGAAATGGGTGGAATAAACGTTCACAAGTGACAATAACAATGGAATATTAACGACTCTATACTAATTACAACTCCAATAAACTAAATTTGGACCCCTAAAAATTAGGGACCACTCTACATGACTCCAGATAGACTTCCAACCCAAATTTCCTAAGCTAACTATGTCCACTTAACTTAGTTAAGTATTACAAGTTTCCATGAGAAAATAATTAAAATTTAATTGAAGGAAAAATTGAATTAGAATTTCTACATCCTATTTTTAACATTTCTTCTTGCTATTTTCAGTAGGTAGTAGAAGATTCCACACAATGAAGAGCACTAGAAGAAAATTTCCTCCAAGGGAGGAGGTGAGAGCACATAAAGGGAAGCTATTAGAATTCACAATTATCAACCTCTAGAAATATTAAACGAGTTGAAGAAACCTCACAAAAGGCTTGATGGGTCAATATATTATAGAGAGAAATGGCTTTCTTACTGTTGGGCTGTGAATACGACCACTTTGTAACACTTATTTCATCCATTTTTACTCTTCTTTATCATGTCATTTATTATAATTTATTATATAAATCCATTTTATAATGATTTATGCTCTTATGAATGAATATTATTTATTCTCCTTTATTTCTAATAAATTGATGATTATGCATGATTTTACCAATGATAGTTTTAATTAATTGGTTGTAACACTATTCACCATTTTTAGCCTCTAATACAATTTCCAGATTGAATATTTGATCATTAAATATTCCAACTCAGCAATTCACTGGAATAAGAAGTGACAGTTTTGCGGTTGAGATTCTGGGAAAATGAAGCAGAATCTGAAAAATCTGGAACATTGGTTTTGTCCAAAACGGACCCAATTAACTTTAATTAAGAACGGTTTGCCCAAATTCAACTTGTATTGAGAGAAACACAGGGTTCTTTGAGCATGATTTTCTCAGATTTGCTGTGTGGCCGTTTCCCCAAATCTCGGCTGCAAATCCAAATTCGCCTTGCTTTTATTGAAAGTTGGATGGAAATATATCTTCTTGTTGATCAATTGGTTGGAAAAAATCCAATTTTGTAATAGAAATCATGTAGTAGTTATCTCTATTGTAACTTCTCTCTGATCTCTCTCTATTTAAATGAAAACAAAGATCAGAGAGGGGGAGGGAAAAATGATGGAGAATTGAGAGAGAATTGAGGATTCAGAATTGGAGATTCAAGAATGATGATGGATTATTCATGATATGATAGGAGGAAGAAGGGATTGTTGCATGTTGTAATTCTCAAGCTTTTGCTGTTGTAATGATTTCACAATTTGATGATTAATATATGATTTGGGAGTTGTTGTTCATTTCTCTCGTCTGAAGTAGCCCAACAGCATCCGCTGGCGTCTAAGGACCCAGCCTCGGTGGATTGTGATGCTGCTGTATATTATCTTTTTCGTTTATGTGTGGTTTTTCTTATCATCTTTATTCGGTAATCTGGTATGTTCTATTATTTTACATCACAATTTTGTTATATCTGATTTATGTTCAATTGAGTAATATTGTTCTCTATGACAGGAATGTCGTATTGATTCATCTTGACTTGGTAACGCATTGCTACTCTTTTAATCATTAATATAACGTTGCTGATCCTTACAGAATGTATTGTTGTTCAATTACAGTGTATCTGTGTTGTAACACTTATTAATTGGTATTAATGAATTCATCTTAGAGATTATATTTTCTTGCAATTGTTGAATCTATAAACATTGTTGTTCCATTCTGAAATACAGTCATATTCTTTATAACTAAGACTGATAATTGGATTACCAAGATCAGATTACTATTAAGGTGTGTTGCGTGTTAAGTTATTGTGCATTTGTATTTGGCTTTCAAGCATTGTTCCATATTCTATCATTAATTAGTTGCCATTCTATTTCCGTGTGTTGTCTGATTTATTCCTAGAGTAAATATTGCTATCTGATTTCCGTAGAACACAATTGTTCCATTTATTCTTGTAGACTAAGGTTTGGTTGCTTATTGAGCTCAGTTGCTGTTACAGTTTCCTAGCTGCTGTTCCATTTCCTGTTATTCGCATTATCTTTACTTTGGTGTGCAGAAGGTCTGAGACTGTAGTGAACATTGACATATGCTGTCTAGTTCCTAGTTTAATGATCCTTCTTTTGAGTGCCTTTTTAATTGCATCAGTTTATAAAGGGATGAGTTACTGTTACTATACCCTTGACTGAAACATTACTTATTTTTCTGAATGAATGATTTAGGCTTCAAGGTGTTTTGCTGTAAGTAGATTTTCTTTCAAGTATTCATTTACTTTTGGATTCTAAGCACTATACTGCAAAACATTACTCTTGAATAAATATCTGCCTCAGACTGAGTACACTCTTGAAATAAAAACTCATCCTTGGATTGACAATTAATGTGAAGGTAATTAGGAGTTAAAAAGACATCTTTTTATCGCTCGACATTTTGGCGCCGTTACCGAGGAGGATGTAGCCATTTTTAAAGAGTAGTGTGCATCTGATGAGTGCCTGTTAGGAAGTAATTGGGTATTAAAAATGGAAGGTAAGAACCTACGTACAAGTGCATTTAAAAGCCCTGCTCCCATGCCCACTTTCCAACAGAATTGTTAAAGAACTTAGGGTAGAAATAAATGTTTGAATTTTTATGTGAATGACTAAAAAAAAAATAGAAATTTTGAAAAACAAATCTCATAATTTCTCTCAAGTGGTGATGTAAGCACCGCCCATTTCACTAACCAATTGACAGGAACATTTGAAGAAGGAGCCTTGAAGAAACACATGAAGAACATCTTCTATTTTGGTAAGAAATGGCTCACATTTCTACTTTTGAATTTCCTATCAAAGATCTAGGAGGAGTGACACAAATGCACATAATTCCCCCATCTTCTCTACCAAATTTTCATGGTTTAGCAAATGAAGATCCAGAGACATTCTTATTTGAGTTCGAAATACTTTGTAGAGGATATGATTATTACACTAACGATCAAAGGTTGAAAGTGTTTCCTCTTACTCTAAAAGGAGAAACTCTCCGATGGTTCATGAGCCTAGGTGGGAATTGCATCCAAACATGGGAGGACATGAAGAACATATTCTTGAAGAAGTACCAAGACTATTGCAAGGCCGATGAAGATATTTCCGATATGATACAATGGGAAGATGAAAGCTTGGAGGACTATGTAGATCGATTTCATTATAACCTTCAAAAATCAAAACATAAGCATTTGGAAAAAGAAATCTTAAAAACACTTCTTCTTAAAGGAATCAAAGATGAATTTTTAGAAATCTTCAATTTGTTAGGAAAAGGTGATGTTTTTCAGTTATCATATGATGATGTTTGTGAGTTGTGCATAAGGTATTCAAGAGGAATCTCCAAGGCTGGTAAGAATCCTAGAGATGTTTGTTCTTTGTTTCCCAAATCTACTACAAGAACAAGAGACATAAGCACTGAAATCAATGCTTTATTTGAAAATTTGAAAGTTGATTTTATTAGCTCTCTAAATGCAAAATTGGATGTTTTGTAGGTTCAAAAAAATCAAGAAATTGAAGAAGTGTTTTTCACTCATAACCGAAAGGAGCATAGCATAGATGGTTGTTCTTCCTTATCTAATTTGGAAGTGGCATATCAAAGAGATGGGGAAGCTGCAACAAGGTCTATAGGTATGGTTCAAAACACTTCCTCTTCATTCTCTTACTTACATAATCAATTTTGGAATACTAATGTGTTAGGGCAGCCATGTCAATCTCAATATAACCACCACCAATCTTGTCTACAAGTTGGGCATGGTTCACCCCATGATTGCATGAATACTCTCCCTCATCTTGTAGCACAAAGATATTCTCCATATTTTTCACCAGCTCTTTCACAACATCCTGCTTGCATATCAAATTCATCCATTCAACCCAATCAACCACATCATCAAAATGCTCCATTCCATGCACAATTTCCTGCTCAACTAATTCAACACCCTCACCACAATAAACCAGTACAACATGCTTACAATGTTGAACTGCAAAATTAACCCACCCTTCCCACCCATTCTATCTCACATGCGCCATTAGAGAAAACTTACAATGAGATTCAGAATGTTTTAAATTCAAAAATTGTAGAAGTTATGGGAAAAGAATGAGATTTCTTTTAGTTTGCATCAACAAGCCATTTTAAAAGCTCAAAAACTTCATGATATGATGGCTATGGGAAATCAAGAAAATAAAAGATATATTGAATATTGGCTTCACTCCATCATTTGTTTGCAACATCACTCCATACCTCAACAATTTTTGACACCATTTTTTTAAGGGAAGTTGGCTTCTCATACCCTAATATCCATTAATATGCATCTTTCAAATTTGGGTATGTGCATACATGAAGCCCTATTTCGAAGATGGATCCACTGGAAGTACTCATATATGTAGTCATATTCATTTTTTAAATCAAAATAGCTTAGTGTAGAAAATAAAATAAATAAGGCCATAAATAAATGCATTTTGTTTTTTATGTAAAACTAGTTGTTTTTGTTGCAACATGCTGTGGAAATCAACATCGGTGATAATTTTTTTTAATTCATTTATGTATATGAATTACAGTGTAAATAATAATCCTACAAACACTCGTATTCATTTTTATCACCAATTTGAAAAAATGCTTCAATATCACATTTTTTAGCTTGCGGGCTTGATGGAATTGTTGAAAAAACAGTCGGGACAGTCATGTTCTGAGGGACCAAAATGAAATATTTTTAAAACCTATTTCTATCCTAAGTATCCCTTGATGTCTACTTTCTAACGCAATTTGAATCACTCAATTTGGATTTGAAACGAAAAGGTTAGAACCAAAACATTAACGGGGTGTCTAGCAGGCAGCTTAGGAACAGAGTTGGAACAGTCAGTTTTTGGAGGCCTAAATGTTTGAATTTTTAAAACCTATTACTACGGTAGATTCCCCTATGAATCTACTTTACAAAGAAATTGAAATCACTCATTTTAGATATCGTATGGGGAAGTTATGATCAAAATACCGACTGTCTATCTTAAATCAGCACCCTTAAAACTATGTCTTTCCGGCTATTCCTTACAGTATTTGACCTATCAATTCTTCTTGTCTTAAAAGCCTGCTTCTATTAAAAATAAATAAATGAATCTACTTTCATTTTCAATTTGAATCATTTGAATCCGACATCAAACGAAGAATCTATGCTTAAAACATTCACTATTGTTCTAAGTAGGGTAATCGAAAATGACTCTGTTATGCAAGTTGTTCTAACTAAAATTGACATATCATATCATTGAATTTTTAAAACCTGTTTCTATTGGAGATACAATTTTAAATGAGCTCTCATCTAGCTTTGAAATCACTCAATTTGGACGAAAAACAAAGAAGTCCTGATTAAAACATTGTTGGTTAGTATGGTTGACCACTGCTCTCCCGCAAGTGACAAATAAATTTTACTTTGTTATTTTCTCCATGGATTTGTTCTACAGAGTAACTACTTGTTAGTTTTTTGCATAATTCTTGGATTAGTGGAGCCCATGCACCTCTCTTTCTCCATGTTTAATGTTTTATTGTAGGTAGATACTTGTTTTTTTTGCAGGTCCTCGGAAAATAAAGAAGGTCAATTTATGGACGAGTGATTCTTGAAAGAAATTTTAATGAAACAATGGAATTTCATCCAACTCATTACCTAATGGATTCATAATAGAAGAAATGAAGAATTGATTTCCATTTGAAGATTCATGTCATGACTTTGCTGCCAAAACATTTTTCGAAGAGATCATTTTTTTGACATAACATCATAGCTGTTGTAACTTAATTTAGTTATTTACATATTGTTTTTAAATAAAATGTTGTTTGTTTTCTGACTTCTCTTATATTTTTTGTTTCAGGTGTTGCTTCATTCAAACTGTAACTCATCCTCAACATCAATACAGTGAACAACTAATTCATTCTTTGCATGCTTTCATTTTATGCTTGTGTATTTTGCTGTTCCCTTTCTTAAGGGACAACATTTGTGTGCAATTTTGTTGTTTCTGTTGTTCCCTTTCCAAAGGGACAACATTTTCGTTTTGTTCTTCCTTTTTCAAAAGAACGACACCTTTTGTTTCAGCTTTTCCTTTTTCACTTTCATTTTGCTGTTCCTTTGTCACAGTTCATTTTGGTGTTCCTTTTCCAAAGGAACTGCATTTGCGTTTTTGTTGTTCCTTTTCCAAAGGAGCGGCACTTTTAGTTTCTGCTATTCCTTTTCCAAATGAACGGCATTTGCATTTCTACTGTTCCTTTTCCAAAGGAATGACACTTTTAGTTTCTGCTGTTCCTTTTCCAAAGGAACGTCATTTGCATTTTCTACTGTTCCTTTTCCAAATGAATGACACTTTCGGTTTCTGTTGTTCCTTACGACACTTTCGGTTTCTGCTATTCCTTTTTCAAAGGAACATCACTTGTATTTTTTTGCCCTTCCTTTTTCAAACGACACACTTTTTCACATGCATTTTTTTGTTGTTCCCTATAGGGAACAACACCTTTTTCGTGTGTATTTTTTATTTTTGGTGTGCATTTCCTTTGAGGTTCCCTACAAGGAACACCACTTTTTTTGAGTGTTTTTGTTGTTCCTTTAAAAGAGCAACACTTTGGGAGTATTTTCAAGAGCAACCCTTTCTTCCTCTTGTGGGATTATTCCTAATTTGTCTCAACCACATTTTATTGATTCCATTTCATGGAATGAAGTACACTACTTTTATAAGGACAAGAATTATGGATTCTATTGAAGTGATTTAATATCATTCACGTTATGATCTTTAACAGGACAACTTCTTGATGATACCTTATTTTCAAAAGGGACACAATTATTTATATACTACTTTACTGCATTGTTTTCTGATGTACATGATATTGATTGATCATCTTAATACCATGCCGATTCCATCCTCCCTGATTATAATCTTCTGTGTCTGTAATAAATGAGATTATGGGTATATTTTTTTCTATTGACATGTTCAACTTCTTCCACCATCCCTACTCTTAAGGAGTACTGAGCCTCCCTCTTTTTATCATAAAAATGTGTAATAACAAAAAAAAAATTGTTCGCAGATAGAGGATAGGGGGTCTCATTATGAGCCAGCCTACCATGCTCATAAAGCTGTAACAAAGTGACATTCCCATTATGGCCACCACACCAGGGTTATGATCCATTGGATAGCCAAATTATCCTTGGAACAGGAAGTCTCATCACGAGCCGGCCTGATCACTTTTGCTAGATTCCAGTGAATGACAGTGTGGTTATCTGGTTACCACGCCAGCACACTAATCTCTTCTGCAGAACATCATTGTAACTCTCCATTTATAAATTGAGGATCCTGGCTCATACAGGTTAAAAAGCAACCCTGCTGAGGCTATGGACGCCTGCTGGTAGCAGAGGCTCTGCTTATGGTATTGAAGTTATATCTTATATTCAATTACTACTATAATACCCTTTTCTTATTTATTATTTTTTCTTTTTATCAGAGAAGTTATTTCCTTAATTTTTTCCCTATTTTGAACCTTTACACATGAGAAATTGTTTTATGATCAATCACATCATTTTCAGCTAGAATACCATCATTAAAGCATCTTTTTGGCATATTGTTGTTCTTTTTCTTTTTTGCATCACTTATCATCAATCCAAAGTGTCCTATCTCTTATTCATAACTATCTTTACACACTTTGCTCTCATTATAACCATAACTCTCGTTGTCCTATCATTGATATGTGTACTCTGCTTCATTTACTATTATATTTATTTCTTGTGCCTTACTGTCAGCATAACGCCTTTCATAAGCTTTATGGTCATGGAATTCCTTTTTCCAATTCGAGGGGGGAATGTATGCATTATGGGATTGCATGCGATATGATTATTGCACTTTGTCATAACTTGTTTATTTGACAATATATTGGTATTGCATGTATACATCAGTTTTTCTGATTGAAATTTTTGCATGCATATTATCTAACACTATGGATTCAAGAACATTGTATGCAAAATAGTGATTTGTTTATAGGAGAACAACAAGTATGGGGAGACACTCTATTCGCAGCATGACCACACTATTGCACCTAACCGAAGAGGCTCGCGAATGTGAACAATTGTTCAGACATGATGTGCTTGCCTGGATTCCACCAACTCTGCCTACATCAGTTTCAACAAATGCTAGTACATATATGTCATTCCACATTTTTCTTTTTGGAGGTAAAATAGCATAATTTTCTGATTTATTACAAATTGAGGAGAACTTCATAAAAATCCATTTTGAGCATTATTTATCATCCTTCAGTCCACATCTGTACCACTTCCCATTTTTCAATGGCATATCATCTTTCAGTTTGGGGGAGTGTTGCTTTCATTCATTTCTTTCTTATGGCCATGTCATTCATATTCTTTATCATCTATTGCTATCTTATTCCTTCTCAACGCCTCCCTTATTCCATGTTGTTTTACACCAAGCATAGCATTCCACAGCTGGTAGCCACCACCTCAATTTGTTTTCTAGCATTGCATGAGGGTATGCTAATTCTTCAGCGAGGGGGAGGAATTGCTACACATGATGGATGTTTTCTATTTTTTTCTTCATTTAAGGCATACAATTTCATTTTTACACAGTGTAGAAATTGATTTCCACATATTTTTAAAACTATGAACTCAATTCTTGTGATCTCTGGAAAACATAGGCATATTGTTAAAATACACATACCCAGATAATTTCAAGATAAATTGGTTCATAAAATTTCGGAAATCATGCACTCTCACCTACAACCATTTTGTTTATGTCTCATGATCCGTGCATCAAAACGATCTAATTCTTAGATCATATAGGCATTCATATATTACAAATTTACTTGCAACATTTCAACAAAAGCTAGTTTATAGTTTTTGGGAAAATGGTTAATGAAGGTTGCTGTCACTTATGTCATATTTTGCTGCAACTTCATTGTTATGCCTTCATCAAGATTACTAAAATTGAATATTCATTAATTGAGGAAGAATTCATTTGTTCTATGAGCTGAGATGAACAAATTTTTTATTGCCCGGTTAACACATGGGTTTTGTCCTTGGGTTGCATGAGGACATGCAATATATTCAGTTTTTTGTTACATGAGGACATGCAATTTTTCAGTGTGGGGGTGTGTTGGGCCGTGAATATGATCACTTTGTAACACTTATTTCATCCCTTTTTACTCTTCTTTATCATGTCATTTATTATAATTTATTATTTAATTTTATAATGATTTATGCCCTTATGAATGAATATTATTTATTCTCCTTTATTTCTAATAAATTGATGATTATGCATGATTTTATCAATGATAGTTTTAATAAATTGGTTGTAAAACTATTCACCATTTTTAGCCTCTATACAATTTCCAGATTGAAGATATGATCATTAAATATTCCAACTCAGCAATTCGTTGGAATAAGAAGTGACAGTTTTGCGGTTGAGATTCTAGGCAAATGAAGCAGAATCTGGAAAATTCGAAACATGGGTTTTGTCCAGAACGGACCCAATTAATGTTAATGTAGAATGGTTTGCCCAAATTTGACTTGTATTGAGAAAAACGAAGGGTTCTTTGAGCACAAATTTCTTAGATTTGTTGTGTGGTTGTTTCCCCAAATCTCAGCTACAAAGCCAAATTCACCTTGCTCTTGTTGAAAGTTGGATGGAAATATATCTTCTTGTTGATCAATTGGTTGGAAAAAATCAAATTTTGTAATAGAAATCATGTTGTAGTTATCTCTATTGTAACTTCTCTTTGATCTCTCTCTATTTAAATGAAAACAGAGATCAGAGAGGGGGAGGGGAAAATTATGGAAAAATGATGGAGAATTGAGGGAGGATTGAGGATTCAAAATTGGAGATTCAAGAATGATGATGGATTATTCATGATAGGATAGGAGGAAGAAGGGATTGTTGCATGTTGTAATTCTCAAGATTTTGTTGTTCTAATGATTCCACAATTTGATGATTAATATATGATTTGGGAGTTGTTGTTCATTCCTCTCGTCTGAAGTAGCCCAGCAACATTCACTGGTGGCTAAGGGCCCAGCCTCTAGTGGATTGTGCTGCTTCTGTATATTATCTTTTTGGTTTATGCATGGTTTTGCTTATCAGCTTTATTCGGTAATCTGGTATGTTCTATTATTTTACATCACGGTTTTGTTATATATGATTTATGTTCAATTGAGTACTATCATTCTCTATGATAGGAATGTTGTATTGATTCATTTTGACTTGGTAAAGAATTGTTTTTCTTTTAATCATTGATATAATGTTGCTGATCCTTACATAATGTATTGTTGTTCAATTACAGCGTATCCATGTTGTAACACTTATTAATTGGTATTAATGAATTCATCTTAGAGATTATATTTCCTTGCGATTGTTGAATCTATGAATCTTGTTGTTCCATTCTAAAATACAGTCGTATTCTTTATAACTAAGATTGATAATTGGATTACCAAGATCAAATTACTATTAACGTGTGTCGTGTGTTAAGTTATTGTGCATTTGTATTTGGCTTTCAAGGGTTGTTCCATATTCTATCATTAATTAGTTGCCATTCTATTTCCATGCTTTCTGATTTATTCTTAGAGTAAAAATTGCTATCTGATTTCTATAGAACAAGTTTGTTGCATTTGTTCTTGTAGACTAAGGTGTGGTTGCTTATTGCACTCAGTTGCTGTTACAGTTTCCTAGATGTTGTTCCATTTCCTCTTATTCGCATTATATTTGCTTTGGTGTGCAGAAGGTCTGAGATTGTAGTGAACATTGACATATGCTGTCTAGTTCCCAGTTTGATGATCCTTCTTTTGAGTGCCCTTTTAACTACATCAGTTTACAAACGGATGAGTTACTGTTACTATACCCTTTACTGAAACATTGCTTATTTTTCCAAATGAATGATTTAGGCTTCAAGGTATTTTGTTGTAACTAGATTTTCTTTCAAGCTTTCATTTACTTTTGGATTCTAAGCACTATACTGCAAAACATTACTCTTGAATAAATAGTCGCCTCAGACTGAGTACACTCTTGAAATAAAAAGTCGTCCCTGGGTTGAGAATTAATGTCAAGGTAATTAGGAGTTAAAGTGATAGATTTTTATCGCTCGACACTAACAAAAATGAGGAAGCCACCAGAAGCTTTTGGATTGATGAACCTATTGCATTGGGAAGAGAAACTTAGGTACTTGTCAGCATTGATGAACCATTATGAGTTACCTTGGGGCTAAATCTCTAGTGTTTAAATCATTGATGAACCACCAGAAGAGGTGATATTTTTACCTATTAATACCTTATACATTATTGAAACTTCACTTGATTTGGACTTTCTTCTCCTAAAAGTGAGGAGGATGATGTCACCTTAGCGCTTAGGAGTAGTGACATCACCCTAGACCCTGTTTTCCTAGATATTATGAGTAGAGGACATAATAGAATCTTTCAAGATCTAAGTCCTTGGGTGACCTAGCGAGTGTGGCTCGTATAGTGGGGTCATTTGTTACACAACATTATGATTCTATGTATAAGAAAAGGTCGTAACAAAGCCTCGTCAGAAAGCATGTATGCCTAGGTAATCTTGGGAGGGTTCCCCTTGCAACTTAATGGGAAGTAGTTTGAGACTTGCTACAATTCTATGCAGGTGGGTGGCATGGCCAAAAGGGCTCACACGAACACACACACACGCACACACATTATGACATAGGTTAACCTATGTGGACCATGGAAATGGGATGATATGTTACCTAGTATGAATGGGTTGAATAATATTGTTTTTCCATAATGTGGCACATGACTGAGATAACCAAATCGGTGCCACGTGGCATGCATGATGATGTGAAACCACTTAAATTGGCCAAGGATCTAAATGGCCATATCTTTTAATCTGAGATTTGGATTGGAACACAATTTATATCATTTGAAAGGTCTTAAAGAGATGAACACAATGATTTCATCCATTTCTCCTTTAGAGAATGTTAGAAAAACTCATAATGTTTCCAAAACTGTACATTTTAGGTTGGTTCACTTCAATAACTACCTCCTTCTGCCCTTATTTTTAGCTATGGTTAGTATTTGGTATGCTACACCCATGGAAATCTACAAATACAAGTATATAAAATGGACCACTTTAAGATAAGAAAGTATCCAAGAAGCAATAAAGTTCTCAAATATCTTTCATACCTCACGCATAAAGTTGGGTTTCAAGGACCTTCAACACCATCTATTGTTTAGGTATCGTGGTTGTTTGCACAAATACATAGAAATAGAAATGGAATTCCAAGACATCTCCTTACTTAGACCAAAATACCAATATGCTTCCATAATTAAGCAATCATTTAAATAGAAGAGGTGAGACTTTCAATCTACAAATATGAAGTAGTGTAAGGACACCCCAAATATGCATAACAAAGGACAAAACTAGGGTGAAACCCAGACGAAAAACCCACAAAATACACAAGAAAACAATAATAATGGGAATATGAAGAAAGAAATGGGATAGTGGTATGAGTTCCACAATAGATCTACTCATAAAACAAATGAATGTCTCACAAAACAATTATTGGTGATAGAGTTGAAATTTATAGAGTATGACATAGGTTTCGACTCTGAGCTAGACCTTGAAAAGGATAAATAGATCATTGATGCAAAATTGGATGCAACTATTGCTATCACCACGTTCTAGTGAAGTGAGAATGAAGATATGGAGGAAGATGAGCATCTCTTCCACTCAAAAAGGTTGATGAAAGGTGCTTTGCCTCATTTCATTGTCAACAACAGGAGTTAGAAGGACCTCATCTCAATAGAAACCATTAAGTGGTTGGGCCTACCAACAACACCACACTTATAGCTCTACACCATCACATCAATCCACCAAGGGAAATATCTATATATCAGCCAACAATGTTACCAACCCTAAAGCATCAAGCCCTTCAGGGACAAGTTATTGTGTGGTGTTTCTCCCCTTGAAGTTTGTGATGTTTCTGTTAGGCCAATGCTACGTTTGGAAGTGTCATATTGTGTATGATTCCATACCTTGTAATATTATTATACCTTTGAGAATAAAACTATACAACATACTAAAGGTGGTCCCACCTGCTACCATTTATTTGATCTTTTCTAAGAAATGTAGCAATATCATTTCTGAGATGAGGAATTTTTTCTTCCTCCTCGTTTTCTTTGAAAGTAAGGGGAAGATTTTGGACACATCCATGGCCTCCGCACAGGGCTCCTCTATGTAATTTATTTAAGTGGATAAGGTTGTGGAAGAGTACAAAGACGTCTTCTCTTCACCCACAAGGGTACCTTTACACTGTGAGTTCAAGCATTCAATCAATATGACCACAGGCACACCTCTACCTAATGGGCCAATATTTTGTTGATCTCTTATAGAAAACAAGGAAATAAAGTAGCATATCTAGGAGATACTACAAAAAGGGAACATTTGACCAAGTTCCTCACGCTATGGGATCTCAATTGCACTTATGTAGAAGAAGGAAGGGGTTTGGATATTGTTCATTAATTATCGAGCCCTGGAAAGAATCATAGATAAGAATGGTTACTTGATTCCACTGGTTGATGAACTTTTGTACTACCTCAAAGGGGTCAAATACTTTGGAAAGATGGATTTGAAGTACTTTTATCACCATGTTTCTATTAATTTTTCATAGGGATATATTGTTCTTTTCTTTGATAATTGCATTTCTCCATTAACACATTAAGTTCACCCATAAAATCATAACATTATTCATATTTACATCATTATTCATCAACATATGCAACTACGTAGAAAGAAGAATAACATTATCATCAATGTAGCAGAACATAAAGGAACAATAGAAGAAAAACATGCACACATAGAGACACCAAGATTGGTCGGAGACCAGGGAAAAACCCTTATGGGGAAAACCCTTGCAAATCTTCTTTTAATATATTGTCATCAAATGATTCAGGAAAAGAGAGTACGATGATACATATCTTAACAACAACTAGAATATACATGAAATGCACCTAAACATCAAAATTATGATTCAAATAACTGTAATGTACTACCACATCCTATACCCTACTTCCGGATACTTTTGTCACTGAGTGAAATCTTCAAAACACTGAAATCTCATCTTGTAGTCCCAGTTGTAGGGAGGAGGAGTTGTACGAGTGACTAGGATAGACAGGGTCACTCTTTGTGAACTACATGATAGCGACTATGGAAGCTCGATTTCTCCCATACCACTATGTGTTAGTGATTGGGGACCAAACTGACCCAGACTCCCGATTTATCTCATGAAGACTCTATGCCAATGACCAAGGACACAAATTCACTCACATGACCATTGTGTTATAGCATCCAGAGACCCAAATGCTCAGTTCTATCTAGCGACCATGAATTAGAAAACCCTAGTTTAGTGCAAGTGTCATCCAAAAGTTTTAGACCCTTGAGTGAGCTTCCTTCATCATACTCGTGGAAGCCAAGACCGAATAGAAGAGGAAAAGAGAGATTGATGTCTGTCCAATTGAGCTTGAGGTCTCTTCTGTTTATAGGTTTCCATGAGGATCCACTTGACCTATCCATTGGTACATAAGCATAGGGCCGACCTTATCGAAAATATATGTATGAATAAAATAATTCATAACTCAACCTCCTCTTGTCCAAAGGAGGTCATATTTAGGTCGATTTTAGTCCTTTTGGAAAGAGGATCTGGGGCCATCATCATCTCCATAAAATGAGTAGTCCCAAGTGGAAATTTACCACAATTTCATATTTTAATGCTCCCTCTCAACTAGGGAGAATTCCATCTTTCAATATCAAACCATCGATCAACATGACATATGTCCCATCTCAAGTATCTCATCATCCTGGATCATCAATGTACATGTCTTGCTTATTCCCTCTTCTCAATTTTACCTTCTCATATGCTGAATATTATAAAATCTATAAGAAGAAGAATTTTCCACCAGAGGGGAGCTTAAGGTACCATCCTCTCTTCATCGGGTTACAACCCAGAATCCCTATCAATGGACTACTACCTGGAATATCAGCCAACGAGTTACTACCCAGAATATTTGTCAACGACCTACTACCCGAAAATATATCAATGGGTTACTACCCATAAACACCATCAGGCTACTACTAGGAAATATGTGATCAGACTACCACTTATAAATGTCATTAGGTACTACCTAAAATGTCATCGGTCTACTACTTGTAAATCTCATCTGGCTACTACCCAAAAATACCATTAGGCTACTACCTGGAAATGTCATCGGGCTACTACTCGAAGATACCATTAGGTTACTACCTAGAAATTTCATCGGGGAGATTCTACTCAACCAAAAATCTCATGGGGGAGATATGATCCACAAAATGTCATGGATATTCCACTCGATTGTTCGTCACAACAGATCTTATAATACTATATTAAAACTATGATATTCTACACTATTACAGTTTTATTTAATTTCTAGATCTATAAATTTTAATTGTAATTAGTGCATGCATGTACAAGTAAATCCAACAGAAAAGTAGAAAATGAAAAAATAAGCTCACACACACATAATACACAAGATATTATCTTTGGGAAGCCCTTTCTAGAGAAAAACATGTTGGAAGCTGAGGTTGCTTCGCTCTCTTTATCTCTCTAGAAATATGGCTATAGGTACAAAGAAGTAATGCCTGTGGCCCATGGGCTAATACAGTGCATAGATCCTCTTAACTAGAGTTACCAAATAGAATATTCTAGAGTAATATACATCATAAACACGTGGCTGTCCGCTTTTCCATGAATAATGGTGGTAGATGTGGCATCCTCCTGAACTATAGGTGTGAAAATAGGAATGTCAACTTATGAGTGGCATAATGTTTTCCTACTGACTTGGTTTGACATGGTTCTTTTGTAGTTCGAAATATTTTTGTGTGTAGAATAGCATGAAAAGTTGTGTCACTCAAGCGATAATGTTTTACCCCCAAAAAACTTTGTTTGATGCATCAAAACACTCTTGGGAGGTTTCAGACCCCTTTTTCCCTAACTGGGTCTCGTCGGTAAAAATAGTCATGTGAGATAATTCCTCCACTTTTTCCACTCCAAATGCATCAAGATGGATGAGAAACAATATAATGATATAATTTGGATCACACCTCCCCATTTTGGGAGGATTTTGGTCCCCAAAAGAGTTTGCTTGATGAGGTGAGGAAAATTTTCCTCCAGCTTCTCTCCAGTATATCATTTAGCTTTACCTGGAAGTTGTCCCTTCAACCCAATATGCCAAAGGTCATATTGCCCCTGTCTTGTAGTTTCAGGCCTCTTCAACAAAAATTTATCTTCTTTCAACTCTGCCTGAGCATCTAGTGCCAAATCCCCCACTGAAGGTAGGACCTATTCCTCTTCGCGATCTAACATGGAAGGCTCATAGAGTTTCAAATTCTTCACATTTACAACTGAGTAAATGTGCATCTATGATAGTAAATTGATTCGATAGGCATTGTCATCGACATTTTCCAGTATCTCAAAAGGACCATACCTTAGAGCCTTGATTTTCTTACCAGGCCCTTGCAGCCTCACCTTGTTCAACTGTATCCATACTTTGTCTCCCACCTTGAATGATTTATTTGTTATGTGCTAATAATGTATGGCATTATACTTCATATGTGACTTCTGTAGCATTTCCTTTACCTGTAGATGGATCTTCCTGATATCCTCTATAAAATTTTCAGCCCTCAAAGCATCTCTTGTAATGTATTCCTTCATCGTCCTTACTTCCCATATGCAATATCCAAAGGTGATGGTGGAAAATATCCAAAACAAGTTTCAAATCGAGACATTCCTATAGAAGTCTGGACTGCTCTATTATGATAATGTTGTATATATACCCAATTTTCATCCTAGGTCTTTGGATGCTTCTGGTTGTAACCCTCAGAAGCTGCACCAAAGTCCTTTTTACTACTTCTGTCTTTCGATATGTCTGTGGATGGAATGTTGTAGATCTCTTCAACTTCATGTCCATCTTATCCCAAAATTTAGTCCAGAATGCAATCATAAATCTCGTATCCCTATCGAAAATGATGCTCTTTTGTATCCCAACGTGTACCCAGACCTGTCCAAAGAACAATTTTTCTTCTTCTTGTCCATTGATGGTCTTTTTAGAGGGCATTATAACACACATACTTTTGAACATGTCAAATACCATAAACAGGTAGTCATGTCCCTTCCTGGTTGTTGGTAAACCTCCCACAAAGTCCATGGAAATACTTTCCAAAGGATGAGTAGGTACAGGTAAGGGGTGATACATGCCTTGTTTCCTGTTTCTAGGCTTGTTGGTACAACAAAGAATTCATCCTCTTATGAACCTATCTACTTGGTCTTGCATCTTGGGCCAATACACATAGCTATGCAAGTTAGCCACAGTCTTCCCTACACAAAATTTGCCTTGAAACCTTGGAGGTGTGAGCCTCTCTAATCAGCTACAAACACTCAGCTTTAGGAACACATAGTTTATCCAATCTGTAGAGTAACCCATCCTGGAGGTGGTAGTCAACAATGTTGTCGCCATTGTGCACATGACTTTGACACTGCAACTGTTGATACACCTCCTTGATGTCCTCATCTTCTGAATATGCTTCTATGTATGCATCATGGGTGAATGGATCCATGTGCATAAGAGTCCCCAAATATTTTATATTTGATGTGGGTGGCCTTGAAAGCATATCAGCCAACTTGTTTGTGATGCCCTTCTTATACTTGATCACCAAACGAAACTACTATAAAAATCCCATCCACTTGTAATTCTTGGTCTGTTGTAGCTTATTTTAGGCTTACAAGCACTGTAATAGCCAGTGATCCGTGTGGATTATTTTCTCCTTTCCCATTAGATAGTTCTTCCACTTCTTCATAGCTTACATCATGGCATAGAGCTCCTTATCATAGGCAGGGTAGTTAATAACTACTGCATGAAATACTTTAGAATGGTAAAAAACAAGCTTTCCTCCTTCGATCAAGACAACTCCCATAACATACCCACTCGAATCTGTCTCCACTTGAAAGGGTCATTCCAAGTCTGGTAATGCCAGAACTAGTGCTTCGTTTATATTCTTCTTTAACTCATCGAAAGCCTTTTGCTGCCCTTTTCCCCACTGGAAACCCTTTCCACTTGTTGTTATGGTGTGGAGAGGTGTTGTTACCACTCAAAACGAGGCTATGAATTTTCCCAAGTACTGTGCTGCCCAAATGAAACTCCTAACCTCAGTAACATTAGTAGGCACTGTCCATTTCATGATGGCCTCCATCCTGGAAGGATCTCTCTTCAATTATCCTCCACCAATCATATATCCCAAATACACCAAGGACTGCTGCACAAACTCGCACTTCTTGAGATTTGCTAACAGCTAGTGTTTCTTTAATGTTTCGAGCACCTGCGTCAAATGTGAAATATGCTCCTCCAAGGTAACACTATATACTAGTATATCATCCAAATAGATAATAACAAATGAATCTATGAAAGGGCACAATACATCATTCATTAATATCATAAATGTAGTTGGTGCAAAAGTTATGCCACTCAAGCCACAAAACAGTGGCATAACTTTTGCATACGGTCTCTGATTGACATGATTCTTGCATCGTTGGAAAGCTTTCTATGTGTAGAATAGAAATAAAAAGTGTTGCAGTTAAGAAGAAAATTTTTACCCCAAAAAAACGTGGTTTTATTCTTCAAAACACTCCAGGAAGGTTTCAGACCCTGTTTTACCAAACTAGATCCCGTCGATAAAAACGGTCTTTTGAGCTGATTCCTCAAATTTTTCCACTCCAAATGCATCAAGATGTATGACAAACAATAAAATGATCCAATTGAGATTAATATACTACTACAAACCCATATCGAGTAATAGGTGATATAGGGGAGCTACTTCTCAACCCATCCTATTATCTACTAATATTCCCATCAATGACCCTGAATAGTCAAGTCATAGAACACCTACATCATAATCACCTTGGGTTGTACACCCCTAAGTAAGCTATCGACTCATTAGCCAAATGAGGTGTGGTCTCCCAACAAGCCAGACTTGTGGGTATGATTTCAATTTGGGTATACTCTACAAAGACCAAGATAGATGAGCTACTACTCCAACCTTATGGGTAACAGATAGGGGTAACCCCCTATTTTCCAGAGTTCCCTCAACCCCAAGAGCCCTCCATCTCGATTCCTCACCCTGGGAGCTCAGACAGTGTAGCAAGAGTTGGCTCAATGTCCCCGATCAACGTTTCTCTCCTCATACTCATATCATCATACTTGTATTAAGTAATCATAATCTATCAGTAGAGGTTGTCACTTATTTATACACGAAATCAAATCGAGTATCATGTTAGAGCATAAATAATCATAGAAACCATAAAATGATACCATAATAATCCTCCCTCTTAAGTAGGTTCCAACCACAAGCCTAAGCTTGTCTTGCACAACTACATTGTCTCAATTTATGAGAGTATCATGGTCCCAACTATATATATATATATATATATATGGGATTTTTTACCAACTGAATCCCACTCTTTATTATCCCAATGTATTCATGTCATATCCAGATCATGCTCATACAACTCTCTAAGGAGCTTCTTCAATATTCTCATATCTAGCCATGCTAGAAACATCATACTCAACCTTGGTTGTGTCATAGACCTCTCATCATGTCTTATCTCATACTAAGGAAAAACTCAGATGTGCTCATCAATTATCAACATTAGCATCTCCATACAGTCATATATGATAAGAATATCTCAGACGAAGAGTAGATCATATCATGAAAACATCTCGAAGGATTATTGGAGGCAATGGAATGTGTTTGAAGTGGACCAATCATGAACTTATTCAGGTTCTATGCACATCAGATAGACAGATGGATGTTCAAAACAGAACATGAATGCTTCAATCAACTGTCGGATGACATTTGAAGTTCAACAATATCTTTAACTTCAAATTAGAATGTCCAAGGATTTGCATGTCCACTTCTCAATTCTTCTTTAATAGTTTCACATTATATTTTATCTTTTCCCAACTTCAGAAATCGATTCATCATGCCATGATACATCATTACGAGATTCAGAATCCATCTCCCTCTTACTTATATCATTAGAGGCTCTTTATGTAACAATAATAGATCGTTAGTATATAAAAACCAAAATCAAAATCAAAGTCATACCTTAGAACACTTCTAAGGTAAGGCCTGAATCAACACATCATCGAGATTCATCACATACCTATCCATGCAGACATATCTGGATCAGGGGAGATTGCTTCATGCAATGCTCACTGTAACCATAACAATTTACCAAAATATTTACCTTTCATAAATCCTTATTGTGCAATCAAATCTAAATAAGTTCATAAAAGTGTAGAAACTAAATAAATACTAATATCAAAAGTCATCAATATCTTAGTGTCAATTCTATGAACCAGATGACATGTAGGGTTTTCATCAAGTCACGTCATGATCTATCAACATGCCAGTAGGTTGTCATCAACCACACAATATCAATCAAGTCATTCCCATAATACAAGTCATAGGAAGTCACTATGCTCATATATCATTAAGGAAAATCATCAGTCGTCGATTCAAAATAGTAGACATCATGTCTATATCCAAATTTTCTATCATAGAGAGATCTATATTCCAAGGCACATCTCAATAATTGAGTCAGAGATGTAGGTCATCATGAGACATCATACAACTCATATATATCAATCAGCCAAAATATGTCAAACTCTTGTAGCACAAACTTCAAACATAATGACATAACTATATGTATGTCATGGTCACCTACAAAAATTCAAACTTCCCTGCTATCAAATATTTCGTATATCTGCTACTTATATGTAGAACTTCCATACTTCAAGTGAACATCTTGATTTAGAGTTCAGACAAATTCATAAATATTCATATGATCGTAAATAATAGTCAAATCAATGGTCTCTCCCTTCAAGTTAGCATGGGAGCAACATTAGATGCCTGGATGCTACCTAGGCCTTAGCATGTGTGTGCCCAGGGACGAGTATTCCAATTTCTATGCCTGTGTCTGGATCAAAAACCCTAATTTCTATACAAGCTTCAATCTGAGACCTTGCTACAAATCAATAATGTCAGATGCACATACATCATATTCCAACAATACATAATGCAAATAGTAATGAGTAAGAATCTTGAGAAGAGATTCTCCCTCTATCTGGGAATCTACTACATTCGACTTCTTTCATTTCATCAACATGTATTTACTAGAGTCATGCAACAATATATCTGTTAGATCATAAAATCAAACATATATCCATCATGGCCATATCATGCTCACCACATCAACTACTACATCATATCATGACATCAATCTTTCATCAAAGGTTAGATTCACATGATAGGAACAACGTATAGGTGTGACGACATAGTTCAAATATCATGAACACAATATCAAGTCAATCCATCAAGTTAGGGCATTCAGTTTCACCATATGCCATAATTAATATCAAAGACATGACCACGGTAAATAAGAGATCTAGAGTATCAAACTCGTAGTTCTATCATAAAAGTTACCACAGGACCAAGTTAGGTCATTCAATAAAACTTTACGAAAACAACAAGAGTGTCAACATACTTTTATCATACTTATCACAAGAATTATCAATATCAATGAAGTAACCTTCTATAAGAGATCCACCATGTCTTATACATGTCAAGTTTCAAGAGTATAATTTATTAGAGTAGAGGTACTAGCCTTCTTCACAGAATTAGGATCTCCAAGAACAATAGATCTTATTCAAGCACCAAGTTATGCCACTATATTGAAGATCAGTGATAAGTGGCCTTATAGAATCAAGAAGATCAACATGATCAAAATATTCAATACCAAGTTCATCATTTCATCATAAGGAACATAATTCCATATCTCTTTCATATGCAATCATAAGCCATTTGCAAAGGACACATTCTCAACATACCATAAGGCTTACCTAGTCATCCAATGTCATAGATAAAACATAACATTGAAGAAATATACCATTCTATTATAGCAGCTACAACCACCCTCCAAAATTTTTCCTTACCTTCATTTTGGATCCTCTCTACCAACCTTCACAATAGCATGTATTTCTTCGTCAAGTACACAAGCTCCAGTGATTTTCTTGCAGAAATACAACCTTAATGCATTACCCTCACAATATGTTCCTCCGGACTTGGTACAACTACAGGCTGAGAACCTCCTTCAAGAATTTGCACAAATATAGAGGGTAACCAACCTTCCCTCTAGAAATTGAAATCATGTCTGGCAGCTTGCTGGGCCGCAGAACTGTGCAATTCTGCTGAGTAAGATTCACCCGAAAAATTGTGAAATCCTTCCTAGTTGGGTTGCTCAGCCCAGAGTTTGGGAAAATCTAGGCAGCAGTCAGCTGCTCTGCCCAGAAAATAATCTTCTGAGCATCCATCCCAGCTCCTAGCCAGAAATGAGCATTTTCTCCCAGCATTTGAGCAGTCTCTTGCATGTGCAGATGAGTTGACTAGTTCCCTCTGGGACTGAGTAAAACAGACTTGCATGCATGGACTACTTCTCCAAAGGTAGCATGCAAATGTATCCCATTTTTTAGGGATCTATTTGTGGGAGTTGGAGGTTACATGCTAGGATCAGTTCAGAAACCTCCCACCAAGTGTTGCTTTCCTTATATTTGTGGCATCCGCATCACAACCTCGATATTATCAAAACTCATCAACCATACGCTATGGAACTCATTTCTCACATCGACCTTGTAGCTCTGACAACCCAAGTCACATCTAGGAGCTTTCAGCACATTCAACTCAACTGTTTTGGGGTAAGCCCGCTTTCCATGTCTTGTGTCGCATTTCTGGCACTTTTTATGTTTCACTTAATATGGATGTTATCTGCTTGATTTCAATGAGCGCTTTCTATAATTTTCATACACACTAGATTATACAGGCATCATTTTAGTTTTCATTAACATTTCACTATTGTCACATGCATGAAACTCATTTTCATGAACAGTTGCTAATTCAGCGACTCGCCTCACCCACATGCATGTTTTTCATTTTCTAAATATTTCATTCACTATTTAAATGCATGATCATTCACTTATCCTTACACTCAGTATTACCATGCATTCTCATTCACATTCGCTTTCAGTTGCCCATCAGCAAGTCTGGCCAAGCTTGGCCCTGAGTTTGACTTCACTGAGACAACATTGTGCTATTTGAGGAAGGAAGGTTCTGCCTTCCTCTCCAGAAATGCACATTTCTATCTAGGCATTTTCCTCCATGACTATTTTTCACATTTCTGAGGGAGAGTGACTGTTGGCCAAGAAATTTGCGCAATGTAATCCTTGAGCCTGAAATAACTCCTAGCTAGAATTGTGCATTGTGCAATTCCAGCAATCAGTAGCTAGACTGCACTACTTATTTCACAGTATCAGCAGTGATTCAGCCTCCCAGCACCCCAAACTATGCTTTGCGCAATTTTGGCAGTCAGTCTCTTGACCTCCCATCCGAAATTGCATGACCTTCATGATCAGTGACATAGGTATGTTGCAAGTCATTTCTCAAGTTCATTTTGGTTTTCAACTGATAGATTGCTTTCCATGAGTGTTTCCATGTCTCCAGGTATCACAGGTGTTCATCTGCCTCTCAGTAGCACATGTACAATGCTTTCCAAGAGAGCGGAGTCAAAGATACCATTCAGAGCACACTTAGGGATGAAGTCGATCAAGTGTTTAAGAGCTTTCCTACTCACGAAGACATCAAGTTGTTTGTAGACAAATACATCAAGGTATGATGATAGTAACATCACAGGAGCAGCGTCATGAACATCAGTTGAAGGCAACATACTGAATGCAATGAATGCAAGAGGAATTTCGTTGAGAACATGGAGGCAGAATATAGTTGCAAGTTCAAGCAGATCCACTGATGATGAAAGGATCTTTGGGGAATCAAGCTATGAGGTGATGGCGCGATCGCATGAAGATAGAGAATGGAAGAAGGAAAGATTTGCATGTGCTGAAGCAGAAACTCAAGGAAAAAGATGAGTTGCACAAACAAGTGAATGAGTTGCAACAGTAACAGGAACATCAGGGGGCAAAACATCCACTTACAAATGAAACTGCATTCGTACAAGTTATAGATCCATCCCAGTAGCTCGCACAAAGCAGACATGGTTAAAAGTGTTGTTGATCGCATGCAAGGGATTCAACAACATGCATGTCATTGTGTGCACACACGTGATTCAACCCATTTAACACACTCACCAAGGTGAAGACAAGAAGAAAGTCCAACTGGAGCTGACCATGTAGTTGATAGTTGATGTGCATGACGACCAACACACGCTAGAAGATCAACACGGACACTATGAATCAATGTGTTTCTGGTTTGGTTACACCAAGAAGACCATCTGAATGTGATGCGGGAGCATCCAGCTCAGAAATTTCATTGTATTTTAGTTGACTTAGGGGTCTTGTGTTTTTAAATAACTTGGTTTCTTAAGTATTAAATTAATAGGATGTGAGAGTTCGAATGTAGGAGAACATGAGTGATGATGAGTAATTAGTATGGATTGAGATATTGTAAATCTTAGAAAGTAGTTCATGATTTATGGAGGATCCTTACGATTAGTTGAAAGTTGAGATCCTCAAGGGATAAAGAAGAGATTTTAAGAACTAAATGAGGACTAGAATATTCTTAGGATTTAGTTGAGAAGATTGAGGATCTGAACAAAAATTGGTTAACAGAATCCTTTTGTGCATATTTTGTAATCCTCGATTGCTTACAGGGAGAGATAGTGAGAGAGTTAGTAGACAGAAGGGTTGGATTGTGAGCCTACGGGCATTGAAATGAGAAAGGGCAACTAATACAGACCATGTAAAGGCAGATTAGGCCAAAGATAGATTGTAAATAGGTTTTTATTTGTATCTGTACATTTGTTTAATGAATGAGGAAATTGAATTCATTGTGACTGTGTGTGTCATTCCTTTTACGTGATAAGTGATCCGTAAGTGGGAATTTATGGTTTTTGTGTGATAAACCATGATGAATGAATTCAAGTTGAATTTCTGAATGTCTTTCTCTGTGACAAAAGACTTACCATCTAGGTAGAATCTGTGTGATACCGGTTTGGATTTAATAGATGTATGTACTGGTCAAGTAAAGAACGAATTATGAAATCTGGAAGAAGGGAAATAATATAGAGAGTATTATGTATTCCAATTCGAAGTGGTGTTAAGGAAACAAAAGTATAGTTGTGTTGTGGTGAAACACAACCCCCCGTCCCCATTTTTCACTTTTAAATGAAAAATGAGGACCCTTTTAAAAGATCAACTTGATAGTACTACTATAGAAATTGAAAATGAGGAAAGATCTAAATGGGTTCAATTTGTTCTTATTGATCTATATTAATTCGTTTTGACCTCATTCGGATTAGTCATTGTGAAATGTACTTATTTGAAGACTTTTTATTTTTTGTATTTGTTTAATTTTAGGGATCCTTCATTTTCCAACTCCCTTCCTTATTGGCGTTTTCAAAGAATTCTTGACTTCTTGAAGCTTTATCACTTGCCTCATGGTTTTGATCATCTGTTTTGGCACCCCCTTGCTTTCTTTTGCATTCATGGAAAGATTTTCACATTGATCAATTAAACACAAAGAGGAACCTTTGATTGTCACATCACCTCGCATTTGGCATTTGATTGCACTAGTTGGCATTTCTTACACATGACTTAGTGCATCGTTTCACATTCCACATCGATTGTTTATCTCCTTCACTTGGTTTGACATATCCATTAATAAGGTGTAAAAATTAATCTATCATTTTTCCATTTTTTATACACAAGTAAATATAATTTCATAACTTTAATGATTGGTAAAAACATTAGATTAATTATATTTTTCTTTATTTAAAACATAAAAATCCAAAAAACTAAAAACATTTTATTTTATTCTTTTTATATTGTAAATATAAAATTGTAAATAAATTAAAATTCTTTTAAAACCAAAAAAACACAAAATAAATCATATATAAAAAATATCAAGCATAAAATAACGAATTATTAGGTGGATTGATCTTCATAAATAGTCCAATATATAGTGACGTCTTAAATTTCCCATGAAATCCGCTCTTACAACGGAAATTAACAAATATTATGACTACATGTTTGTAATATAGACATGGGTATGTATATTGTGATATGTATGGAGATTTTATAGACAAATTTCATTAAATGCCACTGAAGCTCTTCACGCCAAATAAGTCAAAAAAAACTTTATTGACTTTTGTAAGTGCCAACAAACGCCCACAATGGCAATCACGCATAATCTGTCTGTCAAGATGTGGCGTATATTAATGCAATCGTAACAGTTCCATGAAATCTATATTACTATCTTTATTTGTTTTGTTTTTATTGATATGAAGGTAATTCACATCAATTGCGCAAATTGTGATGCATTAAACTTATTGCCATAAGGTGACGTGCACGTGCTTCCTCTTCAAAACGGCATATCGATTACCGTGTGCACCACCAAATCCGCCAGCCCATTCAATGCGCTCGGAAAACGCCAACCGATATAAGAAATACGTTCAGAGGGAGGAGGACTCGGGCACTACAGAGGAGGGACTGCTCTACGATTAGTAGGGCGAACCAGATCCACGCAGAAAGGGAGGTCCCAATCACACAGGGGGAGTTCAGTGATCTTTCAATCTGGGCTATTGCACTATTGTATGGCACAAATGGATCGATTATAGAGAGAATAGAGAAGGTTTTGTTGGCTATGTCTAATTGCTTTGTACTATTGCAGGCGGTAATATCATAGTTTTGAAATTCTCGAACTCTGTATATTTTGTAATAAACTTTGGCACTGTTTAAATGAATTTCCATTCATGTGTACTATTACTTGAATGTTGAATTTTTATTTTTATTTTTGTCCAAGTTTTGTAATTGATTTCGATTTTTATTCTAAATAATATTTCTTGTTGATATTTAACATTATTGTTGGTTCAATTTTGATATGTTATTGAAGCTTTAAGGAGCTATCTCCAAGAAGCAAAACATCTATAATGAATTCATTGAAGTGTATATGAGATAAATGATAACTATTTATCATTTAATCGCAAATGTATTTTGCTTTTTATTCCATTAATTAATATGAACTATTTCTTTTGGTTAATGGAAATCACATGGTGAATTCGCTCATAAACCATTATGTCCCCTGTTTTATTTCATTTTCCCTCGGATTAAGAGAGGGCTATCCCATTCTACTTCGAGATAGGATTTTTGTCTTAAATTAGCTTTGTATTTATAAATTAATTAAGTCCTCTTTCTTTAGAGGAAAACATCCTAGTCCTTAGTGGCATGATTTAGCCTTTAGATCAATCAAACTTCTTGAGTGATTTTTTTTTTTTTTTCAAAACACTAAAAAAATCAATCATGAGTATTAATGTAATATAGTGTATACTAATTCATTTAATAATAACAATTAACATTAGAAGTCATTTTTTTTTTCTTTTTAGAGTTACCCTTAACATACTAATTACTCATTAATTTGTAACATTTACTTTCAATAAATAACAATAACTTAAGGTAATTATAATAGTTTTAACTTTAATATGGTAGTATAAGTTAACTAAGATTTTATTAATCGTTTAGTTAGAATAATAATATTATTATTTAGTTAAAACTTTCATCTTATAGGTTACCATAGATTTCTTAGAATTAACTTTTAGCATACTAATTATTAATTAATATTTAATATTTAATAATAACCTAATATAATTAGAATAATTATGGTAATGTAATTAACTAGATCTTAACAAATGTTTTTACATTATTAACATTCGTTTTATAGTTTATCTTAGATATATTATAATCTCATAATAAACTAGATTAAATATTTATGATTATTATTAGAACTATATTAGTGATATTTAGGAATATATTATAGTTTAAAGTATGTAGTATAGTTAGTTAATTAGCATAATAACATAGGATATATTAGTTTAGTTTTGACATATGAGATAAATAGGAGTACTTTAATACTTAACATAAACACTTTAACAATAGTGTAACATTATCATAGTGTCATTTAGGATTAATAATTAATACTAACTTAATACTATAAAGTCAGTCACGTTAGAATAGTTACACTAATTGTAAGTCATAACTTAGTCGTGGCTTAGCTGAGCCCCAAATCAGCTTAAGAATCACTTTCTTGCCTAATCAGCAAGAGAGCTGATCTGATGTCTCTTCTCCATTGATGAATAAAAGTCATATTTTAAGTCATCGGAGATTAAGAGAAGGTAATTGTGTTAACACCCAGGTTGTTCCCTATGACTCCCAAGGGAATACGGCCGGGGTAACCACTAACCAGTCTTTGGATTTCAGCTTCTAGCCAAGCTGTAATCAGAGAGGGCTCTCTCTTTAAAGTTTAGCTCTGTTTTGATAGTATTTTAGGCTAGCTATGATGTTCAGGTTTTGTTTTTGAAATGTGTTTGGTGATGATTCCAGTTAATACATATATAGGTATTTACTAGCATGTCTTAGTCCATTGGGCATGGAGTCAGTGGTCCTTTAGTTTGTCTCATACTGTGTAATACCTTAGTGATGCTGCAGAGCCAGGTTTGTGTCTGAGGAAAAACGTTCATAATAGTTTATTAAGTGAGTGTATTCAGTTTATGTAAGGCAATTAAGAATCTCACAAAAAAACTGCTGAAGAAAAGACAGTGGGAATGTCAATCTAGAAGCAATGAAGAATTTCTAGTTAACATTAACACATATAGAATTAATAGACACATGAGCAGTTAAGAATTCATGTATATCGTTAATCCTGAAGACAAACATTCACAGCAGTAAAAATTGAGCACAAGGTGTAATGAAACAAATCCTGTATGGTTTGATAAACATAAGAAAACAAGAAACAGAGATTTGAGAAAAACTTGTTATTTCATCAGACAGCACAGGAATTCTGCATCAGCACATCTAGCATCATCCATACATCAAATACTTCAGGAAATCACTGAGCTGTTCCAGCCCTCTGTATTAGATAAAACTGAAGGTATACAATAGATTCTCCTTGGAGTCAAAAATCACCAACCCCTTATGCGTTACTAAGGGGAGTATTTATACAAAATTTACATGTAAAAAATATCAAGAAGAGGAGTTAATGGCTCATAAATGTTTATGCCAACTCCTGGAGCTTGGTAGCTGAGGAAGTAAAAGCTGTAGTAACTTTTTATTGCTTTAGCTGCCAAAAATAGTCAGAAATTGATGACTTGGTGGGTGTCGAAGTCGGCTGAGGCTAAGCTGTCCAAATATGCGCATTTGCTTATCCTTTAGGCTAGCTGTCATTTGTCTTTATGTTGAGTCACCCTTTGAGCTGCCTTTATTTCTGACTTTGTCATGCTGTTTGTCTTGTAGTGACCTGGAGCTGGCAGTGGCCGAACAACTGAGGCTACCGTGGCAAAATCTGAAGCATCGCTTGCCACCAATCCTCCTTAGGCATTTGATGTCTCTGAATTTTAATTAGGGTCTCATCTGCCTCTGTATACCTATAAAAGTTAGGAGGAGTTTCAAACAGATGATTTACCTCATTTTCAATGAAGAACAGACCTTCAAGTTTTTCATACAAGCTCTGTCCTGTGGGGGGGCCTGTTTGCTCAGATGTACTGCCAGATGCAACAATTTGATTTTCAATAGTGGTTGCCATTCTGTTGGCAAATTGATCTCGAGAGATCAGTCTTCCTGCACCACTTAGGAGGCTGGGCAATCCCTTTGATTGCAGCACTGCCATCTTGACTTTATATTCCTCCACCTCTGCTTGTATCTCATAACACTTCCTCTCCACAGTTTGTACATATTTCCTGAGGGTTAGTACCTTCTTAGCAGTGAGGACAACCTCGGTTCTGTTGGCAATGCCTATTGCTGCCAGTTCCTCCTTTTATTGCCTGTTCAGGAAGTCTATCATCCTGTTGGTCTGTTCTGGCTTGTCTCCCAGTGTTGTCTTGGCCTTGTGGATTTCTGCTTGTGCTTGGCCCATTAAGTCCATCTGTTCATGTATTGTTTTGATTGACCTCCATTGTTGATTGATGGAATGGCCAATTTTGTTCCATAGAATCCTCTTTATGTCGGCTATGGCAGTCTCTAGATTCAGTTCCTTCTCTAAGGCCTTGATCTTGTCTTTTAGGGCCTTTATTTCTCTGCCTTGCTCCGCTACAGTTACCTTTGACTTGTCATATTTGGCATCCAGTTCCGCCAATTTTTCCTTGGCCTTCTTTATTTCATTGGCCTGGAGCTCCATTTCCTTGATGGCCTTAGTCAATTCTTCTACACTTGTGCTGGCATCTGGAGCTGCTGTTGTTCCTGCTGCTTCTATTGTGGGGGCCACTGCTGCCCCTGAAGTTGTTGTTGTTGTTGAAGTAGTTGGAGGGGCTTGGGAAGTGGATTCTCCCTGTTTCTCTTGTAATGCTCCTTCCAACTCTTTCTCCAAATCCCTGATCCTCTGGTCTTGCTACATTAGGAGGTCTAATTGGTCATCAACCTGTTTTTTCTTTTGAAGTTCTGCGGTTTGAGGGTGCTCTGTGGGCTGCAGCTTCAACCTCTTCTTTAATGCATTCAGGTCATCATCTTTCTTCTTCATAAGGGCCTTCACACCCTTTGGATCACTAGGATCATGTCCTAGATCAATGATGATGTCCTCAAGAGACTTTATTCTATTGTCTTTGGCCAAGGAGGACATTCTCTCAAAGTCCAACTGCGTATTGGTGTTTTTTAGGGACTCTTTCAGCTCATGGGCCATGGTTTCCCTCTCCACCAAGGTTGCATAAACCATTTCTCCAGCTTGCTTGTGGAGTTCTATTTGGTCCATGGGATGGATGTCTTTGGCCATGACCTCCTCCCTTGTCTTCACAAAATCTGCAGCTGACTTAGGCTGCGGTATTGTAGGCTTAAAGTGACCGAGGATTATTTTTTCCTCTTTAATGTCATACACAGACATTAGCCTTTCTTGTTGGGCTAGTGTTGCATCTATAAATTGCTTGTAAACCTCAGCCCTCAGCAGATCATTCTGAGATTTTATTTGTTTCAAAGAAGCCTTAGTGCTCTTGGGCTTCTTGCTCTGCTGGGAGGAGGAAGACACCTCCAAACCAAGTTGCAATCCTTGCTCCTGCTGAAAGGAGCTTGTCCCTGTGAGCTGGCTGCCCTCCCTGTTTTTCCTTGAGCTGTCAAGGAATTCTTCAGTGATGTCTTCTACCTCTGGGGAGTCTAGCCTTTGCCTTTTGGCTCCTGGTTGTTGGGAGGATCCACTAATTGGAGTGGACTCTTCTCTATCTCTTTTCATACCCCTTTCTTCATGTGCTGGGGTCTACAAACTAGGAGCAGTCAATGGCTCAGTCTGTGGAGGTGGAGTTTGCATTACTGGAGCTGCTGGTAGCTCCGTTTGTTGAGGGGCAGTCTGCTCTTGCTGCTCTTTTGTTTGCTCCCCTTGTTGGGGATCTTGATGCTGCTCATTTGCAGGGGCAGGCTTTTCTTTCAGTGTTTCCTCCTCTGCCCCCATTATCCCTTTGCCTTTGTCTGCAGCTGGTGTTGCTGTGGAGGGTGCTTGTGTTACTGGTGCAGTCCTTGAGGCCAAGGTCCCTTCTCCTGTTGAATAAGGCCGCTTGAAAGGTACGTGCTGCACAGAGTCTAGGTCAATGGTTTTTTCAAGCTCCTTCATATTCTTTAGCATTGTCTCTTCTTCAGTTAGCTTTTCAACTAGAGTACCCTGCAGCCATTCTTGCTGGTTGGCATATCTCTCAATGTGTGGGTATTGGCAATGCCTATAACCTAGAAGCCTGTATTTGTTTCTCCTGGCAGTAATGAAGCCCTTAGGGTCATAAGGGACCCACCGGAAACTGTATGATAGTTTATATTTGTCCTTGAGTATGAGGTCAGCATCTTCCCATCCTTCTTTTTTGTTCATGATGAAGGGGCCCAACTGGTGTTTGAACTTGAGGTGGGCCTTCTTTTTGGAGGTGTGGAAATGGGTGAGGTCAGACTGAATCAACTGCCTATAATATTCCAAGGCAAATATCCTCATGGGCACATACTTTGGGAGTCTGTAAGGATGGAGCTCACAGCCATAGACTCTGATGACTGTGTGATCCTCATATAGGTAGCAATCACCTATTTTACATTTTTTGGAAAGCTGCAGAGCCGTCTGTATCTCAGTTGACATCTTGGGAGGAGGGGACCTCATCAATAGGCAAGAGACTGGATAGACAAATTGTTCGACAAACTCACAATAGGAATAGGGTGAGTTTGTGACTTTTTGGTAGACAGAGGTCCAGAAGATAACAGACCTTCTTTCCCCTCTATAATCTAGCTTTTTGATATAGCATGGAAACGCCTCAGACTGATAGTACATAAAGAGGTGATAGATATAGGCCGAGTATTTGAAGACCCCCTGCCTATCCACTGCACCCAACTGATCGTGGATTTTGTTAGCAATGAACTTGGCAAAGTTATATTTGCGGGCAGGGGGTTGGCCTGGGCTGTAAACAGCTAGTAATACTAGCATTGTCTCATCTACATGTTCACTGGTTTTGTATCCCAGCACATAAGCAATCATGTCCAGGAGCAATCTGCCTACTTCAGTGAAGTAGACATCCAAATAAGGAGGTGACCCTGCAGGCTGGCACTCAGGTCTCATGAATGTCCTGGTGACCTTTTGAATCTCCTCACTGGTCATCTTGGCACCAGTGTCCAGCAGATAGTTCATGGAGAATGGGATTAGCAGTTCTGTCTGATCAAAATGTAGCATTTTGTTGATGGACTCCGGATTAATGTAGAAGAGGATCCTCCCAGATGGGGTGCTGATGGCTCTGTGCTGCACATCATAGTTTTCAGCACATAGGCGAATGATTTCAGGGAACACATTTATAGAGGGGAGACAATAGTATGGCAGGTTGGACTCCCATATGCCATATGTATCATGACCATTCAGGTAGTCCTCTCTCAACTGCCTGAAGGTCTGCAGAAAGTCCCTGTCTACCACACAGTCTTCAATAAGGTAGTCCTTGTCAGCAAGAGGCAAGGACTGCAAGTCTTTGTTGGGTGGATTTAATGGAGCAACACTGAGAGCTGTGGGTGCAGGGGCAACCATTGTATGTTTTGATTCTGAGTGAGATGAGTGCAATGGTTTGCAAACCTCCTAAGAGCTCAAATGATAGGCCAACTGTGGACAAGGTCTGAAATGTTTCTTTAAAGTGGAAAAGCAGGCTTGCCTCTGCAGATTCTGGTAAATTCACAGGGGTTGTGAATTGCTGGGGGTATGCGAGGTTATGGGAGGTTTACTTAGGAAAGCAGCTGCAGCTGGACTACACCCGGCAAAAGGGAACAATGCCGGGCCCCTCGAGGACAAATTTAGAATCTTGGTCCGCGTTTTAACTGTTTTTAGTGTTAAATTATGGTTCCGGGGTAATGCAGGTTAACTTATCTCACTTTTAGGTAGTAGGCAGAGCTTGTATGGAATTTTGACAAGTGCTTTAATGATGATTTTTACAGAGAAATGGTATGCATGGGCCAAATGGAAGAATTACGGTGAATACCTGGATAAAACGCTTGAAAAACCCGCGGGCCGAACTGTGGAGGCAGAATTGATGAGTTGGTACGGTTGCAAATTTGAATTCGGAGGTCCGGAGGTGCTTTGGCAGTGAATCAGCTACAACGGCTATGTCTTCTTTTGCGCGAAAATGACATAAAAATGGCTTAAACCGTGACTTTAACGATAAATTCGGAAAAAAAAAGGTAATTGGCGCCTTCCCGCCGATGACATCAGCATGACGTCATGGCGGGCCCAGGTACGGGGGTGACGTGGCTGCTGAGGTGTGGGCCAGGGTGGCAGGACACAGTGGCGAGTGGATAAGGTGGCAAGACTACGTGGAGGGCCACACGGCGCGGGGGCGGGGAAGGGCACTACGTCATGATGACGTATGCATGTCGTAAGGGGGAGGTGGTAACGGGATGGTGGTAAGAGGTTTCCCCGCACCACCTTTGGGGAAAGGCGGTATCGGGGAGGGGGGCTCCGAACAACCCTGCCGCCTGCCACGCGTCCCATGTACGGGGTGGAAAACCACTGTTCCCCGGACGCTAAAGGTCGGCAGATCTGACACTGAAAATGCCCGCCCACCGTTGGATCGTGGATGGCAGACGATCGACGGCTGGCGGGCCTTCCGACAGATCGTGCAGGTTGGGGAGGGGGTCCCGCCAGCATATTTAAAGTATTCGTTTAAATAATCTAGGCAGAGAACCTTAGGTTTAGTGCTTTTTGTGGGGTTTTTTGGGGCAAGGTTAATCCAAGGGGGGAAAAGAGGTTTAAGAGTGGGTTTTGAGCAGAGGGAGAGGGTTCTTGTGGAATTTATTGGGCAGAGGTGAGGTGATGGCTTAGGGGGAGGCTGTCACTCCAACCTGAGGTCAGAGCAATCCCATGACAGGGTTGACCATGGTCCCTGGTGGACTAATGTCTCCCTTGACAAACTTATTCAGCTATAGTGCTAAAGGGAGGATATCTATATAATGTTGGGATTTATACACCATAGTGTTATTATAGTAGGGAAAGGGGGACATAGGGGATTTAGATAGTAAAGTTAAGGGTTAATATGGATAAAAAGAGGTGAATGAGGAATGAAATCACTAAGTTTATTTGAAAACCACTTAGTTTTATGGAGTAGATCAAAATGAAAAGAATTTTAGACAAGAAATGTGGCTTTTTAAAGGAATAAGCACCAGCATAAAACCTCAAGTTCTCTTATGAACACAACTGTTGAAGGGATGTTAGTTATGAATGGGAAAAGGGAAAATGGAATGTTAGGCATGCTCCTTTGCTTTGCTGCCATCTGATGGAGAAGAAGAGGTTCTCAATCCATTGATGCTCCTTGGTGAATAGGTTAGCACATTTTCAATTGTAAGGAATGACATTTCTGCAACCCCATCTGCTTACCCATCTATTTGCCTAGCATTTTTTGTTTCTTCATGGAGGGTGCACTTAGAATTGCAGACCCTTATTTGCCTTTTCTTTTCTCTTGGCCTTTTCTTTTGATTTCCTATCTAGAACTACCCTTATTGCTTCCAAGGTCCTAGATTAAGCAGTTGGGAACCTTAATTCTCTACCTAAGCTACTGGCCTGCCAAGATTAAACAGTTTGGACAGACTTCTATCTCTATTCTACAACTGAAAATTTAAAACATGGCATGATCCAGCTTAGGCTGTTGGACCATCCATCAAAATTGAGTACACATCAAGCTATATACACACAGTGTCTTCTCTTGGAAATATGGGATCTTTGCATCATCAAAGCAGAGCATATTTGGAACTTTCTTTGCCAATCATGAAATATGAAACCTATTGGTATAGGTAGCTAACAGACTGGACCTAGTTAAACCAGTGAGAGCCGCTACTCCAAACAAAAAAGGAGCTCCTTTAAGCTCCGGACCGAGTGGTTATCCCCCAATGTTGTTGCAGCGATTTTCGAGGCATCAACAAGTTGCAAGGCAGAGTAAATAAATTAGAAAAGTCTCGACTCACTGTTTCTAAGTGGAGAAAGGAGTTGGAAGAGTTGAACATGGTAACAAGTTGATCTGGAGGTGAGAAGGAAGTATGGTGGAAAAGTGAAGCAAGCCAAAGTGAAATGTGAAATTGTGGAGGTTAGGAGCCTACGGGTGTTTTAATTGAGGTTAAAGCGTCGTACCAATTCGTAGCTGTCGATCACATTTTCAACCATTTATGTCAAAGTCAAATGCGGGGGTTAATTTGTTTTTAACTCATGTGTTAGTTGAAGGGCCGCAGACTATAGAATTTGATAGCCTTTGTATCCAGCAAATATCGGGCCATAAAGATGATCAAACGTTAACCTTAGAATGGACCCGAAAATTTATAGATTGAGGATTTATAATCCTTATCGGCTCTGTAAGCGTGATTAAGTGTCGCGCAAGTTACTTAGCCAATATTGTTGTGAACCAATGGATGCAGCACACTTTGATCAACGGTGTAGAATGAAGTGCGTGTGCAAAAAGGGAAATTCAACGTGGAAGTCAACATGGGACTAGTTGTTGTTCAATCGGTTGTTGTTAAATTGTTGTTCAATTGTTCTTCAATCAGTTGATGTTCAACTGTTTTTCAATCAGTTGTTGTTCAATTGCTGTTCAAGTGACCTCCCGCGTCATTTTTAGGTGAGCCTCGGAAAATGTGCCAAGGCGGTGGAAAAAGTGGAAAGGTAAGGTTAATATGCGCGGGTTTAAGAATTAATCAATGTTTATGAGGGATGAGTAAGATTCCACTAGAGAAGTTAATTAAGGTTTAGACCATTGAATAATATTTGAAACATTTCCGCATGAGGATTTTTTAAGGGGCCTTAAACTTTAATTTATGAAGGTTTGACTAGGCAGGGCAATTGAAATTCCTGGGATAAATGAGATGTATGCATTTTATATGCATACTGTGGGAATTTTCAGTGTAGGTTGGCATCATTTTGGTATCAGAGAAAGAACAAGTAAATGTTTTTGAATAACTCAGAGAAAGAATGAAACAGCGAAAGAAAACTCAACGAAGGAGTAATTGTTGCTGACAGTTAGAGCTTTACCAAGA
The DNA here is from genome assembly GCA_031772625.1 of Pinus tabuliformis. Lineage (NCBI taxonomy): Eukaryota > Viridiplantae > Streptophyta > Pinopsida > Pinales > Pinaceae > Pinus > Pinus tabuliformis. The sequence goes on along the minus strand of CM062811.1, from coordinate 917,983,326 downwards.
AAAAGTTGGGAGATTGAAAGAAAGAATCAGATTCTCAATCTGATTGATAGTAGCCAAATATTGTAAATTTGCACAGTGGAAGCATGAAGATCTGTTGAACTATATTTGCAGGAGTGGTGAGATCCTGAAGACAGGTGATGGTATGCAAGTTTTCTTAATGATTAGCAAAAATTGAATGAGTGAAATTCTGGAGCAGGATTATAATAATTAAACTGTAATAGGGACTTTTGCAAGTTCTTGAAGAGTGGTAGAGTTTGAGGATACAAATGAAGGTTGGATAAAAGAATATTCCATTCAAAGTGCAGGTGAATGGGGGGACAAGATTAGACAAAGATCTTGAGATGAGATGATATGTTTTTATTTTAACTGGTTTGAAGATTGTATTGCATAATTTAGAATGTAAGAAAAGAGGAAATATCTCAACGAAGATTAAGGAAACTCGTAAAAGTTTTTGAAACAAAGAGAATGTGGCAGAACCTAAATGTTCCAACTAAAGATTGGATGAAAAGGATAGTTGTGTTCTTAAAGTGCAGATAATTGAAGCCTAAAAGGAGGAGAGCGAAATGCTCAAGGAGATTCCAGACACAGGACCAATGCTTGCTAAAATACCAAGTCTAGAGGAGAGCATGGTGAAGTAAGTGGCAACAGGGAAGACTCATTGTTGTAGAGGCTTGCGCAACTCATACTGAGTGAGTGAGGAACTCATAAAGATGGAAAGGATGATGACTAGTGACAGTCATAACAGAGGTTCTGAAAGATACCATAGTAGAGGACATAATAAGAAAGATGTGAAGGCAAATGGCATGAGAATGAGTGATGAAAAATATGACAAAGAAATGACTGAGATGGCAGTTCAGCTTGAAGTATTAATGGAGATGTTGTAGAGAAATGAGAAGGACTAGAAATATGGTTATGTCATGATAAATAAAGCAAAGTAGTAGAGGCTACAAGAGAAGAGGAATCAACAAGAGAAGATGCAGTTAATAAAGGATCTGAGGGAGCTTGAATAGATGATATATGTCAAATTGAAGACAGAGAAGATCAAAGGAGTTGAGCTACAACAAAAGGAAAATGTTGGAGAATGTGTTGAAGTTTTGGTATGTGAACTAGAACATGGACCATTACTTTTTGAAACTAATGAAGAGACAGAGGAGTTGAATCATATGAATGATTCAGAGTGGCCAAAAGACTTGATGACTGAAGCATCGAATGCGACCATAAGGTCTTGTGTTTTTACAACTAATGATTTGTGTATGGTTGCAGGTTTAGAAGAAGATAGGCAGTCTTTTAAAGCTATCAAAAAAATGAAAGAATATCTTCTAGAGGACCAATGTTTTGAAGCAGAATATGACAATGAGACTGGAGAAGAAAAAGTTCACTACAGTGAACAAGTGTAGAGAGGCATCATTAAAATAGATGGTGTGGAAAAGAGACTTGCTGACAATCTCAAGGATTCTTTGAGTTTGAATCAGCATACTAATGTGATGATAGAGGAGTTAAAGGAAAGATCAGAGCAACGTATTGAAAGGTTGCTAAAGGAAAAAGAGGTACAAAGGCCTTATATCTTTTATTTTTATAATTGTCTTATGATTGCAGATTTTGTTGCAGAAACTGGAACATATTTGGCACAGGTGGATAGCCAAATGAAAGAAGAAGAGAAAGAACATCTATTGAAAGATGTTAAGGAAGATTTAGCAGAGGAAGAAGGGCCATTTGATGATTGGTAAATAGCAAATGAAGAAATGGGAGATTGTGTAAAATTTCCAAATTTTACTCGAAGTAAAATTATTGAATTATATAGAAAATTAGACCTTCAAAGGAGAAAGATAGAACAACAGAGGATAAATGTTAAGAATAAATTGTTGATGAAGGATGACAAAGAAATTGTCATAAATGACAGTGAGGAAGAAGTTGACAGATAACGTAAACAGAAGTAGAAGATTATCTTGAAAGACAATATGGCAGTAGCTGAAAAGGTGCGAGACAACAGTGAACTAGAGGGTAAGGATGTAAGGGTGGTAGTAAGAATGAGAGTCCAGCAATTAAGAGTTGAAGGAAATCAACAGTCAGAAGATATACTAGACAGAGAGATTGAACTGATAAGAAGAATAATGATAAAGGTGTCTCAGAAGAACACAACAACAGGAAAGCAAAGAAGCATCAGTAAGAGGAAGACATCAGAAGAATGTGAGAGCATAACAAGTGGGAAATTGTAGAATAAGGTATGGAAATTGGGAAAATAGCAACAGACAACAGCAACAACAAAACAACTGAAAGGAAAAGAAATAGATAAAGACATATTACAAAATAAAATCTCAGATCGAGGAGGAATTACAACAACATTGAAGACACATGATCTGAGATCATGAATGTTTTCAACCTTGGGAGTCTGATGTAAGAGCATCTGGCTTAGAAATTTCATTGTAATTTAGTTGACTTAGGGGTCTTATGTTTAAGTATTAAATTAATAGGATGTGAGATTTTTAATTAATTAAATATTGTGTGGATATTTGTAAATGTTCTCGAATGTAGGAGAACATGAGTGATGATGAGTAATTAGTATGGATTGAGATATTGTAAATCTTAGAATGTAGTTGATGATTTATGGAGGATCCTTAGGATTAGTTGAAAGTTGAGATCCTCAAGGGATAAATAAGAGATTTTAGGAACTAAATAAGGACTAGAAGATTTTTAGGATTTAGTTGAGAAGATTGAGGATCTGAATGAAAATTGGTGAACAGAATCCTTCTGTGCATATTTTGTAATCCTCGAAGGCTTAAAGGGAGAGATAGTGAGAGAGTTAGTAGACAAAAGGGTTGGATTGTTAGCCTATGGGCATTGAAATGAGAAAGTGCCACTAATACAGACCATGTAAAGGTAGATCAGGCCAAAGCTAGATTGTAAAAAGGTTTTTATTTGTATCTATACATTTGTTTAATGAATGAGGAAATTGAATTCATTGTGACTATGTGTGTCATTCCTTTTATGTGTTGAGTGATCCATAAGTGGGAATTTACAGTTTTTGTGTGATAAACCATGATGAATTAATTCAAGTTGAATTTTTGAAAGTATTTCAGTGAGACAAAAGACTTATCATCTGGGTAAAATCTGTGTGATTCCACTTTGGATTTAATAGATGTATGTACAGGTCAAGTAAACAACAAATTATGAAATCTGGAAGAAGAAAAATAATATAGAGAGTATTATGTATTCCAATTTGAAGTGGTGTTAAGGAAACATAGGTATAGTTGCAAGCCAGAGAAAGAAATTATAAAAGTCTCAACGCACTGTTTCTAAGAAGATTTATTAGATGTATGTATAGGTCAAGTAAACAATGAATTACGAAATATGGAAGAAGGGAAATAATATAGAGAGTATTATGTATTCCAATTCGAAGTGGTGTTAAGGAAACATATGTATAGTTGCAAGGTAGAGAAAGAAATTAGAAAAGTCTTGACACACTGTTTCTAAGCGGAGAAAGAAGTTGGCAGAGTTGAACTTGGTAACAAGTAGATCTGGAGGTAAGAAGGAAGTTTGGTGGAAAAGTGAAGAAAGCCAAAGTGAAATGCATAATTGTGGAGGTTAGGAGTCTACGGGTGTTTTGATCGGGGTTGAAGCATCGTACTAATTCCTAGTCGTCGATCACATTTTCAACCCATGTGTTAGTTGAAGGGCCACAGACCATAGGATTTGATGGCCTTTGTATCTAGCAGATATCGAGGCATAAAGGTGATTGGACATTAACCTTAGTATGGACCTAAACATTTATAGATTAAGGATTTATAATCCTTATCAGCTCTGTAAGGGTGATTAAGCTTCATGCAAGTTCCCTCGCCAATATTGTTGTGAACCATTGGATCTAGCATGCTTTAATCAACAACGTAAATTGAAGCGCCTGTGGAAAAAGGGAAAGTAAACGTGGAAGCCAACGTGGGATCGATTGCTATTAAATTTCTGTTCAATCAGTTTCTGTTAAATTATTGCTCAATCGGTTGCTGTTCAATTGTTGTCGGTTGTTGTTAAATTGGTTGTTGTTCAATTATTGTTCAATCAGTTTCTATTCAATTGCTACTCAATCAGTTGTTGTTAAATCATTGTTCAATCAGTTGCTATTCAATTGTTGTTCAATTGACCTCCTGCGTCATTTTTAGGTGAGCCTCGGAAAATGTGCCAAGGTGGTGGAAAGAGTGGAAAGGTAAGGTTAATATGTGCAGGTTTAGGAATTAATCAAAATTTATGAGGGTTGAGTAAGATTCGCTGGAGAAGTTAATTCAGGTTTATACCATTGAATAGTATTTAAAACATTTCCATATGAGGATTTATTAAGGGGCCTTAAAACTTAATTTATGAAGGTTTTACTAGGCAGGGTAATTGAAATTCCTGGGATAAATAAGATATATGCATTTTATATGCATATTGTGGGAATTGTTGGCTTAGGCCAGCATCAACATGCTAGTAGACGAGTTGGATGAGGAACCACACAAATGCACCCAGATGAAATGGAGTCAAGAGTTCACTTCAACAAGATGTCACCATGGGGTAAATGCACACCATTACGGATGACCAAGCTTGGCATCAACTCACCACCTTCACCATCCCAAGCATGTTAAAGAGTTGGTCTCACAACAGACCGAGTGCTAGTGATGTCTTGCATGGCTTTCTCTAGCCATTTGTCTCACATGAGCACAAGTCAAGTGGAAGTTCAAGTGTCAATAGTTGGATGTAACAATCATAGAGTAGATGAAGAGTCATGAGGGTAGATGAACTGTCACAAAGGGGAATGTCAAGGGTCACCCCTCCATTTGTTATAAATAAAACCTCATAACTCATTGTAAAGGATTTTGGTCAACCAAGCTTTTGACATGACTACCTTTAGGAGAGCTTGGATAGTATCGTAACGAGCCTTGGCTTCTCCACTGTGCAGAGCTAGTACATCTCTTTGGAGGAGTAGACAGTTGTGGCTATAACATTCCACTATTAGAACTAGTGGTGGACATGGATGTATTGTATGATAGGAACTTACACTTCTTAATATAACAAGAGCCAACACGTTTCATGAATATGATCTATTGTATTCTATGCTATTTGGTTTACTCTAAATGATATACGTATTTTCTTTCTTACACATGCATGCATAGATTATTTTGTATAAGTATGTATGAATCTTACTGAAATGTGTTGTTGGTTTAACCATCACTTTAGATTGCTCGCTAACTTTCCTTCCATGTTGTGATGTATCTTTGCTTTGTGTTCCCTTACAACTCATGTACTATTACATGTCTCCAAGGGGTGCACTCTGTTATAGACATTTTTGGGCCCTACAACACCAAGCATGAAATGTCCATAAACCAAAGGCTCCTAGGTCCCTAAAAGTGTTGTTCTAACCCCTAAAGGAACAAGGTCAACTGATTACAGCTTCTCCCAGAAGTTCCCCATGAAAAACTACTCAGAACTGGTCAAAACTGGATCATTGCACTTGCTCCATGGCCAGAGTGCGATGCATTGCACCTTGTACACACGGGAAGTGCGTTGCATTTCAAAAAGCCCTTCTATGGGGTGCGATGGATGAGAAAAGACAAGTGGTGGAGACAGTTTGCGAGGTGGATGACCATGGAATCTTCCAGAAACTTCTCCTGGGACACTTGCCTCTCAGAATCGCCCAAGGATGAGTAAGAGATCAATGAGATCTCCAAGTGGCATCAAGAACTATCAGAGAGAAGACACTAATCAAAAACCCAGAGATGACTCACACCTTTGCAAATGTCTATAAATAGATCTCTCATCCCAGAGATCCGGGGGTTAGAGGCTGGAATTTTGCATATTGTAAGGAGTTGCTGTTGGTTTTTGAGACAAACATCAGATTGTTGGGTGATCTATGCTTTGTTTGAGGTGAAGAGGGGCTTCTTTGCTGGGAGGTTGATGCTGGGTCAGGAACAACTGGTTGTAACTCCTCCTGGATCTTTTCTTGTTTATCAATAAAAGCTATTTGAGTTTTCCTCCATGCTTTTGTATCATTGATGCTTGTTACATTTGTATGGTCAATTTACATCTAATCCTAGATTGTTTATTATTATAGATCCATGGCTTTGTATAGTGCTATGCTTCTGTAATCTTACAGGTACTTTGTGAAGCTGGACGTGAAAGAGAGCAGGTAGCTGAGGACTATCAAAGAAGAGAGGGATCGAATCAAAGGATTAGCGCAAGACAAAGGTTGGTCTTTCTGTTCCTCTCTATCTATAATTCATAAAGGAAAAACAAGAGTAGCTTTTCTCTGTTTGTTTCTAAGGCAGCTGTCGCACCTTAGTGGGATAGAGCAGTTCTATATAGACACTTTTCCCTGTAACAAAATGGCGACTCCGCTGGGGAGCTAATTAGTTTGTTTGTTTATCATTCTTTGTTGTTTGTTTCATAAACTTACAAGTAGCATTCGAACTACATTTGCCATAACAAATGCAAAGTAGATAATTGTTGCTTCAATCCATCCACTGGATCTGTTTATGATTTAAACAACTAATTCACAAACTATCTGATTGCCCTTGTGATAGCTCTTAGATCCTCCTTAGATCTACCCATGATTGTTGCATTACTGATTGCTTTTTGCTCGGCCAAAACCCAAGAACTGAACTGCAAACTGTGACCCGGAACCCGAACAGAGTCTCGTTTCTGGCCCAACGCAGGTACTATTCAGAGATTCTGAATTTCAGCACACTTCCTGAGTGGACAACCTGTGTTGCATTTCAGATTCTCTGTGTTGCAGGTGCACTGATCAAACTAGCTCTGTGCAGTTGTGGCTTCTGTGGTTCATTCTTTCCAGTTCTATTCCTGAATTTTGCTGCCTGTGATCAGTATATGTTTGTTTGAAACCCCTTTTTCCTTGCTGTTATTCTGCCTCCTTTGTACAAAAGAACTGTAGATGTTTTTTGTGTGTTTGTTGAGTCATTTACAGTCCTCCTTTGCAAAAGTAGCATAATCGTACTGCCATCCTTTGATTTGAAACTGTCGCAAGTGTCGATTTCAATCGTAGGAAAGAGTTTGATTGCTATTGATGGTCGATTATCCTGTTACTATTGCTTTTGGTCTGAATTTGTAATTTTCTAGTGTCAAGAACAAGTATTCATTTCGAAATCGTAAGGTGTTGTAATCATCTCCATTTTTTGATTTTGAAAAGAAACTTGTTTATATTTGTCGCTTGAAAAGAAATTCATATTTGTACATCAAATTTCTTTTTAGCATCCATATATTAAGAAAGTTGGAAACAAATACATGCATGTGCATTTGCATATAGACAGTCTGATTGGCTTGATTTAGGAAAGTGCATTTAGAGTGTGCTCTTTGCTCTTTGTGAAAACATTCTGTCTTTCTTTTCCCTAGTAGCTAGGATTTTCATTGCATAAAAGAGATAAAAAGTTTGTTTATCATCTTAGATTGCATTTTAGGAATTACATCTACATCTTTTGGTGAACCCGAAAGGAAAACTTCATAAACAAGATCAACTTAAAATAAATTCAATGAATCTAACAACGCTTTGGAACTTAACGCACAACATTTAGAAGTCTAGGCTAGAGACGTATTCCGGCGTCGTAAAGCCTGGTAACTGTTGTTCTCACTGATGGTTGGGTGATTCCTCCACTTTGAGACGATAAGTGCTAGTACGGACTTGTGATCCCACGTATCGTCGAGTATATTTTGGGAGACCCCAATAGGCTTAATCCTTTATCCATAGGAAGCTGTGTCTGCCGCCCTATCGATCGCAAAGCACTGAACACAACATTCGGGAAGATTGACTGCCGTATCATAAAAAGTATTCTGCAGTTTTGCGATTGGTTTGGTAATCCCTCTACCTAGATTTCTAGAGCAGTCCCTTTCATTCCTTTTTAGACTCCTTAACGGAAAAGGTCCATCTGAGCACTTGTCACTTCAGGCTCATTAAAAATCGAAGGAGACTAGAGTCATCTTTTGTCTTTTCTCGACTCTTAAAATTTGAAAAAACAAGTTGTGTCAAAGGGTCTAAAATTTATTTTAAATGGAATAATCATCACCTTTCCCTCATTGGTCTTCGAAATTAGCCTCCCTTCATCGCAAGTTCTTGTAGAATCGCTAAGAAATCTTTTGGATAGACTAGATATGTTTGAACAACCGTCGACATCCAGGACTGTGTCATCTGACACAGCAGCAGCAGAACCACCTGCTGCTACTCCAACAATGTTCGCCGATATACCATCTGTCTCGGCAAGTTATCAACAACAAGCCAGAGTCCAATCAGGGACTGTTTTGACGACATGGTCTATTCCTATTCCTTCATCCGGATTATCATCTGGTATTTCTTATGTTGAAAATCAACAAATTGATCCAATGTGTCTTCAAAGGCCAATATACCCTTTAAGTACTGGATTGCCACCACATGGAGGACAGTATGCCTTTTCATTGTCCCCCCCCGGATAACAACCATATGGGAGTTTACAACAAAGTTCAGGTCAAACTGGAATTACATCCAGCGGTTGGGTACCAATACTGCCTTAGCAACCAAGGGTTGTATATTCAATACAACCAGTACACCCTGTGTAGAATATTCCCACTATACCTGCTGTGGTGACTGCGTCGCAAGTACAAGCGCTACCTTTCGTCTATCAACCCCAAGTTTCTCAGGTTGCAATACAACAGCCTCTTGTCTCGACAACTCAATCACAACCTCAGGATAGTGCCTCCTTATCTGGAGCGACTCAGGCTCAAACAAGTACTATGACTCCTCATCTTGGTCAGTCATCCAGTATTGGAAAACAGCAAATGGTCCAACAACCAGGGCTGGTTCAATCTCAACAACCACAATTCCAGCAATCATATCAAGGACCTAAGAAACAAGTCTTTGTAAGTAATGGGCAACCGCATTTCCAAAGCAGTTATCAACAACCATATTATAATGGTTATGCCCATCAACCTTGTCAAAGTTGTCAGCATCAAATACATTATGCTGGTATGCAAAGACCCACTGCTCAGGCGATTCCATCTTATCCTGGGTATGCTTCACCTAACCTGAATCAACAGTTGCCCTTTGTAGCAACTCTGGAATTACCAGGTCTAAACCGACTATTGAATGATCCAATTGCTTATGCCCCTTGGTGGCCAGCGATTCCGCATAAACTTCTGTCAGATATTCCTAAATTTAATGGAAATCCGGGTGAAGACCCATCGAACCATGTGATGACATTTCATCTGTGGTGTTCATCAAACACCTTAAATGATGATTCAATTAGGCTTCACCTTTTCCAGAGGATGTTAACTGGTCCGGCAGCAAAATGGTATATCGAGTTACCCAGAGCTTCGTTTGACAACTTTAGTACCCTAGCCACAACCTTTTTAACCCATTTTCAGTTACCAATAAGGTACGAAACGGGAATAGAACTTCTTACCAATTTCAAACAAACAACGGCCACTCACATATCTGATCATATACATGAGTGGCGATGTCATCGTAGAATGGTAAAAATGTATGTCCCCGATCAGCTCCTAGCTGAATGGTTTATCAAGTCATTACTACCTTCCATCACGAAAGATGTGGAAAAGGGGGGAGTTGTAACAGAAAAGCAAGTTATCGCTCGTGTGCAATATTTGGACTTGATTTACACTCAGTCTGGCATGCTCTACGATAAAATACCTGACGCCCCTAGACCGGAATTCTCAATTCCTCCTCCTCCTAAATCAAACAATGACTCTCATGCTGGCGATGGCGTGATTGGCACAACAGACACAAAATTGACAAAGGCTATATCCAAAAAGGCCCGTAATATTTTAGGGCAAAATGCAAAAGATGAACTTCTTGCCTCGGAGGTAAATGCCGTGTCGACCGACAAGGGCAAACAACTGAAGCAACCAGGGGGCAAGAAGAAAAAGAAAGGGAGAAAAAAGAAGCAGGATGAGTCATCTCCTGAAAAACCTTCTACAAACCCTTATGGGCAAAGGAAACCCCCTGCAGGGTGTCATATATGCGATGAGGATCATTGGACGAGAGATTGTCCACATAAAGCTGAAGTTAAGAAACTCTTTAAGAGTTCAAAAACCTCAGCAATATTGACTGATCTGTTTCCAAACTCGGGAACCAAACTGGTTGCTAATCAAAATGCTTCCCGATCCCAAGTGCTTATGTTGTCTATCTCAGAGCAGCAAAACGATGCTTTGACAAGGAATAAATATTACAGGAATCCATAGCTGTCGAATAACAAGGCTAATGAACAACCTAGTAGTTCGACAACAACTTTGACCGAAGTTGTGCCGCCCATCATTCCTGAACCAATGATAAAGTCGCCAAAAGTAGTAGTACACAAATTTGATATTTTATCCTCGTGCAAAAGTAGCACAAAATTATAATATAGTAGAGGACCTGGCCCAATCACCGTCTGCCATGTTGACACTTGAGGTACCACAAAATTGCCCCTCCCAAAAGCAAGCTTTATTATCAACAATAGGTGGGATTGGCCCAATGGATTCCAATCTTTTGGCCTTTGATCATAAAGGATATGACCCTCAATTACCAGCTCAACCAGCTTTCCTTATTCAAGTGAAAGCCCTCAACAAAACTGTTCATCGAACAATTATTGATAAGGGGGCATCCACATGTATTATGTCGATGAGTTGCTGGAAAATTGTAGGCTCACCACCCTTGTCGCGATCTTCAACAATGTTAAAAGCATTTGATGGACGATCATACACTCCATACGGGATTTTAAGTAACTTGCAAGTTGAACTACGAGGCAAAAAAGTAGAAATTGATGTTGAAGTAATCGACGAAAACCTCGATTACAACATCCTACTGGGAAGGCCCTGGATATATGCCATGGCCGCAGTTGTGTTGACCTACTTTAGGAAGATTGTGTTTCCCTCTCAAGGAGGAATTACAATCGTCGACCAACAAACATTTCTCCCCAACAGTTCACAAGTTACTGGAAGCATTCCAATGATCCATGGAAGTAATCATTCGCTTCAAAATATCGGAGCAGGTCTCCTTAAAGACCCTGCCTTAATGGGTACTTTTGCCCTACCACCTCCGAGTAATCTGGTGGAAGTGGCCACAGTGGGAACCTGCAATATGAAATCTTCTATATCTAATGGATTCAGAAGATTCCTAAACATTTTGTCAGCATGGATCATCGCCATTTTAGAAATATTGTAGCAATCAATTTTCTTGGCTTGGGGGGAAAACCCAAATCAACGCTCATCGAGTGTTTGGATAGATAGGTCTAAGGAATATGGCACCTCTTCTGATCCTTGGTCACATGTACATTCTACAGACGAAGGAATCATTCAATCAATGATGATAGGAGAGGCACCATGGGAAGATTACCACCATCGCTCCCATCTTCCGGATTACCATGAAGATTATTCTAGCAACCTTAATCATCCATCAGTTTTTGATTTTCTATCAAATACTGTAAATTCGGTGGATTCCAAGGACGGTTCTTATCTCGTGTCGACCTCGTTAAAAAATGAAACAAGGAGTCATGAGGATAGTTCTTTTACTGTGTCAACCTCATTAAAAAATGAAACAAATCCCCTTTCCAAATCTCAAAGGTAAACCTTCATTCCAACCACCGAGTTGAATGTAATGAAGCTTGGGGGGCATGCACCTCGATTTGCGTTATTATGCTGGGGGCATGCAAACTTATTCATGAGCAATGTTACTGTAGGGTTCAAGCTCGTTAAAAAATAAACCCACCACGAGCAGTGTTACTGCAGGGTTCAAGCTCGTTAAAAAATAAACCCGCATCGAGCAGTTTTAGCACATAGTTCAAGCTCGTTAAAAAATAAACATAAGACATGAGCAAATGTTTCCACCCGCGTTTAAGCTCGTTAAAAAATGAACTATTCCCCGGTAAATAACCATCGTGAATGTAGTACTTCAGCTATTAAAGCCTTGGTCGTGTTTGCACCGTCACCTCCACTTTTTCATTGGCCGATCATTCACCTCCATTTGATTGTTTACCCATTTTGAGGAACAACTGCGAAGAGTGATTTCACTAGCCATCCTTGTGACACTACCATGATTGGAAAATTCCAAACCTTACCTGGAATCAGCTGCTACCGTTTTATCACTCGTTCCTCAAAAGAAGGGTCTCCTTTAAGCTATTTTCAACTGACTCGTAAAATACGAAAAAGATTGCCAAGCCATTGGCCTCTCCAGCTCGTTAAAGGGACAGGAAGTGCTATCCCTCCTCTAGATTTTAATCTTTTTGGACCTGAGGGATTATTACAAAAAAATATCGAGCACTTGTTTTGTTCGGCTCGTTAAAAGTATTGAAAATCCATCCCTTCTGTATTGTTTTATACTTTTTCGGACTTAAGGGATTAGATGACGAAAAAGGAATTTTGGAGTTACCTTTACATTTCTTTTCAGACTCTCTAAAATTGAAAAGGACCGAGTTATCTTTGTCGTTAAACTCGTTAAAAAGATTAATAGCGACAAACTTGTCTATAGACGAGAACGAGTTTCACTATCACTAGGCTCGTTAAAACATAGCGATGGGTTTGCCCGAAGGGAAAATTATAGAACAAGCATATGTTATCCTCCTAAAGCTTGACAAAAATAAAGAGGTACTCGTCAGCAATGACTGGGGAAAATTGGGAAGAAAACTTGAAGAAACTTTGTTGGTAGCAAGTCGCTCTTGAACATGACACTTCCACTCCGTGTCCGAGTCGGGTTGGGTTGTTTCATTCACCAGTCACATCACCATGGTCACGCCATACCATCCACATTTGGGGTTAATGCTACCAAGCCATCACATCAGTGTCACCGATATGTTCAAGAGAAGTCATTCAAAGAATTCACCTATGTCTCACCCACTACCATACATTATACTCCATTCTTTCATGACCGCCACCCTGAACCTTATATCACCAGATCGTTTTCACCTCCATTAAAATCATCTGCTCCGCTCCGTGTCATTGATGCAAGATTCATTAAGGCTCTCCTATGACAGATCACTTCTTGTCGACGTCAGCTCATTATCCAAGAAGTTGATCTAGGAACACCCCATTCAGTACTTTGAAGCTTGCATGCCTCAATGGCAAGCTTCTCACTTCCGGCGAGAGGTTTACATCAATGGCCTTCGACCGAAAGATTTTGTGTGGTGTTCGATGCCAAGTCCTTTATTCACACCACGTGAATTGTACTGTAGTACCTTGAGGGTCATTATCATTATCGGTGATTCCTCTCGCGCTTGTTAACAGTTTACATCATTGACTGGTAATCAAGCGATGTCTTTCCATGTTCGTCTTCAGAACATTTCTCACATGGATCGACTTGTACTTTGAGTGAAGATCGAATGAAATTGAAGACCCCGGATCTAGTTTCATCGATCCGGGCTGCGATATATATTCAGGTAAATAAATACATTAAATGTACATCATTGCTGCACAGATAATCATCCACTCAAAAGGATGATGGCTCTATTAGAATCATCAGTCTACACTCAGACGATTGTCTGTCCTATGTACATGAAAATGAATTTATAAAGCTGAGCATGGGAATGCCCGCCTCAGCTAGATCATGAAAATATTATGAAGATAATGTATTGTATTATATCTTATTATAGGTCTCCTCCCAACACTAAAATAACTTCGGATCCTCATAATAAAGCATTTCACCCGACATCAAAAGATTAACGACCTCATGCTTTAGGGGGCAAATGTTATAGAAATTTTTGGGCCCTACAACCCGAAGCAAGAAATGTACATAAACCAAAGGCTCCTAAGTCCCTAAAAGTGTTGTTCTAACCCCTAAAGGAACAAGGTCAACTGATTACAGCTTCTCCCAGAAGTTCCCCATGAAAAACTACTCAGAACTGGTCAAAACTAGATCATTTCACTTGCTCCATGGCCAGAGTGTGATGCATTGCACCTTGTACACATGGGAAGTGCATTGCATTGCAAAAATCCCTTCTATGGGGTGCGATGGATGAGAAAAGACAAGTGGCAGAGACAGTTTGCAAGGTGGATGACCATGGAATCTTCTAGAAACTTCTCCTGGGACACTTGCCTCTCAGAATCACCCAAGGATGAGTAAGAGACCAATGAGATCTCCAAGTGGCATCAAGAACTATCAGAGAGAATACACTCATCAAAAACCCAGAGCTGACTCACACCTCTGCAAATATCTATAAATAGATCTCTCATCCCAGAGATCCGGGGGTTAGAGGCTGGAATTTTGCATATTGTAAGGAATTGCTGTTGGTTTTTGAGACAAACATCAGATTGTTGGGTGATCTATGCTTTGTTTGAGGTGAAGAGGGGCTTCTTTGCTGGGAGGTTGATGCTGGGTCAGGAACCACTGGTTGTAACTCCTCTTGGATCTTTTCTTGTTTATCAATAAAAGCTATTTGAGTTTTCCTCCATGCTTTTGTATCATTGATGCTTGTTACATTTGTATGGTCAATTTACATCTGATCCTAGATTGTTTATGATTATGGATCCATGTCTTTGTATAGGGCTATGCTTATGTGATCTTACAGGTACTTTTTGAAGCTGGGTGTGCAAGAGAGCAGGTAGATGAGGACTATCAAAGAAGAGAGGGATCAAATCAAAGGATTAGCAAAAGACAGAGGTTGGTCTTTCTGTTCCTCTCTATCTATAATTCATAAAGGAAAAACAAGAGTAGCTTTTCTCTGTTTGTTTCTAAGGCAACTATCACACCTTAGTGGGATAGAGCAGTTCTATATAGACACTTTTCCCTGTAACACACTCACCTCACCCTCAATGTGTTAGAACCTTTCATGCATCTTCCTTGTCTTACTGGAGCTATCAAACCCTTGCTACCAACATAGTTATCTTACTTGCCTTCGTGTGAAATCGTGGTCAAGGCATTACCATAAGATCCAGTGCTGGGACTCCTGCACCAAATGATCTGAGGTCTAATTGGGACTTATTACCGTGGAGATCGCCTTACATGTTGGCAGATCCAGCACCGTCAACATTTTGGTGCTAGAAGGAGGGCCAGATGACAAGTTGAGTCCTCACATCTATTTTGAATCTCTACACATCTATCATGACTAACTACCGAGTTTCTCTTTTGGAATGCATGTCTTATGGAAATGATTTCACTATCTTGGAAAAGCTCTCAGATAACTTGTCTCATAAAACATATGATGGTGGATGTTACAAAACCTTAGTTAGGCTCACAGTCACAGCCTCATGAAAAAGACATGGATTCTTTGAGGAATACATGAGAAACGTGTTGTTCATCTACATGCTTCAAGGGAACCTAATGCACTGGTGTGCCACACCGCTTGAAAAATCTATTCATTCTCTTGTTCATCTAGTCGTAGAGATAGAATATGCTTTCAATCACTTTGACCATGAAGCACTTGACTAAGAAATTATGAAATTACAAAAAGAATTTGATGAATCCATTGATCTGTTTTACACATGCTTTTGTAATCTTGCATACAATTTCCTGAAGATGAAATTGATTGGGAATTTCTTTATGGAAGATTTGAGTATCTTCTTCACATATTCAAACCCCGCTCAGCATGCTTCGGTGATGGAGTTGTGCAATCACAAGAAGGCATAGTCACTGTCATGAGTGATTGTCCACCTTCACCTCATTAAACAGCTCTACGATCGTGGAGTGATGTGGGAGATCATGCACACCCCTCTGTTGAACTGTCACATACACCCACCCCACTTGCTCTGGATATTTGCGCAAATTTGGCTTGCAAGCATGTTGGTTTTCATGTGGATTCATTCCCTCGACCTTCATCCTCACATTCTATTGATCCTTCTAATTATATTGTCTTTTGTTCTCCCATTCCAGACTCCTCACCCACTATGAACGAGGATCAATTTCTCGATGAAGTTGGTGTTATGCAGCCAACCTACATGATCATTCATGACGAGTGTATGTGGGAATCTAATGAAGAACTTGTTGTGAAGGAT
This sequence comes from Pinus tabuliformis, assembly GCA_031772625.1. Classification (NCBI taxonomy): domain Eukaryota; kingdom Viridiplantae; phylum Streptophyta; class Pinopsida; order Pinales; family Pinaceae; genus Pinus; species Pinus tabuliformis. The sequence continues at coordinate 917,967,405 of CM062811.1, read as the reverse complement.
GAATTCCTTCTAGCCCCACCTCATCCTCTTCATCCTAATATCCCTTTTGATTTTTCCACTACCGATTTCCCTTGTGAAAACCCATTTTTGGATGTATCTACTTCTAATAATTCACAAGACACGTTGGATGTCAATATGTCATTATAGAGTGGAGAGGACACATCTTCCTCAGAAAATATTTCTGATCTATTACCTATCTTTCCTGAAAACATAGAGGGTGAACATATTTGCTTCCCATATGCCCCTCTACCTGATTCATTAAATCATGAGGATGCCAACAAACATCTTGAATTTTCTGATCTTGGTTGTTGTGATCTATTCACTTCCTCATCCGATCACAATGTTGATTCAATCATTGTAAATCTATCTAATAAACTAGTCTACAATGATCTATCTATCAATGAAGTCAAAACCCAATAGAATTTCGAGTCACTTTAGCCCGAGTTGATGGTTATGTCAGGCCCTCACTATCCTGAGGTTGGTTTCATTTCCGGTCAGAAAATTGTTGAAACACTCAAGGCTCCTCATCACTCTCTGCTTTGCATTGAAGATCAACCTAACACCCAGATTTTTCTTCCTCCACTCGAACTACACAATCCCATCACTCATGTGTTGGAGGAATCTTACACAACAAGCATACATGCACAACATAAGTGGTCTACCTTTCTCACATTTTCTTTCATGTCACAGTCAAGAAAATGCATACACTCAACATCTTCATGCAGTGTAGCAAAAGACCATGGCAGCCCCACAGAGTGCATGTCATGTGCTTTCACTCATCTATGTTCTGTGGTCGCTTCTAAACTTGAAGTGTGTTTGTCTTCACTGCTATATCTTTCTTTTTTGTTGGTTCACATAGTTGTCTTGTTCATGAACCATGCCTCCACCAACATGGGTCAACCAATGTGGCAGTGGCTGCATTGGAAATATCACTTCACGTGAGATGGACCATGCACCGTTAACTTAGGAGTAGGAGTAGCATTTGATTTTAGTTTGTTTTCTTGCATGCTTGTTTGATTAATTTCCTTGTTGGTTTGTTCACTTGCTTTCTTGTTTTCTTACTCTCTTTGCTTTCACTTTTTCTTCTACTTTTGCTTGCATTTTCATTTGTTTTCTTGTTTTTTTCGTAGGATTTGTTTAACATGAAACCATATGTGACTCTTGAAACAAGCTGGGTAAAGTATGAGAGGACTTGTACAACTATCAACATATGGTTATATGTTTTCTGCTCTGTTATGTTAGAACTTGTTACCTTCAGTCCATGATACATCAATGGAAAATATGTACTGTTCGAATTGAACCTTGGTGAAAACACAATGATTGTGTGCTCACTAGTATCACTTACTCTAGTTAGTTGTTTTTAGGTTAATCCTTGTCAACTCAGTCAAGTAGACTTAGGTGAGGGGGGAAACCTTAACAGGAACGTCAAAGGTATAATAACCTAATTCTCTTCAAGAACAACCTCTCCTACCTCTGAAAGGAATAAGTGGTATCCACAATTATGAAGATGAATAATGGAAAAAAAAAGTGAAAAAAGTTTGAAAAAATGAATAATGAATAAGGAGAAAAAAGAGAAAGGATTCCTGCGCAGATAGGTGGTGGAAGTAACTCTACTAGGGTACTGACCAAGATCACTGGCAGCAGATCCATGCTTGTTGTTGAGTCATGGAAAAGGTATGCATATGTTATTTATGTCATCATCATTTTCCTTTAGTTATATCCCTTTTATATCCTAAAAAGTTAAAACATCAAAGGATTATGGTAAGAATGAGGAAAGTAACTAAAATTACAATTTAGTTGATCGCTATCCTTCTTTGTGCAAGAAAAAGTCAAAAAGGGACAACTGTTGTTCCCTAACCAAGGAGCGGTGAAAAATAATCAAGCCAAAGGAGCAGCGTGACAGTTACATATAAAGACAAAATTGATGATAGGGATCGGAACACGAAGGGAAAGAAGACTAAAGTGGAAAATTGTGTGAATCCCTCAGGATCTCTTAATCCTGAGGGATTTCTATTACTATTTATCTTTTTAACTCTTTACCATTATAAAATGCAAGTGATTTTAAGTAGAGGGGAGGACATAGAATTAATGAGAGAATTAATATTTTATTTGTAACTTTGATCATCGACTCTCACTGTTGAAGTATAGTACGAACTGGCTGTAACGATTTTGCAATGATTAATATATAAAATCAGTTGTTGTTCCTTCACATCTACTGAAGTAATCCGGAGGTGTTCACTGGCAGCTAAGGGCCTGGCCCTGGTGGATTCACTTGTTGTTCCTGTATTATGGATTTCTGATTTCTGTAGTGTGATGGTTTGATTGAACTTCTAATTTCTACAATTGTATCGCTTTGTTGTTTCTTGCTTTCCAGTCTTAACAAAATCGTTCTGCTTTCTATAATATGTAGTAGTGTTCTTGATTTAGTTTGTTGTTATCTCATATTCAATTATTCAATTGCATATTTTGTTTAAGATTATCAACTATAAAGAACATTGACTATCACTTTCAAAGCTCTCATATTGGGATCATTTACTGCTTATATTGGTTATTGATGATTGTATTTGATTTAAATTAAATCAGTTAAAAGAGGAATGAGTTATTACTACTGTATCATTGACTGATGTTTGTTGTTACTTTGATGAATGTCTGATTTAGTTTCATTAGAGGATTGAGTTGTCTTTTAATTGCAATTAGAGTTTACTTGCTGCATCCATTTACTCTTGTATTTGAAAGAACTGTACTGCAATTTAGAAGAATTACTTTTTGAGTTAAATAGCCACCACATACTATGTACACTCTTGAAATATAAAGACTTGCCTAGATTGATAATTAATGTGAAGATAATTAGGAGTTAAAAGGAGCCCTTTTATACCTCAACATTTTGGCGTCGTTGTCGGGGAGAGTGTAGCTATTTCTGAGGATTAGTGTACATCTGATGATTGTCTGTTAGCAGAGAATTGGGTATTAAAAATGAAAGGTAAGAACCTGTGTACAGAGCATGTAAAATGCTTGCTCCCCCACCCACTTTCCAGCATAATTGTTAAGAACTTAGGGTAGAAGTAAATATTTGAATTGTGTGTATGACTAAGAAGAAAAAACCTTAAATTAATCCAAATCCACTAACACAACCTGACAAAGCTAAGGGACCAATGACCCTTGGCCGATCAACCTTCATAGATGACATCATAAAGAAATATGAATCTCAGCCATCAGTAGGTCCCAAGAAAGTTGCTTCTAGATAACCTACTGGCTCCCTTCAGGCCACATGCTCACCATATATAGCCTTCACTGAAGTACATAAAAAAATAGAAGATACTAAGCAGAGTTTTCAAGAAATTTAAAATTATCACCAAATTTCTTTACAAGATGGGAATTCTAGTAATCTCCATGAAGGAAGAGGAGAAATAGGGGAAGCGAAGGAACCAAGATCCCCTCAGGTAATAATTCAACCAGGAACACTCAACATCCTAGATAAAGGGATTGTTGTTAAGTTCATCCAAGAAGAAGCAGGGGAAACAGAGGAGCCAAGATCCCCCAGTGAGTAGTTCAGCAAGGAACACTCATTATCCCAAACAAGGGGAGTGTTGTTAAGCTCATTCCCATCCCTTCTAGTCATCCTAGGAATAACTCTCTAGAGATCCCAAAGGGGTATTAGCACATATTTGATCAAATTGCCAACAACCCACAAACACCTCAAACCTCCACATTGCAGTATCCCATCGTTGGCACAACAATCAACGCACCTATGAAAGCCATCCCTCTCCAAAATATTCCTACCTTTCATGGGCTGAAATCTGAGGAACTAGATGCATTCCTGTTTGAGTTTGATGTATTATGTCAGGGGTATGATTATACCACCAACCCCCAAAAACTAAATCTATTTCCCTCCACATTGAAAGGAGCAGCTTTGCGATGGTTTACAGGATTAGGTGGAGCCATAATAAAAGATTGGGAACAAATGAAAATTGCTTTCCTAAAAATGTATTAGGACTACTGCAGGTCTAGGGAATTGAAAGACGAAATATTCAAGATGGTAGCAAGGCCAAGTGAAACATTCGAAGAATATGTGGAACGATTTCAATATAACCTTCAGTGGTCTCCCTATGCAACTTTTCCTTTACCTGATAATGTGCTAAAAACTACACTAATTAAAGGGATGAAAGAACAATGGATTGAAACATTAAATATTATGGGTAAAGGTGATATATATCAAGAGAATTATGTCGACATCATTAATTTGTGTATCAGGTGTTCAAGAGGTAGCACGAGATTAAAGCCAGTAGAACGAGACATGACCACGAGGGACAACAAAGTCTATGGTGGAGGCATAACTCGCGCAGAAATTGGCAACTTGTTAGAGGATTTCAAAACAGATATTTTGGGAACTCTGACAACGCAATTGGACATTATGCAAGCCAAACAAAATCAAGAAGAAGCAGAACAAAACTTGGTGATATTCTGTCCTAGATGCAGAAAGAAGCATAGCCACAAAGAGTGCCTGTTGGATATGGTCCAAACCTTCACCATATGTATGAAAGATCACACCACAGAAAGTTGCCCATCACTCCCAGTATTGAAAGCAGTTTACAAAGAAGAAGAAGAAGAAACAATGTAGAAATTTGAATAATATAATACTTATTCATAGAGATTATCCTGACTATACACTATTTGCGGAATGCATGCATAATACATAACCTCCTCTACCATTGATCATCAATTTGCGGAATTAAAAAAACAATCGCATTCGCACATTGAAACATTAATCACACATATCAACACATAATGTAATGGGGAAATCATACAGCTGAAAACCCCCAACTATCTGTATATTATAATGATAGAGAACATGTAACAATACATAGTACAATACTCCTCACAAGTACTCAGTACTATCCCCACATGCTACACACAAACTAGCTCAGATCTGAACAAGTCACAGGTTCAAATCTCCTCCATTGTTTGCCTACCTCTCCTACGCAATCCATGTTGAGAATAGATCAGATCCAAGTTCGAATTCCCTTGGATTGTACTGCGCAATCCTCATTGGAAATCTCAATCAATGATTGTGCAAATCTCATTCACAACTATAGTCACAACTGATAGTAGTCTCACCCTTTCACCCACCTCTAACACTTGTCTCCACTGAACTGTCCGTGCACTGAGTTAACTGATGTATTCTTCAGTTGATTTATGAGTTAATAATTAGTGAATTAATTAATAATAATTCACATCACTCATCACTAGTGTATTTGGTAGTTAGACTAAATACAACTAGTTCAACTAAGTCAAACTGAACACAACTCCATCAACTCCTCAATCAACTCCTCAATCAACTACACCAAACTCAATCACTTGAGTTATAACTGATGTCCATCATGCAATAGCTCAACTAACCCATAGGAAAAGCATATTTCCTTCTTGCAGTTGCATGTGCCACATCCGTAGCTCGAACTGAAGTGCTGCAAGAGGATAAGATAATGTTTATAGTCCAAATATTATTAAGAGCTAATAATATTCGACTGTTCTATTTATTTTGACTGACTGTCTAAAAATAGACTTCGCCCATATGTCTAAAAATAGAGGTCCATCTATTTTTACCAACATGACCAATCATCCATAAATAGCATCCTACAACTCATAGACCATGATCCATATGTCTAAAAATAGACTTTGCGCCAAAAATAGCCTGCGGGCCCACTTAGTGAAGGTGACTTCTTTTCACTATGCTCCATCATCTTGTTGCATTTTCAACACTCCCTCTCAACAAGATATGGATTATCTGCAACCCCTATCCTGCCTCTATGGTATTCAAATTTTCTCTTGGTGAGCACCTTCATCAAGATATCAACATCCTGATCTTCCGTGGGAATGTATGAAAGTAACATGATTCTCCACCGCACACAATCTCTGATATGATGGTACCTGATGTCGATGTGCTTTGATCTATCATGAAATACTAGATTAGCCGAGAGTTTAATGCAACTCTGGTTATCACAATAAATCACAGTAGGCTCCAAGTGTGACCCGAACAACCCCACCAGGATCTTCCTCATCTATATAGCCTCGCATGCAGCCAAACTTGCTGCCATACACTCGACCTCTACTGAACTGAGTGCCACGGATCTCTGCTTCCTGATGTACCAAGAAACTATTGTCGACCCGATACTGAAGATCCCTCCAGATGTGCTCTTTCTATCTGTTGGGCTCCCTGCCCAATCTGCATCCATGAAGCCACATAGCTTCACCTCATCCATCTGTCTGTACCACAATCCATATCCCGATGTGCCTCTGAGATAATGCAATACATGCTTGCCTACCTTCCAGAAGAGCTTGGTTGGCTTAACCATAGCTTGTGAAAGTTGGTTAAGAGCATAGCATATATCAAGTCGTGTATTGACCAGATACATAAGCGACCCCACCAACTGTCGATAAACAGTGGCATCCACTACCTCCGCTGAAGTAGCATCCTCCTTCCTCAAACCTCCAGGAAGAGGAGTATCAACAGGCTTGCAGCCATGCATGTTGAACTTCTCTAGTATCTACCGGGCATACTTACCCTGAGAAACAAATAGTCCATCACTGCGCTGCCAAATTTCCAATCCTAGGAAATAATGAAGGAGGCCCAAGTCTGTTATAGACATTTTTGTGCCTTACAACATTGAGCATGAAATGTCCATAATCTAAGGGATCCAAAGTCCCTAAACATGTTGTTCCTACCCCTAGAGGAACAAGGCTAACTAACCACAGCAATTCACAAAAGTTCTCCACCTGAAACCACTAAAAAACAAGTCAATTCAGGATCATGTCAACTACTCCACTGAGCATCTGCGCTGAATGTCAACTGCTCCACTGTCTACCTGCATTGAATGTCAACTCCAACAAGGGCTACCTGCGCTGAGGGAGGTTGGACAAGTGGCAGGCTCATTCCTCAATGTGTTAATGCTCAGGAAGCTTCCAAAATGACACTTGCCTCAGGGAATTCGACTGGTGATGAGTAAGAGGTTCCAAATCTCCAATTGGAAGCAAGAACCTCCAAGTGGACTCAAGAACTGATAGAGGGAGAGGACACTAGTCAGATCTCAAGCTGACTCATCCTCTCTCCAAACATCTATATATGGATCTCTTCTCCATGAGATCTGGAGGCTGGAATTTTGTTATTGCAAATAATTGTTGTTGGTTTGAGACTGGAAACATTGGGTGCTTAATGCTTTGAAGGGAGCTGAAGAAGGAATTCCATTCTGCTGGGAAGGAGATGCTGGATTGGAGCCCTCTGGGTTGTATCTCTTCCTGAACCTTGTTATCAATCAATAAATCTATCTTGGTTTTCTCCTATATACTCGTGTATTCGTATGATTGCATTAGTGTATTTGATTTACTTCTAATCCTGAATCATTTGTGAACATGAATATCTGCCTTTGTGTTGTGTTCCTCTCTTGTCGCAAGTAGCTGTTCTCTTGTCACAGGTAGTTGTTCTCTTGTGATCGCGTGTGAATCAAGTAGCTGTTCTCTTGAGCAAGCGAGGAGGCAAGTAGCTGTGAACACCCAAAGAGAAGAGGATCTAGATCGAGGGACAAATGGAAGACAACGTTAAGTCTATCGATCTCCCCTCTTTCACATTTCATAAAGGAAGAAACTAGAATAGTTGTATATGTTTGTTGCTAAGGCACTGTCACACCTTAGGTGGATAGGATCGTCCTGCATAGACATTTTTCCCCACAACAAATTGGTGACTCTGCTGGGGACATTTGTTTATTCATTTCATTTGTGTTTCTGTCATTTGTTACTTCATAGACTTGACAGCAACAATCGAACTGCATCTTTCCTGGATGCAAAGTAGAGAGTTGATGCTTTGATCCAGTCATTAGACTTGTCTATGATCTAAACAATAGATCCCCAAATGATTTGATGATCCTTGTGATAGTCTTTAGTACCCTCTCAAAGCATCCCTCTGTTTATACCTTGCTTGTGTTTCTGATTTGGCCTGAAACAGTTGATTTTTGAGCATTTTATGACCCAGAACCCAAGGGAAACGAGAGTTTCTCCTTCAGCGCAGACACTGTGAAGGAAGTCTGCATTTCAACGCAGGTCCCGTGAAGGCTACCTGCGCTGAATGTCAACTCCACAGTGTTGGACTTGCGCTGAACCAGTTTAGCCTTGAGCAGCTGGGGTTCTCTGCTGTCTGTTGCCCTGTTTTGATCTCTGTTTTTTGCAGCCTTTAACCAGCATAGGTACTAGTCAGATAAATTCTTTTCCTTGCTTAGATTCTGCCTCCTTTTGTACAAAAAGACGGTGAGTGTTTTTATGTGTTTGTGGTGTCATTTACAGTTTTCCTTTGCATGAGTAAAGTGGTCATCCTGTAGCCTTTGATTCAGATCTAATTGATTGTGATATTAGAAGAGAGTTCATTGGCTGTTTGCAGATTGATTATAGGTTTACTTTTGCTTATTGGTTTGAATTTGTCTCTTTTGGAGTGTCAAAACAAGTCTTTATTTCGAAAATCGTTAAGTAGTGTAATCTCTTCTACCTTCTCTGATTTCGAAAAAAGTGAACTTGTTTGTATTGATCATTTTAAAAGCAAATTCAAAGTTGTGCAAAAAGCTTTCTTTGTAAGCATTTATACTAAGAAAGTGGAAAACAAACACCTGCATTGTGCATTTTTCATTTGATAGTTTGCATGTTGGATTTAGGAAAAGTGTATTAGAGTGTGCTGATTTCTCTTTGAGAAAAGATAGTGCCTTTCTTTTCCCTTAGTAACTAGGATTTTCAAAGTTGAAAAGATAATAAAGCTTGCTTATCATCTTAGACTGCATTTAGGAATTTGTATCATACATCTTGTGGTGAACCTTGAAAGGCAAACTTTAAAAAGATCAACCTAAAATAAACTGAATGAACCTAACAACGCTTTGTAACATAACGCACAACATAGAGGTCTAGGCTAGAGACGTGTTCCGGCGTCGTTAAACCTAGTGATTGTCGATCTCGGGGAAGTTGGGTGATTCCTGCTGAGGGACGATAGCGCTAATATGGATTGTTCTCCCACGTACCGTCGCGTATATATTGGGAGACCCCTATAGGCATATATCCTTTATCCTTAGGAAGCCGTGTCGGCCGCCCTACTGATCGCAATGCAGTGAACACAGCATTCACGAAGATCGACCGCCTGTACCCTAAAAAGTATTTTGCGGTTTTGCGAAAAGTTTGGCACACCCTCTGCCTATATCTCCAGAGCAGTTTCTTTTGGCCTTTTTCAGACTCTATAACAGAAAAATTCCATCCGAGAATTTGTCACTTCGGGCTCGTTAAAACATCGAAGGAGACTAGATTCATCTTTAGCTTTTTCTCGACTCTTTAAAACTGAAAAAGCAAGTTGTGTCTAAAGCGTCGTTAACAATTTATTTTAAACGGAACAATCACCCTTTAATCCTGCGTTGATCTTTAGGTTGAAAAGATGGAGCACACCAACCAAGGAATTCCTCTTGGTGGAAATCCTAGTCCCTTCTCCTCTTGGGGAGATGTTGGTGCGCCCCACATGGCCACATTGTCGCTTCCAGGACTGACAATTGGCCTACCAGTTTGGCTCTTTTCAACCAATGTTGTTCAGAATACCACCATTCCTGAACATTCGAGTCAATAGTTTGATCAGACAAGAGTTGCCTCCCAGCCTTCCACTTCATTTTCCTCCCCTCCTTCCTCTTCGCTTGACGGAACTGGTCGAACAAAAAACCAGGTTCCTAAGGAGAAGAAGGAGAAGAAGAAGAAAGAAAAGAAGAATAAGGTGTTAGGCCCCTATACTACTAGTGTAACCCCTTATTGTTATTAGTATAACCCACTTATTATATTGATGTACCCATGTAGTGCCCATATTGTTACTATTATGCCACATAGAAGCCCACCATTGTTACTGTTGTGCCCTACAATATTATTGTTATGTAGGCTTTGATTGTATTGGGACCACTTAGACTCCTATATATAGAAAGGAGGTATTTTCATTTGTATCATCCAAGAATTGTTCATTTATGTAATGTAAAGGAGGTTTCCCCCTCGAAGAGGCTGAATTCTAAGGCGTGGATCTCTCTTTTCTATCTTTTTGTGAGCTGGTTTCATAACATTTGGTATCAGAGCTTTGGATTCTAGGGTTTCGCTACTCCAAACAGGTCATCGTGGAATTTTCGCTATAACTTTGTTTCTGTGACATTTCAGAAGTCGCCAAAAAAACCCATTTGAGACGAATTGGCTCTGAACCTTGGGTCGGAATTTCAGAGATTTTTGCGTGATATTTTCGGAGATATGATCTGAGGAAGTTGGCCTTTTTGCAGACTCCTGAATTACATTCAAAACAGGTGACCTAGGGAAAATCGTCATAACTCTCTTTCTGAGGATCGGATTGAAATTTCGTAAAAAGGTACAGAAAGAGGACGGACTTTAGTTTCTTGTATGTGTGTTTCAGATTCAAAGGTTGAAACAGTGACACGTGGAACTTCATACAAGTTCGCTCTACTGAACTAGTCTATAATCAGGTCACTGCGGGAGATTGTGCATAACGTTTTCTTGGAGAATCCAATTTGGATCAGACTTGTGGCATTGGAAAGAGGACACAGAGGGCTACTACAGGTCACAAGTTTAGAACTTAAATATTTGAAAGTATAGAGTTACAGCCGTTTCAAGGTAGAGCTCCTAAAATCAAGAAAAAGCAAGATGAGGAAGTTTGATGGCAAGGATCCGGTAAATTGGATACTTCAGATGGAGCAATATTTTGATATACATGGTGTACAACTGTTACAAAAGGTATGTATTACATCTTCATATTTAGAACCAGATCAATTTTTATGGTACAAAGGGCTTTGTTCTCGTAAAAAACTTGTTACGTGGTCAATTTTCACGGAGGAAATGATAGCACATTATGAGGATATAAAGAGCAACACCTTCTTTAAAGCAACACCACAACAATTGGAAAGAGTAAAAGGGCTTTGTGACATAATGGAAAGCAAAATTATGGAAACCAAGAAGCATACCCCTCACAACTATAAAGATGGAAGTGTTGTTTCTCCCAGCCTTCCACAACCTACAAGGGTTACACCACAACAATTGGAAGAAAAAAGAAGAAAAAGGTGCAAGAAGTGAAAGATCACATCGAGAAAGAAGAAATGAATCCAACCATATCTTGTAATTCAATGGATGAAATTACCACTCCTCAAACTATCAAGATAGAAGGACGCATCAAGAAGAAAAATGTTCAAGAAGTGAAAGATCACATCGAGCATCAAGAAATGAATCCGACCATATCTTGTAAAGGACTGGAAGAAATTACCACTCCTCAAAAGATAGAAGGACATATCAAGAAGAAAAAGGTTCAAGTAGAGAAAGATCATATCGAGCATCAACAGCAAGTTCTCCAACTTTTAAAGGATAATGCCACTTCGGTGCAAAATCAAATGAAACAATAGGTAGATCAACATCATAGTGAAAAATGTTTTGATGTGAGTGATTGGGTATTTTTATTGCTACATCTCAAGCAAGCTATTTATGAGAAGGAAATGTTGGCAATACTACATGCACTTAAAAAATGGCGACCTTACCGAATGGGAAGACGCTTCAAGGATGAGGATGTGGAAGCATTGTTTTGAGCTATTTATATTATCCAACCAAATTGGATAAACGAAGCAACGGATGAATGGAAGAAGAACGAAGAAGTATGGCCACTTATTCAAAAGTTGCAAAAGATCCCAATTCAAGCAATATTGCCAGAAATTGAAGAGGAAGGAAAAATCATATTGGAACCTAGAGCAGTCATAGAAACAAGAACCCGACAGCTACGAAATCGATCAATTTCAGAGTATCTCATCAAGTTGAAGAACTTACCCTTTGAATATTCCACATGGGAGGACAAGAATTTTATATAGAAGCATCAAGAACTACTCAAGCGTTGAGGACAACACTTTTTGAAGGAGAGGGGCATGTTAGGCCCCTATACTACTACTGTAACCCCTTATTGTTATTAGTATAACCCACTTATTATATTGATGTACCCATGTAGTGCCCATATTGTTACTATTATGCCACATAGAAGCCCACCATTGTTACTGTTGTGCCCTACAATATTATTGTTATGTAGGCTTTGATTGTATTGGGACCACTTAGACTCCTATATATAGAAAGGAGGTATTTTCATTTGTATCATCCAAGAATTGTTCATTTATGTAATGTAAAGGAGGTTGCCCCCTCGAAGAGGCTGAATTCTAAGGCGTGGATCTCTCTTTTCTATCTTTTTGTGAGCTGGTTTCATAACATAAGGAGCCTAAGGCAACTGGGGGCAAACAAATGTCATCTAACAAGAATCCACACACAGCACTCGTAAGGCCTAAATCGCCATGCTTCATATGCAAGGGAGACCACTTCCATAGAGATTGTCCCTGTATCCCCCGGATACTAAGGGACTGGTCCCCCTGTTTGCACGATTCGGTAGCATCGACCTCTGATAGCCATGTCAACTGTTCATCGTCAACTAGTGGGAGTGAAGCCCCAGGACGAAGCGAGAAAGCTAAATTTCCCTGTAGACTCTGTGAAGGCGATCATGCCATCCACCGTTGTCCCTTCTTAGACGAGGCAAAAAGAGTTCTGGAAGATCGCCCGATTTTACGAGCGCATCTCCCTCCTGGATATCAAAGACTCCTGCCAAGTCCCTCACTAGTTGAGAACCCGGTTGACCCGCCCAGGTGGTCAGCCGAAGCACCTGTCATTGAAGATGAATCGTATGGATCCATACCTGACGAAAGTCAAAAGGTTGATACGGCAGTTGACCCGGTTTTGCCTTCAGAGGCTCCATCTTCGAATGACACCATCGCAGAGGAGAATAAAGACGACACTGTCCAGATTCTCTTCATTAGCACTAACTCTGATGATCAAGGGGGCAATGCCACCATTCCTTTGTCGCAGGAAGGAAGTTCGTCAGAGCGATATCTGGCCATATATTCGGTCCCACCACCAAGCAACCTAGTTGTGTCCTTTGACTGGAACCAACTAGGCAGACCCCAGTTGCCAGCTAGTATACCATTCAGAATTATTTGTCAAATATACAGAATGGTAATGGTTGGCACTATCATTGATGAGGGGGCATCTGTGAGTATCCTTTCCTCTATTTCTTAGAAAGCGCTTGGTTCGCCAGCACTTTTGCCTGAGATGAGAAGTCTATCGGGCTTTGATAAAGGAACCAGTCGACCTTTAGGGATCCTCCCCAATGTGCCTATAACATTGAAAGGGAAGACCGTTCAAATGAACGTGATGGTCGTTCAAGGACCCTTGGATTATAACCTACTCCTTGGACGAGACTATATATATTGCATGAGAGCTATAGTCTCCACACTCTTTAGAGTAATGTGTTTTCCGCATGAAGGAAGAATGGTCAAGCTCGTAGACCAAGTTTCGTTTCCCAAATCACACATCACAAATAGTCATGTACCATGCCTAAATGGTCTATTCATGCAAGAAGTGTCTCAACCCACGGTCTGTCCTCCTGATGAGCGCGAGTAATCCGGGAAGATATGACTGGAACCCAGGGGGCATGCGTCCTGGCCTGCTTCGGCAGGAAAACTTTGGTTATAGAGTAGGTTTCCGTGGGAGAATATGAATAGTTCGTACCCCGTCCGTGATTGGAAGAGGGGTTGTTATAGAATAGGATTATTTTGTCAAAGTTACGTGTTTGGCGCCAGAGTCATTCACCCTTGTCTATTTCTGTAGACATTGCCGAGGAAGTGTTTTGTTTGAAAGAGTAACGAGACAATCTTTGGGTAACCTGAAAGAGGTAAGCCTCTCTCTTTAAAACAATTGTTTTGAAGGAAAAGAAGTAGAGGTAACCTTGAAATCGTACTTTATACCTGGGGGCATCCAAACCTTTTGGAGTGTTAGCGAGGGACGGCTATTTATTTTTTAAATTTTTAGGACCTCTAACCCTTTAAACTCGTAGGATTAGCCGTTTCCAAACTTGCATAAAGAAGGGATAAGGAGCAAAGCTTAGTGAGATGAAGCTCCATAAAAAATAGAATCTTGATGAGACACTCTTATCTTATGGCTGGGTAATCGAGCAGTTTTAGCATAAAGTTCATGCTCGTTAAAAAATAAACGCAAGATCCGAGCAGTTTTAACGCGGTCTTCATGCTCGTTAAAAAATAAATATAAGCAGTGAGCAACAGTTTCCTCCAGTGTTTAAGCTCATTTTAAAATAAAAAATGAACCTATCCCGATAAATAACCACTGTGATCGTAAATTTATCAATCGTTAAAGCCTTGGTCATGTTTGCACCTGCCACCTCCACTTTTCATTTGGCCGATTGTTCACCTCCATATGATTGTTTACCCATTTTGAGGAACAACTGCGAAGAGTGATTTCACCTAGCAATCCTTGTGACACTGCCGTGATTGGAAAATTCCAACCTATACCTAGAATCTGCTGCTAACCCTGTTTATCACTCGTTCCTCAAAAGACGAGTCTTCTTTAAGCTCTTTTCAGCTGACTCGTAAAATATGAAAAGATTGCCGAGTTTTGGCCTTCCAACTCGTTAAAGTGACTGGAAGAGCTATCCCTCCTCTAGATTTTGATCTTTTTGGACCTAAGGGATTATTGCACAAAAAGATCGAGCGCTTGTTTTGTTCGGCTCGTTAAAACTATCGAAAACTCATCCCATCTATATTGTTTTATATTTTTTTAGACTTAAGGGATTAGATGACGAAAAAAGAATTTTGGAGTTAACTTTATGTACCTTTTCAGACTCTCTAAAAATGAAAAGGACCGAGTTATCCTTGTCGTTAGACTCGTTAAAATTATTAAATAGCGACAAACTTGTCTTTAGACGAGAACGAGTTTCACTATCACTAGGCTCGTTAAAACATAGCGATGGGCTTGCCCAAAGGGCAGGTTATAGAACAAGCATATGTTATCCTCCTCAAGCTTGACAAAAATAAAGAGGTACTGGTCAGCAATGACTGGGGAAAAATTGGGAGAAAATCGAGAAAACTTTGATGGTAGCAGGTCGCTCTTGAACATGACACTTTTCCTCCGTACCATAATCGGGTTGGGTTGTCTCATTCATCGGTCACATCACCATGGTCTCGCCATACCATCCATATTTGGGGTAATGCTACCGATCCATCAGTGTCGCCATATGTTCAAGAGAAGTCGTGCAGAAAGAGTCAACCAGGTCCCATCCACTGCCATACATTATCCTTCATCCATTCATGACCGCCACCCTAAATCATATGTCACAGATCGTTTTCACCTCCATTGAAATCATTAGCTCCGTTCCGTGTCACTGATGTGGGATTCATTAAGGCCCTCCTTTGACGGATCGCTTCTTGTCGACATTAGCTCATTATCCAAGAAGTTGATCTAGGAACAACCCCTTCAGTACTTTGAAGCTTGCATGCCTCAATGGCAAGTTTCTCACTTCCGACGATAGGTATACATCAATGACCTTCGACCAGAAGATTTTGCATGGTGTTCGACGCCAAGTCCTTTATTCACACCACGTGAATTGTACTGCAGTACCTTGAGGGTCATTATCATTATCGGTGATTCCTCTCGCGCTTGTTAACGGTTTACATCATTGACCGGTAATCAAGCGATGTCTTTCCATGTTCGACTTCAGCGCAATTCTCACATGGATCGACTTGTACTTAGAGTGAAGATCGAACAAGTTTGAAGACCCCGGATCTAGTTTCATCCATCCAGGCTGCGATATGTATTCAAGAAAGATAAAGACATTTGACATGTACGTCATTGCAGCAGATGATCTTCCTACTCAAAGGACGATAATCTCGCCAAAATTGTCAGCCTACCATCAGACGATCGTCTGTTCTATGTACAAAAATGAATTTATAAAGTTGAGCATGGGAATGCCCGCCTCAGCTAGATCATGAAAGCAGTATGAATCATAATGTATTGTATTGTATCTTATTACAGGTCTCCTCCCAGCAGATGGATGAACTTCGGACCCTCCTGGATAAAGCTATTCACCCGATAAACGGCCTCATACTTTAGGGGGCAACTGTTATAGACATTTTTGTGCCTTACAGCATTGAGCATGAAATGTCCATAATCTAAGGGATCCAAAGTCCCTAAATATGTTGTTCCTACCCCTAGAGGAACAAGGCTAACTAACCACAGCAATTCACAAAATTTCTCCACCTGAAACCACTCAAAAACAAGTCAATTCAGGATCATGTCAACTGCTCCACTGAGCATCTGCGCTGAATGTCAATTGCTCCACTGTCTACCTGCGTTGAATGTCAACTCCAACAAAGGCTACCTACGCTGAGCGAGTTTGGACAAGTGGCAGGCTCATTCCTCAATGTGTCAATGCTCAGGAAGCTTCAAAAATGATACTTGCCTCAGGGAATTCGACTGGTGATGAGTAAGAGGTTCCAAATATCCAAGTGGAAGAAAGAACCTCCAAGTGGACTCAAGAACTGATAGAGGGAGAGGACACTAGTCAGATCTCAAGTTGACTCATCCTCTCTCCAAACATCTATATATGGATCTCTTCTCCATGAGATCTGGAGTCTGGAATTTTGTTATTGCAAAGAATTGTTGTTGGTTTGAGACTGGAAACATTGGGTACTTAATGCTTTGAAGGGAGCTGAAGAAGGAATTCCATTCTGCTGGGAAGGAGATGCTGGATTGGAGCCCTCTGGGTTGTATCTCTTCCTGAACCTTGTTATCAATCAATAAAGCTATCTTGGTTTTCTCCTATATACTCGTGTATTCGTATGATTGCATTAGTGTATTTGATTTACTTCTAATCCTGAATCATTTGTGAACACGAATATCTGCCTTTGTGTTGTGTTCTTCTCTTGTCGCAAGTAGCTGTTCTCTTGTCACAGGTAGCTGTTCTCTTGTGATCTCGTGTGAATCAAGTAGCTGTTCTCTTGAGCAAGCGAGGAGGCAAGTAGCTGTGAACACCCAAAGAGAAGAGGATCTATATCAAGGGACAAACATAAGACAACGGTAAGTCTATCGATCTCCCCTCTTTCACATTTCATAAGGAAGAAACCAGAATAGATGTATCTGTTTGTTGCTAAGGCACTGTCACACCTTAGGTGGATAGGATCGTCCTGCATAGGCATTTTTCCCCACAACAAAGTCCTTCATCTCAAACTCTCTAGCAAGATCTTCCTTGCACGAATGTATCAACAGCTCATCTCCCATCAAAATCAAATCATCTACATAAAGTACAATGATCAGCAACTTACCCTCCACCACAATTTTGTATAGGTTAGGATCCGCCTCACTCTTGGAGAATCCAAGTCCAGTGAAATAACTGTCTATCCATGTGTACCAAGCACGAGGTGCTTGTTTCAACCCATACAATGCTCTCTTGAGCCTGCACACATGCGACTTGCTGCTGAAGATCTTGAAACCTTCAGGCTGCTCTATTTACACCTCCCCCTCAATGACTCCATTGAGGAATGTAGTCTTCACATCCATTTGATGGATGTGCCACCCATCTGCACTGAGAGAGAAAGAATCGTCGGTATGGAAGAATACCTTGCGACAAGTGAAAAGGTACCCTCATAATCGATCCCCTCTATCTGTGAGAAGCCTCGGGCAAAAAATCTTTCCTTGTGCTTGTCCACACTCCCGTCAGCTGCCTGCTTCACTTTGTAGAACCATCTTGAACCCACCACTGATTTCCCCTCCGGTCTTGGGACAATATCCCATGCACTGTTTCTGACAATTGAATCATACTCTTCCACCATGGCATCTACCCATGCAGGATCCTCCACAGCTTCCTCAAAAGAGGATGGCTCAGTCATGACACATTTTCTCACAAGAGCCATGTATCCAGTCTACCGATCAGGTGACTGTCTCTATATGCACTATGCTGTAGGTGGTCCTACAACCTTCTCTGCATCTTGAGCTAGTCGCTCAGCTTCTGTAGTGCGCTTTCGCCCTCTGATGGTTGGCACTGCATGAGTGGTCTCTTCCACTCCATGTACTTCATCTTGTGGTTGATCCACATCCTAAAGCTCATCCTTAGGAACGAATAGCACCTCATCTGTATGCAAGTGTGGCTCCCTCTCAAGCAAACACTTCATGGCTTTCTTCTCCTGAAATTTGATATCCCATCGCATAACAGTCTTGCGACTGTTTGGCAAATACACACGATAGTTGTGGGGCATATCAGTGTACCCCACCAATATCCCAACCTCTGTAGTTGGCTCCAGCTTCTTCCTGGCATCCTTCATCACATGCATGTAAATAAGAGAACCAAAAATCCTCAAATGGGAAATATCAGGCCTCTTACCAGAATAAGCCTCCTCTGGTGTACTCATGCCAAGTATCTTGTGAGGACAACGATTCTGCACATATACTGCAGTATTGCATGCCTCCACCCACAAGTGAAGGGGTAGGACCTGATCATGCAACATCGCCCATGCAGCACCCATGATCGTTCTGTTCTTCTGCTCAGTAACCCCGTTCTGCTATGGGTTACGGGGAGCTATGAGCTCTCATTGAATCCCTTCTGTGTTGCAGAAGTCCTTGAACTCACCAGAGATGAATTAACCACCATTGTCACTCCTAAGAGCCTTCACCTTCTTCCCCGATTCCTTCTTGACCAGTGCTTTGAACTCATAGAACCTTGAGTATGTCTCGCTCTTCTTATGCATGAAGAAGAACCAACACTTTCGAGAGAAATCACCAACAAAGATCACATAGTACTTGTGCTTTGCTGTCGAAGCTACCGAGAAAGGTCCACACACGTCTGTGTGAATTCTCTCAAGGATCGTTGTGGTGCGACTATCCTTCTTGTGAAGGGTGGCTTTCACAAATTTTCCCAAAGTACACCCCTTGCACTGATCTGACTGCGCAAGAGTGCCTTTAGGAAGCCCAGTAGAAATCTGCTGTAGTATCTTCAAGGCTCCATGGTGAAGGTGGCCCAATCTCCAATGCCATAGCTCGCCATCATCCTAGCTCACCAATCCTTCTACCTTGCATGCCATTGCTGTGCCAGTGCAACCATCTACATGCAATTGATAAAGGTTCTTGACTCAAACCCCTATCTTCCGGGTTTCTCTAGTTGTCTTACTGTGCAGGAAATCCTTTCCCTCATTGAAGACAACATCATATCCCTTGTCTTCTAACATCACTACAGAGATAAGATTGTTCTTCAATCTTGGAACATGCATCACTTCCTTCAATACAAAGGGTTTACCAGACTCCTCTCAAAGGAAATGGTACCGATACTGGTCGCACTGTATCTACCATCATCACCCATCTCGATGTGCACTCCAAGATCTTTCTCATCCAGATCAAAAAACAAATCTCGATCTCTTGTCATGTGAAGAGACGCACCACTGTCCAAAAACCATACCGATCCCATCACACTTGATACCAAGAATGCGATCAGTGAAAAATCTAGCTCAAACTGCGAGGCTAAGGCCTCTCCCACTGAAAATCCAGCAGCTTGCTTATTTTTCTTTTTTTGCAGACAATTTGTGGCATAATGTCCATGCTGGTGACAGTGAAAGCACTTCACCTTGGACATGTCCTGCTTCTTTCCTTTCGCACCGGAATGAGAAGCTTTCTTGTTCTACCATTTTTTTTCTTTAGCAGCCAAAGCACAATTTTCTTCATCAAATGCCTTTGATGAAGATCTGTCCCTGGTATTCTGCCTGATCTCCTCTTGCACAAGATCAGACCAAAGTCTCTCCCATCCTGGCAATTTCTCTCGACCATTGATAGAGTTCTGATAGGAATGCCAACTTTTTCGAAGACCAAGGAGAGCAAAGCTCACCAAGTCCTCATCATCGACAGTCACCCCCACACTTCCCAGCTCATCCCGGCATTGGGTGAACTTCGTGAGATACTTGGGCATACTGTCTCCTTTCTCACACTTAATGTTTCTGAGTTTATCCTTGAGCGCAAACTTCCTCTGGTCACTCTTACTTTGGAATAAATCTGTCAATGCTTTCCACATCAATTATGGAGAAGCCTTTCCATGCATGTTGGATAGAATGTGATCCTTCACGCCCTCCAACAGAATCCTTCGACACTTTGATGTCTTCTTTTTCCAAGCCTCAACTTGAGCAGCATCAGTAGGCTTTGGGACCTTAGCCTCTATTAACTCCTTCAACCCCTTGTCATCTAACACCGCCTACATCCTGCCTTTCCATGCAATATAATTTGAGCTGCCTTCAAGGGCATACTCCAATCGCAATCCGTTGAAAGACATTTCAACTTTGACACCAAGAAAACACTACTGCAAATTCGAATTCCACCAGCTCAAAAACTCAACCACTTCTGATCTAAAATTCATGAGAACAAGGTATTTCTCATACAGAGATTGAATTTATGGGCATTTACCAGATATCTCACCTTCCAAAAGAAGGATGAATCAAGAGGCTACCTGGCCCGATTACAGACTCTGCCTGAAGAAATAAAAATGTAATCACTTTCTGAATAATAGATCTGATGATCAACTTCACTATGATAACATGTAGAAATTTGAATAATATAACACTTATTCGCATAGATTATCCTAATTATACACTATTTGTGGAATGCATGCATAATACATAACCTCCTCTACCATTGATCATCAATTTGCGGAATTAAAAAAAACAATCGCATGTGCACATTGAAACATCAATCACACATATCAACACAGTATGTAATGGGAAAAGCATACAACTGAAAACCCCCAACTATCTATATATTATAATGATAGAGAACATGTAGCAATACATAGTACAATACTCCTCACAAGTACTCAGTACTATCTCCACATGCTACACACAAACTAGCTCAGATCTGAACAAGTCACGGGTTCAAATCTCCTCCACTGTTTGCCTGCCTCTACTGCGCAGTCCAAGTTGAGAATAGATCAGATCCAATTTCGAATTCCCTTGTCTTATACTGTGCAATCCTCATTGGAAATCTCAATCAATGATTGTGAAAATATCATGCACAACTATAGTCACAACTGATAGTAGTCTCACCCTTTCACCCACCTCTAACACTTGTCTCCACTGAACTATCCATGCACTAAGTTAACTGATGTATTCTTTATTTTATTTATGCGTTAATAATTAGTGAATTAATTAATAATTAATTCACATCACTCATCGCTAGTGTATTTGGCAGTTAGACTAAATACAACTAGTTCAACTAAGTCAAACTGAACACAACTCCATCAACTCCTCAATCAACTCCACCAAACTCAATCACTTCAGTTCTAACTGAAGTCCATCATGCAATAGCTCAAATAACCCATAGGAAAATCGCATTTCCTTCTGGCAGTTTCATGTGCCACATCCATAGCTCAAACTAAAGTGCTGCAAGAGGATAAGATAATGTTTATAGTCCAAATATTATTAAGAGCTAATAATATTCGACTGTTTTATTTTTTTTGACTGGTAGTCTAGAAATATACCCCGCCCATATGTCTAAAAATAGAGGTCCATCTATTTTTACCAACATGACCAATCATCCATAAATAGCATCCTGCAACTGATAGACCATGATCCATATGTCTAAAAATAGACATAGTCTAAAAATAGACTTTGCGCCAAAAATTGCCTGCAGGCCCACTTAGTGAAGGCAACTTCTTTTCACTAAGATCTATCATCTTGTTGCATTTTCAACAAGTAGAACCAATATACCTGATAAATCAGCGCCTCCAGTGGTAAGCACGACAAACAGGTATGCCCATTGACCCATCCTCTTCTTTTCAGCCTCCTCAGTATAGTGCTCAATAATACCTAGGAACCATGTGGCAGAACCAACCATCTTTTTCCAATTGGTCACAACAATCATTCCCTATTTGGTTGAAGGGAAAGTACCCCTAGGGTCCTTTGGGCTAAGACTCTACCAGACTGAAAATTGCTTATTCAAAGAAACACACACACAGCGATCATTTTTACTTTTAAGCAAATTCTAATGTTAAGGGTACATACCTAAGGTCCTATGTTCGAGAAGGCCTTTAGGGTCCAAACCCTTCTTGGAGTTCCCTTCTTCTTCCTTTGACCTGCTAGACAAACAAATCAAAGAACACAACAGTACATGTACAAATACTTATGTATAAACCATCTTTATGCTATAAAGTTAGTTATAAAAATCTTTAAGTAACCACTTGCATAAGAATGCAAAACAAGAATCTCATAAGCATAAAGAAAGATTGTTTCGGGAACAAATACGTGTTTCTTTATATATGAAGGCAGATAAAGTACATGTAACGGAAAGATATCACCTAAACACCTTCAGCAGGCTCCAAGGAAAGCTTCCTCCTGGATTCGTTCCAGCCTCAAGCCTCCAACAAGAGCTCCTTCCAAGTCTTACTCAATGATGATATCAAGGATGAATGATCACCAATACACATGGAAACAAGGGTTTCCTATGCAAAATGAGGGAAGTGCAGAAAGCACCAAGGACTTCAGACCTGGTCTAAGGGGAACATCTCAGCATAATAATCTTGCTCTCATTTCTCTCCCCCTTAGGCCTTCCCTTTGATGTCTTTTTATACCATCTCCAAAGTAGTTTTTTAGTTAGGAGTTGGTTGGGAACAGTTGGGCCACGGGCACTAACAGGTGATCCAGCAGGTAAAACGCGCGATCTCCGCCCGAAAATAAGGAATTATATATATTTTTTAAGTGTTTTAATACATACACGTGGGTTGGGTATACACAGACCCGCGTGTACACGCGTTTAACTGAGGGCAATGTCGCGTATAGGGAATAAAACACTGTTTTTTAAATTTTTGGACCAGGTCTGGAAGGAGGGGTTGCCCTAGGCCATGAGTGCAGCATCACAAACCATAAGAGTGAGATTTGGAGCTATAACAGATGCCCCCTAATGTATGAGGTCAGAAGGGGAACATGATGGCCAAAATATATTATGTAAGTACATGGAAAGGAACTCCGTCGAAAAACCGAGGAGGACTGCACCAGAATTCAACCTGCCAAGCCACCGGAAGGAGATCAGAAAGAAACACTGTCTGAGGAGGGCATACCCATGCTCAGAAAAAGTAAAGCATGTCCGCATATCAAGTACAAGCGGATCCACTAAGTATACAAGTATAAAATGACTGGAAGATACATAATGGATCATCTGATCATAATGAGTAAGTACATGTCTGAATATCACATATAAAACTGTCAATGATGTTGAAAGATGCAACGGATCACTGATATCAAAGACTGATCCCAAAAGGTACCAACTGAACATGATGGAATAGGATGGTACTACACTGCAAACTCAGGTGCCAGCATATACAATGTCGCCATGACTGACTGCAACATTTAAGGTGGAGTGGTATCAACTAGCAGCAACAGGAACAACTGTCAAGTGAACCAATGAATGCTGATACAACCTGAGGTCTTCACCGACCGCCGTGGTACATTTCTACACTATGGGAATAAATGATCTGAAGTCGACCATGTGAGAAATCGTTTGATTACCGGTCATTGATGTATACCGTTAACAAACGCGAGACTACTCACCGATAATGATAATGAGCGTCAAGGTACCCAGTACAATCTAACAAGTGTGAATAGATGAGCTGAAGTCGAACACCTGTAAGAATCTATCGATCAGGAGACAATGATGGTTTCCCACTGTCGATAGCGAAGGATCTGCCACTAATGACTGCAAACCCCAAGGTACTGCCAAATGGACTCTAGATCTTTGCCCCAGAGCAATGAGTCGGAGTCGATAGGGAAAGATCCGCTAGAAGGAAGCCATTAAGGCATCCTCCATCAATCTAGCGCGAGTGTAACCCGTAGGCCAATAATGTGGAAGGAATCGGACGAAAACGATGTAGTAACCCAACCGAAGTACGTTTCCGGCGTACACAAGATGTGGCTAGCGCACGGCAGAAACCCTCTGAACCAACCAATAATGAAAGCTGACACAGAGGCGAGGTATCCACCAATAGGGTCAAATGGAAACAAAGGTACTGCATGAATCCCAATGTGTGATAATGTATGCTGACGTCGAACACAAGGGAAACCACTCAGTCAAAGACCCATGATACTGATCGATGCTGAGCACAAGGTGACCTATCAATAATGAAAATAGGGCCAGGGTGCGGCTCTAGGCCTGTCCTCAGAGCAAGGTGTCGTCGTCGATAAGGACAAGACCCACCAGCAAGAAGTCAATGGGGAACTTCTCAAACCGGCACGAGTAAAGGGCCAATGTAACTGATGTGATGATAGACATGACACTGACAACCAGGGATGGCCGACTGAAAAATGAGTCAAGAGACACCGCAGAAAGGCCGACTCAGGCTAACTTCCCTTGAACAAAAGCACGACTCAATGTGACTATGTGGCAGCATATGATGAATCTGTATAAGTTCGTCATGCAGGAGGCATGAACGAACCCTCCATATGATTGGAAGAGATAACCAATCGGGGGAGAACTGACTCGATAACAAGGTTATGGAATACCTAAGTCAAACTAAATCCCACCCATGTGGAGGAGACTTTGCTTTGAGTGCTTTGTTCAAGGGCGACACGACTAACTCTAGCTGCCAACAATAAATGGAAATAATGTCCCTGTTCCCGCTCTTTTTGGAATATTTAATTTTTTTTGTCTTTTTCTGATAAGTCATAAAAAGAATAAAAGAATGCTATGGTACAGTGGAAAGAACGAGTGTCGGTGAAACAGATGATCTAGTTCCTGGGAAAGGAACGTTCCTATGCTCAATGCAGGGCGGTGAAAACTGGTCAGTGACACTCAGAGGTATGTTCCTTCCACGGATCTGGGTATGTCAAGCTGCAAAAGTCAAAGGTATGCAAGATTGATTTTACAAACGTCATGGTCAAAAGTTGGCTTAAACACGAGTCCAAGTGAAGCCGGCTCTAGGCCAAAAGGTGTAAATGGTCAACATGCAATGCAAAAGTACAACTCGACACTCATAGGAGCCTCTAGGGTATAAGGCCAGAATGAAGCGAAGAAGCAAAGAGGAATGAGTCTTCAACGCATAAGTCATGGCAGGACTACAGAGGACTCCCGAGCCTACTCAAAACGAAGCAGCATGGGCAACAAATGTCAGTGAGGTGCTAACTAGGATGCCCATGTGAAGGATGGCTCTACCATCGTGTCACGATTTAAAGAATCGGCGAGTGAAAATGGCTAACAAACCATAACACGATGGGGTCGACCCTACAGCAGATGTATCGGTCAAATGGAGGCTAGTATGCATAATGCAACGGAAAAATGGTGTCCCTAACCTATCTGCCAGTGAGAACACGATACGTGCCATGACGGGTCAGCAGTTATGGAACCGTCTCGAACCGTCGAAAAATGTCCAAAATGTCCTGAAAAACAACCCAATCTCGACATTCCAAGCTCCCAAGTTAAAAGTGACATGAAACCAAACAAAATAAAATTTTGAAAAAATTTTGCATTTTCAAAACTTATAAAAAGAAATTTTGGACTTACCATTTTCACTGTTTGACTTGGAGAGCAAAAATTGTGGAGCAAAAGGAGTAAACTTCCCTGTGACTTATTCAACCGTTCAAACTTGCCGAAAACTTCCAGGTAAGCACTAAACTTGTCTTGCAATTAATTGTGATAGTTTTTAGGAATTTTAATTGATGTTTCACCGTTAGATTTTTGCAAAAAATTGCTCTGCGGTGTACACGCGGGTTGGCTGTATAGAACTCGCGTATACGACGGCCCTACACGCGATTGTATACAAGGGAACCCGCGTGTGCGCAACAAACTAATTTTATATACAAAACTAACGGATGAAAATGATTTTTTCTTCCAGGATGACTCTCACATGGCGTGAAAGAGAGCACTCAGCTGTAGATAATGAAGTTATGAACAATGATGAGGCATTAGATGCCCTACGGGGATGTGGGTTGCTAAAATTCTTCAAATTGCCAAACATGAAAGCCAACACCCGTTTGCTCGAGAGACTCATTGATTATTGGGATGTCGATGAGGAAGCATTCATCATTGATCAGATGCCACTCAGGGTAGAAGTGGAAGATATATATTTTATCACAGGCCTTTCCTGAAGGGGAGAGGTAGTGCACTCCCGCGGCAGGACACAGAATAGCCTCAATGTGGATGACTATGTACAGATTTACTGCTCGGGTCATCGGAAGGTCGGGAGCCAGATCTCTATCCCACATGTGGCGAGTTTGTCACTCAGGATAATCTTGTTCACCATAGGTCGAGTGAACGGATCATCCTCACTACATCAAGCGTCACGGGTAAACATGAGCGTGGCAGTGGACTGTCTCACTACAGTGTTTGACTGGTGCACTCCTCTCCTTGCCAACATGAAGGAACAACTCACTTCTATCAGGAGGGGACAGACCAAGAACTTTGGGTTCAGAACCATCTTATGTACATTCTTCTTCGAGAAGGTTCCCGCACTCCGCCCCAAGGTAGCAGTTTCCATCAGTAGTCCACGTGATCCACGCATGGGCCGGTGGGCTGACTTGATGAAATGTCTGGGGGGTGGGGAAGTCCCTAGGAATGCATTCGATGATGATTTCTTTACCTGGTGGGAGCAGCAAATCATCGCCATAGATGATTACCCCTATGCCGGACTGGATTTCCAAGGAGATCCTGATCTAGTGTTACCACCGGATGCAGCATGGGGCGAGATTGGTAAGATTTTTGATTTTTATGATTTTATGATTTTTTGGAATTTTCAAATATAATGATAAACTTTGAAAAATATTTTTTGATGAGATTCAAATGACTAATATGATGATCATGTTCCATACATTGGGCCCGTGCGACCAGATGGATTCCTGCGGCATGGACGGCGTGGCCAAGGAGCCGAAGAGGCGGCTGCGAATGCGGAAAGGACCCTCAACAACATCCAGTGACACTTGGCAAGACTGAGCTTCCAAGTACCGATGGCCGAGATAGAGGATCTTCCTCTGGATATTCAACGTCATGTGGTTGGGATGCCACGTGACTGGGTTCGTGTCTTTCGGCGCGTGGCCAATGCTATAGTTACATATTTAGCTGCTCATCCAGAGCCGAGGTGTTAGATATGCCTGACATGATTATGGGCATTTGAGTCCCAATTTTGTATATTTTTGGACACACATATGTACACTCGAGACGCTTTGCGAGATATATATATA
Source organism: Pinus tabuliformis (assembly GCA_031772625.1). Taxonomy (NCBI): domain Eukaryota; kingdom Viridiplantae; phylum Streptophyta; class Pinopsida; order Pinales; family Pinaceae; genus Pinus; species Pinus tabuliformis. The sequence goes on along the minus strand of CM062811.1, from coordinate 917,940,295 downwards.
TATATATATATATATATATATATATATATATATATATATATATACAGTTTAACTTTTTGATGCATGATTTTATGATGATGAATGATTGATATGCCACTCTAATGCTTGATTAGCGATAGAATCAGCTAACCAATTTTGAGATCTTGGAATGTGAAAATAATTAATGTAAATAAATGATCTTTGCAACAACCTCACCCTTAAATATTGGCGATATAATAATGGATCTCTAACCCGATAAATGTTGTTTAACTGAGACACTATCAATTGAGAATCAAGATATACTACCAACGAGTCGATCCCATAAGAGATTGCCTCGGATAATAAATTGATAACAGCTGTATACTCGGCCATATTGTTTGAAGCAGGACCGATACACACGCCTCTCGATATCATCAACTGACCAGTTGGGTAATAAAGTACCCAAGCTGCGGAAGCAAGATTCCGAGTGTGCCGACTAGCACCATCGGCGAACCCAAAATAAACCAACTCATCCATCAACACCTGCCAAGGCAGACCAAAAAGTGCTGATATCAGAAAACGCTCGATAATATATGTACAAATATACATAAAATACAAAGAAGCCATTGCCTGGTAAAACTAAGCAAAATACTTCTTTAAATAGAGCCCATTTCGGGGCTCCGCCAACTTTTTTCCTTCGAAATCAATTAACTCATACGATCCTTTTTCTAAGACTCGTTTGATAATGAAAGGACCGTACCACATAGGCTTGAATTTGCCTACCCCCAAGGCGTCCTTATCTTGGTCATAGACCAAGACAAGGTCACCTTAAGTAAAGACACAAGGACGGACAGACTTATCATACTGAGTTTTGACCCTTTTCTTATGGGCCTCATTCATCGTGGCGGCATCTCGACACTGCTCATCGAGATGTTCCAGGTGAACTAGGTACTCCTCGAGACTCGAAGTCTCAGGAAGAAGCTCAACAGCCAATTTCAGAGATGGAATTTCACATTCGACCAGAAAGATAGATTCCATCCCGTAAACCAACTGAAAAGGAGTAAAACCAGTAGCCGTTTTGACGGAGGTTGGGTATGCCCAAAGAGCCGGATTCAACATAATGTGCCAATTGGACCGATTTTTATCGATTGTCCGTTGGAGTATCGTCTTAAGAGATTTATTGACCGCCTCGACCTGTCCATTGGCCTGAGGATAATAAGGGGACGAATGCTCCTGATGGAATCCTAATTTAAGAGCCAATTCGGACATTAGCTGATTTTGGAAATGACTGCCATGGTCAGTGACAATCTCCCTTGGGATACCGAATCTTGAGATAACTTGATTGAAAAGAAACAAAGCTGCCGTGTCACTGTCGTTCTTATAAGTAGGCATGGCCTCAGCCCACTTCGTGAAGTAGTCTACAGCCACGATAATGTACTTGTGATTCGCCGCTGAAGGCGGATTACAAGTCGTAAAATCAATACCCCACTTAGTGAAGGGACCGACGGTGACAACGGGAAAAAGGGGAGCTGGATGCACGTGCATCTTGCGAGTAAAAATTTGACACGGGTGACAACGTTTTACCACTTCTACACAGTCCTTAAAAAGTGAAGGCCAAAAGTAGCTGGCACTTAAGATGCGTTGGGCTGTAGCAAGCCCTGATAGATGACCACCACAAGCTCCACTGAGGCAATCATTAAGAACAGACTCTGCTTCCTCTAAGGTTAAACAACGTCGAAGAATTGAATCAACCCCTTGACGGTATAATGTGTCACCAATGATAACATAGTTTTTAGCCAGGTGACGTAATTTGCGACGTTCATCCTTGGAGAAAGTAGAGGGAAACTTCGAAGTCTGGAGATAAACAATGATATCTCCATACCAAGGGTCTTGTGAAGAGATGAGGAATATATGTTCGTCGGGTAAACTTTCCTCATAAACAATATCCTCTCCACAAGGAAGCTCATAAATTAGCTCCGCGAAAACCATAGATTTCTTAGACTTGGCGGACAAGAACTCGAGGTCGAATTCTTGTAAAATGACTATCCATCTATTATATTTGCCCCCAGTCACTCGCCAACTGAGGAAAAATTGGAATGGATTAACCGCCGCTAAGACAAAAGTTTTGCGTAGCAAAATATAATGACGGAGCCTCTGGACAGCATGGACAGCCACCAAGGCCAACTTCTCAACCGGAGAATAGCGGAGTTCAGGGCCTATTAAGCCTCGGCTCAAATAATAAATCACATGCTCGACAAGAGCATCGTCCTCCTGAACTAGAACCATACCAATGGTAGATTCTGCTGCAGCGAGATATAAAAGGAAGTCTCTACCATAATCCGGTGGACTCAAAAGCGGGGCAGAGACTAATGCCTTTTTCAAAGCATCAAACGACCGCTGCGCAAAGTCGTCCCATACAAATGGAACTCCTTTTCGTAGCAAACGCATGAACCCTTTAGTGATCTCAGCATAGTTTGCTATAAACCGTCTTAAGAAATTAGCCTTCCCTTGAAGACTTTGAAGTTGACTGATTGAGGACGGGGGAGGCAACTGAACTATTGCCTCAACCTTGAAGGGATCAACCCGAATCCCTTCATTGGACACAATAAACCCTAACAGCCGACCAGATGTAACCGCAAAAACGCATTTATTGGGATTCAACCGGATTTTATAGAAACGACATCGCTCAAAGACTAATCGAAGATGACTAGGATGATCAGTTCTCTTTCGAGAGCGAGCAGCGAGATCATCTAAGTATGCCTCGATGACATGTTTGATGTCGTGGAAAGCGTATGACGTGGCCCGCTGAAAGGTGGCTCCAACATTTTTAAGACCAAAAGGCATCTTTCGATATGCAAAGGTACCCCAGGGACATATGAAGGCTGTCTTATGCTGATCTTCAGGACGGATAGAAATTTGATTATAACCTGAAAAACCGTCCATGAAGGAAAAAATTTCATTACCCGCACACTCGTCGATAATCTGATCAATGAATGGCGTGGGGTAATTGTCTTTTGGACAAGCCTTGTTTAAGTCCCTAAAATCGATGCATACGTGGATTGTTCCTTGATTTTTGTCCATAGGGACTGGATTCGAAACCCAATCCGTAAGAGGAACAGGGTATATAAAACCCGCCCTTAGCAGCTTCTCAACCTCAGCTTTGATAGCCGTTTCTTTCCTAGGGTTAACCGGCCGAAGCCTTTGACGAATCGGTTTTGCGTTTTCGTACGTCTTGATCTCATGTTGGACTATAGAAGGATCAATGCCGGGCATTTCCTCATAAGACCAAGTAAATACATCACGATATTCCTTGAATATGTCGGTGTAAATTTGAATTTCTTCAGGGGAACACTCAATTCCGATGAAGATATTCTCGATGATGTTAGGATCCTTAGAGATGTTTGTAGGTATCGTTTTTGAAATTACCGACATATTACCTTCGACACGTGTGTGTGTTGGAGCCAAAGGGTTCGACACCGTACAAACATCACTACCAACGAGCTCGGAGAATCTAGATTCTACTTCCTGCAATGGAGGAAGAAAATATGAACGATGGTGTAAGACTTCCCAAGGTCGATCTATACCCATCGTTACTTTGAGGATTGCTTCTTCAGAAGGTAGAACCGAATCTAAGCAGTCCAAGGCAGAGTTAGAATCAAAGCTCCAAGCGGGGGCCACATGACCATCTAACTCCTCTTCGGAAAAAGTAGTAGAATGGTTATCTGCAGAGTCTACTATAGACTGATATCTAAGCTCAGCTGCAGATATAGGAAACGCCATTCCATTAACTTGTCCTTCAACTAATGTGGTCGTAGGTGAAGGCAAGGTCCAAGGGTCGGAAAAATAATGAGTTCGGAAGAACTCTTCTCGAGGAGACTCCTTGGATGATGAAATAGCATTGATTCTTGCAAAAGGAGAGGGAAGATCAAACGTACCCATCAATGAGGAATACATCCCTACTCCTAAATTCTCAGTCGGCGGGTGAGGGTTATCCACCAAAGGAACAGTAGAGTCGGAGCTTGCTTGCAGATCGATTGGGGAATAGTCCAATTGATCAACCTTAACGATTTTCCCCTCGTAAGGAAAGCAAATGACACGAAACAGAGTCGACACGACGGCTTCCATCTCGTACACCCAGTTCCTTCCTAATAGGAGATTATAGTCTAGGTTAGCATCTACGACTTCAACTTCGATATTAACGACCTTCCCTCCAACACATATAGGAAAGGCCGGGATAATCCCATGCGGCTTGTGAGAATGGCCATCAAATGCAGTTAAGACGGTTGGTGAAGGAACAGCCGAAGGTGAACCAATAGCCTTCCAACATGACATGGACATGACACATGTGGAAGCTCCTTCATCTATAACTGTGCGAAAAATATTTGATTTTCCGGTATGTAGACTTTATCTGAAAAGCCATGTGATGAGGGAGTCTCTTTTTGACATTTGACATGTCAAAAGAGAGCACTAAAGAGTTAGCTGGATCGACTGCTCCAATGGCGGAGAGTAAAGCACTTCTCTGAGACGGACACGACTGGAGAACCTCCAAAGCAGACATAGCACACGGGCTTTGAGCCAAATCCTCCACAATGGAGTAATTTTGGGCGAACCCTAGCATTAGGATTAATCGTCGCGCGTTTGGCGGAACCTTTCGGTATCCTAGGTATAGTCTCAACAGGAGGTCGCTCAATATGAAGGTCACTACCTCTGGGAACAGTTTTATCCTTAGATGTTTCAGCTTCACCATAATCATGTGACCGAGTAGTCACATGGACGTTTGAACCCATCATAAAAACATTTGATGCTTTTTCCCCTTCCTGGTTGCCCCCTGAGGAGGTCCCAGGATTCGAATTCAGCCAGCAAGAAGCTGCTGCCCTTGGGGAAACGGGTTAGTTAACACAGCTTGCGAACTAGAAGTCCCTTGCTGTCCTAACAAGCACTGAGCGTCTTCAATTCTAGGGCAGAGATGAGTTAGATGGTCCCCGCTGCATAACTTGCAAGGGAACTTAACTTTCTTTCTCGACTCACCTTTACCACCACCAGCGTTGTTGCCAGATTTATTTGCATCGGGCTTCCCATCCGAATTCTTCTTCTTACCACGTCCTTTCTTTTTCCCGTTGGAATTTTGATTTCCTTTGGGGTTATCGGATTGGACGGCATTAATGGAAGAATTTTTGGAAGCGGGAGGATTAGACAATGTGACTTGGTTGTTAGAAGCAGTTTGCAAAGACAACTGCTGCAATTGATTCAACAAGTTCACTGTAGATGTGTCTATAGACCCAACAATACCGTCCGCGTGCGGACCTGGCTTTGGCTTAGCTAAATCAACCTTAGATCCAGGAGCATCTGGCAAGTACTTTTGGAGGATCCCAAACTGAGAGTAAATCAGTTCTAACTGCTGGGCCCTGAAAATGGCTTGCTCCTCAGAATAGACCCCAGACATGGAGACATCCTTGGAGATCTCAGGTTGCAAAGACTTCAAAAACCACTCTAGACGGTATTCCGGAGGGATTTCGGCTTTGATGAGCCTCTTTCTCCGTCTCCATTCTTGAATGTGATCGGAAATGTGGGTTTCCTTATCCTGACGAAAGGTGGCCAGAAGTTCAGTTCCGGCATCATAGCAGACAGGCAACTGGAAGTGATTTAAGAAGATATTGGCTAAGTCAGCGAACGATGTAAAGCTGCCCCCTAGCAACTCTATGTACCATTTAGCCGCATTACCAGTCAAGGTGCGCTGAAATAGTCTCAACCTAATCGAATCCTCGATGAGGGAGTTGGATGAGCACCACAAATGGAATGTGGTTACATGATCGCCCGGATCTTCACCACTCTTCCCTTCGAATTTTGGAATGTCCGAAGGGAGTTTGGTTGGGACCGGAGGCCAGGCCGGATTATACCTGATTGGGTCATTTGTTAGCTTAGTAAGATCTGGCAAGTTTAACGTTGCCAGAAATGGAAGCCTCGGAGGACCTAGGGGATTCCACCCAGACTGGGCAAAACTCCCAAAGTTCTGAAAAGATTGTCCTGGGATTTCGGAGGCACCAGGCTGCCCAAAGTGACCAGTAGAACCGGCTGAACCAAAAGGCAAGCCTTGTGGTCCAGCAAAATTCGGAGTTTGACCAACTCCTGTCGTATAACCTCCATAGCCCGCAAAGTTTCCTCCTAAAGAATGGTAAGGAGTTGATAACCCCTGATATGGGTTCCAAGCCGAAGCGAGGGGAGGAATACTTTGAAACATGCTAACCGTGGAATACGGCCTACTTCCTTGTTGGCCGATAAATGGATTCGCAGTTCCTGCGCTACTAACCCCAGGGTTATTCCAACCTTGGAAAGGATTGCTGCCTTGTCCTATTGAAGAAAAAGGCATGGATCCTACCGTCGGGTTGGAATGTGGTATATGACCACTTCCAAAAGGAAAACCCTGGAATGAAGCCGATCCGCCCATCATGGACGTAGTGGCACTAAGCGGAACCGATGGAATACCCTATGATTGGGTGCCAAAAAGGAAGGAACCAATACTAAAAGCATTGGTTTGGGCATTTCCACTCGTGGACAGAATGGAGGTAGACCCAATTAAAGACGTGCTAGCAAAAGATCCGAACAAGGAAGCGGAGGGGATGGAAATGGTTCCTCCCCCTTGCACCGATGTTGGGGTTTGCATAGTCGCAACACTTGTAGAAGCCATGCTTCCAGTAGTGATCATAAATGGCAAGCGCGTAGCGTAACCTGGACTCGATGGTCTATGCAACGGAGTCCCAACGTATTGCAATACGTCTGGATAACTAGATGGTAGTGGAGAATTTGGAATCACTAATGATTCTGAAAGTTCTTCTACCTCTACGTTATTCTCCGCTTGAAAGCAAACTCGAGAAAGGACTGGAGTGTCCCTCTCTTGTTCAGAAGTGCCAGGACTTGCTTGGCCGCTAATATCCCCAAGAGGAGGATCAATCCCCGATGCGTCAACTGGCGTGGGACGGACCCCACCGGTAGTATCTCGTCTGCGCCTTCTAGGAGAAGGCTCTAAACTAGGTGGCGAGAGACCATGAAGTCTTCGAGACCATATTGGAGACCGGTCAGCCACTTTGAATTTCTTGTTATAATCTAACTAAAGACTCAAAAAATTAAAAGCTAAGCCGACTAGGAGCACAAAGCACACACTATAAAGTTCCTAAAGATACAGCCAGTCAAACAACTTCCAAGTATTTCTGCTCCGGGTGCTTAGGACCGGACACCAAAATACGAGAAAGTGAATCAAAGGGGCCTTCCGAAGATAGTCTGGGATGATGAGGGCCCAGTCCTATCAGCAAAGGTATCAGAGGAAGTTACACTGACCTCCTAACAACAGCCTGCGCCGGTGCAAGCCCCCAAGCTTCGCAAGGGTGCCCTCCAGTAGTACTGTCGAGAGTGATGCAACGTCGACCTCAGGTGCCACGGGATTTCCCTCCGCAGCCACCTATGCAGATCCCTAGGAGAGGCAACTATGGGTACCAACTCGTCGCAGAAGCCATGCGGAACAGTCGTGAGGTAAGTTCGGACAAGTAGGAGAGGGGGTATCTCTCTTCCCTGTCTTCACAGACCCTCGTGCTTAACTCCCAGATCCGGAGCTTTCCTGGTCTTCCTAACGCTATTGGATTTACTCTCATTAATTAGACTCTTATGTTTGACGTTTTATGTGGCCTTGGAGAGTTAACTCTCCACTCGCCTAATCCAAGGCCCTAAAATCCTAAACTTGTTGGTGTAATAACTAAAACAAAAAGTTCTAGTGGATTTTAATTAAGCGCTTGATTTTATTAGGCTGTTCTTTAAGTCACAAGGTAATGGAGATGAAACTTGTGGTGTTTTTATGGACGCAAAAGAAATTAATAAAACTTAGCTACATGCACATGCACTTTTTGTTTTCGATGAAGAGCAATTTCTATGAGGTTCAGAGGTACTTGTAATATAAACAAATTTTCTTTTTCTTTTCGGACTCCACACTCACAAAAACTAACAAAACTAAATATGCCTAAAAAGAGATGCAAATCTATCCTAATGCAAGAACTATATGTGGATGCAAGATTTGAAGACTACTTCTAAAAACAAAGAAGGAAAGTTGTTGCTTTACCAAATTTTGTCTTGCCACTAAAATGCTTAGATAGAAGATGATGTGTTACCAATCATTTCGTCCAAACAATAAAAACAAGTTCTAAGATAAAAAACAAAGCACTTTCACTTCGCAAAAAGGAAATCAAATGAAAAGCAAGTTTAAGAAAGCGAAACTCAAAACTTTCAAAAGATTTTCTTTCAATCAAACCAAAAAGTCTTTTTCAAAGGAAAGCTCTCAAAAATACTGACACCAATGATTGATAAATAGTCAACCAAACACTTTTGTGAATTGACACCTTTCAAATGATGAAAACTCAACAAAAATAAAATGTGTTTGAAATCGCTTTTGACAATCAAAAGCAGCAATGAAAGTCCAAAACATCAAAAGACAAGTTTCAAGAAAATGGTAACAAACAACTTTCCCGAAACGAAGGAGCAAATGGTCACAAAAATGATTTCGTTAAGCAAACAAAATTGTCATGAAAGCAAAATGGACACAAAGATTGAACCCAATCTTCCTACTCTGCTGAAACAGAGCAATCAAGATTCTTAAACAGAAATCTTGTGTGTCAAAAATCAATGACGCTTGCAATCAACGAAAACAAGACTAATACTCCTTATGACTAGAGAGAGTTCAGAACAAGATGCCCCCTGTTAAACAAAGAACTATCACTGGAAAATGATTGCTTCAAACTGACCCAAACCACCAGACAAAGATTCAGCAAAAAGAAAATTAATAAATCTTGAAAATTATGTAATATACGTGCCTGCAATTATGTGCAGAATGCGTGTACACGCGACTGTAACTAAGGAAACCTGCGTATACGTGGGTTCACTTAGTGCAACTTGCGTATATACGCTTCTGTAATCCAGAAAAAGGGAGTATCTGAAGTCTTTCAAGAAAAATAAAAAAAAAACACAGACTGAAAAACTGGAAAAGCTTGCAGTTCAAGAACAGATCAGACAATCAGAGCCAACAAACAGAGGGGCTGAGCCTTGATTGGCTTGAAGACTACCCAAACTAGGAACAACAAGAGTGTTGTCCCCAGTGGAGTCGCCAATTCTGGTTGAAGGGAAAGTACCCCTAGGGTCCTTTGGGCTAAGACTCTACCAGACTGAAAATTGCTTATTCAAAGAAACACACACACAGCCATCATTTTTACTTTTAAGCAAATTCTAATGTTAAGGGTACATACCTAAGGTCCTACGTTCGAGAAGGCATTTAGGGTCCAAAACCTTCTTGCAGTTCCCTTCTTCTTCCTTTGACCTGCTAGAAAAACAAATCAAAGAACACAACAGTGCATGTACAAATACTTATGTATAAACCATCTTTATGCTATAAAGTTAGTTATAAAAATCTTTAAGTAACCACTTGCATAAGAATTCAAAACAAGAATCTCATAAGCATAAAGAAAGATTGTTTTGGGAACAAAGACGTGTTTCTTTATATATGAAGGCAAATAAAGTACATATAATGGAAAGATATCACCTGAACACCTTCAGCAGGCTCCAAGCAAAGCTTCCTCCTGGATTTGTTCCAGCCTCAAGCCTCCAACAAGAGCTCCTTCCAAGTCTTACTCAATGATGATATCAAGGATGAATGATCACCAATACACATGGAAACAAGGGTTTCCTATGCAAAATGAGGGAAGTGCAGAAAGCACCAAGGACTTCAGACCTGGTCTAAGGGGAAAATCTCAGCATAATAATCTTGCTCTCATTTCTCTCCCCCTTAGGCCTTCCCTTTGATGTCTTTTTATACCATCTCCAAAGTAGTTTTTTAGTTAGGAGTTGGTTGGGAACAGTTGGGCCACGGGCACTAACAGGTGATCCAGCAGGTAAAACCCGTGATCTCGGCCCGAAAATAAGGAATTATATATTTTTTTTAAGTGTTTTAATACATACATGCGGGTTGGGTATACACAAACCCGCGTGTATACGCGTTTAACTCAGGGCAATGTCACGTATAGGGAATAAAACACTGTTTTTTAAATTTTTGGACCAGGTCTGGAAGGAGGGGTTGCCCTAGGCCATGAGTGCAACATCAAAAACCATAAGAGTGAGATTTGGAGCTATAACACTATTCCACCCTAGCCCAACCAATCAAATCAAAGTAACAATTGGCCGAACTCCACTTACTTCGCACCGTTTTGGTAAAATAATGCATATCAATTCCAATGGCCACCCTCAACTTCACAGAACCAGAACTGCCAGTCAAGCTAGAAGAGACCTACAAATCAGCCAGCGGGAATAATCCCCCTACCTCAACCCACACCACCAGCACCCTACACGTTGCAACAAAATCCTTAGGGAAATCTATGACCGAAGTTCCCAGCCCAACCCAACTCGAACCCCAACAATAGATCGGTTCAATCTGTGCAAATTATTGAAGGACCAGAGTCAGAAATTGAGTTAAGGGAGTGCAATGACCTTCAATTAAGATCTCGGCAGATAATAGAAACAGAGGGGGATAAAAATGTACAAATTGAAGATCTGTTACCTGTAGAATAAGTACCACTAGAAGAGAACATGGTTAGACAGAAAACTCATGATTAATCAACCACCTCTTCTCCACCATTCCCAGAAATATTAATAATACCTCGCCCAATTGAACATCTTGATTTTGATCTTCTAGGAGAATTGAAAAATTTGTATATAAAAATACAACTCCTCTAGGCCATTCAAGACATCCTAATTTATGAAAAAATATTAAATAATTATGTATGAAAAAGATAAAGAGGAAAATAAAAACAAATCCAACTGTACAGGTGGTCAGTTCCTTATTTGATTTACTATCAGGAAGGGAAACACCTGTAAAATATGAGGACCCCAGAAATCCTATAGTCACAGTGAAAATAAATGGATGCTCCTTCCCCAATTCCTTAGTCGATTTAGGGGCAACAATCAATATTCTTACAACCACAACTTGTCAAAAGCTTGGCATTACATCATTACACCCAACCATGACCTTGTTGGAATTGGTTGACCGATCGGTAGTCAAACTAGAAGGCACATTATAGGATGTAATGGTGTCTGTAGACTCTTGGGAATACCCTGTTGCTATGCGGTAAAATGCATGATGTATGTAGAATGAAAACTACCCTCAAAGGCCTTCCCGGGACCTTTGACAGACTGTAAGATTGTCTGCAAAAGCTACCAAGTTATGCACATGTTCATCTATCAAACATAAATTGACAAGGTATGGAAAGAGGATTAGCTTTAGTTCCTTCTAGATTTGTTTGGAGATCTATATGCGGCAAGAAGAACTCCTTTAAGGCCGGCTCCAAGACAATTCCTACACAAAGGACAAGGTAAACCAATTATAGTATACAATCTTGAAAACTAATGTAAGAATGCACAATAAACATATATTAGTGTATAAATTAACTACTCATCTTGACAAGAATCAGAATGAACAAATCAATGAACAACATTACCGACACTATGGAGTAGGGAACACAACTGCAGTTTTGTATTTATAGTGGAAGAGTGATTACAACCATCCATTGTATCAGCCTTCCCTTGGTCTCTCTCTCTCTCTCTCTCTCTCTCTCTCTCTCTCTCTCTCTCTCTCTCTTTTAGCTCACTTCTTCAAGTGTATGACAATTCGCAATAGCTTAATGTGCTATCCTTCCAAATGCTCTGACCCATTTCACAATGGCCCTCTCGCTGCTTATGTAGCAATCGAATTAGGACAACCAAGCTCCTCCTAGAGCTCATTAGGGAAAAAGCCATGAACATACCCTATTTTCAAGATTTTTCCCATTTGCCTTCATTCTTAGATTGGAATTTCCCCAAATAATTTGATTTTTAAAGTTTCCTTGCTTTTCTTGATCAAGTTTAGGGATAAATATCTAGATATTTGTGAGCAGATTCATTGGCTTGACCCACTAAACTTCCCTTAGTTTCACTAATGCTCCCCCTGGTCTAACAACTTGAGTTAACAGGGTGACTAACTCTCCTCTATGTTTGGTAACAACCTTCATAAAGTAGATTAGTCGTGTGCAGAGAACTTTAGTGTGGAATCAAGGCCTGCAATTGTGGTCTTTGCTTTAGTCATCCTGTCTCTGACCTTTGAGTTGATGAGGAGGTCATTTTGTCCTACAACACTTATAGACTTCCTGATCATCAATCCTAGAAACTGACTCGATGGACATCCCTTATTTCTAGGTAGACCTTGGCTAGAAACTACGGATGCTTACATAAGCTATCGAACAGGAAGCATGACTATAGCAAGAGGAAGCAATGTAAAATATTTATCCTTATATCCTCCAGCTTAGCCAAGTTTAACAATAATAAAAACCAAAAAAAAACTTATATCATATCTAACTGAAAACATTAGATCACCCCTAACCATAGAATATTCTCTCGAATTTAAGGATCAAATAGAAGGTGACATCATTAACACCTACAATAACCAACAAGAAGCCGGATCCCATCTAAAATGTCACATGATCGAAGCAGCATTTGATAGTGAAGTAGAAGAAGATCCCATAAAAGATATTAACAATCAATCAATACCAACCACCTCTGTTTATAACAGCAAAACCATAGAAATTGAGCCAAGAAAAACTTTGAATATTAAAAAAACTTGAATGCTGACCAAGAACAGAAACTTGTTCTGAGAAAATATAAAGAGGCCTTTACATGGGATTACTCGGACATGAAAGGGATTGATCCCCAATTATGCATGCACCACATTTATACAGAGAAGGATACCATACCCATTCAACAACCTCAACGGAGGTTAATTCCTCATCTTAAAGATACTATTAATTTTAAACTAAAAAAATTGCTAGATGTAAACTTTATCTACCCTATTTCTGACATCAAATGGATTTCTCCATTAGTAGTGGTGCTGAAAAAGAATGGAAAGTGGCAGATATGTGTTGATTATAGAGAACTTAATAAAGAAACCCAGAAACACCATTTCCCCCTTCCATTCATTGACCAGGCCTTGGATACATTGGCAGGAAAAAAAATCTTTTATTTCCTAGATGGCTTCAGCGGATACAATTAGATTCAGATTGCCCCTGAAGATTAGCATAAGAATACCTTTACCTACCCTTGGGGAACATTTGTTTACAGGGTCCTACCTTTTGGGCTGTGCAATGCACCTGCCACATTTCAAAGGGTTATACTCAACATTTTTTCATATTTGATAAAAGAAGGGCTCGAAGTGTATATGGATGACTTCACACCTTATGGAGATGACTTCAAACCAACATTAAAAGCATTAGAAAAAGTGTTGCAAAGATGCATTGCCACCAGGCTCTATTTAAGCCATGAAAAATGTCATATGATGATGACCAAGGGACTCATCTTGGGTCATTATATCTCAGTAGCTGGAATACAGGTAGATCTTGCTAAAATTCAGATAGTTCTTTTAATACCTACCCCTTTTACACAAAGAGAGGTATGTAGTTTTTTGGGATTTTTTAGTTATCATAGAAGGTTTATAAAGAATTTTTCTCAGATTGCTGCACCATTATATGCACTAACAGGAAATATTGATTGTATTTGGACAAATAAATGTGACAACGCTTTTGAATATTTAAAATGGATTGTATCAAGAACCCCAGTATTCAGGGGCCCAAACTGGGATTTGCCATTCCAGATTTCATTTGACGCTTCCGACACAACAATTAGAGAAGTTCTCGGTTAGGGGGAAGATAAAAAGCCATACAAAATAATTTTTATATCTCGGCTCGCAGAGCTCAGCCAATTTTAAATTCAATATGCATAATTTGTATATCCATGAGTGGAAGGATCCCACGTGCAAATGGACAAGGCTTCCATTCATCGCAATGGATGATGCAATCTTTGTGGTACTGGATTCTTGGCCTCCAGAGTGGCATGCTCCCAATTTAATAGAGTTAGGCAAAGAGGCTACACAAAGGAAGAAAGTAGAAGCCAATATCCACATCGCAGAGTTGGAATAGAAGCAGAAGAATGAAAAAGTCGTTGCAGAGGTAAGGGTGCAGCACGAAGAAAAATTGGCAGTCGCCGCAGAAAAGAAGGTTGAGGAAGTAGTAGCAGCACCAGCAGTGCAGGCAAAGGAGACCGCCATGGCACCCACAAAAGAGCCCGCGGAGGGCCAAGAAATTTCCACCGAGAAGGACATAGAGGAAGAGGATAAGACAGAGGAACGCATGGAACCCGGTTCTCCATCAATCCAACTTAAGCGAGCACATGTCCCTGAGAAACCAACCCCGAGGAAGAAGGTGAAGGAAGAAAAGACCTCAATGGATCCAATCACGCTCATTGTGGGTGACCTTTTTGACATTAGTGAAACAATTTACGATGTCATCAAGGACACCTTCGAAGAATTGATGACGGAGTAGACAACTATGTTGGAGGTGCTCATAGCGCATTTGAAGGAGTTACAACTGTGACCACCACAAGCAGGAATAATGGCACCATACATCACAGAAGCAATAATGGAAGTAGAATAGGTTCTGCACACCCGCACAACGAACACTTTCCTATTACCCAAAGGCATGGTGTCAGTAGCATCCAATGGTGATAGGGCCGTGGTAAGCAGAATGAAGGGTTTGGGGTTGAACTTGGCAACCATGCCGAGAGAAACCCTGTATCAGCTCCAGGATGGGGTTACAACAGAGTTATGCACTAAGGAGGGTCGTGCGCTCTAGGTCTTGAGCGAGTAGAAGATAAATATGGAACAACTCAGTCTGTAGCATGACAACCTGGTCACATAGACCCGTGGATTGGAACAAGCCATTGAGCAAGCCTGTAGCAGCATACCGGAGTTGGCCATTCCAACAGTGCTACCGACAACTGATCAGATTCACCAGCTGGCAGCTAGAGTCGGTGAGGCCAAGGAGGAAACGATGAAGCTTCAGTTGGAGCTCAACCTGCAGATGATTGAGCTACAGTTGAGGGCACAGCTCTCCACACCCCCAGAAGTCAGAAAGCAATGCGCCTACACTATTCAAATAGGGTTGGAAGAAATTGAGCATGCAGTAAAGGATTGCACGGCTATGTTGGATCAATCAGTCTTCACACCCACCTTATTGCAGGGGGATCCAGCTATTTAGTGGCTAGAGATAGAAGTGCGTGAGTTGCAACAAGAGTATGACAGTATCTGAGGGACCCCACAGACGGTCGCCCTTACTCAGTGACTGGATAAGATGAAAGAGGCAAGAGAATTTAAGGAATAGGTGAACATCGCACCTAAAAAAGAAGCAGTGCTTAAGGTGCACCTACAACCTTGGATCAATGAAGCGTTCACAGTGACTGCCGAGATCGAGGGAAAGCTGGCACACATCCAAGGAATCTATACACTGAGGTAGGGATATGACCATGCTAATGAAGTTTCAGAGGAACGTATGCAGAAGATACAACAAACGGCAGAACAGTGCACCACAGACCTACAAGAAGCACGGAACTTGATCGATACCCTCTGCACAAAGATCACTGCACCCGCTTAGTGACTCAAGTGTGAGTCATGACATTTGTGTTGGGGGCCTGTTGGGCATCAGATCCCCCGCGCAATAGTTTTGGGGCTTAAAGCCTAAGTTTTGGGTCAAGTTGTATTGTAAAGACACCACGAAGTGCATGGAGTGCGAAGTGTAAAGACAAGCCAAACAGTTGTCCGCCCTTAAGTATGTAAAGTAATATGTTGTAATGTTGGCCCACCCATGGTCCACGGACCATGGGATTGTATAAATAGAGCGACACCCTAAGTTGTAAGGTAGTTTTAGACAAAAGAGAAGGATGAAAATGAATAGTGTATAGGAACCAACTCTGAGTCTATAAGTCCAAGTCTTGGGTCATGGTAGTAGATAGAGGCTCTACAACTGAGTGTGCAGAGGCCTAGTAGAGTCTGTAGCTGTGTGCGGACCCTTGCAGCTGAGTGCGCAGGGTAAGAGTTGGGATTGTATCTGAGAGACGTAATAATAAAGATAAGTTGATTCTGAATTATTGGGTATCTATGTTACTGTTATCTTATGCATCTCTTTACATTTTTATGTACGCGCATTGGTTATGAATGTTGAAATATAAAAAAGAATATTGGGCCTACATAATTGAACTAAGAACTACAAGAATAGTAAGAATAAAGCATTGAGAGAATACCTCCTTCACGCTCTTCACATAGCTACGTGAAGATAGTTGCACATGGTGTGAAGTATAGACAACTGCGAAGAAGCCCCGCAAGAGTGCAGGTTTGGGCCGCGGACTTTCCAAAACTTCATCAAGACATCCCTAGGGTGCAAAAACTTGATTCTAGCACCCTCTCATACTACCTCGGGTGAGAATTCAGTTCGCGCACCATGGACTATTTCCAAAAGGGCCAATAGTTTCGAGATTTTTTTAGCTAACTCACCTATAAAATCTGGGTTAGGCCCCAACAACCCAACAATGGTAGTAGTTCAAGGAAGATCTAGTGAAGAGAAAGTGGAGGTATTGTGAGAGGGAATGCTCCATTGAGCACCCTAGAGGGAATCATTAGTACTTGGGTAAACCACTTCGATAGGCCTTCTAGTTCTACTACTAGGAGGCATCATTACCATTATCACCATCATCATAATCATCATAGTAAGAGAGGTGAATATCACATTCACAAGGAACTAAATAAGGCCAAAAAACCCAAATTTAATGGGGAAATAAAGAAATTGAAAGATGTAGAAGCATGGTTTCTTGGTATTGAAAAGTTCTTTAGGATTGATGATTACTCTAAAAACATGAAGTTAATGGTAGGCACCTACAATCTGAAAGGAAAAGAAAAAATATGGTGGAAGATCTGAGGAATGTCAATGGTATAACTAAAGAGAGGCTGACATGGGGTGACTTTTAGGGTCTCTTTAGATACAAATACTTCTCATACAACTATTATGATAGCAAGGCGAAAGCGTTTTATGATGTGAGGTTGGAAATTTGCAAAAGATGGAAAAATTGCAATGATTTATTAGCAGGATTGCTTTATCATTTAGAGACCAAATTGATATGCATGAGCATAAAAATTTAAAAGATTCCATTAAGAAATTGAAGCACTGTTATGAGTAAGAAAAATCAAGGCTAGAATCCAAGGGTGAGGTGAAAGAAAAGAGCAGTGGAAAGGATAAAAGGAAGTGGCTTAAGAGGTTTAAGATAAGGAAGGAAACACAACCATAACTAATTCAAGTAAAATTTTGTTTAATTGAGAAGGGTCATGCACATTAGCCTACAAAATAGAAACACAAACATGAGGCCAAATATGATTTGTATTGCTGGACATGTGGATGATACCACCGGAAATGATACATCCTATAGTCGAGATTTGTATGTCCAAATATTTACAATGCACGAGAGGTTCACACCATGGGAGACATGGCACATCGTTTGCCCATGATTTATGCAACAATGGATAATTGTCAAGTAGACTACCAAACATCCATTATTGAGATAGAGGTTAAGCTATGTAATCAAGTTATTTATATTTTGATTGATCCTAGTTCTAACTATGGTTACATTTGCGCAAAGCTTGAAGAGAAATGTCAGTTTACCAAGGAAGCACATGAAGAACCATGGCTAGTTTAGTTAGCAATAAGGATCAAGAGAAGAGTAAGCCACTAGGTGAAATCATGTGCTTTTGAGCTTCAAGGCATGCCAATGATATCAAACCTATAATTTGTTTCTATTGGGAGAGTACAATATTCTTTTAGGTATGGATTGGTTGTATAAGCATAATACCATTGTTGAATGTTATTAAGAGGAAATCAAGTGATTAGATGAAATTGGAGAGAGAATAATATTGTAGGGTAAGTAGAAGCCTACTATAATAAGGAAAATTGCATCCATGCAAGCCAGGTGAGATCCTTTGTCTAATTTGATTCTCTGTTGTTTAGCTCATGTCTGTAAAATAATTTTGAATTCTAATAAAGCGGTCACACTAGAAGCTAAGGACCCGGAGAGGTAGCCAAGAAGTATGGTGAACTCCATTATAAAATTGTCGTTGTGTTGATGAATATGTTTATGTTTCAATTTTATTATGTGTTTGTGTTATTTGCAATCTTTTCTATCCATTGCACTAAGTAACATAAGAAAACTTCAAATAAAGCCTATAATACCTTCTTCATTAACAAATCACCCTTCTTAACCTCTTATGATGCCTTAGTCTGAGACTTTACTCAATAGTCAAATAGGCAATCCTTTCAAATTGTTCAACCTCTTTCACGATTCCCCAAGCCTTGCATATATAGCATGTAGGGTTAGGGTTTCCAAGTCCTTTGTGAGTTCCCTTAAGCAAAAGCAATGATGTTTCCATGCTTTAGTGCTCCTTCCCATTTGCATACTCCATTAGGAATTAGTAATTCTGTTATGAAACTAGCTCAAGAAAAGATAGAAAATATAGATCAATGCCTTAGAATTTACCCTCTTCGAGGGGGCAACCTCCTTTACATTACGTAAATGAACAATTCTTGGATGATTCAAATGAAAAAACCTCCTTTCTATATATAGGAGTCCAAGAAGTCACAATATAACCCAGCCGACCTAACAATAATAATATAAAGCCACAAAAATAACAATAGAGGGATTCTATGGGGCACAGTAATAACAATATGGGGATAATAAGGGCACAACAATATTAATAAGGGATGCAACTACAATAATAATGGGATAATTACTAGTATTAAAGGGACCCAACATGCCCCTCTCCTTCAAAAAAAGTGTTGTCCTCAACACTTGAGTAGTTTTGGATGCTTCTATATAAAATTCTCATCCTCCCATGTGGAATCTTCAGTGGATAAGTTCTTCCACTTGATAAGATACTCTGAAATTGATCGATTTCGTAGCTATCGAGTTCTTGTTTCTGTGACTGCTTCCGGTTCCAATATAATTTTTTCTTCCTCGTCAAGTTCTAGAAATATTGTTTGAACTAGAAGCTTGTCACCCATAACCTTATTTTAACATGAAACATGGAAAACTGGGTGTAATCGAGAAGCTGCAGGAAGCTCCAATTTGTATTCCATAGTACCAATCTTTTGCAACACCTTGTACAGACCATAATACTTTAGTGATAATTTATTATCCTTCTTAGCTTGCTTGAGGGACATTTGCTTATATGGTTGTAGCCGTAGGAATACCCAATCACCTACATCAAAACTTCTTTCTCTGCGATGCTGATCTGCCTGTTGTTTCATTCTATTCTGTGCCAACACGAGGTTATCCTTTAAGAGTTGGAGGACTTGTTGTTGATGTTCGATGTGATGTTCCACTACTTGAACCTTAGAATTTTCTCTTAAATATGATGTGATGGATGGTGGCTGATATCCATAAAGTGCCATAAATGGGGTCATTTTTGTTGCTGTATGGAAGTGTTATACCACCATTCAACCAGAGGCAACCATTTGATCCATTGTTTCTGTTTATCAGATAAAAAGAAATGAAGATATCCTTCCAAACATTTGTTTACTATCTTAGTTTGCCCATCAGATTGAGGATGATAAGATGAGCTATGAGCTAACTAATTACCAAGACAAGAAAATAATTCTGTCCAAAAATTTCCAGTGAAAATGGGATCTCTGTCACTTACAATAATATTTGGGTTTCCATGTAGCTTTTGATTTGTTTCCATAAATGTAGTAAAAGCCGTACTAGCTTTAAATGGATGTGATAATGCAAAAAAGTGTGCATACTTGGTAAGTCTGTCAACTACCACCATGATGACACTCTTTCCCTCAGACTTGGGTAAACCTATGATAAAATACGTTGAAACCTCCTCCCAACGTTGTCTTGGAATGGATAAAGGTTGTAATAGACCCGATGTCTTAATTGTTTCTACTTTATTTTGTTGGAAAACCAAACATTCTGCCACACATTTTTGAATATCCTATTTAAGGCCATCCCAAAAAAATTCCTTCTTAACCTTGTGGTAAGTTTTTAAAAATCCTGAGTGCCCTCCTAAGGGAGAAGTGTGCAATTCCATAAGAATCTTTTGTTTTAGTTGGGAATTCTTACAGAGGTATAAGGGATCTTTGTACCATACATAATCATTTTGCCAGCTAAATGTATCAGACATACTGGAATCTTGTTGTAACTTTCGAATAAGTGTCCATAATTCTTCGTCATTCTTCCATTCCTCCCTTGCTTCGTTTATCCAATCTGGTTGGATAATAGAAATGGCACACAACAATGCTTCCACATCCTCATCCTTTCTTGAGAGTGCATTTGGCACCACATTCTCCTTCCATTTTTTGTAGATGATTTCAAAGTCACAACCCAACATCTTTGTGACCCACTTTTGTTGCTCTTCAGAGGATACTCTTTGTTCTAAAAAGTATTTAAGACTATCATGATCCATTTTTACCTTGAAGTGTCTTCCCATTAGGTAGGGTCTCCATTTCTTAAGTGCATGGAGTATTGCCAACATTTCCTTCTCATAAATAGCTTTGTGTAAAAACTTTCCCTTGATTGGACGACTTTCAAAAGAAATGGGTCTTTCATCTTGCATTAAAACAGCACCAATTCCATTTCCTGAAGCATCGCATTCCACAATAAAGGATTTTGTGAAGTCTGGTGTAGCTAAGGCCGGTGCTTGGAACATTGCCTCTTTAAGATGTTCGAAGGCCTTTGTTGCTTTTGGAGTCCATGAAAATGTATCTTTCTTCAATAATGTTGTTAGAGGTGCTGCTATTCTCCCATAATTCTTAACAAACTTGTGATAATACCCTTTCAACCCAAGAAATCCTCGCAGATGCTTTATGGATGTGTGGCTTTTCCATTCCTTAATGGCTTTAATTTTTCTAGGGTCTACCTTAACTGCTTAATGAGATACAATATGACCCAGATATTCTACCTCTTATACTCCAAAGAAAAATTTGGATCTTTTTGCATATAATTGTTTCTCCTCCAATAGTTGTAGCACCCTGTCAACATGTTCAACATGATCCTTCCAATACTTGCTGTATATTAGTATATCATCAAA
Organism: Pinus tabuliformis; assembly: GCA_031772625.1. Taxonomy (NCBI): domain Eukaryota; kingdom Viridiplantae; phylum Streptophyta; class Pinopsida; order Pinales; family Pinaceae; genus Pinus; species Pinus tabuliformis. The sequence goes on along the minus strand of CM062811.1, from coordinate 917,919,324 downwards.
AAATACTAACACAAATTTTCTTAGGAATGGTTTGAAAATGGAATTCATCAAACCTTGAAATGTTGAAGGTGCATTGGTAAGGCGAAAAGGCATGACCAAAAATTCATAATGACCCTCATGACTTCTAAGTGTTTTTTTCGGAATGTCTTCAGTCTTCATTCTGATTTGATGATATCCTGAGTGAAGATCCAACTTGGTGAAGTAAAGTGATCCATGCAATTCATCCAGTAATTCATCAATGACGAGAATGGGAAATTTATCTTTAATAGTGAGCTTGTTGAGCTCCCTCTAATCCAGACACATGCACCATGATTCATCCTTCTTGTGCAATAATACTACTGGAGTAGAGAAAGAACTTTGATTCGGTTGAATTATACCAGCCTCTAGCATTTCTGCAACCACGTGTTCAGTTTCACTCTTTTGGGCATAGGGATATCTGTACGGCCTGATGTTTGGAGGAACACTTCCTGGAATCAAATGAATAGCATGATCATGATCACGAATAGGTGGGAGACCTTACGGAGTCTCAAATACATTGGAATGATTGTCCAAGACTTTTTGGAGATCTAGAGAAATAAATGATTGCAATGTAGAAACATCTAGCGAACATAATTGTGCAATTACACCCTTTTGTTCCTTTTTTAGAAGCTTTGTCACACCATTAGAGCTAATTATATTTCCTGCTTTCCCTACAATACCCCTTAATTCAACTTCTTTCCTTCCACGGAAAATTTCATGAAAAGTTCTTGAAAATTGAAAGCTATTGTACCCAAGGATTGTAACCATTGTACTCCTAGTACAACATCAGCGCCTCCCATTGGAATGGAAAGCATTGGGCTACTCAATACATATTCTCCCATCGATAGCTTGATATTATGGCACTTTCTAGAGCAATTTATTGTTCCTCCATTTGCAACCATCACTTGACACTCTGGTGCTGGGTATAAGAAGCAATTCAATTCTTTTGCTACCCTACAATGAATAAAATTGTGGGTATTTCCTGAATCAATCAACACTAGTACCTTTTTCTTCTTGATTTGTCCTTCTATCTTGATGGTTTGAGGAGTGGTAATTCCTGCCAATGCATTACAAGATATGGTCGAATTCATTTCTTTTTTATCTAGGCTTTTTTCCTGGATTATATCCTCTTCTTTTGACCTTTCTTGCTCCTTTTCTTCTTCCTCTTCACAACCTATGTAGAATAATTTCTTCTCAGCACACTTATGACCTTTAGTGTATTTGCTATCACAACTGTAACAAAGCCCTTTTTCTCTTTTTTCTTCCAATTTTTGTGGTGTCAACCTTATAGGTTGTGGAAGACTAGGAGCAACCACACTTCCATCTTTATAGTTGTGAGTGGTATGCTTCCTGGTTGCCATAATTTTGCGTTCCATTTTTCTTGCTAACCTGAATGCCTTCTCTAATGAATCAGGTTCCCAAAGGCGAACATCATGATGGATATTATCCTTTAAAGTCCCTATGAACACATCAATCCTATGCTCATCTGGAATATCTTTTACCCTTATGTTTAATTTTTGGAACTCCTCAATGTGCTCCATTATTGAACCCTTTTGTTTGAGACTTATCAATTGGCTAAAAAAAGTGTTGCTTTTTGTATCCTCATAATGTGCTATCAATTCTTCTGTAAAAATTTCCCAAGTGATAATTTGTTTACGAGAGCAAAGCCATTGTTACCATACAAACTGATTTTGTTGCAAATATAATGTTTCAATATGTACCTTTTGTGTGTTTTGCACATTATTGAGATTGAAAAATTGCTCCATTTGTAATATCCATGTTGCGGGATCCTTGCCATCAAACTTCCTCATATCGATTTTTGGAATATGGTGGGTTTTCGATCCCACATTAGACTCTAAGAAACCATGATTAATATTTCTTTTGTTCGCATCATGAGTTTCCTTTACTACCTTTTCACCATTGGTAAGTATTTCTTGTAAAAAAATTGTCAAATCTGTCTTCAAATCTGCCATGCTTGTCTTCAAATTTGTGTTCAAATCTATCTTCAAGTTGTCCATATTAGCTTCCATGCCATTCATCTTAGCTTCCATGCCATTTATCTTAGCTTCTGTTAGCTTTTGTGACAGTTCCATTTGTTGCACTTGTTCTTGTAATTTTGATATATCATGTAGCATTTCTTCCTCTTCTTCATGAGTCATGCTAGAGCTTTCAGGTTCCTTACTAGGTGTTTTCATTTTATTTTCTTGGGGCATCAGTTACCAATAATAATTCTCTACTATGCCCTTTGAATTCCTTCAAAATAAATTTTCAAACCAAGCTTAAGAAAAAAATTAAGAAAATCTACACACCTTTTTTCACTTTGTAGGAGCTCGATATTGCCTCTGATGTATCTATGTACTTTCCGATCATCTAGTTCTGAATTTGTGACCTACAGTATCCCTCTGTGTCCTCTTTCCAATGCCACAAGTTTGACCCAAATTGGATTCTCCAAGGAAGAGTTATGTGAAATCTTCCACAGTGACTTAATTATAGACTAGTTCAGTAGAGCGAACTTGAACGACGTGCCACGAGTCACTGTTTCGACCTTTGGATCTGAAAAATGCATAAAAGAAACTAAAGTCCGTCCTCTTTTTGTAAATTCTTCCAAAATATCAATCTAATCCCTAGAGAGAAAGTTATGACAATTTTCGCCAGGTCACCTGTTTGGAATGTAATTCAAGAGTCTGCAAAATGACCAACTTCCTCAGATCATATCTCCACAAATGTAGCGCTAAAAGCTCTAAAATTTGGATCCGAGATTCAACGCAATTGCTTCTCAAATGGGTTTTTTTTTCAACTTCCGAAACGTTTCAGAATAAAAGTTATAGCGAAAATGCCACGATGATTTGTTTGGAGCAGCGAAACCTTAGAATCCAAAGCTCTGATACCAAATGTTATGAAATCAACTCAATAAAAGATAGATCAACGACTTAGAATTTAGCCTCTTCGAGGGGGAAACCTCCTTTACATTACATAAATGAACAATTCTTGGATTATTCAAATGACAAAACCTCCTTTCTATATATAGGAGTCTAAGGAGTCACAATATAACCTAGCCGACCTAACAATAATAATATAAAGCCACAAAAATAACAATAGAGGGATTCTATGGGGCACAGTAATAACAATATGGGGATAATAGGGGCACAACAATATTAATAAGGTATGCAACTACAATAGTAATGGGGTAATTACTAGTATTATAGGAACCCAACAAATTCCCCCAAACAGGTCGAGTTCTAATGTTTCCCTTCTTTTATGAGTTGACATAGAAGAGAATCTAGGGATATTTTCTTAGCCAATTCACTCCTTTGACCCATAGAAACTGATGTAGGGTCACTAACGCTATTCCTAAGGTAGAAAGTAGAGTTATCTTAGGGACTAATGCTATTCCTAAGGTAGCAATAGTAAAAGCACTCAAAGCTAAACTAATTTTTGTTATGTATGTGATAAGGATATGAGAATTGTTTTATTTCCATTAGAAGAATTGATTCGATGGGATATTGGTTATCCCTAATAAGAGGAGGAAGCTTAAAATTGTAGAGTTGATAAATTCTTTTGTAGGTGTAAGAGTCGTACATAAATGATCATGACGACCAAAATAATTAGTGCTAGTCAGGATACAGATTAAGTTCATTGATCTTGCTAGATTGAAAAGAGTGAAATCTAAGGGCTATGTTTCAAGTAGTCTTTTGGATGGAACATAAGAATAATTTTTCATGTGAATAGAGATGTGAAGGAAAGGTAAGAATACGTGTTTTAGCATGCCAAAGGTAGTTGGAACATTTAAACATTGGTTAAAATAATGTGTATGCATAGGAGTACAAAAGGGATGGATCCCCTAGATCCTTATAAAAGGAATTTTGGCTCATAATCACATTAAGAAAAAAATATAAACAATATCCATAAATTCGAGTGCACATATTAATATTTTGATGTTTTCAGTGAACTTGTAAAATTTCCCTTGTTGAGTTGAATGTGTGCTTGCATGAAAAGGATGGATTATCCCCCTATATTTGGAGGAAAATGTCATGATGAGGAGAGAAATTGTGATTCCAAAAAATGAGCAAACATAGAGTAGGAACAATAAAGATTCCCAACTTCTCACAAATATCTTTCAAAATAGTTGCATTTAGAGGGGAAAGGTATGTGAAATTATTTTTGATAGTAGTATTAGTTAGAATATGGTTTCCATAGAGATGGTAGATAAAGTTAACCTACATAGTGATAAACACAACTATGCATACCTAATTGTATGGTTTAAAAAGGGGAATGAAGAGAGTGTTGAAAAAACATGTTTGATCAAGTTTTCTATAGGAAAGGCTGAGTAGAAAGATGAAATATGGTGTGCTTTGATTCCAATGGATGCATGCGATATGTTGTTGGGGAGGCCATGGAATTATGATGAAAAATTTGATGCATGATGGCGAGTAGAATACATTTAAATTTTGGAAGGATGGATCTAAAGGAATCTTACCACCCCTTTAGGATGAAGGGAAACTTCAGAATATGTTATCTAATTTAGAAGAATTGTTAATTGAAGGTAAAAATATTCTTCTACACGTCAATGATGGAAAGAAAAGAATAAAAAGACATACTAATACCTACTAAAGCTGCAAAGGTAACATAAGAATATGATAAGGTTATACCAAATGAGTTACCTAATGGTCCTCCACCAAAGTAGAAATTCAACATCATATTAACCTAATCCCAGTAGCATCTCTACCTAATCAAGGAATATATACAATGAACCCTACACAACATGTAGAGCTCAAAAACCAAGTGACATTAATATAGCTCATTTGCCTCGTAAATATATGTTAATATATTTTGGCTAAAATTCTTTACATAATTCTCATGAAAGAAAAGGGTAAACCGTTTGTTTTTAATTATTACCATATATCACATGATATATGTTAACTAAAAAATATTAAATCATGTTTTGGGGGAATTTAATTCATCATTGTTGTGTTATGAAGCATCATGTAAATCATGGGATTCAAGGGTGAAATTCATGGTGGATCAAACCAACAAGAAAATATATATATAGTAGAAAATATGATGGCAAGTTAACCCAATAATGTAATATAAATCAAAACAGAATACTATAACCTACTTCTATTATCAATTTGCAGAAGATTAAAGATCGATCTGAATAATATAACCAAAAGAAGAAGAATCAATGGAACAATACACATGAAAATACTTTGGGGAAAGCCTTAGCTAAAAACTCCACATTATTGTATTTAATCATACATGGTGGAAATATATAGGAATTATACTAAGCCTTATCTCTCACATCTAGCCAACTCTCAGTACAATCCTCATAGATGCTCACAGGAAATCTTGGCCTCTCCCCAACCTTCCTCTTTGCCCTCCAAGCTACTATTTCCTTGCGTTTTTCCTTGTGGATGATTCTCTTGTTGCCAAGTGAAAAAAATCTTTCCAAAACTGTGCAATCCTCACTGATTAAATCCTTGACTGCATGCATGAGTTTTCTCCATTAGAAAACACATGCAACTGATAGTACACTGTCCTTGACATTAATCTCAACTGGGTCTTTCTCAGAATAGACATGCATGAGTTTCTGATGAGGGAATATTTAGTTAACTGGAGTAACACTAGTTGAGTGTGTTAGAGTCGGTCTTGTAGCCCTCCATCAGCGATCAAAGCTCTTTTCATTTGCATAAGTAGGTGTCTCATCAGTGTCAATTTTTGCATCCCATTAGGCATGCCATAAACCTGATGGAGGAGCTGGTGTCTTTGTCCCCCTCTTGGCAGCTGAATCAAGTTATTTCAGTCCTTAGTCACTTTCAAACTTGTCTTGTCTTGTCTTGAGGTCAAATTCCTAGGTCTAGGGTTTTGGTCAAGATGGTTTACAAGGTCATGTCTATGAAGGTCAATAAGTGCTCAGCAAGCCAAAGGGATGATTTTAAAGATGTTTCTTCGCAAACTCCAATCTTGTACAGTTAATGTTCACCTTGGATTTAAAAACTCTATTTTTAAAGCCAAGGTCATTTTCAAAATTTTTGTAAAAAGTGATGAAATTTCAAAAAACTTCCCGAGACAACATGTAACCCTGGCTCCCTTGCCAAGATCCCTCAGATGATATCCCTGCAAAAAGTATCGAGCAAAAGCATTAAGTCAGTCAATTTCAGGACAAAGGAAACCAAGAAAAGTCAATTTTATAAAGTGTCAAAGAGAAACATTATAAAGTGGGTTTGGGCATGAAATTATTTCAAATCAAAGATATAAAGGCCCAATCTCCCTCCATCGACCCTCATTGTGCATCCAAGCTACTTGCAAGAGCGATTGAGTGAAATTTTGAGCGAATTTGGGAGCTGGACAGGAGCGCGACCCGTCAGACCAGGTGCGCGACCCGTCAGAGGCGCGCGACCCGTCAGAGGCACGCGACCCGTCAGCAGTGTTTCGGCAGTGTAATTTTACAACGGGCGCAACCCGTCAGTGGCGCGCGACCCGTCAGCGCCATCTTTACAAAACCGCCTGCAAATTCATCCAAGGAGCCAAAAAATCGCTAAATTTCCTGAGGTAGGCCCTCCAAACTTATAAATTGTTTCTTGTTATGATTAAAGACACCATGAATTCATTTTTAAAGATATCCATGTGCAAAAGAAAAGCTCCTTGTTGCTGTAGTTTGAACTTGTAAAAATGCCTAGAGTTTTATGCTGTTTTAAGAGTATTCCCTTGTAATCATTTTTTCCCCATTCCCATTTCTTTTTCCTTGATATTCCATGTAAATTTCCCTTTTAAATTTGTAAAGAAAAATCCAAACCCTACCCCTCTTCCCTAAAAAATGAAAAATTAAGCCCTAACCCTATCTCTCATTACCCATGTAAACAATGTATATAATGATGCATATGCAATGATTTTTGCAATGTTTTTTCCCTTAAATCCTTGTTTTATATGTTTATTCCCATTTTCCCTTTAAAAGTGTCCCTCCACTAACATTCCCTTCATGCTCCTTGTCCCCCTTGAAACAACATACAAATCAGCATTTTACAAAGCAGAAACAACAGTACATTTTGGCCACTCTGCTCCTTAAACAATGTTAGAAACCGAAACCTATAAGCAGAGTGATGACCAGGCATCAGCTTCAGAGATTGAGATATAGAGGAGGCCTCATAAGGGTGGTAAGGGTGGTCATCATAGGCGAGAGGAGCCCACTTCTTTGACAGATTTACAAGCTTGTCCTATGGCGGTCTCATGTTTCCAATACATGTCTTGCTATGAGTTTTGTGAGAGGATCTCTCGGATTCAGCACCACAGAGAGTTGGCTCACCTGTTTGTTTTACACTTGCATGATGGACATGTCAACCTTGCCGGGGTGGACTTCACATTGACACCTGAGGTGATTGCACAGGCCACAATGATACCTAATGTTGGAGAGGTATGGAATAGGCGCAAGGTGCTGGACAGTGTTCATTTTGAGCCTTTCGTTAGACCAGCACTCATGAGACACTTGACATGAGTGTTTCCCTTCAAATTTCTCAGGAGTGAGTATGCTCCCATGATGAGGCTCATCATGCTCTATTTTACCTGTGAGGGTAGATTTTCACAGGTATATTCATACCATATTCGCCTCTTGATGCACTTCACCCGGGTACGGATGATGAACATCCCTGTTTTCTTCTATCAGAACATTGAGAAGATGGTGTCCATGATGTAGAGGAAGAGCCCGGCACAGCAGTACAAGAGCCTTTACCATTATGGTTTGATTCAGCTAGTGGTATTACATCAGTTGGCTCAACAGGGCATCTCATGGGAGGAGTTCATCTCTCGTGAGTTTTTCACAACACCATCACCGCCACATCCTGAGGTTATTCATGAGGAGGGAGGACCATCACAGCAGCATGACATCCCTGTCACTAGACATGTCAGCTCCTCACCTTTGGTTACTTATCAGAGAGGCCAGAGGGCCTTATTTGCAGCAGCCAGGCGAGTATTATCTCCACACCAGGTGGAAAGGGTCTCGCCTTCTTCATTGGCTCAGCAAGTGTTATCTCCACATCAGGTGGAATGGGCCTCGTTTTCTTCAACAACACAGGTACCAGGGAGGGGAAAATAACCCAAGATTGATGAGGGACCATCAGGTGTTCCGGATATAGAGTTTATTGATCTTGATGTCAGTTCTCCTAGCCGAGAGTCAAAGGAGATCATTCAGCACCTTAGAGATGAAAATGATGCCTTGCAGAGGAGATTAGAGGGGGCACAATGGACCATCACATACCTCGAGCAGTGCAACAAACAGTTGGAGGATGAGCAAGCACTTGATGAGCTGTGGAGGATTCGTAGTGACCGTATTTTGAACCGGAGAAGACCCAGTGATCTATTGCCCGCTGAGCGAGAGTCCATGCTCATCCAGGTAAATGCACACTTGGAGAGACTGTTGGCTAAGGCCAACCAAGAGAAGAAATTATTGAGGAACATGAAAAACCATTATTGGGAAAGAATGCATGTGTGCAAGGCAAAGATGAAAATGTTCCAAAGGCGGTTGGCCAAGGCACAAAAAGGGAGAAAGAGGCCCGATCGTCTCCATATCTTGGCCGAGGCTTCACTGAAGGACCAAGGCACTAAATAGCCCAGCCACAACACAAATCCCAAGAAATTTTGAACATTTTGGGTCAATTTTGATTTTTCAGGCAATTTACAGGTTTTTGTCCATTATCGGGTCTCACCCCCCGCGCGACCCTACATCATGGCAACTCCATTTTGCAAAAACTTAGCATTTCCAGACTTTTCATGAGAAGTTACATATGCTCATCAATGGACTTGAGATTTTATGAAGTTTTGGGCCTCCAGAAAGTCAAAAAACAAGCAAAAATTGACTTTCTGCCACATTTTTGAGTTGCAGAAAGTAGTCTTGGGAGATTGCCATTTTGGAGGGGCAAATGACCACCAAATTCTGAAATTCCAGTTGGGTCGGAAAGTAGACTCACAGACCTTTCCAGCAAGCCTACTATTGCTTAATTTGGCCACCTAGAAGTGCCCCAAATGTGGTCCCAAAGGCGCGCGACCCATCAGGCAGGGGCGCACGACCCGTCAGGCAGGGGCGCACGACCCGTCAGGCAAACTTCTCCAGATTTCAGTGTACAGCTCAGAAAAACGTAGTTTGACCCTGTTTGACTTTTTGGGGTAGATTATTATCCTATTTGATGTAATTAATGTACTTTAATGACACTTTTACTCTTATGTACCTCTTCTAGAAGATTCATTCATGAAAAAGGTGAAAATTAAATGAATGAATTGGTTTCCTAGCTTATAGAGGCAAGTTGTTTTGACTGCCTAGTTTGTAGTGCTTAGTTTAGAAGTGGTTGAAATAGCTCCTAGGATAGTGAGCTCGACCCATGGAGGCAGGGAAAGAGGTTAGATGATATATATTATGTACTTTCTTGCTCATTTTCATGGTTGGACTCTTGAGGGATAAGCTATCATTGTATTATTCACTGTATCTCTGCAATTTTTGGCTAAGGGAGACCAGGGTTTTGCAGTCCTTTTTGGGATTCTTGTGGTTACATGTATTGATGGTGTGTTCCTCTATGTACCTGTAAGTGTGTTATGTGAATCATTTCCTTTCTTTTCCTTCTGCACATTAAACAAACGAAGTGTTAAAGTAAGAATTCATGGCTGTCATGCTCTACTTTTAAGTTTGTTTAATTTCAATGTTTTCTACTGTTTAAGGAGAATTCAAAGTTATTGTTTGCTCTCCTTAGCTCCTCACCTGTCATTCCTAACCATCCACCTCAATCAAAGGCATCAATACTGTCTCCTACCTCACCCCAAAGAACCCCCTGCAAAAACTGTGTCCAATCCCCGCACCCAAAATTGCCATCCCCTTAATTTGCCACCAAAAACCCTAAAAAACCCCAAATCAACCTTTTGATCAGTTTACTAGCCTAAAATAAATGTTACCCTATTGGTCATCTCATCCATTGAAGATCTCACCGAGATAGACCGGAGAGAACCCTCTCCCGCCCCGTAGGGCTAGCTAGGAGGCGAAGTGGTTTGATGTTTCCTTGAGGTTTACCTTTCTCAGCCTGAGGTGAAATTTCAAGCGCTAACATACTGGCGACCATACTGGGGAGAACAAACTAGTTGTTTTCTCATTGACGTGTTATTTCATAAGTCTTAGACGGAGCCTGAAGATACGCCAAGTAGCCTTTGAAAACGCTCTTGTTTTACGTCAGCGTTAGTAGATAAACGCTGCTTCAGTCAATCTCCGTGAGCTTGTGAACATAGCGCTTCATTGACACTTTATCCCAGTATAATTATTAACTCTGAGCCGTGGATGATAGGTTGAGAGTTTTCATAGGATGAATGGTTCTTCTTTCCTAGTCTTTTAAAAAAAACAAGCTGGCTACAGATCCTAGACCCATTTTCAAATCTCATTCATGCCCAGCTATTTTTTATTATCTCGAAGATATTGATTTTGACAAAAGCTTTGAGTTGTATCTGTTTAAAGCCAAGTCTGAAAGTGCGCTCGATTCTCTAGTCCTTGACCCTGATTTTACAGCTGCTATTGAATTTGAGAGACATAACAAATTGGTCGAAAATTTCATCTTGAGACATCTCTAGACACATATTCAAGCTACTACCCTTGCTGATTTTGTTGAGAATATCTCTGATAATATTGGATCCACTATCACGACTCACGAAGAATCTTATCCTCCTTATGTTTCAGTTTCGCCTATAATCACCTATCCCGAATCCATAGTCAGTTTTCCTTCTACACCCCATACCCCTCCTACTTCTCCTACCCCTCCGACTCTCCCAACTCCACAAACTACAGCTCCTCTTATTATAGTCCCTGCTATCACAGCTCATCCTCCTCATACTCATCCTACTCCCCCTCCTAAAGCAATGGCTGCCCGATTTGCCCCACTTGCTCTTCCCCAAAATCTTCATGATATGCCAGTCGATTATCAAAGTAAAATCGCTATGTTTGATGGCACTCCACAAAGCATTTCTGCTCAGCAACATATTGACAAAATGACCACTTTCTTTGATCTATATGAGATAGATGAAGAAGATGTTACCATGCGGTTGTTTGCGCAAACATTTGGAGGAGAAGTTAGAAAGTGGTTTAGAGGGTTGACAGCTAACATCATTGCCACCTTGGAAGCACTTCATAATCAGTTTTTAGATCGATGGGAAATCAGAAAGGATCTACTTTAGATTAATGTAGAATACAACAACCTCAAGCGTAATCCAGGTGAGTCTGTCAAGATTACATAATCAGATTCAATACAGTTTATAATGCTATTCCTGATGATTTGAGGCCATCTAGAAAATCAGCACTTCTTAAGTTCCCGGATGGTTTTGATCCAGAGATGGCCTACTCATTGAGAGACAGAGATCCACCTACCTTGGAGGATATGCAGAAAATTGTTGTTAGTGTTGAAGCGAATTTGAATGATAAAAGAGCAAGGATGAAGGCATAAAACCGAGTCACAATCAAAGAGGAAGCATCCACCTCAAATCAGCTACTTCCTGATGTTGAACATATAAAGAGGGCACTTGAAAATGTTCGTCTTGACAAGCCGAAACCGCAGATCCGTAATCCTAATTTCAGAGGTGCATAGCAGCCACAATATAGAATCAAGCAGCGGGAAACAAAGGCACAAGAGGCAGCAGTTCAGCAGCAAATGAAACCTCCTTTTCAGCAGAATTTCATTAGCCAAGAATCAGAGGATGAAGGTGATAATGTTGGAGAGGAAAATCACTTCTTCACTCCTGATGATCTGCCCACTTATATTACAGAAGAGGAAGAGTTGGTGAGTAATTCCATCATTCCCCAAGATGAGCATTATATTCTGTCAAATGATGCAGCACTTCAAGAATAATCCGAAGAGTATCAAAGAGGGTATTTGCATGCTTTATCAGCGCAGCAAGGTCAGCAAAGGCAATTGAGAAACCGAGCTGTTCCCATAAATCCCATCCAGAAGAGAACAGAAGCTTTGGCAAAGAATGGTTCTGCTGTCCCGCAGAAAAAAGGGAAAGAAATAATCGATCCTCCAGCAGGCCAATCATTATCGGCAAGAAAAATAGACCAGCCATCAAATGCACCAAGAGATAGAGGTGAAAAGAGATAATCCGGCCATAGAAGGTGAGAAGGTTTCAGCTTTCAGTTTGGAGAATGAGATTGCAAAGTTGAAGGTATCTATTCCCTTGACGAAAATCATGAAGAACAGCACTTACCGAGGCCAAATTTCCATGTTGCTGAATTTCGATCCAATGCTAGACATGGTGAATGTAGAAGATGATCGGCCTGAGCTAATTTTTATGCCCGCTTTAGATGGTGAGTCTCACGAGAGTAATGTTCCTCCGTTCTATATCAGTTTGCGACTACATGAGTACGTGCTACACAATGCCATGTTTGATTTGGGAGCTTCACATAATTTGATGCCCAAAGCGATTATGGAGAAGCTGGGACTTGACATCACAAGGAAGTATCATGATTTGTATTCGTTTGATTCCAGCCGGGTGAAATGTATTGGTTTGATCAAGGACTTGGTGGTGAGTTTAGATCAAATCCCAGCAAAGAATGTTTTGATGGACGTGGTGGTGGCGGATATTCCTCTTCGATTTGGCATGTTGCTTTCGAGATCATGGGGAGCCAAGCTCAAAGGTACACTTCAGCTCGATTTGTCCTATGCTATAATTCCAGTTTTTGGTCAGATGAGGAAGTTATATCGGGAGCAAAAGATGAAATACATGATCACTAGTAAGGAAAAGCCCGTCAATCATCCTGTAAATTATGTACAAACAGATTTAGAATCTTTTGTTTTGTTTGCAGATAATTTCAATGAGATAGATAGTCAGTTAGTTCAAGCAGAAGATATACCAAACATTTTAGAAAATTTCAAAGAAGTTTTGAGAAAGGAAAGTGAAGAAAGGTCTGCTGTCATAGAGCCAACAGCTGAAATAAATGGGCAGCAAACAGAGAATGCATCGACATCACATTTTCAGCACTTAGAAGACGATGAAGATGGTCTTTGGACCATGGATTTTGATGGTGCGATGGGCAGCGATGGTGCTGGTATAGGTGTGTGGATTCGAAGCCCATTTTCAGTTCAAAACCAAGTTCCAAGCAAGGTACGGGTATGTTCATATAAATTGGCATTTGATTGTTCAAATAATGAGGCGGAATATGAGGCTCTTATTGCTGGTCTCAAAATCCTTCGGAAGTTGAAGGCAAAGAAGATAGCGGTATATGGCGACTCTGAGTTGGTTATCAAGCAAGTGAAAGGTGAATTTTAGGCCAAACATCGTCATATGCGAGAATATCGGAATGCTGTCCTAGATATCTTAAAACTGTTTTCAGAACATACTTTGACATGTGTGCCCCGGATTCAAAATGGTGTTGCGGATGCATTGGCAAAGGCAGCGAGTAATCTTAAAATACCCATGAATTCGAGCAATAAGTTTGAGATATATGTGAAGCATCGTCCTACACTTCCAGATAATCAAAGGTGTTGGCAAGTTTTCCAAGATGACGAAGAAATCAAAGATTTTCTGCAAATTGAGGGTAAATTCGAAGACATCTCAATAGACACGGAAGCTGAAGGAGTAAATCAGATGGATGTGTTGCAGCTCAAGGACAATTACATTCCTAAAGGATTAATTCCTTTAGAAGAATTGTTCGATCAAGATGATGTGGCACGCAAACCAACTTTGAGGCCAACGGAAGAAGGCGTCGAAGATGTGAATCTCGGGACAGTCGAAAATCCAAAGATGGTGAAGCTCTCGAAAGCATTGTCACCAAAGGTAAAGAAAGAATATATCAGATTGTTGTCTTCATTTTCTAATGTTTTTGCATGGGACTATTCAGATTTGAAAACTTATGACACAAGTATCATTCAGCATACCATTCCTATAAAGCCAAATCAAAAGCCTTTCCGACAAAAGTTGAGAAGAATTAATCCTAAGTTGCTGCCATTGATCGAGAAGGAAGTCAACAGGTTATATAAGTCTGGAATCATAGTGCCAATCCGATTTTCTGATTGGATTTCCAACTTGGTGCCCGTGAAAAAGAAGACCGGTGAGATTTGCTTGTGTATAGACTTCAGAAATCTGCGCAAGGTGTCATTAAAGGACAATTATCCGCTGCCCAAAATGGATCGTATATTGCAGCGGGTGGTGGGGGCATCAAGGATGTCATTGCTTGATGGTTATTCCGGGTATAATCAGATTTTGGTACATGAATATGACCGTGACAAGACAACATTTACTACTCCATGGGGGACATTTCATTATGCCAAGATGCTGTTTGGATTGAAGAATGCTGGCACCACGTTTCAGCGGGCAATGGACATGGCCTTTGCTAATGAGAAGCATGTCTTTTTGGTCGTTTATCTTGATGATCTGACCGTGTTTTCTAAATCTGATGAAAAGCGTTTGTTTCATTTGACTAAGGTGTTTCAAAAGTGCAGAAAGTATGGTATCTCGTTCAATCTGAAGAAGAGCCTTTTTGCTATGAGCGAAGGCAAGCTGCTGGGCCATATTATTTCTAAAGATGGCATTCGTATCGATCCTGCACGGGTGGAAGCAATTCAGCAGTTAGAGTAGCCTCGAAGCAAGAAAGAGATTCAGTCCTTCAATGGAAAATTGAATTTTCTGCGTCGCTTCATTCCCAATCTTGCCGAACATCTTAGAGAGATAACCAACATGCTCAAAAAGGATAGCGAGCTCAAATGGACTGAAGAGGCGGTAAAGTCTTTCAAATTGATAAAGTTGATCTTATCTTCAGCCTGAACTTTGATTAGCCTGGATTATACACAATATTTTGTTTTACTTTCATTTGCTTCTGAGCATACATTGGCAGCCGTGTTGATGCAAAAGAGAGACGGAGTTGAGAAGCCCATAGCCTTTTTCAGCCGCATCATAAGGGACGGAGCACTGAATTATAATATCATTGAAAAGAAAGCATTGGCATTGGTAAAAGCTTTGAAATATTTCCGGGTGTACATACTGAATTCTCATATTTTGGCATATGTTCCCAATGCAGCTGTTAAGGATGTTTTAGTACAAACGGAACCGGAAGTGTTGGGGGGAAAAGTATCTAATGCAGAATGCCTCTATCCCTACTCTGAAGGTGATAGTACTCCAGCAACAACTGAATGCAAAGCAATTCGAAGTTTCTTCTTTACGAGATGAGAGAGGGAAGAAAAGGATGATCTACTAACCGTTATCTTGCGCTAATAGTCGATCTAGTCTTCACTCCTTGTCGCTTGCTCCTAGCTCCTTATCCTTTCACCGGGCCAGCTACACACAGATCCTGTAAAAGCACAAGGAAAGGAAACTACAACAAGCATACATCCATAATCGATTATAGGATTAGCATAAATCAAATATACAAGCATCTATTCATCATAAACACATGCATATAGAAGAACCTCAAATACTTTATTGATAATACAAGTAAAGTTCTGAGAGAGTTACAACCACAATGGGTCCAATCCAGCAACACCTCCCAGCTGAAAGAAATCTCCTCTTCACCTCCTTTAAGCAAACACCCAATAGCTCTAATCACAAACCAACAGCACTTCCTTACTTGCACAAAATTCTAGCCCTCCATAGACCTCATGAGAGAGCTCTATATATAGGTTTTTGGAGAAAGGATGAGTCATCTTGAGACTGGCCTGAAGCTGACTTGTGTCCTCCCCCACTTTAGTTAATCTTCAGTTCTTGAGTCCACTTGGAGAATCTTGCTTACACTTGGAGATCAAGACCCTCTTACTCATCATAGGGCGAATTCCATGAACCAAGTGTCAGTTTGGAAGCTTCTTGGGCAGTTGACACCTTGCAGAATGACTGTGCCACTTGGCCAATCTCGCCCAGCACAGGTAGCCTTCATTGATTTTGACCTTCAGTGCAGGTACAAGGAGGAGCAGTTGACATTCAGTGTAGATGCTCAGTGGAGCAGCTGACATGATCCAGAAATGGCCTGTTTTTGAGTGGAGAAGTGATTCTCAGTGCTGTGGTTTGCTGACCTTGTTCCTCTAGGGGTAAGAACAACATGTTTAGGGACTTTGGATCCCTCAGATTATTGACATTTCATGCTCCATGATGATAGGCACAAAAATGTCTATAACAGTTGCCCCCTAAAGTATGAGGTCGTTTATCGGGTGAAATGCTTTATTAGGAGGATCCGAAGTTCATTCAATCGGCTGAGAGGTGCCCTGCAATAAAATACAATACAATACATTATTTTTCATTCTGCTTTCATGATCTAGCTGAGGCGGGCATTCCCATGCTCAGCTTTATAAATTCATTTTGGTACATATAACAGACGACCGTCTGATGATAGACTGATAATTCTCTGCTGAAATTATCATCCTTTGAGTAGGATGATCATCTGCTGCAATGATGTACATATCAAATGTCTTTATATCCTGAATATATATCGCAGCCCAGATGGATGAAACTAGATCCGGGGTCTTCAATCTCGTTCGATCTTCACTCTAAGTACAAGTCGATCCATGTGAGAATTGTGTTGTAGTCGAACATGGAAAGACATCGCTTGATTACCGGCCAATAATGTAAACCGTTAACAAGCGCGAGAGGAGTCACCAATAATGACAATGACCCTCAACGTACTGCAGTACAATTCACGTGGTGTGAATAAAGGACTTGGCGTCGAACACCATGCAAAATCTTCTGGTCGAAGGTCATTGATGTATACCTGTCGCCGGAAGTGAGAAACTTGCCATTGAGGCATGCAAGCTTCAAAGTACTGGGGGGGGGTGTTCCTAGATCAACTTCTTGGATAATGAGCTGAAGTCGACAAGAAGCGATCCGTCAAAGGAGGGCCTTAATGAATCCCACATCAGTGACACGGAACGGAGCTAATGACTTTAGTGGAGGTGAAAACAAACTGTGAGATATGATTCAGGGTGGCGATCATGGGTGGATGAAGGATAATGTATGGCAGTGGATGGGACATGGTTGACTCTTTCTAAACACATCTCTCGAACATATAACGACACTAATGTGATGGATCGGTAGCATTACCCCAAATACGGATGGTTTGGCGAGGACCATGGTGATGAGACCCGTGAATGAAACAACCCAACCCGATGTGGTACGGAGGACAAAGTGTCATGTTCAAGAGCGACTTGCTACCATCAAAGCTTCGAGGTTCTCCCAATTTTTCCCCAGTCATTTCTGACCAGTACCTCTTTATTTTTGTCAAGCTTGAGGAGGATAACATATGCTTGTTCTATAACCTGCCCTTCGGGCAAGCCCATCGCTATGTTTTAACGAGCCTAGTGATAGGGAAACTCGTTCTCGTCTAAAGACAAGTTTGTCGCTAATTAATCATTTTAACGAGTCTAGCGACAAAGACAAATCGGTCCTTTTCATTTTTAGAGAGTCTGAAAAGGTACAGAAAGTTAACTCCAAAGTTCCTTTTTCGTCATCTAATCCCTTAAGTCCGAAAAAGTATAAAACAATACAAAAGGGATGAATTTTCGATAACTTTAACGAGCCGAATAAAACAAGTGCTCGACCTTTTTGTGCAATAATCCCTCAGGTCCAAAAAGATTAAAATCTAGAGGAGGGATAGCTCTTTCGGTCCTTTTAACGAGCTGGAAGGCCAAAACTCGGCAATCTTTTCATATTTTACGAGTCAGTTGAAAAGAGCTTAAAGAAGACTCGTCTTTTGAGGAACGAGTGATGAACAGGGATAGCAGCAGATTCCAGGTACAGGTTGGAATTTTCCAATCATGGCAGTGTCACAAGGATGGCTAAGTGAAATCACTCTTCGCAGCTGTTCCTCAAAATGGGTAAACAATCATATGGAGGTGAACGATTGGCCAAATGGAATGGAGGTGGAAGGTGCAAAACACGACCAAGGCTTTTATGGCTAATAAATTTACGATCACGATGGTTATTTACCGAAATAGGTTCTTTTTTTAGATAAAAATGAGCTTAAACTCTGGAGGAAACATTGCTCACTCCTTATATTTATTTTTTAACGAGCATGAAGACAGTGTTAAAACTGCTCGGATCTTGCGTTTATTTTTTAACGAGCATGAACTTTATGCTAAAACTGCTCGAATATACCAGTCAGAAGATAAGAAATGTCTCTTGTGAGATAGCTATTTTTTATGGAGCTTTATCTCACGAAGCTATGCTCCTAATTCGGCAAATTTTGACCTTTGCCCCACATTACTATTTATTGTTCTTATTCATAATGTTGCTGTGCTTTATTCTATCAAGACTTTTAATTGTACTCTTGGGTGCATGCAGATATTGGTCCTGTTCGTCCAACAGTTCGTCCGAGATCGCCAGCTGCTGCCCCAGCAGGGGAGCCTGCTAGGAGAGTTGTTATCCGCGTTCTTGACGACACCGAGACCCTTACAGCTGTGCAGGAGCAGGTTGAGAGCCTTACTCGTGGCCTTCCGGATGTACAGATCGACGAGTTACCTTTACAGATGCAGCGTCATACCATCGGCGTGCCTAGACGATGGACTCGTCTTTTGCGCATGATTGCAAGGGCCGTGATGTACTATCATGAGCACCATTAGGCTAGGGTGCCCCCTAGCATCTTTTTGAGTTTTTAGGTCATACGACCAATTTTGTCTTGGTTACAGAACATTATGTATGAACTTATATAAACAGCTTATATATTTTGATTTTCGGATTTTATTCTGGTTGATTCACGTGATCCATATGTACAATCTTTGATGATGTGTCCTTTTTATAAATGTTGCAAATGTCGATCTAACACATAGTTTGCTAATGAGTCGGTTAATGTGTTTAAATTTCTTGAAATATGTTGATATTGAATTGAATCAAATCGTCTTTCCAAGATCTTAACTCTTAGGAACATGCGGTAAATAGCTGGATTGCGAACAGAATATATACCATTGAGTTGTAGTATGACGAGCTGTGAGTCTAGCCTGACAATTAGTCGGCGTATGCCACGTGTGATGGCATCAGAGAGTAGTTTTATCAACGCGCTATACTCAGCGATGTTATTCGTTGATTGCCTAATACATACACCTCTGAAACTTACTAACTCGCCGCTTGGATAAAAAATGGCCCAGGCTGCGGAGGACAGGTTCCGCGAACTACGACTCGCTCCGTCGGCATATCCAACACATGTCTCCATAAGGTTCGACATCTGCCATCAATGAAAAAGGTGGATCACTCGACCAGAACAAATGCTTTAGCGAAAACAAAATACAACAAAAGCATACAGGTTACTATTTAAGCATAGTAACGCTTGAGATACAACCCGTTGCGGGGCTGCGCCAGTGGAATTCCATCGTAATCCATTAACTCGTAGTCTCCTTTTGCTAACACCCTTTTAACAATATAGGGGCCCATCCATAAGGACTTGAATTTACCTGCTCCCAATTTATCGGATTATTGATCATAAAGTAAGACCAAATCACCTTCTGAGAAGACACGGGGTTTGACATTTTTGTCGAACTGAGCCTTGACTCGTTTCTTATGGGCCTCGTTAGCCAAAGAGGCATCACGATGGGTTTCATCCAACTGGATTAATTCCAAGAAACGAGCCTCTTCTTCTGAAGTTCCGGGGAGGAGGTCGATCGTGAGTTTAAGCGACGAAATTTCGCACTGGATTGGCAAGACTGCTTCCAGGCCATACACCAATTGAAAAGGTGTGAACCCGGTTGCGTTCTTTACCGAGGTCTGATAAGCCCACAAAGCTGAGTACAGGATTAGGTGCCATCTTCTTTTATGAACCCCGATCATCCTTTGCAACATACGCTTCAGGACCTTGTTGATTGCCTCAATTTGTCCGTTGGCTTGCGGATAATATGGGGTAGAGCTGTCGTGAGATAGCCCTAGCTTGGCAGCTAATTAAACCATCATGTGATTGCGAAAATGCGATCCATGATCTGTAACTATAGCCTGTGGTACGCCGAACCTGGCGACTACATGATTGAAAAAGAAAAGGGCAGCTGTTTCACCAGTGTTATCCAATGTAGGCATCGCCTGGGCCCATTTGGTAAAATAGTCAACAACGAATATTATATACCCATGCCCCCCGGTCGAGGTGGGGTTACATTGCATGAAATCGATGCCCCACTTGGCGAAGGGCCCAACAGCAACTATCGGCTGTAAGGGTGCGGGTGGTCGTCTGGTTTTGCTATCAAAGATTTGACAAGCATGGCAGCTTCTGACTGCTATTATGCAATCTTTGAACATGGTTGGCCAGAAGTATCCTGCTCGTAAGATTCTTTGTGCTGTTGCATATCCAGACTGATGCCTCCCACACGCGCCTGAATGACAATCATTCAGGGCTTTTTCGGCCTCCTCATGGGTAAGGCACCTCCTCAGAACTGTATCGACACCACGACGGTAAAGTGTATCACCGACGATCATGTAGTCTTTTGCTTGGTATCGTATACGCTTTTGTTCTGAGTGAGAGGTATTAGACCTAAACTTTTGAGTTTGGAGATAAACTATGATATCTCCATACCACTCATCGCTTGCAGATATGAGAAACAAACTTTCGTCCACGATTGACTCTTCCGATGTTTCATCATTGGACGATGACGGGAGATCAAATAATAATTCTGCGAAAACTAGAGCTTTCTTTGATTTGGATTTTACAAATTCCAGATCAAACTCTTGAAGGATCGCTATCCATTTTGAATATTTGCCCCCAAGCAACTGTCACGACAGTATATAAGTCATGGGGTTGCAATCTGACAAGACGGTAGTTTTCCGAAAGAGGACATAATGTCGAAACCTTTGAATCGCTTGAACAGCTGCAAGCGCTAGTTTTTCCACATAAGAATATTTAATTTCTGTATCGTTTAAGTTTTTACTTAAATAATAGATAGGATGTTCAATTCCATCGACTTCTTGAACTAAAACCATCGCAATGGTCGTATCCGCTGCAGCCAGATACAGGTTAAAATCTCTTTGATAGTCTGGGGCGCACATTAATGATGCTTTTACTAGACATTCTTTCAGAGCATCAAAGGAAGCTTGTGCCACCTGGTCCCAGACAAAAGGTACATCCTTTTTCAAAAGACGAGTATAACCTTTAGCAAGTTCTGCGTAATTTGGAATGAACCTCCTCAGAAAGTTTGCTTTCCCTTGGAGTTTCTGAATCTGAAGCAAATTTGAAGGTGGAGGCAAATTAATGATTGCCTGAACCTTACAGGGGTCGAGACGAATCCCATCTTTAGAGACTACAAAGCCAAGCAAACGACCAGAACTGACGCAAAACACACATTTGTGCGGATTGAGTCTTATCTTGTAGTGTCGAAAACGTAGAAATATCGCTCTTAAATGCTGCGGATGATCAGTCCGCTTTCGCGAGTGAGCCGGAAGATCGTCGAGATAAGGTTGAACAATGTTCTTGATGTCATGGAAGGCATAATTCATCGTCCTCTGAAACGTCGCCCCTGCGTTCTTTAAACCAAAGGGTAATTTTCGATAAGTGAATGTGCCCCACGGACAAATAAATGCAGTCTTTGACTGGTCCTGTGGGCGGATATTTATTTGATTATACCCGGAGAATCCATCCATAAATGAAAAGATTTCACATCCAGCGCATTCATCAATTATCTGGTCGATGAAGGGTGTAGGGTAGTTGTCCTTTGGACAAGCATGGTTTACATCCCTATAATCGACACACACTCTAATCGTCCCTTGTTTCTTCATAACAGGGACAATATTCGATACCCAATCAGTTAGAGGAACCGGGTAGATGAATCCAGCATGGAGGAGTTTTTCAACTTCCGCCTTAATGGCAGCAACTTTCTTCGGGTGCACTTGCCGAAGCCGTTGTCTTACTGGTTTGACATCAGGATACATTTTAATTTCATGTTCAACTATACTCGAGTCAATGCCTGGCATTTCATCATATGACCAAGCAAAGACATCTCTAAATTCGCGAAAAAGAGCGTTATATATTTCCAGTTCTGAAGGGGAACAACCTTTGCCGACATAAATATTCTCTACAACATCTGTTTTAGTCGAGATATTTATGGCTATAGTCTCTTCAATATTGGATAGGTTTCGCTCGGAATCCACCATATTTACAGTATTCGTTAGGAATTCAAATACTGAAGGGTGATAAAGGTCACTTTGAGTATCTTCTTCATATTCTGGAAGAAGGGAACGATGGTGGTGATCATTCCATGGTACCCCCTCAATCATCATTGATTGTAAGATTCTTTCGTCAGTCCCATGTACTTTTGACCAAGGATCTAGTGGGGTTCCATATTCTCTAGATCTATCTACCCAAACGCTTGACGAGCGTTGATTTGGGCTCGCATCCCATGCCTGAAACATTGATTGCTACAATATTTCCAAAGGGCTCGGGGACAATACCATTGAATGATCCATTTTGACCTTCGTGGAAGATATCATGTTGCAGGTTGCTACGAACGGTACACTTCCTGTATAAAAAGGAGGTGGTAGCGCGAAAGTTCCCATCAATGTGGGATCTTTCAATAATCCTACTCCGATATCTTGAATTGAATGGTTACTCTCATGGATCATGGGAATGCTTCCTGTAACTTGTGAACCATTTGGGAGGAAATTCTGTTGGTCGACGATCGTAATCCCTCCTTCAAACGGGAATGCGATCTTCCTAAAATAAGTCGACACGACAGCTGCCATGGCATGAATCCATGGTCTACCCAGTAGGATGTTATAGTCAAGATTTCCATCAATGACTTCAACATCAATTTCTACTGTTTTTCCTCCAAGTTCAACTTTCAAGTTATTAAGGATATCGTAAGGGGTATAAGTCCTTCCATCGAAAGCTTTTAATGTCGTCGATGATCGAGACAAGGTTGGAGATCCTAAAGTTTTCCAGCAGCTCATCGACATAATACATATCGATGCCCCCTCATCAATTATTGTTCTATGAACAGTTTTGTTGAGGGCTTTCACTTGAATAAGGAAAGCTAATTGAGCTGGTAACTGAGGATCATATCCCTTGTGATCAAAGGATACCAGATTCGAATCCTTAGGATCTACTCCACCAATTGCCGATAACAATGCCTGCCTTTGGGTTGGACAATTTTGTAGCACTTCAAGAGTCGACATAGCGGATGGAGATTGGGCCAAATCTTCCACTATATTATAATGCTGCGCCGCTCTGGCGCGAGGATTAAATGTCGACTTATGTACTACACCCTTTGGCGGTTTTATTGTTAACTCACGGATGGTGGGTGTAACTTCTGTCGAAGTTGTTGTCGAACTACTTGGTTGATCTTTACCTTTTTCGTTCGACACCTGAGGATTTCCATAATCTTTGTTCCTTGTCGAAATCAAAGCATCATTCTGCTGTTTCGAAACCAACAACATAAGGACTTGCGACGGGGAAGCATTTCCACTATCAACCAGATTTTGACCTGGGTTGGGAAATGGATCAGTTAACACAGCTGATGTTTGGGAACTTTTAAAGAACCTCTTTAACTCAGCTTTGAATGGGCAGTTCTTTGTGTTATGATCCTTATCATCACATATTAGACATGGATAATTTTGTTTCCCTTTTCCAGGAGGGTTTGAAGAATTCTACTTAGGCGATGATTCACCTTGTTTTTTCTTCTTCCCTTTGTTTTGTTTCTTCTTGCTTCCTGGTTGATTGGTTTCTTTGCCCTTATCTTCCGATACGACATTTACTTCTGAAGCAAGAATATCTGCTTTTGCATTTTGATCCGAATCCTTACGGGCTTTCTTTGCGGAAGCCTTTATCGATTTCGTGTTTGCGGTGCCAATCATGCCATCACCGGCATGAGAGTCACTATTTGATTTAGGAGGGGGAGGAATTGAAAATTCCGGTCTAGGGGCGTCAGGTATTTTGTCATAGAGTGTGCCAGACTGAGTATATACTAAGTCCAAATATTGTGCACGAGCAATCACTTGCTCCTCTGTTACGACTCCCCCCTTGGCCACATCTTTCGTAATAGCCGAAAGTAACGACTTTATAAACCATTCAGCTAATAGCTGATCGGGAACATATGTTTTCACCATCCTACGACGACGACGCCACTCATGTATATGATCAGATATATGGGTAGCAGTTGTCTGTTTGAAGTTGGTTAATATTTCTGTTCCCGTTTCATACCTTATCGGTAACTGAAAGTGGGTTAAGAAAGTCGTGGCTAGGGAGCTAAAGTTGTCGAAAATTCATCCCTTTTGTATTGTTTTATACTTTTTCGGACTTAAGGGATTAGATGATGAAAAGGGAACTTTGGAGTTAACTTTCTGTACCTTTTCAGACTCTCTAAAAATGAAAAGGACCGAGTTGTCTTTGTCGCTAGAATCGTTAAAATGATTAATTAGCGACAAACTTGTCTTTAGACGAGAACGAGTTTCCCTATCGCTAGGCTTGTTCAGAAAGAGTCAACCATGTCCCATCCACTGTCATACATTATCCTTCATCCACCCATGATCGCCACCCTGAATCATATCTCACAGTTTGTTTTCACCTCCACTAAAGTCATTAGCTCCGTTCCGTGTCACTGATGTGGGATTCATTAAGGCCCTCCTTTGACGAATTGCTTCTTGTTGACTTCAGCTCATTATCCAAGAAGTTGATCTAGGAAACAAGCGCTCGCATGAAGACCGCGTTAAAACTGCTCGGATCTTGCGTTTATTTTTTAACGACCATGAACTTTATGCTAAAACTGCTCGAATATACCAGTCATAAGATAAGAAATGTCTCTTGTGAGATAGCTATTTTTTATGGAGCTTTATCTCACGAAGCTATGCTCCTAATTCGGCAAATTTTGACCTTTGCCCCACATTACTGTTTATTGTTCTTATTCATAATGTTGCTGTGCTTTATTCTATCAAGACTTTTAATTGTACTCTTGGGTGCATGCAGATATTGGTCCTGTTCGTCCAGCAGTTCGTCCGAGATCGCCAGCTGCTGCCCCAGCAGGGGAGCCTGCTAGGAGAGTTGTTATCCGCGATCTTGACGACACCGAGACTGTTACAGTTGTGCAGGAGCAGGTTGAGAGCCTTACTCATGGCCTTCCGGATGTATAGATCGACGAGTTACCTTTACAGATGCAGCGTCATACCATCGGCGTGCCTAGACGATGGACTCGTCTTTTGCGCATGATTGCACAGGCCGTGACGTACTATCATGAGCACCATTAGGCTAGGGTGCCCCCTGGCATCTTTTTGAGTTTTTAGGTCATACGACCAATTTTGTCTTGGTTATAGAACATTATGTATGAACTTATATAAACAACTTATATATTTTGATTTTCGGATTTTATTCTGGTTGATTCACGTGATCCATATGTACAATATTTGATGATGTGTCCTTTTTATAAATGTTGCAAATGTCGATCTAACACATAGTTTGCTAATGAGTCGGTTAATGTGTTTAAATTTCTTGAAATATGTTGATATTGAATTGAATCAAATCGTCTTTCCAAGATCTTAACTCTTAGGAACATGCGGTAAATAGCTGGATTGCGAACAGAATATATACCATTGAGTTGTAGTATGACGAGCTGTGAGTCTAGCCTGACAATTAGTCGGCGTATGCCACGTTTGATGGCATCAGAGAGTAGTTTTATCAACGCGCTATACTCAGCGATGTTATTCGTTGATTGCCCAATACATACACCTCTGAAACTTACTAACTCGCTGCTTGGATCAAAAATGGCCCAGGCTGCGGAGGACAGGTTCCGCGAACTACGACTCACTCCGTCGGCATATCCAACACATGTCTCCATAAGGTTCGACATCTGCCATCAATGAAAAAGGTGGATCACTCGACCAGAACAAATACTGTAGCGAAAACAAAATACAACAAAAGCATACAGGTTACTATTTACGCATAGTAACGCTTGAGATACAACCCGTTGCGGGGCTGCGCCAGTGGAATTCCATCGTAATCCATTAACTTGTAGGCTCCTTTTTCTAACACCCTTTTAACAATATAGGGGCCCATCCATAAGGACTTGAATTTACCTGCTCCCAATTTATCGGATTCTTGATCATAAAGCAAGACCAAATCACCTTCTGAGAAGACACGGGGTTTGACATTTTTGTCGAACTGAGCCTTGACTCGTTTCTTATGGGCGTCGTTAGCCAAAGCGGCATCACGACGGGTTTCATCCAACTGGATTAATTCCAAGAAACGAGCCTCTTCTTCTGAAGTTCCGGGGAGGAGGTCGATCGCTAGTTTAAGCGCCGAAATTTCGCACTGGATTGGCAAGACTGCTTCCAGGCCATACACCAATTGAAAAGGTGTGAACCCGGTTGCGTTCTTTACCGAGGTCCGATAAGCCCACAAAGCTGAGTAAAGGATTAGGTGCCATCTTCTTTTATGAACCCCGATCATCCTTTGCAACATACGCTTCAGGACCTTGTTGATTGCCTCAATTTGTCCGTTGGCTTGCGGATAATATGGGGTAGAGCTGTCGTGAGATAGCCCTAGCTTGGAAGCTAATTCAACCATCATGTGATTGCGAAAATGCGATCCATGATCTGTAACTATAGCCTGTGGTACGCCGAACCTGGCGACTACATGATTGAAAAAGAAAAGGGCAGCTGTTTCACCAGTGTTATCCAATGTAGGCATCGCCTCGGCCCATTTGGTAAAATAGTCAACAGCGACTATTATATACCCATGCCCCCCGGTCGAGGTGGGGTTACATTGCATGAAATCGATGCCCCACTTGGCGAAGGGCCCAACAGCAACTATCGGCTGTAAGGGTGCGGGTGGTCGTCTCGTTTTGCTATCAAAGATTTGACAAGCATGGCAGCTTCTGACTGCTATTATGCAATCTTTGAACATGGTTGGCCAGAAGTATCCTGCTCGTAAGATTCTTTGTGATGTTGCATATCCAGACTGATGCCCCCCACATGCGCCTGAATGACAATCATTCAGGGCTTTTTCGGCCTCCTCATGGGTAAGGCACCTCCTCAGAACTGTATCGACACCACGACGGTAAAGTGTATCACCGACGATCATGTAGTCTTTTGCTTGGTATCATATACGCTTTTGTTCTGAGTGAGAGGTATTAGACCTAAACTTTTGAGTTTGGAGATAAACTATGATATCTCCATACCACTCATCGCTTGCAGATATGAGAAACAAACTTTCGTCCACGATTGACTCTTCTGATGTTTCATCATTGGACGATGACGGGAGATCGCATAATAATTCTGCGAAAACTAGAGCTTTCTTTGATTTGGATTTTACAAATTCCAGATCAAACTCTTGAAGGATCGCTATCCATTTTGAATATTTTCCCCCAAGCAACTGTCGCAACAGTATATAAGTCATGGGGTTGCAATCTGACAAGACGGTAGTTTTCCGAAAGAGGACATAATGTCGAAACCTTTGAATCGCTTGAACAGCTGCAAGCGCTAGTTTTTCCACATAAGAATATTTACTTTCTGTATCGTTTAAGTTTTTACTTAAATAATAGATAGGATGTTCAATTCCATCGACTTCTTGAACTAAAACCATCGCAATGGTCGTATCCGCTGCAGCCAGATACAGGTTAAAATCTCTTTGATAGTCTGGGGCGTACATTAATGATGCTTTTACTAGACATTCTTTCAGAGCATCAAAGGAAGCTTGCGCCACCTGGTCCCAGACAAAAGGTACATCCTTTTTCAAAAGACGAGTATAACCTTTAGCAAGTTCTGCGTAATTTGGAATGAACCTCCTCAGAAAGTTTGCTTTCCCTTGGAGTTTCTGAATCTGAAGCAAATTTGAAGGTGGAGGAAAATTAATGATTGCCTGAACCTTACAGGGGTCGAGACGAATCCCATCTTTAGAGACTACAAAGCCAAGCAAACGACCAGAACTGACGCAAAACACACATTTGTGTGGATTGAGTCTTATCTTGTAGTGTCGACAACGTAGAAATATCACTCTTAAATGCTGCGGATGATCAGTTCGCTTTCGCGAGTGAGCCGTAAGATCGTCGAGATAAGGTTGAACAATGTTCTTGATGTCATGGAAGGCATAATTCATCACCCTCTGAAACGTCGGCCCTGTGTTCTTTAAACCAAAGTGTAATTTTCGATAAGCGAATGTGCCCCACGGACAAATAAATGCAGTCTTTGACTGGTCCTGTGGGCGGATATTTATTTGATTATACCCGGAGAATCCATCCATAAATGAAAAGATTTCACATCCGGCGCATTCATCAATTATCTGGTCGATGAAGGGTGTAGGGTAGTTGTCCTTTGGACAAGCATGGTTTACATCCCTATAATCGACACACACCCTAATCGTCCCTTGTTTCTTCACAACAGGGACAATATTCGATACCCAATCGGTTAGAGGAACCGGGTAGATGAATCCAGCATGGAGGAGTTTTTCAACTTCCGCCTTAATGGCAGCGGCTTTCTTCGGGTGCACTTGCCGAAGCCGTTGTCTTACTGGTTTGACATCAGGATATATTTTAATTTCATGTTCAACTATACTCGAAGAAAGCTGCTGCCATTAAGGCGATCATGATTCAGGGTGGCGATCATGGGTGGATGAAGGACAATGTATGGCGGTGGATGGGACACGGTTGACTCTTTCTGAACACATCTCTTGAACGTATAACGACACTAATGTGATGGATTGGTAGCATTACCCCAAATACGGATGGTTTGGCGAGGACCATGGTGATGAGACCGGTGAATGAAGCAACCCAACCCGATGTGGTACAGAGGACAAAGTGTCATGTTCAAGAGTGACTCGCTACCATCAAAGCTTTGAGTTTCTCCCAATTTTTCCCCAGTCATTTCTGACCAGTACCTCTTTATTTTTGTCAAGCTTGAGGAGGATAACATATGCTTGTTCTATAACCTGCCCTTCGGGCAAGCCCATCGCTATGTTTTAACGAGCCTAGCGATAGGGAAACTCGTTCTCGTCTAAAGACAAGTTTGTCGCTATTCAATCATTTTAAAGAGTCTAGCGACAAAGACAACTCGGTCCTTTTCATTTTTAGAGAGTCTAAAAAGGTACAGAAAGTTAACTCCAAAATTCCTTTTTCGTCATCTAATCCCTTAAGTCCGAAAAAGTATAAAACTATACAAAAGGGATGAATTTTCGATAACTTTAACGAGCCGAATAAAACAAGCGCTCGACCTTTTTGTGCAATAATCCCTCAGGTCCAAAAAGATTAAAACAAGCGCTCGACCTTTTTGTGCTTTATTCTATCAAGACTTTT
Source organism: Pinus tabuliformis (assembly GCA_031772625.1). Classification (NCBI taxonomy): domain Eukaryota; kingdom Viridiplantae; phylum Streptophyta; class Pinopsida; order Pinales; family Pinaceae; genus Pinus; species Pinus tabuliformis. Next base: position 917,890,138 of record CM062811.1, on the reverse strand, counting down.
AATTGTACTCTTGGGTGCATGCAGATATTGGTCCTGTTCGTCCAGCAGTTCGTCCGAGATCGCCAGCTGCTGCCCCAGCAGGGGAGCCTGCTAGGAGAGTTGTTATCCGCGATCTTGACGACATCGAGACCCTTACAACTGTGCAGGAGCAGGTTGAGAGCCTTACTCGTGGCCTTCCGGATGTACAGATCGACGAGTTACCTTTACAGATGCAGCGTCAGACCATCGGCGTGCCTAGACGATGGACTCGTCTCTTGCGCATGATTGCACAGGCCGCGACATACTATCATGAGCAGTTTTAGCATAAAGTTCATGCTCGTTAAAAAATAAAAGCAAGATCCAAGCAGTTTTAACGTGGTCTTCATGCTCGTTAAAAAATAAATATAAGCAGTGAGCAATGTTTCCTCCAGAGTTTAAGCTCATTTTTATCTAAAAAAAGAACCTATTTCGGTAAATAACCATCGTGATCGTAAATTTATTAGCCATAAAAGCCTTGGTCGTGTTTTGCACCCGCCACCTCCATTCCATTTGGCCGATCGTTCACCTCCATATGATTGTTTACCCATTTTGAGGAACAGCTGCGAAGAGTGATTTCACTTAGCCATCCTTGTGACACTGCCGTGATTGGAAAATTCCAACCTGTACCTGGAATCTGCTGCTATCCCTGTTCATCACTCGTTCCTCAAAAGACGAGTCTTCTTTAATCTCTTTTCAACTGACTCGTAAAATATGAAAAGATTGCCGAGTTTTGGCCTTCCAGCTCGTTAAAAGGACCGGAAGAGCTATCCCTCCTCTAGATTTTAATCTTTTTGGACCTGAGGGATTATTGCACAAAAAGGTCGAGCGCTTGTTTTATTCGGCTCGTTAAAGTTATCGAAAATTCATCCCTTTTGTATTGTTTTATACTTTTTCGGACTTAAGGGACTAGATGACGAAAAAGGAACTTTGGAGTTAACTTTCTGTACCTTTTCAGACTCTCTAAAAATGAAAAGGACCGATTTGTCTTTGTCGCTAGACTCGTTAAAATGATTAATTAGCGACAAACTTGTCTTTAGACGAGAACGAGTTTCCCTATCGCTAGGCTCGTTAAAACATAGCGATGCGCTTGCCCGAAGGGCAGGTTATAGAACAAGCATATGTTATCCTCCTCAAGCTTGACAAAAATAAAGAGGCACTGGTCAGAAATGACTGGGGAAAAATTGGGAGAACCTCGAAGCTTTGATGGTAGCAAGTCGCTCTTGAACATGACACTTTGTCCTCCGTACCACATCGGGTTGGGTTGTTTCATTCACCGGTCTCATCACCATGGTCCTCACCAAACCATCCGTATTTGGGGTAATGCTACCGATCGATCACATTAGTGTCGTTATATGTTCGAGAGATGTGTTCAGAAAGAGTCAACCGTGTCCCATCCACTGCCATACATTATCCTTCATCCACCCATGATCGCCACCCTGAATCACATCTCACAGTTTGTTTTCACCTCCACTAAAGTCATTAGCTCCGTTCCATGTCACTGATGTGGGATTCATTAAGGCCCTCCTTTGACGGATTGCTTCTTGTCGACTTCAGCTCATTATCCAAGAAGTTGATCTACGAACACCCCCCCCAGTACTTTGAAGCTTGCATGCCTCAATGGCAAGTTTCTCACTTCCGGCGACAGGTATACATCAATGACCTTCGACCAGAAGATTTTGCGTGGTGTTCGACGCCAAGTCCTTTATTCACACCACGTGAATTGTACTGCAGTACCTTGAGGGTCATTGTCATTATTGGTGATTCCTCTCGCGCTTGTTAACGGTTTACATTATTGACCGGTAATCAAGCGATGTCTTTCCATGTTCGACTTCAGCGTAATTCTCACATGGATCGACTTGTACTTAGAGTGAAGATCGAACGAGATTGAAGACCCCGGATCTAGTTTCATCCATCCGGGCTGCGATATATATTCAGGATATAAAGACATTTGATATGTACATCATTACAGCAGATGATCATCCTACTCAAAGGATGATAATTTCAGCAGAGAATTATCAGTCTATCATCAGACGGTCGTCTGTTATATGTACCAAAATGAATTTATAAAGCTGAGCATGGGAATGCCCGCCTCAGCTAGATCATGAAAGCAGAATGAAAAATAATGTATTGTATTTTATTGCAGGGCACCTCTCAGCCGATTGAATGAACTTCGGATCCTCCTAATAAAGCATTTCACCCGATAAACGACCTCATACTTTAGGGGGCAACTGTTATAGACATTTTTGTGCCTAACAGCATGGAGCATGAAATGTCAATAATCTGAGGGATCCAAAGTCCCTAAACATGTTGTTCTTAACCTTAGAGGAACAAGGTCTGCAAACCACAGCACTGAAAATCAGTTCTCCACTCAAAAACACTCAAAAACAGGCCATTTCTGGATCATGTCAGCTGCTCCACTGAGCATCTGCGCTGAATGTCAACTGCTCCTCCTTGTACCTGCGCTGAAGGTCAAAACCAATGAAGGCTACCTGCGCTGGGCGAGATTGGCCAAGTGGCACAGTCATTCTGCAAGGTGTCAACTGCCCAGGAAGCTTCCAAACTGACACTTGGGTCAAGGAATTCACCTAGTGATGAGTAAGAGGGTCTTGATCTCCAAGTGGAAGCAAGATTCTCCAAGTGGACTCAAGAACTGAAGATTAACTAAAGTTGGAGAGGACACAAGTCAGCTTCATGCCAGTCTCAAGATGACTCATCCTTTCTCCAAAAACCTATATATAGAGCTCTCTCATGAGGTCTAAGGAGGCTGGAATTTTGTGCAAGTAAGGAAGTGTTGTTGGTTTGTGATTAGAGCTATTGGGTGTTTGCTTAAAGGAGGTGAAGAAGAGATTTCTTTCAGCTGGGAGGTGTTGCTGGATTGGGCCCATTGTGGTTGTAACTCTCTCAGAACTTTACTTCTATTATCAATAAAGTATTTGAGGTTCTTCTATATGCATGTGTTTATGATGAATAGATGATTGTATATTTGATTTATGCTAATCCTATAATCGATTATGGATGTATGCTTGTTGTAGTTTCCTTTCCTTGTGCTTTTACAGGATCTGTGTGTAGCTGGCCCGGTGAAAGGATAAGGAGCTAGGAGCAAGCGGCAAGGAGTGAAGACTGTATCGAATATTAGCGCAAGATAACGGTTAGTAGATCATCCTTTTCTTCCCTCTCTCATCTCGTAAAGAAGAAACTTCAAATTGATTTGCATTCAGTTGTTGCTGGAGTACTATCACCTTCAGAGTAGGGATAGAGGCATTCTGCATTAGATACTTTTCCCCCCAACTGCTCCTCCTTGTACCTGTGCTGAAGGTCAAAACCAATGAAGGCTACCTGCGCTGGGTGAGATTGGCCAAGTGGCACAGTCATTCTGCAAGGTGTCAACTGCCCAGGAAGCTTCCAAACTGACACTTGGGTCAAGTAATTCGCCTAGTGATGAGTAAGAGGGTCTTGATCTCCAAGTGGAAGCAAGATTCTCCAAGTGGACTCAAGAACTGAAGATTAACTAAAGTGGGAGAGGACACAAGTCAGCTTCAGGCCAGTCTCAAGATGACTCATCCTTTCTCCAAAAACCTATATATAGAGCTCTCTCATGAGGTCTAAGGAGGCTGGAATTTTGTGCAAGTAAGGAAGTGTTGTTGGTTTGTGATTAGAGCTATTGGGTGTTTGCTTAAAGGAGGTGAAGAGGAGATTTCTTTCAGCTGGGAGGTGTTGCTGGATTGGGCCCATTGTGGTTGTAACTCTCTCAGAACTTTACTTCTATTATCAATAAAGTATTTGAGGTTCTTCTATATGCATGTGTTTATGATGAATAGATGATTGTATATTTGATTTATGCTAATCCTATAATCGATTATGGATGTATGCTTGTTGTAGTTTCCTTTCCTTGTGCTTTTACAGGATCTGTGTGTAGCTGGCCCGGTGAAAGGATAAGGAACTAGGAGCAAGCAGCAAGGAGTGAAGACTGGATCGACTATTAGCGCAAGATAATGGTTAGTAGATCATCCTTTTCTTCCCTCTCTCATCTCGTAAAGGAGAAACTTCGAATTGCTTTGCATTCAGTTGTTGCTGGAGTACTATCACCTTCAGAGTAGGGATAGAGGCATTTTGCATTAGATACTTTTCCCCCCAACAAAATGGCGACTCCACTTGGGAGCGTATCTTGTTAGTTTGTTGTGTTTCTTGCTATTCATTGCATAAACAAGGAGAGTACCAAATCGAACTGTGTTTGAATCCATCAAACACAAAGTAGAGGGCAGCTACTCTGGCTCAGTTTCTGAGCGAGTTTATGGTTTGAAGAGCTGATCCACAAGGACTCTAATAAGCTCTTAGTGATAGCTTTTCATCCTCCTTTGCATCCCTTAGTGTGTCCTTGACTGATAGCTTCTGATTTGAGCAAAAACTGTGAATTTTTGAGCAATCTGTGACCCGAAAACCAAGACGGACGAAAGTCTCGTTCTTCATTGCAGGCTGTACACTAGCAGTCTGCATTTCAGCACAGTTCCCGAAGGGGCTACCTGCGCTGAAGGTCAAACAGGCAGTGTTACACCTGCGCTGGACCAGTCTTGGCTTGAGTTCCTGTGGTTTCTTGCTGTGTCTTGATTTGTTTTCACTGTTGTTTTTGTTGTTTGTTGCCAGTCAGTAGGCCTATCTGAAACCATCTTCCTTTGTCATTATTCTGCCTCAGTTGTATAAAGAAACTGTATTTGTTCTTTTGTATTTCTTATGTCATTTACAGTTTCCCATAACGAAAGTGAACCAGTCATGCATTGACCTCTTAGATCTAGACCTGTGATTAAGTGTCGTTCTGATCTCAAGAGTTAGTTTATTTGCTGTTCATAGCTGATTGAGTTTGTCGCTTTCGTTATATGGTTTGAATTTATATATTTCTAGTGTCGAAAACAAGTAGATCGTAAGGTGTCTTTCGATTTTTGGACAAACTTGTTTGCTTTCGCTTGAAATTGAATTCAAAGTTATACAACAGCTTTCTTTTTGCATTTCATCAACATTAAGAAAGAGAAAAGAAATACTTGCATTGTGCATGTACATTATGACAGTTTGTATGTTGATTTAGGAAAGTGCATTAGTGTGTGCTCCATGATCTGTGTGAAAAGGTGTTATCTTCCTTCTCCCTCAGTAGTTAAGGTTTTCAAAGTTGAAAGATTGAAAAGCTTGCTTATCATCTTAGATTGCATTCAGGAGTGTTTCTATACATCTCGTGGTGATCCATAAAGGCAAACTGCTAAACAAGATCAACCTTAAAATAAATTGAATTTACATAACAACGCATTGAAACATAACGCAAACATCTAGAGGTATAAGCTAGAGACGTGTTCCGGCGTCGTTAAACGTGATATCTTAGCGTTGAGTGGTTGGGTGATTCCTCCACGGTGAAGCGATAAGTATCAATACGGACTTGTGCTCCCATGTACCGTCGCGTATATATTGGGAGACCCCTATAGAATCAAAGCCTTTATCCATAGGAAACCGTGTCGGCCGCCCTATTGATCGCAATGCAGTGAACACAGCATTCACGAAGATCGACCACTCGTACCGTAAAACGTATTCTGTGGTTTTGCGAAAGGTTTGGCACACCCTCTGCCTAGAACTCCAGAGCAGTTTCTTTTGGCCTTTTTCAAACTCTATAACTGAAAAAAGTCCATCCGAGCATTTGTCACTTCGGGCTCGTTAAAACATCGAAGGAGACTAGAGTCATCTTTAGCTTTTTCTCGACTCTTAAAAAGTGAAAAAGCAAGTTGTGTCTAAGCGTCGTTATAAAATTTATTTTAAACGGAACATAATCACCTCCTATTCCCGCGTTGATCTTAAAGTTGAGAACATGGAACGCCCCAACCAAGGAACTCCACATGATGGAAGTCCTAGTCCATTCTCCTCTTGGGGAGAAGTTGGTGCGCCCCACATGGCCACATTGTCGCTTCCAGGACTGACAATTGGTCTGCCTGTTTGGCTATTCTAAACTAGTGTAGTTCAGAACACCATGGTTCCTGAGCAGTCGAGTCAACAGTTAAATGAGTCTAGAGCATCCCACCAGCCTTCTACTTCTTCTAACCCTTCCTCCAATCCTTCATCTTCAAAAGATAGGGCTGGAAAAAGCCAAGCTCCCACGGAGAAGAAAGAAAAGAAGAAGAAAGAGAAGAAGAAGAAGGAGCCTAAGGCGGCTGGGGGCAAGCAAAAGACATCTGACAAAAACCCACACACAGCACAGACCGGGCCTAAATCGCCATGTGTCATATGTAGAGGAGACCACTTCCATAGAGATTGTCCCTGTATTCCCCGGATACTAAGGGACTGGTCCCCTCGTCTGCACAATTCGGGAGCATCAACCTCTGATAGCCATGTTGATTGCTTACCGTCAACCAGCGAAAGTGAAGGTTCAAGACAGAGAGGGGGAGCAAGATCCCCCTGCAGACTGTGTGAAGGCAGTCACGCCATCCACCGTTGTCCCTTCTTAGACGAAGCGAAGAGAGTTTTGGAAGATCGTCCGGTTTCTCCGGTAGTACTTCCTCCTGGATAAAAAAAACTCGTGCCAAGTCCTTCGTTGGTTGAAAATGCAGCTGTCCCGCTCAAGTGGTCAGCTGAAGCGTCAGTCATTGAAAATGAACCTACTGAATCCAGACCAGACGAAAGTCTAAAGGTCGATACGGCAGTTGACCCGGTTCTTCCTTCAGAGGTTTCATCCTCAAATGACACCGTCACTGAAGTTTCATCTTCAAATGACACCCTCACGGAAGAGAATAAGGATGACACCATCCAGATTCTTTTCGTCAACACAGATTCTGATGAGCATCAGGGCGATGCGCCCATTCCTTTATCGCAGGAAGGAACATCGTCAGGATCGTATCCGGCCGTATATTCGGTCCCACCGCCAAGCAACCTGGTTGTGTCCTTTGATTGGAACCAACTGGGCAGACCCCGGTTACCAGCCAGTATACCATTCAGAATCATAGTCCAAATTTATAGAATGGTGATGGCTGGAACTATCATTGATGAAGGAGCATCTGTGAGTATCCTTTCCTCTGTTGCTTGGAAAGCACTGGGTTCCCCGACGCTTTTGCCTGAGATGAGAAATCTCTCGGGCTTTGATAAAGGAACCAGTCGACCATTAGGGATCCTCCCCAATGTGCCTGTTACATTGAAAGGGAAGACCGTTAATTTGAACATGATGGTCGTCCAAGGACCCTTGGATTATAACCTACTCCTTGGATGTGACTATATATATTGCATGGGAGCTATAGTCTCCTCACTCTTTAGAGTAATGTGTTTTCCACACAAAGGAAGGGTGGTCAAGCTCGTAGACCAACTTTCATTTCTGGGATCACGCATCGCAAATAGTCAAATACCAATCCTCAATGGTCTATTCACCCAAGAAATGTCTCCACCTCCAGTCCTTCTTCCCGATGAATGCGAGTGATTCGGGAAGATAGAACTGGAACCCAGGGGGCATGCATCCTGGTCTACTTCGGGCAGAGGAAACCTTGGGTATAAAGTAGAATTTCCGCGAAAGAATATGACTAGTCCGTACCCCGTCCGTGGATGGAAGAGGGGTTGTTCTAGAATAGGATTCTTTTGATAAGGTTACTTGTTTGACAAAGGTCATTCATCTCTGTCTAAACAGGTAGGCTACCAAGGAAAGAGATTCTATTGCGGCAGCAAATGGAAACCATCTTTGGATAAAAGGCAAGCCTCACCCATTAAAACTAATGTTTTAGAGGATAAGTAGGGGCAGCCTCCAAAGAAGGAGATTCGTTTGCTGCAACAAGTAGTAACCATCTTTGAGTAACCTAATGATAGACATCGCCGAAGAAAGAGTTTCATTTGCGGCAGCAAATAAAACCATTCTTTGGGTAACCAGGAAGAGGCAAGCCTCACCCTTTGAAACAAATGTTTTATCGGATAAGTAGGGGCAACCTTCAAATTGTACTTTATACCTGGGGGCATGCAAAGATGTGGGGCAAAGGTCAAAAATTGCCAAATTTAGAGCATAGCTTATGTGAGGTGCAAGCTCTATAAAAATTGGAATCTTGCAGGAAGACATTTCTTATCCTATGACTGGTATATCGAGCAGTTTTAGCATAAAGTTCATGCTCGTTAAAAAATAAACGCAAGATCAGAGTAGTTTTAGCGTCATAGTTCATTCTCGTTAAAAAATAAACATAAGCTTTTGAGCAAGTTTAAGCTCGTTAAAAAATGAATGTCCCAGTAAATAACCATTAAAAATGTACCCTGATCAACCGTAAAAAGACCCTGGTCGTGTTTTGCTGCAGCCATCACCTCCACCGTTCATTTGGCCGATCGTTTACCTCCATATGATTGTTTACCCATTTTGAGGAACAGCTGCGAAGAGTGATTCCACTTAGCCATCCTTGTGACACTGCCGTGATTGGAAAATTCCAACCTGTACCTGGAATCTGCTGCTATCCCTGTTCATCATTCGTTCCTCAAAAGACGAGTCTTCTTTAAGCTCTTTTCAACTGACTCGTAAAATATGAAAAGATTGCCGAGTTTTGGCCTTCCAGCTCGTTAAAAGGACCGGAAGAGCTATCCCTCCTCTAGATTTTAATATTTTTGGACCTGAGGGATTATTGCACAAAAAGGTCGAGCGCTTGTTTTATTCGGCTCGTTAAAGTTATCGAAAATTCATCCCTTTTGTATAGTTTTATACTTTTTCAGAATTAAGGGATTAGATGACGAAAAAGGAATTTTGGAGTTAACTTTCTGTACCTTTTTATACTCTCTAAAAATGAAAAGGACCGAGTTGTCTTTGTCGCTAGACTCGTTAAAATGATTGAATAGCGACAAACTTGTCTTTAGACGAGAACGAGTTTCCCTATCACTAGGCTCGTTAAAACATAGCGATGGGCTTGCCCGAAGGGCAGGTTATAGAACAAGCATATGCTATCCTCCTCAAGCTTGACAAAAATAAAGAGGTACTGGTAAGAAATGACTGGGGAAAAATTGGGAGAAACTCAAAGCTTTGATGGTAGCGAGTCACTCTTGAACATGACACTTTGTCCTCCGTACCACATCGGGTTGGGTTGTTTCATTCACCGGTCTCATCACCATGGTCCTCGCCAAACCATCCGTATTTGGGGTAATTCTACCGATCCATCACATTAGTGTCGTTATACGTTCAAGAGATGTGTTCAGAAAGAGTCAACCGTGTCCCATCCACTGCCATACATTATCCTTCATCCACCCATGATCGCCACCCTGAATCATATCTCACAGTTTGTTTTCACCTCCACTAAAGTCATTAGCTCCGTTCCGTGTCACTGATGTGGGATTCATTAAGGCCCTCCTTTGACGGATTGCTTCTTTTCGACTTCAGCTCATTATCCAAGAAGTTGATCTAGGAAACAAGCGCTCGACATGAAGACCGCGTTAAAACTGCTCGGATCTTGCGTTTATTTTTTAACGACCATGAACTTTATGCTAAAACTGCTCGAATATACCAGTCATAAGATAAGAAATGTCTCTTGTGAGATAGCTATTTTTTATGGAGCTTTATCTCACGAAGCTATGCTCCTAATTCGGCAAATTTCAGAAAGAGTCAACCGTGTCCCAAGGGGGAAAAGTATCATTGATGAAGGGGCATCTGTGAGTATCCTTTCCTCTGTTGCTTGGAAAGCACTGGGTTCCCCGGCGCTTTTGCCTGAGATGAGAAATCTCTCGGGCTTTGATAAAGGAACCAGTCGACCATTAGCTCTTTTTTTAGATAAAAATGAGCTCTTTTTTAGTTATAAAGGTAACTCGTCGACCATTAGCTCTTTTTTTAGATAAAAATTAGCTCTTTTTAGCTGTAAAGGTAACTCGTCGATCTGTACATCCGGAAGGCCATGAGTAAGGCTCTCAACCTGCTCCTGCACAGCTGTAAGGGTCTCGGTGTCGTCAAGATCGCGGATAACAACTCTCCTAGCAGGCTCCCCTGCTGGGGCAGCAGCTGGCGATCTCGGACGAACTGCTGGACGAACAGGACCAATATCTGCATGCACACAAGAGTACAATTAAAAGTCTTGATAGAATAAAGCACAACAACATTATGAATAAGAACAATAAACAGTAATGTGGGGCAAAGGTCAAAATTTGTCGAATTAGGAGCATAGCTTCGTGAGATAAAGCTCCATAAAAAATAGCTATCTCACAAGAGACATTTCTTATCTTATGACTGGTATATTTGAGCAGTTTTAGCATAAAGTTCATTGTCGTTAAAAAATAAACGCAAGATCCGAGCAGTTTTAACGCGGTCTTCATGCGAGCGCTTGTTTCCTAGATCAACTTCTTGGATAATGAGCTGAAGTCGACAAGAAGCAATCCGTCAAAGGAGGGCCTTAATGAATCCCACATCAGTGACACGGAACGGAGCTAATGACTTTAGTGGAGGTGAAAACAAACTGTGAGATATGATTCAGGGTGGCGATCATGGGTGGATGAAGGATAATGTATGGCAGTGGATGGGACATGGTTGACTCTTTCTGAACAAGGGGGAAAAGTATCTAATGCAGAATGCCTCTATCCCGTATGGGGAAAAGTATCTAACCCAAAATAAAACAAGCGCTCGACCTTTTTGTGCTTTATTCTATCAAGACTTTTAATTGTACTCTTGGGTGCATGCAGATATTGGTCCTGTTCATCCAGCAGTTCGTCCGAGATCGCCAGCTGCTGCCCCAACAGGGGAGCCTGCTAGGAGAGTTGTTATCCGCGATCTTGACGACACCGAGACCCTTACAGCTATGCAGGAGCAGGTTGAGAGCCTTACTCGTGGCCTTCCGGATGTACAGATCGACGAGTTACCGTGGCCTTCCGGAAGGACACGTTCGACCAGAGAGCCTTACTCGTGGCCTTCCGGAAGGACACGTTCGACCAAAAGATTTTGTGTGGTTTTCGACGCCAAGTCCTTTATTCACACCACGTGAATTGTACTACAGTACCTTGAGGGTCATTGTCATTATTGGTGATTCCTCTCGCGCTTGTTAACGGTTTACATTATTGACTGGTAATCAAGCGATGTCTTTCCATGTTCGACTTCAGCGTAATTCTCACATGGATCGACTTGTACTTAGAGTGAAGATCGAACGAGATTGAAGACCCCGGATCTAGTTTCATCCATCCGGGCTGCGATATATATTCAGGATATAAAGACATTTGATATGTACATCATTACAGCAGATGATCATCCTACTCAAAGGATGATAATTTCAGCAGAGAATTATTAGTCTATCATCAGACGGTCGTCTGTTATATGTACCAAAATGAATTTATAAAGCTGAGCATGGGAATGCCCGCCTCAGCTAGATCATGAAAGCAGAATGAAAAATAATGTATTGTATTGTATTTTATTGCAGGGCACCTCTCAGCCAATTGAATGAACTTCGGATCCTCCTAATAAAGCATTTCACCCGATAAACGACCTCATACTTTAGGGGGCAACTGTTATAGACATTTTTGTGCCTAACAGCATGGAGCATGAAATGTCAATAATCTAAGGGATCCAAAGTCCCTAAACATGTTGTTCTTACCCTTAGAGGAACAAGGTCTGCAAACCACAACACTGAAAATCAGTTCTCCACTCAAAAACACTCAAAAACAGGCCATTTCTAGATCATGTCAGCTGCTCCACTGAGCATCTGCACTGAATGTCAACTGCTCCTCCTTGTACCTGCGCTGAAGGTCAAAACCAATGAAGGCTACCTGCGCTGGGCGAGATTGGTCAAGTGGCACAGTCATTCTGCAAGGTGTCAACTGCCCAGGAAGCTTCCAAACTGACACTTGGGTCAAGGAATTCGCCTAGTGATGAGTAAGAGGGTCTTGATCTCCAAGTGGAAGCAAGATTCTCCAAGTGGACTCAAGAAATGAAGATTAACTAAAGTGGGAGAGGACACAAGTCAGCTTCAGGCCAGTCTCAAGATGACTCATCCTTTCTCTTGTGATTCCTCCTGAGAGTCGGTGGCACTAATACGGACTTGCGCTCCCACGTACCGTTGCGTATATATTGGGAGACCCCTATAGGATCAAAGCCTTTATCCATAGGAAACCGTGTCGGCCACCCTACTAATTGCAATGCAGTGAACACAGCATTCACGAAGATTGACCACTCGTACCGTAAAACGTATTCTGTGGTTTTGCGAAAGGTTTGGCACACCCTCTGCCTAGAACTCCAGAGCAGTTTCTTTTGGCCTTTTTCAAACTCTATAACTGAAAAAGTCCATCCGAGAATTTGTCACTTCGGGCTCGTTAAAACATCGAAGGGGCTACCTGTGCTGAAGGTCAAACAGGCAGTGTTACACCTGCGCTGAACCAGTCTTGGCTTGAGTTACTGTGGTTTCCTGCTGAGTCTTGATTTGTTTTCACTGTTGTTTTTGCTGTTTGCTGCCAGTCAGTAGGCCTATCTGAAAGGACGGGAAGCTGAAGAACTTTGGATTTGGTTCTATTCTGACTGCCTTTGCCTTGGAGAAAATCCCACTGATGCAGCCTCAGTACATCATACTTGACTTGCCTTCTCCGACCGAGCCACGCATGCAGAGGTGGGTTGACCACATGTCTAGGCATGCAGTTCAACCTCAGATCACTTTCACTGAGGCCTTCTTTAGGTGGTTCGAGCGCCAGGAGATGGCGTTTTCTGAGTATCCATATGTGGGTATGGATTTCCGAGGTGATCCGGATTTGGCTTTACCGGATGACGATCAGTGGGGTGCCATTGGTAAATTCTTTGACCACATTACTATTTATTGTTCTTATTCATAATGTTGCTGTGCTTTATTCTATCAAGACTTTTAATTGTACTCTTGGGTGCATGCAGATATTGGTCCTGTTCGTCCGAGATCGCCAGCTGCTGCCCCAGCAGGGGAGCCTGCTAGGAGAGTTGTTATCCGCGATCTTGACGACACCGAGACCCTTACAGCTGTGCAGGAGCAGGTTGGGAGCCTTACTCATGGCCTTCCGGATGTACAGATCGACGAGTTACCTTTACAGATGCAGCGTCATACCATCGGCGTGCCTAGACGATGGACTCATCTTTTGCGCATGATTGCACAGGCCGTGACGTACTATCATGAGCACCATTAGGCTAGGGTGCCCCCTGGCATCTTTTTGAGTTTTTAGGTCATACGACCAATTTTGTCTTGGTTACAGAACATTATGTATGAACTTATATAAACAACTTATATATTTTGATTTTCGGATTTTATTCTGGTTGATTCACGTGATCCATATGTACAATCTTTGATGATGTGTCCTTTTTATAAATGTTGCAAATGTCGATCTAACACATAGTTTGCTAATGAGTCGGTTAATGTGTTTAAATTTCTTGAAATATGTTGATATTGAATTGAATCAAATCGTCTTTCCAAGATCTTAACTCTTAGGAACATGCGGTAAATAGCTGGATTGCGAACAGAATATATACCATTGAGTTGTAGTATGACGAGCTGTGAGTCTAACCTGACAATTAGTCGGCGTATGCCACATGTGATGGCATCAGAGAGTAGTTTTATCAACGCGCTATACTCAGCGATGTTATTCATTGATTGCCCAATACATACACCTCTGAAACTTACTAACTCGCCGCTTGGATCAAAAATGGCCCAGGCTGCAGAGGACAGGTTCCGCGAACTACGACTCGCTCCGTCGGCATATCCAACACATGTCTCCATAAGGTTCGACATCTGCCATCAATGAAAAAGGTGGATCACTCGACCAGAACAAATACTTTAGCGAAAACAAAATACAACAAAAGCATACAGGTTACTATTTAAGCATAGTAACGCTTGAGATACAACATGTTGCGGGGCTGCGCCAGTGGAATTCCATCGTAATCCATTAACTTGTAGGCTCCTTTTGCTAACACCCTTTTAACAATATAGGGGCCCATCCATAAGGACTTGAATTTACCTGCTCCCAATTTATCGGATTCTTGATCATAAAGCAAGACCAAATCACCTTCTGAGAAGACACGGGGTTTGACATTTTTGTCGAACTGAGCCTTGACTCGTTTCTTATGGGCCTCGTTAGCCAAAGCGACATCACGACGGGTTTCATCCAACTGGATTAATTCCAAGAAACGAGCCTCTTCTTCTGAAGTTCCGGGGAGGAGGTCGATCGCGAGTTTAAGCGACGAAATTTCGCACTGGATTGGCAAGACTGCTTCCAGGCCATACACCAATTGAAAAGGTGTGAACCCGGTTGCATTCTTTACCGAGGTCCGATAAGCCCACAAAGCTGAGTACAGGATTAGGTGCCATCTTCTTTTATGAACCCCGATCATCCTTTGCAATATATGCTTCAGGACCTTGTTGATTGCCTCAATTTGTCCGTTGGCTTGCGGATAATATGGGGTAGAGCTGTCGTGAGATAGCCCTAGCTTGGCAGCTAATTCAACCATCATGTGATTGCAAAAATGCGATCCATGATCTGTAACTATAGCCTGTGGTACGCCGAACCTGGCGACTACATGATTGAAAAAGAAAAGGGCAGCTGTTTCACCAGTGTTATCCAATGTAGGCATCGCCTCGGCCCATTTGGTAAAATAGTCAACAACGACTATTATATACCCATGCCCCCCGGTCGAGGTGGGGTTACATTGCATGAAATCGATGCCCCACTTGGCGAAGGGCCCAACAGCAACTATCGGCTGTAAGGGTGCGGGTGGTCATCTGGTTTTGCTATCAAAGATTTGACAAGCATGGCAGCTTCTGACTGCTATTATGCAATCTTTGAACATGGTTGGCCAGAAGTATCCTTCTCGTAAGATTCTTTGTGATGTTGCATATCCAGACTGATGCCCCCCACACGCGCTTGAATGACAATCATTCAGGGCTTTTTCGGCCTCCTCATGGGTAAGGCACCTCCTCAGAACTGTATCGACACCACGACAGTAAAGTGTATCACCGACGATCATGTAGTCTTTTGCTTGGTATCGTATACGCTTTTGTTCTGAGTGAGAGGTATTAGACCTAAACTTTTGAGTTTGGAGATAAACTATGATATCTCCATACCACTCATCGCTTGCAGATATGAGAAACAAACTTTCGTCCACGATTGACTCTTCCGATGTTTCATCATTGGACGATGACGGGAGATCGCATAATAATTCTGCGAAAACTAGAGCTTTCTTTGATTTGGATTTTACAAATTCCAGATCAAACTCTTGAAGGATCGCTATCCATTTTGAATATTTTCCCCCAAGCAACTGTGGCGACAGTATATAAGTCATGGGGTTGCAATCTGACAAGACGGTAGTTTTCCGAAAGAGGACATAATGTCGAAACCTTTGAATCGCTTGAACAGCTGCAAGCGCTAGTTTTTCCACATAAGAATATTTACTTTCTGTATCGTTTAAGTTTTTACTTAAATAATAGATAGGATGTTCAATTCCATCGACTTCTTGAACTAAAACCATCGCAATGGTCGTATCCGTTGCAGCCAGATACAGGTTAAAATCTCTTTGATAGTCTGGGGCGTACATTAATGATGCTTTTACTAGACATTCTTTCAGAGCATCAAAGGAAGCTTGCGCCACTTGGTCCCAGACAAAAGGTAGATCCTTTTTCAAAAGACGAGTATAACCTTTAGCAAGTTCTGCGTAATTTGGAATGAACCTCCTCAGAAAGTTTGCTTTCCCTTGGAGTTTCTGAATCTGAAGCAAATTTGAAGGTGGAGGCAAATTAATGATTGCCTGAACCTTATAGGGGTCGAGACAAATCCCATCTTTAGAGACTACAAAGCCAAGCAAACGACTAGAACTGACGCAAAACACACATTTGTGCGGATTGAGTCTTATCTTGTAGTGTCGACAACGTAGAAATATCGCTCTTAAATGCTGCGGATGATCAGTCCGCTTTCGCGAGTGAGCCGGAAGATCGTCGAGATAAGGTTGAACAAGGTTCTTGATGTCATGGAAGGCATAATTCATCGCCCTCTAAAACGTCGCCCCTGCGTTCTTTAAACCAAAGGGTAATTTTCGATAAGCAAATGTGCCCCACGGACAAATAAATGCAGTCTTTGACTGGTCCTGTGGGCGTATATTTATTTGATTATACCCGGAGAATCCATCCATAAATGAAAAGATTTCACATCCGGCGCATTCATCAATTATCTGGTCGATTAAGGGTGTACGGTAGTTGTCCTTTGGACAAGCATGGTTTACATCCCTATAATCGACACACACTCTAATCGTCCCTTGTTTCTTCATAACAGGGACAATATTCGATACCCAATCGGTTAGAGGAGCCGGGTAGATGAATCCAGCATGGAGGAGTTTTTCAACTTCCGCCTTAATGGCAGCAGCTTTCTTCGGGTGCACTTGCCGAAGCCGTTGTCTTACTGGTTTGACATCAGGATACATTTTAATTTTATGTTCAACTATACTCGAGTCAATGCCTGGCATTTCATCATATGACCAAGCAAAGACATCTCTAAATTTGCGAAAAAGAGCGTTATATATTTCCAGTTCTGAAGGGGAACAACCTTTGCCGACATAAATATTCTCTACAACATCTATTTTAGTCGAGATATTTATGGCTATAGTCTCTTCAATATTGGATAGGTTTCGCTCGGAATCCACCGTATTTACAGTATTCGTTAGGAATTCAAATATTGAAGGGTGATAAAGGTCACTTTGAGTATCTTCTTCATATTCTGGAAGAAGGGAACGATGGTGGTGATCATTCCATGGTGCCCCCTCAATCATCATTGATTGTAAGATTCTTTCGTCAGTCCCATGTACTTTCGACCAAGGATCTAGTGGGGTTCCATATTCTCTAGATCTATCTACCCAAACGCTTGACGAGCGTTGATTTGGGCTCGCTTCCCATGCCTGAAACATTGATTGCTACAATATTTCCAAAGGGCTCGGGGACAATACCATTGAATGATCCATTTTGACCTTCATGGAAGATATCATGTTGCAGGTTGCTACGAACGGTACACTTCCTGTATAAAAAGGAGGTGGTGTTAACACCCAGGTTGTTCCCTTTGACTCTAAGGGGATACGGCCGGGGTAACCACTAACCAATCTTTGGATTGCAGCTTCTAGCCAAGCTGTAATCAGAGAGGGCTCTCTCTTTATAATTTGTCTCTGTTCTGATAGTATTTTAGGCTAGATGTGAAGTTCAATTTTGGTTTAATTGTTTGGTTGGAAAAGGTTCAGTCAAAACATGTATGCTCTTACCAGCATCTTATATAACATTGGGAAATGGAGTCAGTGGTCCTTTGGTTTGGTGTGCTATGTTGATACAGTAATGAAAGCTGCAGAGCAGGATAGTTGTCTGAGGAACAATGCTTTGGAATTGAGTTTGTGTGTAATATGTTCAGGATAAGAAAGGCAATTAAGGATCTTTCTATAAACTGATATGAAAAGAAAGCAATTGTTACCTGGAAGCATTGAAGAATTTCTAGATAACTTTCACAATATGGAATTAAATGTAACATGAGCATTTAAGAATTCATGTCTATTTTAATCCTGAAGAAAACATTTGCAGCAATATAAGATTGAGCACAGGGTGTTAAGAAACATGTCCTGAACTATTCTTTTTCTTTATTGCTAGATATGATGAAAACATGAAAATGAAATAACATAGGGAAACAGAACAGAGTTTAAAGAAAACATATCATTCCACTAGACAACACAGGGATTCTGCAACGGCACTTAAATTATCAACAAGACACCAGAGATCCAGGAAATCACTGAGCTGAAATTGCTCTTTGTATTAAACTTTTCTGAAAGTACAGTGTATACATGCCTCAGAGTAAAAATTACCAACCCCTTATGCGTTACTAAGGGGAGTATATATAAAAATTTACATAAGAAAATATCTGAATGGAGAGTGAATGTTCCATAAATGCTCAGCTAACTGCTGGAGTGTAGCCGCTGAGAGAGTAAATGCTGTAATCACTTTTAGTCCCTTAGCTGTCAGAAAATGGTCAGAAACTGCTGACTTGGTGGCTGTTGGAGTTGGCTAAGGGTACACCGCCAAAATTTGCGCATCTCTTTATCTTTTGGCTAGCCGTCATAGTTTGTATGCTGAGTTAGCATTCAGCTGCTTTTAATGCTAACTTTATCCTTCTGTTTGTCTGATAGTGACCTGGAGCTGGCAGTGACCGAACAGCTGGAGCTACCGTGGCAGAATTTGAAGCATTGCTTGCCACCAATCTTCCTTTGGCATCTGATGCCTCCTAATCTTTATTAAGGTCTCATCGGCCTCTGTATACCTGTAAAAATTAGGAGGGGTCTCAAAAAGGTGGTTCACTTCATTCTCAATAAAGAATAGGCCTCCCAGTTTATCATATAAGCTCTCTCCCGAGGGAGGCCCTGTCTGTTCAGATGTACTGCTAGATGCAGTAATCTGATTCTCAATGTATGTTGCCATTCTGTTGCCAAATTGATCTTGGGAGATCAATTTTCCTGCACCAGTTAGGAGGCTGGGCAGGACTTTTGCTTGCAGTTCTGCCAATTTGACCCTGAATTCCTCCACATCTGCTGTGATCTCATTGCACTTCCTCTCCACAGCTTGTACATAATTCCTGAGAGTGATTACTTTCTTGGCAGTGAGAACGGCTTCTGTTCTGTTGGGGATACCTATGGCTGCCAGTTCCTCCTGTTCCTGCCTGTTTAGGAAGTCTATCATTCTGTTGGCCTGTTCTGGTCTGTTTCCCAGCAGTGTTTTGGCCTTATTGATTTCTGTATGTGCTTGGCCCAACAATTCCATCTGCTGATGTATTGTTTTTATTGATTTCCATTGTTGGGTGATGGATTGGCCTATTTTGGCCCATAAGATCCTTTTTATTTCGGCCATAGCTGTTTCCAGATTCAATTCTTTTTCTAAGGCCTTTATCTTGTCCTTGAGGGCCTTTATTTCTCTGCTCTGCTCTGCCACAGTTACCTTGGACTTGTCATATTTGGAATCCAATTCTGCCAATTTCTCTTTGGCTTTCTTTATTTCATTGGCCTGGAGTTCCATCTCTTTGACAGCCTTGGTCAATTCCTCTATACTTGGGTTGGCCTCTTGGGCTGCTGTTGTGCCTGCTGCTTCTGTTGTGGGGGCCACTGCTGCCCCTGATGTTGCTGTTGTTGTGGAAGTAGTTGGAGGAGCTTGGGAAGTAGATTCTCCCTGTTTATCCTGTAATATTTCTTCCAGCTCTTTCTCCAGTTCCCGGATCCTCTGGTCTTGCTGTAATAAGAGGTCTAGCTGGTCCTCAGCCCGTTTTTCCTTTTGAAGCTCGGCTGTTTGAGGGATCTCCGTGGGCTGCAGCTTAAACCTTTTCTTCATTGCGTTTAAGTCATCATATTTTTTCTTCAGGAGGGCCTTTACACCCGTTGGATCACTAGGATCATGTCCTAGGTCAACAATGATCTCCTCAAGAGACTTTATTCTATTGTCCTTGGCCTTAGAGGACATTCTCTCAAAATCCAGCTGAGTATTGGTGTTCTTTAGGGACTCTTTCAGCTCATGGGCCAATGTGGCCTTTTCAACCAAGGTGGCATAGACCATCTCCCCAGTCTGCTTGTGGAGTTCAATCTGGTCCATGGGATGTATATCTCTAGCTAGGACCTCCACCCTTGTTTTTATGAAATCTGCAGCTGTCTTAGGCTGCGGCCCTTTGGGCTTAAAATGACTGAATATCATTTTTTCTTCCTTGATGTCATAAACAGACATCAGTCTCTCTTGCTGGGCTGGTGTAGCATCTATGAACTGTTTGTAGACCTCAGCCCTCAATAGCTCATTCTGAGCCTTTATTTGCTTGAAAGAAGCCTTGGTGCTCTTGGGCTTCTTGCTTTGTTGTGAAGGAGAGGACACCTCCAAGCCAAGCTGTAAAGTTTGCTCCTGCTGAAAGGAGCTTGTCCCTGTGTGCTGGCTGCCCTCCTTGTCTCTTGTTGTACTGTTCAAGACATCTTCAGTAATGTCTTCCACCTCTGGGGAATCTGCCCTTTGCCTTTTGGCTTCTGGCTGGTGGGAGGATCCACTGAGAGGAGTGGACTCTTCTCTTTCTCTTTTCATTCCCCTTTCTTCATGTGCTGGGGTCTGCAAAATTGGGGCAGTCAATGGCTCAGTTTGAGGTGGTGGTGTTTGCATTATGGGGGTTGCTGGAGGCCCAGTTTGTGGCAGTACAGTTTGTCCTTGTTGATGCTCTGTTTGCTGCTCTGTCTGAGGGGTTGACTTTTCCTTTCCTGCCTCATCTTCTGCACCCATTATGCCTTTGCCTTTGTCTATCCCTGCTGCTGATGTAGAAGGTGCCTGTGGTGCAGTCCTTGTAACCGAGGTCCCTTCTCCCACTGAGTGAGGCGGTTTGAAAGGTACCTGCTGCACATAATCCAGGTCAATAGTCTTCTCAAGCTCTTTCATATTTTTAAGCATTCTTTCTTCTTCAGTTAAGCTCTCAACTAGAGTGTCCAGCTGCCATTCTTGTAAGTTGGCATATTTTTCTATGTGTGGGTAGTGGAAGTGCTTAACACCTAGGAGCCTATACTTATTTCTCCTAGCAGTGATGAAACCTTGAGGGTCATAAGGGACCCATCGAAAACTATAGGAGAGCTTATATTTATCCTTGAGGATCAGGTCTGCAGCTTCCCACCCTTCTTTCTTGTTCATGATGAAGGGGCCCAACTCATTTTTGAAATTAAGGTGGGCCTTTTTCTTGGAGCTGTGGAAATGGGTGAGGTCTGACTGAATTAATTGCCTGTAATACTCCAAGGCAAACAACCTCATAGGTACATATTTGGGGAGCCTGTATGGACATAGCTCACATCCATATATCCTGAATACAGTATGGTGTTCATATAGGTACCAGTCACCTATTTTATATTTCTTAGAGAGCTGCAGAGATTTCTTGATATCATTTGATATTCTGGGAGGAGGGGACTTCATCAACATGCAGGAGATTGGGTATACAAATTGGTCAACAAATTCACAGTAGGTATAGGGTGAGCTTGTGACTTTGTGATAGACAGTGGTCCAGAAGATAACAGATCTTCTCTCCCCTCTATGATCCAACCTTCTGATGTAGCACGGGAAGGCTTCAGAATGATGAAACATGAACAGGTGGTAGATGTAAGCCGAGTATCTGAAGACCCCCTGTCTGTCCACTTTGCTCAACTGATCATGAATCTTATTGGCTATGAACTTAGCAAAGTTATACTTTCGGGCAGGGGGTTGGCGTGGGCTGTAAACAGACAACAACACTAGCATGGCTTTATCCACATGCTCACTGTTTTGGTATCCCAACACATAGGCTATCATGTCTAGTAACAGCCTGCCTACATCATTGAAATGTACATTCAGATAAGGAGGTAGCCCTGTAGGCTGGCACTCAGGTCTCATGAAGTTCCTGGTGACCTTTTGCAGCTCCTCACTGGTCATCTTGTCACCAGCTTCCAGCAAATAACTCATGGAGAATGGGATCAGCAACTCTGTCTGATCAAACTGTAACATCTTGTTGATGGATTCGGCATTTATGTAGAAAAGGATCCTCCCTGATGGAGTATTGACAGCTCTGTGTTGCACATCATAGTGTTCAGCACATAGGTGAATGATTTCAGGGAAAACATTCACAGCTGGGAGACAGTAATAGGGCAGGTTTGACTCCCATATCCCATGTGTACCATGACCATCTTTATCGTCTTCCCTCAGTTGAGTGAATGTCTGCAGGAAGTCCCTGTTTCCCTCAAAGTCTTCAATGAGACAATCCTTGTCAATCAATGGCAAGGCCTCCAGCTCCTTATTTGTTTGATTTAGTGGAGCAACACTGAGGGATGAGGATGCAGAGGCTGCCATGATATAATCTAAATCTGTACAGGTAGAGGTAATGGTTTGACAAGTCCTTAAAGACTTCAGCAGCAGGTCAACGGTAAACACAGTCTGGTGTCCTCCTTTCAATGAAAAATGCAAGCTGGCTTTTGTAGTTTGCTGCAAATTCACAGGGATGTGAATTGCTAATGGTAAATTGCAGAGATAGTGAGGTTTCTTTTGGTAAGAATGCAGGTGGCCTGTACCCGGCAAAAGGGAACAATGCCGAGCACCTCGGGGGCAATTTTATGGTTTCAGCCCGTGGAGTGACCGCTCCAATGTCAAATTATAGTTCAGGGGTGGTGCAGGTTGCTTGGGCTTACTTTAGGTAACAGGCAAAGCTGAATTTATGAGTTTTACCAGTCTTTTAATGGTGAATTTACAGAGAATTGGAATGCATGGGCAAAAGTGGGAAAACAGGCAAAATACCTGGAAAACTAGCTTGAAAGCTTGCGGGCTGGGCTGTGGAGGCTTAATGCCGTCGAATTCTGGACTTGTAGCGGTCGAAATGTTGAATTTGATGGCCGGCAGCTGGTTGACAACGGCTACTTCTTTTGCGCGTGAAAATGACCGAAAATGGCTCATTTGGTCGTTTATAACGTTAAATTTGGAAAAAGTATGTATTTGGCGCTTTTCCGCCAATGACGTCAGCATGACGTCATGGCGGGGCCCGGGTACGGAGGTGACGTGGCGCTGAGGTGTGGGCCAGGGTGGCAGGACACGGTGGCGGGTAGATGCGGTGGCAGAGCTGCGTGGAGGGCCACGGGACGCGGGAGCGAGCATGGGTGACATGACGTCAGGATGACGTGCCTATGACGTAGGAGGGAGGGTGGTAACAGGGATGGAGGTAAGCGGGTTCCCCGCACCACCTTTGGGCAAAGGCGGTATCGGGGAGGGGGGCTCCGAACAACCCCACCGCCTGCCACGCGTCCCTGTACGGGGCGGAAAAACCGCTTTCCCCGGACGCTAAAGGTCGGCAGGTCGGGGAACAGAAATCACCGCCCACCGTTGGATGATGGGTGGTGGGAGATCGACGGCTGGCGGGCCCTCCGACGGATCATGCAGGTTGGGGGGGACCCGCCGATCGATTAAAATATTCGATTAAATATTTCGGGCGGGGAACCTTTGGATAGTGGGTTTTTATGGGTTTTTCGAGATTTCTTGAGTTTTTCCATAATTTCAAAGGGGTTATGGGTAGGAAGGGGTTTTTATAGGGTCTTACTTTGCAGATGAAGGTTTAATGAGTGGGATGACTTTGAAGCAAGGGGGAGAGATGAGGTATAGGTTCATCCAAGTGGCCAGATGTCACTTTGATCCCTGACATAGGACTTATTGGCTATAATGCCAAGGGGAGGGGTATTCATACAAAATTTGGGGTTTATACACCATGGTGTTTAATATTAGTAGGGGAAAGGTGATATAGGGGATTTATATAGTAAAGTTAGAGTTAATATGGATGGGGGGTGGATGAAGGGGGAAAACACTAAGTCTGTTTGTGAAATACTTGGCTTAAAAGAGTAGATCAAAATGAAAAGATTTTTACACAAGAAATGTGGCTTTTGAATGAACAAGAACCACCATGAAACCATAATCTTCTTCCATGAATCTCAGCGGATGGGGGGATGTTAGTAATGAAATGGAAGGGGGAGGGAGGGAGGTTAGTCATGCTTCCTGCTGCAACTTGATGAAGAAGAACACCTTGTCAATTGATTGACTTTGCTTTGGTAAACACAGTTAACACATCTGTACTAGTAAAGATAACCCTTCTGCAACCCCAACTACTTACCCAGCTACTTTGCCTAGCATTTTTTATTTCTTCTTGGAGGGTGCACTTGGACTTGCAGACCCTTACTTGCCTTTTCTTTTCTTTGGCTTTTTCTTTTGTTTTTTCTATCTACTTCTACCCTTATTTCTTCCAAGGTCCCAGATTAAGCTGTTGGAAGCCTTTTTTTTCCTCTACCTGAACTACTTGTCTGCCAAGATTAAACAGTTTGGACAGACTCCTTTCTCTATTCTACAACTGCAAATTTAAACCATGGAATGATCCAGATTAGACTGTTGGACCATCCATCAAAACTTTAAGTCCCTACCAAGCTATAAACATAGATTGGATTCTCTTGGAAATATGTGATCTTTGAGTCATCAAAGCAGAGCATATTTGGACCTTTCATAGCCAATCATGAAATATGAAACCTATTGGTATAGGTAGCTAACAGTGGCTCCACATGGGGATGGTTTTTCTTTTGAAAGACCAAGAACAGCAGGTCAGATTGCCTTGCTCCTTGATTGCTCTTATCTATCTTGTAGTTTGCTGCTTTGAAGTGCCTAAATTGTGTGCTTTTCTTCTTGGTAGACCTCTAATTCTATTTACCTTTCGCTGGCAGTCAATAAACTTGAAAAAACTGGATTTTTACAATCTAAACAGAAAATAATATATACATCTGTATATATACAAGGGAACCCGAACTGCACTCATGGGAAATAGTCAAAATAGTGCTTCAACATCCTGCCATTCACAGGACCTTCATCCAGGTCAGTTTCACTAAGACTTTTTAGGAAGTAAGTGTTGTTACCTTGCACTACTTGGACAGCAAATGGTCCTCTCCATAAGGAATCAAATTTCCCATGTTTTCCTTTGTCTTCTCTCCTTGCATCCCACTTGAGGACTTTATCACCAACATTAAAATCTTCTGCTTTGGTTCTTCTGTCAAAGGCCTTCTTTAGTTTTTCTTGTAATACCTGAACTCTGCTGAAAACTTGATCTCTGGTTTGCTGCAGACATATGATTTGATTTATCCTTCTTTGCATATCATTTGGTTCAGCTTGGCTTTCTTGAAGAAGCTTCATAACAGGCACTCCTAGTGATGAGGGGAATTTGGCCTCTAATCCATAAACCAACTCATATGGGTTGGTCCCAATTGATCTCTTGGTTGTTAGTCTATCTGCCCATAGGGCATTCACAAGCTTCTTATGCCAATTCTTTTTGTTTTCTTCCAGTACTTTCTTTATAATGTTTACAAGGCTTTTGTTTGATGATTCAGCAAGGCCATTTCCTTGGGGATAGTATGCAGTAGAATGGCCCGAAGTAATATGAAATTTGTGGCAGAAATTCACCATTTTCTTGGATCTGAAAGCAGCAGCATTGTCTGTAATGATTTTATCAGGGCAGCCAAATCTAGCCAGTATGTTGTTTTCCAAGAACTGAATGATTATTGAATCATTTGCTTGTCTGCATGGGGCAGCTTCAATCCACTTACTGAAGTAGTCTGTGGTTGTTAAGATCCATCTATGTTGGCCTGAAGATGAGGGATGAATTTCCCCAATGAAGTCCAATCCCCATTGTTGAAACAGTCTCTCTGTTGCAATAGGCCTTAAAGGAAGTGGCAGCAGTTGTCTCTTTCCCTCAAACACTTGGCATTTATGACATGATGTGATAAATTTCTTGACATCAGAGAACATGGTGGGCCAGTAGTATCCAGCCCTTAGTATTTTATCCACAGTGGACTTCCAGTACAAGTTTCCACCACAGTCTCCTGCATGAAACTCTTGCATGATATTGTTAATCTCATTTTCAATTAAACAGTGCAGCAATATACCTTCATGGTTTTTCCAAAGCAAATTGCCATCCATCACACAAAATCTTGATGTTTTCATTTTTAAGAACCTACACTTAGTTTTGGACAGTCCTAGGGGAGCACACAGGTTTTGTAACACATAACAGATATCAGAATACCAGGGGGATTGTTCAAAGGCTACATTGATCTTTGGAGTCGCCAGCTCCGGTTCACTGTCCAGCTGATTGATGTCTAAGGCTTGAAAATTTGTATCTGTCATTAATTTGGCCAAGCCTTGCCCTTTTATTAGTTTTGTAGGTTTTGTCTCAATGTCAAATTCCAAAATGCTGGCAATCCATTTTCCTCTTCTGCCTTCTAAATTTTCTTGAGTGAGAATGTCTTTGACAATAGGACTTGGCACATA
The DNA here is from genome assembly GCA_031772625.1 of Pinus tabuliformis. Lineage (NCBI taxonomy): Eukaryota > Viridiplantae > Streptophyta > Pinopsida > Pinales > Pinaceae > Pinus > Pinus tabuliformis. Next base: position 917,864,342 of record CM062811.1, on the reverse strand, counting down.
TGCTATAACATGGGAATAAAGGATGTAAATGATAAAGTCTTTAATTGCTTTGACTAAAGCATAAGCTTGCTTTTCCATGATTTGATACTTTAAAGGTGCATCTCTAAGAGCTTTGCTAAAGAAAGCAATTGGCTTCTCATTTCCTTGGTCATCTTTTTGTAATAGAACAGCAGCAATAGTATGTTGGGAGGCAAAAGAGAAAATGATAAATTCTCTGTCAAACTGAGGATTGGTCAACACTGGGGTTTTGGTAAGGGCCAATTTTATACTTTCAAAGGCTTGATTGGCTTCAATAGTCCATTTGACTTTTGAATCCTTTTTTAGCATGTTATTCAATAATCTGATTAGTTCTGCTAGGTTTGGGATAAACCTTCTTAAGAAATTGATTTTTCCCAAGAATCCTTGCAACTCTTTGACATTTCTTGGGTGAGGCATTTGCAGGATAGCCTGTATTCTATCTGGGTCAATTCTAATGCCATCTTTAGAAATGATGTGACCCAATAGCTTACCTTCTTCTAAACCAAACAGGGATTTCTTGGGATTCAAGGAGATTCCATATTTTCTGCATTTTATGAAAATCTGTCTCAGATGTTTTATATGTTTTTGGTCAGATTTTGAGAAAGGTGTAAGGTCATCTAGGTAAATGACTAAGAAGTCATGAATCTCTTTGGCAAAGGCAATATCCATCGCTCTTTGAAATGTTGCCCCTGCATTTTTCAATCCAAAAGGCATCTTTACATATTTGAAAGTTCCCCATGGGGTTGTAAATGCTGTTTTGTCTTGATCATCGGGGTGAACTAGGATTTGATTGAAGCCTGAGAATCCATCAAGTAGTGAGATCCTTGAGGCCCCTACCACCCTTTGAAGAATGTGATCCATCTTGGGTAAGGGGTAATTGTCTTTAAGGGATACTTGGTTCAGATTCCTCAAATCCACACACAGCCTAATTTCACCAGTCTTCTTTCTTGTAGGGACTAGGTTGGAGATCCATTCAGAGAATCTGATTGGTGCTATGATGCCTGCTTTGAACATTTTTTGTACCTCTTGTTCCATTGTTGGGAGAAGCATACGATTGATTCTCCTCAGTTTTTGTTTAAAGGGCTTTTGATCTGGTTTGAGAGGGATAGTGTGTTGGATTACAGAGGTGTCATAGGACTTTAGGTCCTCATAACTCCATGCAAAAACATCCTGGAACTCTTTGAAGAGGTCAATGTATTTTGGCTTTTGGTCAGGAGGTAAGGAAGCAGATAATTTAATTATCTTGGGCTTCTCACTTGTACCTATGTTACATTCTTCAATGGCTGCATTTAGGGGCTGCATTTTTGGTTTTCTGGGAATATCATTTGAGTCAAAGATGTCCTATAGTGGGGTTAGGCCTGTTGGTAGAAAATTATCTTTTAGCTCAATGATTTCAGTTTCAGCATTGGACACTCCCTCACAATTGATTGATTGAATTTGCTGAATGCTGTCTTTGTTGAAAATAGTTGGATTTAGCATTTGTTTTGCTGTTCTAGGTGATATTGGCTGAGTAGTCTGTTGAAACTGTATTTGTGATGGTCTTGCTCCATCAAGTATTTGTGATTGACTTGCTGTCTCATTGTCAATATTTAGTCCTGCAAATTCTTGCTGCAGAGTTAAAAAATGGTTTATTTGCTTGTCATCCTCAAATACTTGCCAATCATTAACATTGTTTGGAATGGAGGGTCTGTGTTTTACCTCAGCTGTAAAACAATGGTGGGGCTCAAAGGGCAACTTGCAGGTACTTGCAAAGGTGGCTAAACTATGAGCATGTAGATTGTGGGTTCTGGGAATTTTAGTAATTTGGAATTCAGAGAAAAAGTTTAGTACCTCAGCAACAGCAGACCTATAAGTCCTTAGTCTTTTGTCATTGGTGACAAAGTTTCCCTTTACTTGTTGGATAACTAAATCTGAATCACCCATGGTTGAAACCCTGGCAGCTTGTAGGAATTTTACCAACTTGAGTCCTAGTAAAAGAGCTTCATATTCTGCCATGTTATTAGTACATCTGAAATTCAATCTATAGGCTCTGCCTTCTGCATGACTATTTTCTTTATTGTGTACCCAAACTCCAGCCCCTGCCCCTAATTTGTTGACTGAGTCATCAAATTCAAGGAACCATAGAATATCTTGTTGGGAGGGAGATTTTATGATCTGTTCATGGGCTGGTAATGTAAGTAGCAGTTGTGGTTTTTTCTCTAGCTTGTCTTCTAGGGCAGTCTCCTTGCTTGATTGGATTTTCTTGACAACTAAGGCAGCAGCACCATCTAATGTTTGATTGACTGTTGTTTCATGAGTGATACTACTTTCATTTGCATCTTCCTCTTGTATGAATATCTTGGTTTCAACCTCACCTTTTGAGGGAGTAGTGGTATCATTGAAGAGAATGTGTGAGTCTATGTCTGAATGGACAACATATATAGGAAAATTTTGAGGTTTTTCTTCACTGCTCACCATGTACTTCATTAGTGTTTCTCTGTACAGTATTTTTGGTTGCCCAAACACAGAGATGGTGGCATATGACATGTCTAATTGTAGGGAACCTTGGAGTTTGGCCCCCCATGATCTTGATAACAGCATCCCATACTTAGGTGGGATATCAGCAACTACCACATCCATTAGGATTGTCTTATTTGGGTATTGAACTAGGGACACACATAAGTCTTTTATGAGACCTAGACACTTGACTTGGCTAGAGTCAAAGGAAAACAGATCCTTGTATGGTCTTGTTATGTCTAAATTCAATCTCTCCATGACTGCTTTTGGCATGAGATTGTGAGAGGCACCTGAGTCAAACATTGCATTATGTAATATTTTGTCATGAATATGTAAACTGACATAGAAAGGTAATACCCCTGTGACTATCATTTTTCCATCCACTTCTGGACCAAATAGGAGTTCTGGGGTGTCATCCATCACATTTACATCATCTTTGTTACTAGTGAGTTGAAGGGACCTTTTGATTTGTAGTTTATAGATGTCATGCTTGGCTAGTTCCAGGAGAGGGATAGCTATCTTTATTTTGCCAATTTCAGTTTCTAAGTCAAAGGGTTTTTCAGATTGGGCCTTGTGGTTGTAGGTGACAGTCCTTTCCTTGTTCATTAAATCTCCTTCTAGATTTTTATCTTGACTTTGAGATTTATCCTTTTTACTCCTCTCTTGAGGAGTAACATTTAAATTAGGATGAGAAGATGAAATGTCCAGAGACTGTTGTCTTAAGGACAGTGGCTCAGTGATCTCTTCAACCATCACTTCTTCTGTAGGTAAATTTAGTTTGTCATTAGGTTCTGTGACTATAATTCTTTCAGGCTGCTGATTATCCTTTTTCTTTTCAGGCTGGCTGACATTCACAGTTCTGCTCCTTAGCTTGTATTGTTTATGGACTTCATAAACAGCAGTGTCATAGCCTTGTTTAAAGTCAAAGGATTCCCCTGATTTAGTTTGGAACAGTTTGATTTCCTCATCCTGATGGTCTTCTTGTGTTAAGAACACTTGACTTTCACCATCTAGGCCTATTAAATTGATTTCAGGATCTTCATTGGGCTCCGCTGAAGTGGAAGCTTCTGCATAATTTTCTTGGAAAGGGGGTCTTATTTCTTGATCAGCACTGGTTTTGCCAATACCTGGGTTTTGAGTTCTCCTAAAATTTGGATTCCTAGGAGGGTTGTTTTGTGTTGCTTCCCATGATGACTTTCTTTCAACCGATTCCACTCTATCACCTAATCTTTTCATTCCATTTAGTATGGCATCAAGCTTTTGATCAAAGGCAGAGGGTTCCTCTTTGAAAATAGTCCTCTTTTCCAACCTTGCCCTGTTTCTTTTGGCAATCAGGTTGGCTTCCACTGTGACAGCAACCCTTTGGGCCTCTTCCAGGGATTAACAGTCTCTTTCTTTCAACTGATAGGCCATGTCAAGGTCAAAACCATCAGGGAATTTGTACAAGGCTAAATCAGGAGGAGGCCTTAAATTCTGTGGGATTGAGTTATATACATTGTTAAATCTTGCGCAATACTCCAAAACAGTCTCCTGGGGACCTCTTTTGATAGTGTCATATTCCCCAAGTATGTGCAGAGGATCTTTCTTCTTCTCCCATCTACTGGTAAAGGCTTGATAGAGTTCAGCGGGAGTTGTAATGGAGTTTGCATTCAGGGATCTAAACCAAGTTCTTACATCCCCAGTTAGGCTTTGAACAAACATCCTCATTCTGACACTGTCATCATCTATTTCATAGGTCTCGAAATGGTCTTGCATCCTCTTGGCATGCTGGGCAGCTGTCAGAGGGCCATTGGAGTCAAAATATGAAATTTTGGTTTGATAATCTTGGGGTAGAGCTGCAGCATTAGCTGGTATCTGCAAGGGTGCATATCTGTTAGCCATATTTACAGGATTTGGAGGATTAACAGGGGCAGCTGGGATAATAGGAACAGTGGGTATCATAGGGGTAACTGGTAGGGGTGAACCTAGAAGGTTGGTCAAGGGGATATGTGCAGTGGATGAAGATATGAGAGGGGGACTTTGGGATGTGGATGGTGAGCTAGGGGAACTAGGGGTAGACCGGAAAAGGACCTTGCACGGGGTAGATATAAGGCTAGGATGATCAGAATCTGAGGTTACATCAGCAGGCTGCTCCTGCTTTTGCTGCCTCCTAATGTTTCTTGGGATGGTATTTGGATTATTGACAATGATAGGTGGATTTGGGTCAGGATTTGCCCTAGTATGCCGTGGATTTTTCTTAGGAGCCAGTTTCTAACTGTTTTTTAGGATTTTGTGGGAAATTTTTATATCTGAAGGACTGGATGAAGATTTTGGAATGGCTATATATTCTCAGAGCTAAGATGAAGATTCCCTAAACAAGCTCCTCCCTAAAACTGTTAATGTGATACAGAAACAGATTAAAGGCCTCTTGACTTATTTCATGCTTGATAGTAGCTTATGGAAGATATATAGTAATTAAAAACCTCAAGCACTCCCCAGTGGAGTCGCCAATTATGTTAACACCCAGGTTGTTCCCTTTGACTCTAAGGGAATACGGCCGGGGTAACCACTAACCAATCTTTGGATTGCAGCTTCTAGCCAAGCTGTAATCAGAGAGGGCTCTCTCTTTATTATTTGTCTCTGTTCTGATAGTATTTTAGGCTAGATGTGAAGTTCAATTTTGGTTTAATTGTTTGGTTGGAAAAGGTTCAGTCAAAACGTGTATGCTCTTACCAGCATCTTATATAACATTGGGCAATGGAGTCAGTGGTCCTTTGGTTTGGTGTGCTATGTTGATACAGTAATGAAAGCTGCAGAGCAGGATAGTTGTCCGAGGAACAATGCTTTGGAATTGAGTTTGTGTGTAATATGTTCAGGATAAGAAAGGCAATTAAGGATCTTTCTATAAACTGATATGAAAAGAAAGCAATTGTTACCTGGAAGCATTGAAGAATTTCTAGATAACTTTCACAATATGGAATTAAATGTAACATGAGCATTTAAGAATTCATGTCTATTTTAATCCTGAAGAAAACATTTACAGCAACATAAGATTGAGCACAGGGTGTTAAGAAACATGTCCTGAACTATTCTTTTTCTTTATTGCTAGATATGATGAAAACATGAAAATGAAATAACATAGGGAAACAGAACAGAGTTTAAAGAAAACATATCATTCCACCAGACAACACAGGGATTCTGCAACGGCACTTAAATTATCAACAAGACACCAGAGATCCAGGAAATCACTGAGCTGAAATTGCTCTTTGTATTAAACTTTTCTGAAAGTACAGAGTATACATGCCTCAGAGTAAAAATTACCAACCCCTTATGCGTTACTAAGGGGAGTATATATACAAATTTACATAAGAAAATATCTGAATGGAGAGTGAATGTTCCATAAATGCTCAGCTAACTGCTGGAGTGTAGCCGCTGAGAGAGTAAATGCTGTAATCACTTTTAGTCCCTTAGCTGTCAGAAAATGGTCAGAAACTGCTGACTTGGTGGCTGTTGGAGTTGGCTAAGGGTACACCGCCAAAATTTGCGCATCTCTTTATCTTTTGGCTAGCCGTCATAGTTTGTATGCTGAGTTAGCATTCAGCTACTTTTAATGCTAAGTTTATCCTTCTGTTTGTCTGATAGTGACCTGGAGCTGGCAGTGACCGAACAACTGGAGCTACCGTGGCAGAATTTGAAGCATTGCTTGCCACCAATCTTCCTTTGGCATCTGATGCCTCCTAATCTTTATTAAGGTCTCATCGGCCTCTGTATACCTGTAAAAATTAGGAGGAGTCTCAAAAAGGTGGTTCACTTCATTCTCAATAAAGAATAGGCCTCCCAGTTTATCATATAAGCTCTGTCCTGAGGGAGGCCCTGTCTGTTCAGATGTACTGCTAGATGCAGTAATCTGATTCTCAATGTATGTTGCCATTCTGTTGGCAAATTGATCTTGGGAGATCAATTTTCCTACACCAGTTAGGAGGATGGGCAGGCCTTTTGCTTGCAGTTCTACCAATTTGACACTGAATTCCTCCACATCTGTTGTGATGTCATTGCACTTCCTCTCCACAGCTTGTACATAATTCCTGAGAGTGAGTACTTTCTTGGCAGTGAGAACGGCTTCTGTTCTGTTGGGGATACCTATGGCTGCCAGTTCCTCCTGTTCCTGCCTGTTTAGGAAGTCTATCATTCTGTTGGCCTATTCTGGTTTGTTTCCCAGCAGTGTTTTGGCGTTATTGATTTCTGTATGTGCTTGGCCCAACAATTCCATCTGCTGATGTATTGTTTTTATTGATTTCCATTGTTGGGTGATGGATTGGCCTATTTTGGCCCATAAGATCCTTTTTATTTCGGCCATAGCTGTTTCCAGATTCAATTCTTTTTCTAAGGCCTTTATCTTGTCCTTGAGGGCCTTTATTTCTCTGCTATGCTCTGCCACAGTTACCTTGGACTTGTCATATTTGGAATCCAGTTCTGCCAATTTCTCTTTGGATTTCTTTATTTCATTGGCCTGGAGTTCCAACTCTTTGATAGCCTTGGTCAATTCCTCTATACTTGGGTTGGCCTCTTGGGCTGCTGTTGTGCCTGTTGCTTCTGTTGTGGGGGCCACTGCTGCCCCTGATGTTGCTGCTGTCGTGCAAGTAGTTAGAGGAGCTCGGGAAGTAGATTCTCCCTGTTTATCCTATAACATTCCTTCCAGCTCTTTCTCCAGTTCCCGGATCCTCTGGTCTTGCTGTAATAAGAGGTCTAGCTGGTCCTCAGCCCGTTTTTCCTTTTGAAGCTCGGTTGTTTGAGGGTGCTCTGTGGGCTGCAGCTTAAACCTTTTCTTCATTGTGTTTAAGTCATCATCTTTTTTCTTCAGGAGGGCCTTTACACCCGTTGGATCACTAGGATCATGTCCTAGGTCAACAATGATCTCCTCAAGAGACTTTATTCTATTGTCCTTGGCCTTAGAGGACATTCTCTCAAAATCCAGCTGAGTATTGGTGTTCTTTAGGGACTCTTTCAGCTCATGGGCCAATGTGGCCTTTTCAACCAAGGTGGCATAGACCATCTCCCCAGTCTGCTTGTGGAGTTCAATCTGGTCCATGGGATGTATATCTCTAGCTAGGACCTCCACCCTTGTTTTTATGAAATCTGCAGCTGTCTTAGGCTGTGGCCCTTTGGGCTTAAAATAACTGAATATCGTTTTTTCTTCCTTGATGTCATAAACAGACATCAGTCTCTCTTGCTGGGCTGGTGTAGCATCTATGAACTGTTTGTAGACCTCAGCCCTCAATAGCTCATTCTGAGCCTTTATTTGCTTGAAAGAAGCCTTGGTGCTCTTGGGCTTCTTGCTTTGTTGTGAAGGAGAGGACACCTCCAAGCCAAGCTGTAAAGTTTGCTCCTGCTGAAAGGAGCTTGCCCCTGTGTGCTGGCTGCCCTCCTTGTCTCTTGCTGTACTGTTCAAGACATCTTCAGTAATGTCTTCCACCTCTGGGGAATCTGCCCTTTGGCTTTTGGCTTCTGGCTGGTGGGAGGATCCACTGAGAGGAGTGGACTCTTCTCTTTCTCTTTTCATTCCCCTTTCTTCATGTGCTAGGGTCTGCAAAATTGGGGCAGTCAATGGCTCAGTTTGAGGTGGTGGTGTTTGCATTATGGGGGTTGCTGGAGGCCCAGTTTGTGGCAGTATAGTTTGTCCTTGTTACTGCTCTGTTTGCTGCTCAGTCTGAGGGGTTGACTTTTCCTTTCCTGCCTCATCTTCTGCACCCATTATGCCTTTGCCTTTGTCTATCCCTGCTGCTGATGTAGAAGGTGCCTGTGGTGCAGTCCTTGTAACCGAGGTCCCTTCTCCCACTGAGTGAGGCGGTTTGAAAGGTACCTGCTGCACATAATCCAGGTCAATAGTCTTCTCAAGCTCTTTCATATTTTTAAGCATTCTTTCTTCTTCAGTTAAGCTCTCAACTAGAGTGTCCAACTGCCATTCTTGTAAGTTGGCATATTTTTCTATGTGTGGGTAGTGGCAGTGCTTAACACCTAGGAGCCTATACTTATTTCTCCTAGCAGTGATGAAACCTTGAGGGTCATAAGGGACCCATCGAAAACTATAGGAGAGCTTATATTTATCCTTGAGGATCAGGTCTGCAGCTTCCCACCCTTCTTTCTTGTTCATGATGAAGGGGCCCAACTCATTTTTGAAATTAAGGTGGGCCTTTTTCTTGGAGCTGTGGAAATGGGTGAGGTCTGACTGAATTAATTGCCTGTAATACTCCAAGGCAAACAACCTCATAGGTACATATTTGGGGAGCCTGTATGGACATAGCTCACATCCATATATCCTGAATACAGTATGGTGTTCATATAGGTACCAGTCACCTATTTTATATTTCTTAGAGAGCTGCAGAGCTTTCTTGATCTCATTTGATATTCTGGGAGGAGGGGACTTCATCAACATGCAGGAGATTGGGTATACAAATTGGTCAACAAATTCACAGTAGGTATAGGGTGAGCTTGTGACTTTGTGATAGACAGTGGTCCAGAAGATAACAGATCTTCTCTCCCCTCTATGATCCAGCCTTCTAATGTAGCACGGGAAGGCTTCAGAATGATGAAACATGAACAGGTGGTAGATGTAAGCTGAGTATCTCAAGACCCCCTGTCTGTCCACTTTGCTCAACTGATCATGAATCTTATTGGCTATGAACTTAGCAAAGTTATACTTTCGGGCAGGGGGTTGGCGTGGGTTGTAAACAGACAGCAACACTAGCATGGCTTTATCCACATGCTCACTGTTTTGGTATCCCAACACATAGGCTATCATGTCTAGTAACAGCGTGCCTACATCATTGAAATGTACATTCAGATAAGGAGGTGGCCCTGTAGGCTAGCACTCAGGTCTCATGAAGTTCCTGGTGACCTTTTGCAGCTCCTCACTGGTCATCTTGTCACCAGCTTCCAGCAAATAACTCATGGAGAATGGGATCAGCAACTCTGTCTGATCAAACTGTAACATCTTGTTGATGGATTCAGCATTTATGTAGAAAAGGATCCTCCCTGATGGAGTATTGACAGCTCTGTGCTGCACATCATAGTGTTCAGCACATAGGTGAATGATTTCAGGGAAAACATTCACAGCTGGGAGACAGTAATAGGGCAGGTTTGACTCCCATATCCCATGTGTACCATGACCATCTTTATAGTCTTCCCTCAATTGAGTGAATGTCTGCAGGAAGTCCCTGTTTCCCTCAAAGTCTTCAATGAGACAATCCTTGTCAATCAATGGAAAGGCCTCCAGCTCCTTATTTGTTTGATTTAGTGGAGCAACACTGAGGGATGAGGATGCAGAGGCTGCCATGATATAATATAAATCTGTACAGGTAGAGGTAATGGTTTGACAAGTCCTTAAAGACTTCAGCAGCAGGTCAACGGTAAACACAGTCTGGTGTCCTCCTTTCAATGAAAAATGCAAGCTGGCTTTTGTAGTTTGCTGCAAATTCACAGGGATGTGAATTGCTAATGGTAAATTGCAGAGATAGTGAGGTTTCTTTTGGTAAGAATGCAGGTGGCCTGTACCCGGCAAAAAGGGAACAATGCCGAGCACCTCGGGGGCAATTTTATGGTTTCAGCCCGTGGAGTGATCGCTCCAATGTCAAATTATAGTTCAGGGGTGGTGCAGGTTGCTTGGGCTTACTTTAGGTAACAGGCAGAGCTGAGTTTAGGAGTTTTACCAGTTTTTTAATGGTGAATTTACAGAGAATTGGAATGCATGGGCAAAAGTGGGAAAACTGGCAAAATACCTGGAAAACTAGCTTGAAAGCTTGCGGGCCGGGCTGTGGAGGCTTAATGCCGTCGAATTCTGGACTTGTAGCGGTCGAAATGTTGAATTTGATGGCCGACAGACAAATTTCGCGGCAGCTGCTTGACAACGGCTACTTCTTTTGCACGTGAAAATGACCGAAAATGGCTCATTTGGTCGTTTATAACGTTAAATTTGGAAAAAGTATGTATTTGGCGCTTTTCCGCCAATGACGTCATGGCGGGGCCCGGGTACGGAGGTGACGTGGCGCTGAGGTGTGGGCCAGGGTGGCAGGACACGGTGGCGGGTAGATGCGGTGGCAGAGCTGCGTGGAGGGCCACGGGACGCGGGAGCGGGCATGGGTGAGATGACGTCAGGATGACGTGCCTATGACGTAGGAGGGAGGGTGGTAACAGGGATGGCGGTAAGCGGGTTCCCCGCACCACCTTTGGGCAAAGGCGGTATCGGGGAGGGGGGCTCCGAACAACCCCACCGCCTGCCACGCGTCCCTGTACGGGGCGGAAAAACCGCTTTCCCCGGACGCTAAAGGTCGGAAGGTCGGGGAACAGAAATGACCGCCCACCGTTGGATGATGGGTGGCGGGAGATCGACGGCTGGCGGGCCCTCCGACGTATCGTGCAGGTTGGAGGGGACCCTTCGGTCGATTAAAATATTCGATTAAATATTTCGGGCGGGGAACCTTGGGATAGTGGGTTTTTATGGGTTTTTCGAGATTTCTTGAGTTTTTCCATAATTTCAAAGGGGTTATGGGTAGGAAGGGGTTTTTATAGGGTCTTACTTTGCAGATGAAGGTTTAATGAGTGGGATGACTTTGAAGCAAGGGGGAGAGATGAGGTATAGGTTCATCCAAGTGGCCAGATGTCACTTTGATCCCTGACATAGGACTTATTGGCTATAATGCCAAGGGGAGGGGTATTTATACAAAATTTGGGGTTTATACACCATGGTGTTTAATATTAGTAGGGGAAAGGTGATATAGGGGATTTATATAGTAAAGTTAGAGTTAATATGGATGGGGGGTGGATGAAGGGGGAAAACACTAAGTCTGTTTGTGAAATACTTGGCTTAAAAGAGTAGATCAAAATGAAAAGATTTTTACTGAAGAAATGTGGCTTTTGAATGAACAAGAACCACCATGAAACCATAATCTTCTTCCATGAATCTCAGCGGATGGGGGAATGTTAGTAATGAAATGGAAGGGGGAGGGAGGGAGGTTAGTCATGCTTCCTGCTGCAACTTGATGAAGAAGAACACCTTGTCAATTGATTGACTTTGCTTTGGTAAACACAGTTAACACATCTGTACTGGTAAAGATAACCCTTCTGTAACCCCAACTACTTACCCAGCTACTTTGCCTAGCATTTTTTATTTCTTCTTGGAGGGTGCACTTGGACTTGCAGACCCTTACTTGCCTTTTCTTTTCTTTGGCTTTTTCTTTTGTTTTTTCTATCTACTTCTACCCTTATTTCTTCCAAGGTCCCAGATTAAGCTGTTGGGAGCCTTTTTTTTTCTCTACCTGAACTACTTGTCTGCCAAGATTAAACAGTTTGGACAGACTCCTTTCTCTATTCTACAACTGCAAATTTAAACCATGGAATGATCCAGATTAGACTGTTGGACCATCCATCAAAACTTTAAGTCCCTACCAAGCTATAAACATAGATTGGATTCTCTTGGAAATATGTGATCTTTGAGTCATCAAAGCAGAGCATATTTGGACCTTTCATAGCCAATCATGAAATATGAAACCTATTGGTATAGGTAGCTAACAGTGGCTCCACATGGGGATGGTTTTTCTTTTGAAAGACCAAGAACAGCAGGTCAGATTGCCTTGCTCCTTGATTGCTCTTATCTATCTTGTAGTTTGATGCTTTGAAGTGCCCAAATTGTGTGCTTTTCTTCTTGGTAGACCTCTAATTCTATTTACCTTTCGCTGGCAGTCAATAAACTTGAAAAAACTGGATTTTTACAATCTAAACAGAAAATAATATATACATCTGTATATATACAAGGGAACCTGAACTGCACTCATGGGAAATAGTCAAAATAGTGCTTCAGCATCCTGCCATTCACAGGACCTTCATCCAGGTCAGTTTCACTAAGACTTTTTAGGAAGTAAGTGTTGTTACCTTGCACTGCTTGGACAGCAAATGGTCCTATCCATAAGGAATCAAATTTCCCATGTTTTCCTTTGTCTTCTCTCCTTGCATCCCACTTGAGGACTTTATCACCAACATTAAAATCTTCTGCTTTGGTTCTTCTGTCAAAGGCCTTCTTTAGTTTTTCTTGTAATACCTGAACTCTGCTGAAAACTTGATCTCTGGTTTGCTGCAGACATATGATTTGATTTATCCTTCTTTGCATATCATTTGGTTCAGCTTGGCTTTCTTGAAGAAGCTTCATAATAGGCACTCCTAGTGATGAGGGGAATTTGGCCTCTAATCCATAAACCAACTCATATGGGCTGGTCCCAATTGATCTCTTGGTTGTTAGTCTATCTGCCCATAGGGCATTCACAAGCTTCTTATGCCAATTCTTTTTGTTTTCTTCCAGTACTTTCTTTATAATGTTTACAAGGCTTTTGTTTGATGATTCAGCAAGGCCATTTCCTTGGGGATAGTATGCAGTAGAATGGCCCGAAGTAATATGAAATTTGTGGCAGAAATTCACCATTTTCTTGGATCTGAAAGCAGCAGCATTGTCTGTAATGATTTTATCAGGGCAGCCAAATCTAGCCAGTATGTTGTTTTCCAAGAACTGAATGATTATTGAATCATTTGCTTGTCTGCATGGGGCAGCTTCAATCCACTTAGTGAAGTAGTATGTGGCTGTTAAGATCCATCTATGTTGGCCTGAAGATGAGGGATGAATTTCCCCAATGAAGTCCAATCCCCATTGTTGAAACGGTCTCTCTGTTGCAATAGGCCTTAAAGGAAGTGGCAGCAGTTGTCTCTTTCCCTCAAACACTTGGCATTTATGACATGATGTGATAAATTTCTTGACATCAGAGAACATGGTGGGCCAGTAGTATCCAGCCCTTAGTATTTTATCCACAGTGGACTTCCAGTACAAGTGTCCACCACAGTCTCTTGCATGAAACTCTTGCATGATATTGTTAATCTCATTTTCAATTAAACAGTGCAGCAATATACCTTCATGGTTTTTCCAAAGCAAATTGCCATCCATCACACAAAATCTTGATGTTTTCATTTTTAAGAACCTACACTTAGTTTTGGACAGTCCTGGGGGAGCACACAGGTTTTGTAACACATAACAGATATCAGAATACCAGGGGGATTGTTCAAAGGCTACATTGATCTTTGGAGTCGCCAGCTCCGGTTCACTGTCCAGCTGATTGATGTCTAAGGCTTGAAAATTTGTATCTGTCATTAATTTGGCCAAGCCTTGCCCTTTTATTAGTTTTGTAGGTTTTATCTCAATGTCAAATTCCAAAATGCTGGCAATCCATTTTCCTCTTCTGCCTTCTAAATTTTCTTGAGTGAGAATGTCTTTGACAATAGGACTTGGCACATATGCTATAACATGGGAATAAAGGATGTAAATTCTAAAGTCTTTAATTGCTTTGACTAAAGCATAAGCTTGCTTTTCCATGATTTGATACTTTAAAGGTGCATCTCTAAGAGCTTTGCTAAAGAAAGCAATTGGCTTCTCATTTCCTTGGTCATCTTTTTGTAATAGAACAGCAGCAATAGTATGTTGGGAGGCAAAAGAGAAAATGATAAATTCTCTGTCAAACTGAGGATTGGTCAACACTGGGGTTTTGGTAAGGGCCAATTTTATACTTTCAAAGGCTTGATTGGCTTCAATAGTCCATTTGACTTTTGAATCCTTTTTTAGCATGTTATTCAATAATCTGATTAGTTCTGCTAGGTTTGGGATAAACCTTCTTAAGAAATTGATTTTTCCCAAGAATCCTTGCAACTCTTTGACATTTCTTGGGTGAGGCATTTGCAGGATAGCCTGTATTCTATCTGGGTCAATTCTAATGCCATCTTTAGAAATGATGTGACCCAATAGCTTACCTTCTTCTAAACCAAACAGGGATTTCTTGGGATTCAAGGAGATTCCATATTTTCTGCATTTTATGAAAATCTGTCTCAGATGTTTTATATGTTCTTGGTCAGATTTTGAGAAAGGTGTAAGGTCATCTAGGTAAATAACTAAGAAGTCATGAATCTCTTTGGCAAAGGCAATATCCATCGCTCTTTGAAATGTTGCCCCTGCATTTTTCAATCCAAAAGGCATCTTTACATATTTGAAAGTTCCCCATGGGGTTGTAAATGCTGTTTTGTCTTGATCATCGGGGTGAACTAGGATTTGATTGAAGCCTGAGAATCCATCAAGTAGTGAGATCCTTGAGGCCCCTACCACCCTTTGAAGAATGTGATCCATCTTGGGTAAGGGGTAATTGTCTTTAAGGGATACTTGGTTCAGATTCCTCAAATCCACACACAGCCTAATTTCACCAGTCTTCTTTCTTGTAGGGACTAGGTTGGAGATCCATTCAGAGAATCTGATTGGTGCTATGATGCCTGCTTTGAACATTTTTTGTACCTCTTGTTCCATTGCTGGGAGAAGCATAGGATTGATTCTCCTCAGTTTTTGTTTAAAGGGCTTTTGATCTGGTTTGAGAGGGATAGTGTGTTGGATTACAGAGGTGTCATAGGACTTTAGGTCCTCATAGCTCCATGCAAAAACATCCTGGAACTCTTTGAAGAGGTCAATGTATTTTGGCTTTTGGTCAGGAGGTAAGGAAGCAGATAATTTAATTATCTTGGGCTTCTCACTTGTACCTATGTTACATTCTTCAATGGCTGCATTTAGGGGATGCATTTTTGGTTTTCTGGGAATATCATTTGAGTCAAAGATGTCCTCTAGTGGGGTTAAGCCTGTTGGTAGAAAATTATCTTTTAGCTCAATGATTTCAGTTTCAGCATTGGACACTCCCTCACAATTGATTGATTGAATTTGCTGAATGCTGTCTTTGTTGAAAATAGTTGGATTTAGCATTTGTTTTGCTGTTCTAGGTGATATTGGCTGAGTAGTCTGTTGAAACTGTATTTGTGATGGTCTTGCTCCATCAAGTATTTGTGATTGACTTGCTGTCTCATTGTCAATATTTAGTCCTGCAAATTCTTGCTGCAGAGTTAAAAAATGGTTTATTTGCTTGTCATCCTCAAATACTTGCCAATCATTAACATTGTTTGGAATGGAGGGTCTGTGTTTTACCTCAGCTGTAAAACAATGGTGGGGCTCAAAGGGCAACTTGCAGGTACTTGCAAAGGTGGCTAAACTATGAGCATGTAGATTGTGGGTTCTGGGAATTTTAGTAATTTGGAATTCAGAGAAAAAGTTTAGTACCTCAGCAACAGCAGACCTATAAGTCCTTAGTCTTTTGTCATTGGTGACAAAGTTTCCCTTTACTTGTTGGATAACTAAATCTGAATCACCCATGATTGAAACCCTGGCAGCTTGTAGGAATTTTACCAACTTGAGTCCTAGTAAAAGAGCTTCATATTCTGCCATGTTATTAGTACATCTGAAATTCAATCTATAGGCTCTGCCTTCTGCATGACTATTTTCTTTATTGTGTACCCAAACTCCAGCCCCTGCCCCTAATTTGTTGACTGAGCCATCAAATTCAAGGAACCATAGAATATCTTGTTGGGAGGGAGATTTTATGATCTGTTCATGGGCTGGTAATGTAAGTAGCAGTTGTGGTTTTTTCTCTAGCTTGTCTTCTAGGGCAGTCTCCTTGCTTGATTGGATTTTCTTGACAACTAAGGCAGCAACACCATCTAATGTTTGATTGACTGTTGTTTCATGAGTGATACTACTTTCATTTGCATCTTCCTCTTGTATGAATATCTTGGTTTCAACCTCACCTTTTGAGGGAGTAGTGGTATCATTGAAGAGAATGTATGAGTCTATGTCTGAATGGACAACATATATAGGAAAATTTTGAGGTTTTTCTTCACTGCTCACCATGTACTTCATTAGTGTTTCTCTGTACAGTCTTTTTGGTTGCCCAAACACAGAGATGGTGGCATATGACATGTCTAATTGTAGGGAACCTTGGAGTTTGGCCCCCCATGATCTTGATAACAGCATCCCATACTTAGGTGGGATATCACCAACTACCACATCCATTAGGATTGTCTTATTTGGGTATTGAACTAGGGACACACATAAGTCTTTTATGAGACCTAGACACTTGACTTGGCTGGAGTCAAAGGAAAACAGATCCTTGTATGGTCTTGTTATGTCTAAATTCAATCTCTCCATGACTGCTTTTGGCATGAGATTGTGAGAGGCACCTGAGTCAAACATTGCATTATGTAATATTTTGTCATGAATATGTAAACTGACATAGAAAGGTAATACCCCTGTGACTATCGTTTTTCCATCCACTTCTGGACCAAACAGGAGTTCTGGGGTGTCATCCATCACATTTACATCATCTTTGTTACTAGTGAGTTGAAGGGACCTTTTGATTTGTAGTTTATAGATGTCATGCTTGGCTAGTTCCAGGAGAGGGATAGCTATCTTTATTTTGCCAATTTCAGTTTCTAAGTCAAAGGGTTTTTCATATTGGGCCTTGTGGTTGTAGGTGACAGTCCTTTCCTTGTTCATTAAATCTCCTTCTAGATTTTTATCTTGACTTTGAGATTTATCCTTTTTACTCCTCTCTTGAGGAGTAACATTTAAATTAGGATGAGAAGATGAAGTGTCCAGAGACTGCTGTCTTAAGGACAGTGGTTCAGTGATCTCTTCAACCATCACTTCTTCTGTAGGTAAATTTAGTTTGTCATTAGGTTCTGTGACTATAATTCTTTCAGGCTGCTGATTATCCTTTTTCTTTTCAGGCTGGCTGACATTCACAGTTCTGCTCCTTAGCTTGTATTGTTTATGGACTTCATAAACAGCAGTGTCATAGCCTTGTTTAAAGTCAAAGGATTCCCCTGATTTAGTTTGGAACAATTTGATTTCCTCATCCTGATGGTCTTCTTGTGTTAAGAACACTTGACTTTCACCATCTAGGCCTATTAAATTGATTTCAGGATCTTCATTGGGCTCCGCTGAAGTGGAAGCTTCTGCATAATTTTCTTGGAAAGGGGGTCTTATTTCTTGATCAGCACTGGTTTTGCCAATACCTGGGTTTTGAGTTCTCCTAAAATTTGGATTCCTAGGAGGGTTGTTTTGTGTTGCTTCCCATGATGACTTTCTTTCAACCGATTCCACTCTATCACCTAATATTTTCATTCCATTTAGTATGGCATCAAGCTTTTGATCAAAGGCAGAGGGTTCCTCTTTGAAAACAGTCCTCTTTTCCAACCTTGCCCTATTTCTTTTGGCAATCAGGTTGGCTTCCACTGTGACAGCAACCCTTTGGGCCTCTTCCAGGGATTGACAGTCTCTTTCTTTCAACTGATAGGCCATGTCAGGGTCAAAACCATCAGGGAATTTGTACAAGGCTAAATCAGGAGGAGGCCTTAAATTCTGTGGGATTGAGTTATATACATTGTTAAATCTTGCGCAATACTCCAAAACAGTCTCCTGGGGACCTCTTTTGATAGTGTCATATTCCCCAAGTATGTGCAGAGGATCTTTCTTCTTCTCCCATCTACTGGTAAAGGCTTGATACAGTTCAGCAGGAGTTGTAATGGAGTTTGCATTCAGGGATCTAAACCAAGTTCTTACATCCCCAGTTAGGCTTTGAACAAACATCCTCATTCTGACACTGTCATCATCTATTTCATAGGTCTCGAAATGGTCTTGCATCCTCTTGGCATGCTGGGCAGCTGTCAGAGGGCCATTGGAGTCAAAATATGAAATTTTGGTTTGATAATCTTGGGGTAGAGCTGCAGCATTAGCTGGTATCTGCAAGGGTGCATATCTGTTAGCCATATTTACAGGATTTGGAGGATTAACAGGGGCAGCTGGGATAATAGGAACAGTGGGTATCACAGGGGTAACTGGTAGGGGTGAACCTAGAAGGTTGGTCAAGGGGATATGTGCAGTGGATGAAGATATGAGAGGGGGACTTTGGGATGTGGATGGTGAGCTAGGTGAACTAGGGGTAGACCGGAAAAGGACCTTGCACGGGGTAGATATAAGGCTAGGATGATCAGAATCTGAGGTTACATCAGCAGGCTGCTCCTGCTTTTGCTGCCTCCTAATGTTTCTTGGGATGGTATTTGGATTATTGACAATGATAGGTGGATTTGGGTCAGGATTTGCCCTATTATGCCGTGGATTTTTCTTAGGAGCCAGTTTCTAACTGTTTTTTAGGATTTTGTGGGAAATTTTAATATCTGAAGGACTGGATGAAGATTTTGGAATGGCTATATATTCTCAGAGCTAAGATGAAGATTCCCTAAACAAGCTCCTCCCTAAAACTGTTAATGTGATACAGAAACAGATTAAAGGTCTCTTGACTTATTTCATGCTTGATAGTAGCTTATGGAAGATATATAGTAATTAAAAACCTCAAGCACTCCCCAGTGGAGTCGCGAATTATGTTAACACCCAGGTTGTTCCCTTTGACTCTAAGGGAATACGGCCGGGGTAACCACTAACCAATCTTTGGATTGAAGCTTCTAGCCAAGCTGTAATCAGAGAGGGCTCTCTCTTTATAATTTGTCTATGTTCTGATAGTATTTTAGGCTAGATGTGAAGTTCAATTTTGGTTTAATTGTTTGGTTGGAAAAGGTTCAGTCAAAACGTGTATGCTCTTACCAGCATCTTATATAACATTGGGCAATGGAGTCAGTGGTCCTTTGGTTTGGTGTGCTATGTTGATACAGTAATGAAAGCTGCAGAGCAGGATAGTTGTCCGAGGAACAATGCTTTGGAATTGAGTTTGTGTGTAATATGTTCAAGATAAGAAAGGCAATTAAGGATCTTTCTATAAACTGATATGAAAAGAAAGCAATTGTTACCTGGAAGCATTGAAGAATTTCTAGATAACTTTCACAATATGGAATTAAATGTAACATGAGCATTTAAGAATTCATGTCTATTTTAATCCTGAAGAAAACATTTGCAGCAATATAAGATTGAGCACAGGGTGTTAAGAAACATGTCCTGAACTATTCTTTTTCTTTATTGCTAGATATGATGAAAACATGAAAATGAAATAACATAGGGAAACAGAACAGAGTTTAAAGAAAACATATCATTCCACCAGACAACACAGGGATTCTGCAACAGCACTTAAATTATCAACAAGACACCAGAGATCCAGGAAATCACTGAGCTGAAATTTCTCTTTCTATTAAACTTTTCTGAAATTACAGAGTATACATGCCTCAGAGTAAAAATTACCAACCCCTTATGCGTTACTAAGGGGAGTATATATACAAATTTACATAAGAAAATATCTGAATGGAGAGTGAATGTTCCATAAATGCTCAGCTAACTGCTTGAGTGTAGCCGCTGAGAGAGTAAATGCTGTAATCACTTTTAGTCCCTTAGCTGTCAGAAAATGGTCAGAAACTGCTGACTTGGTGGCTGTTGGAGTTGGCTAAGGGTACACCGCCAAAATTTGCGCATCTCTTTATCTTTTGGCTAGCCGTCATAGTTTGTATGCTGAGTTAGCATTCATCTGCTTTTAATGCTAACTTTATCCTTCTGTTTGTCTGATAGTGACCTGGAGCTGGCAGTGACCGAACAGCTGGAGCTACCGTGGCAAAATTTGAAGCATTGCTTGCCACCAATCTTCCTTTGGCATCTGATGCCTCCTAATCTTTATTAAGGTCTCATCGGCCTCTGTATACCTGTAAAAATTGGGAGGAGTCTCAAAACGGTGGTTCACTTCATTCTCAATAAAGAATAGGCCTCCCAGTTTATCATATAAGCTCTGTCCTGAGGGAGGCCCTGTCTGTTCAGATGTACTGCTAGATGCAGTAATCTGATTCTCAATGTATGTTGCCATTCTGTTGGCAAATTGATCTTGGGAGATCAATTTTCCTGCACCAGTTAGGAGGCTGGGCAGGCCTTTTGCTTGTAGTTCTACCAATTTGACCCTGAATTCCTCCACATCTGTTGTGATGTCATTGCACTTCCTCTCCACAGCTTGTACATAATTCCTGAGAGTGAGTACTTTCTTGGCAGTGAGAACGGCTTCTGTTCTGTTGGGGATACCTATGGCTGCCAGTTCCTCCTGTTCCTGCCTGTTTAGGAAGTCTATCATTCTGTTGGCCTGTTCTGGTCTGTTTCCCAGCAGTGTTTTGGCGTTATTAATTTTTGTATGTGCTTGGCCCAACAATTCCATCTGTTGATGTATTGTTTTTATTGATTTCCATTGTTGGGTGATGGATTGGCCTATTTTGGCCCATAAGATCCTTTTTATTTCGGCCATAGCTGTTTCGAGATTCAATTCTTTTTCTAAGGCCTTTATCTTGTCCTTGAGGGCCTTTATTTCTCTGCTCTGCTCTGCCACAGTTACCTTGGACTTGTCATATTTGGAATCCAGTTCTGCCAATTTCTCTTTGGCTTTCTTTATTTCATTGGCCTGGAGTTCCAACTCTTTGACAGCCTTGGTCAATTCCTCTATACTTGGGTTGGCCTCTTGGGCTGCTGTTGTGCCTGCTACTTCTGTTGTGGGGGCCACTGCTGCCCCTGATGTTGCTGCTGTCGTGGAAGTAGTTAGAGGAGCTTGGGAAGTAGATTCTCCCTGTTTATCCTGTAATATTCCTTCCAGCTCTTTCTCCAGTTCCCGGATCCTCTGGTCTTGCTGTAATAAGAGGTCTAGCTGGTCCTCAGCCCGTTTTTCCTTTTGAAGCTCGGCTGTTTGAGGGTGCTCTGTGGGCTGCAGCTTAAACCTTTTCTTCATTGCGTTTAAGTCATCATCTTTTTTCTTCAGGAGGGTCTTTACACCCGTTGGATCACTAGGATCATGTCCTAGGTCAACAATGATCTCCTCAAGAGACTTTATTCTATTGTCCTTGGCCTTAGAGGACATTCTCTCAAAATCCAGCTGAGTATTGGTGTTCTTTAGGGACTCTTTCAGCTCATGGGCCAATGTGGCCTTTTCAACCAAGGTGGCATAGACCATCTCCCCAGTCTGCTTGTGGAGTTCAATCTGGTCCATGGGATGTATATCTCTAGCTAGGACCTCCACCCTTGTTTTTATGAAATCTGCAGCTGTCTTAGGCTGTGGCCCTTTGGGCTTAAAATGACTGAATATCATTTTTTCTTCCTTGATGTCATAAACAGACATCAGTCTCTCTTGCTGGGCTGGTGTAGCATCTATGAACTGTTTGTAGACCTCAGCCCTCAATAGCTCATTCTGAGCCTTTATTTGCTTGAAAGAAGCCTTGGTGCTCTTGGGCTTCTTGCTTTGTTGTGAAGGAGAGGACACCTCCAAGCCAAGCTGTAAAGTTTGCTCCTGCTGAAAGGAGCTTGTCCCTGTGTGCTGGCTGCCCTCCTTGTCTCTTGCTGTACTGTTCAAGACATCTTCAGTAATGTCTTCCACCTCTGGGGAATCTGCCCTTTGCCTTTTGGCTTCTGGCTGGTGGGAGGATCCACTGAGAGGAGTGGACTCTTCTCTTTCTCTTTTCATTCCCCTTTCTTCATGTGCTGGGGTCTGCAAAATTGGGGCAGTCAATGGCTCAGTTTGAGATGGTGGTGTTTGCATTATGGGGGTTGCTGGAGGCCCAGTTTGTGGTAGTACAGTTTGTCCTTGTTGCTGCTCTGTTTGCTGCTCTGTTTGATGCTCAGTCTGAGGGGTTGACTTTTCCTTTCCTGCCTCATCTTCTGCACCCATTATGCCTTTTTCTTTGTCTATCCCTACTGCTGATGTAGAAGGTGCCTGTGGTGCAGTCCTTGTAACCGAGGTCCCTTCTCCCACTGAGTGAGGAGGTTTGAAAGGTACCTGCTGCACATAATCCAGGTCAATAGTCTTCTCAAGCTCTTTCATATTTTTAAGCATTCTTTCTTCTTCAGTTAAGCTCTCAACTAGAGTGTCCAGCTGCCATTCTTGTAAGTTGGCATATTTTTCTATGTGTGGGTAGTGGCAGTGCTTAACACCTAGGAGCCTATACTTATTTCTCCTAGCAGTTATGAAACCTTGAGGGTCATAAGGGACCCATCGAAAACTATAGGAGAGCTTATATTTATCCTTGAGGATCAGGTCTGCAGCTTCCCACCCTTCTTTCTTGTTCATGATGAAGGGGCCCAACTCATTTTTGAAATTAAGGTGGGCCTTTTTCTTGGAGCTGTGGAAATGGGTGAGGTCTGACTGAATTAATTGCCTGTAATACTCCAAGGCAAACAACCTCATAGGTACATATTTGGGGAGCCTGTATGGACATAGCTCACATCCATATATCCTGAATACAGTATGGTGTTCATATAGGTACCAGTCACCTATTTTATATTTCTTAGAGAGCTGCAGAGCTTTCTTGATCTCATTTGATATTCTGGGAGGAGGGGACTTCATCAACATGCAGGAGATTGGGTATACAAATTGGTCAACAAATTCACAGTAGGTATAGGGTGAGCTTGTGACTTTGTGATAGACAGTGGTCCAGAAGATAACAGATCTTCTCTCCCCTCTATGATCCAGCCTTCTGATGTAGCACGGGAAGGCTTCAGAATGATGAAACATGAACAGGTGGTAGATGTAAGCTGAGTATCTCAAGACCCCCTGTCTGTCCACTTTGCTCAACTGATCATGAATCTTATTGGCTATGAACTTAGCAAAGTTATACTTTCGGGCAGGGGGTTGGCGTGGGCTGTAAACAGACAGCAACACTAGCATGGCTTTATCCACATGCTCACTGTTTTGGTATCCCAACACATAGGCTATCATGTCTAGTAACAGCGTGCCTACATCATTGAAATGTACATTCAGATAAGGAGGTGGCCCTGTAGGTTGGCACTCAGGTCTCATGAAGTTCCTGGTGACCTTTTGCAGCTCCTCACTGGTCATCTTGTCACCAGCTTCCAGCAAATAACTCATGGAGAATGGGATCAGCAACTCTGTCTGATCAAACTGTAACATCTTGTTGATGGATTCAGCATTTATGTAGAAAAGGATCCTCCCTGATGGAGTATTGACAGCTCTGTGCTGCACATCATAGTGTTCAGCACATAGGTGAATGATTTCAGGGAAAACATTCACAGCTGGGAGACAGTAATAGGGCAGGTTTGACTCCCATATCCCATGTGTACCATGACCATCTTTATAGTCTTCCCTCAGTTGAGTGAATGTCTGCATGAAGTCCCTGTTTCCCTCAAAGTCTTCAATGAGACAATCCTTGTCAATTAATGGAAAGGCCTCCAGCTCCTTATTTGTTTGATTTAGTGGAGCAACACTGAGGGATGAGGATGCAGAGGCTACCATGATATAATCTAAATCTGTACAGGTAGAGGTAATGGTTTGACAAGTCCTTAAAGACTTCAGCAGCAGGTCAACGGTAAACACAGTCTGGTGTCCTCCTTTCAATGAAAAATGCAAGCTGGCTTTTGTAGTTTGCTGCAAATTCATAGGGATGTGAATTGCTAATGGTAAATTGCAGAGATAGTGAGGTTTCTTTTGGTAAGAATGCAGGTGGCCTGTACCCGGCAAAAGGGAACAATGCCGAGCACCTCGGGGGCAATTTTATGGTTTCAGCCCGTGGAGTCATCGCTCCAGTGTCAAATTATAGTTCAGGGGTGGTGCAGGTTGCTTGGGCTTACTTTAGGTAACAGGCAGAGCTGAATTTAGGAGTTTTACCAGTCTTTTAATGGTGAATTTACAGAGAATTGGAATGCATGGGCAAAAGTGGGAAAACTGGCAAAATACCTGGAAAACTAGCTTGAAAGCTTGCGGGCCGGGCTGTGGAGGCTTAATGCCGTCGAATTCTGGACTTGTAGCGGTCGAAATGTTGAATTTGATGGCCGGCAGACAAATTTCGCGGCAGCTGCTTGACAACGGCTACTTCTTTTGCGCGTGAAAATGACTAAAAATGGCTCATTTGGTCGTTTATAACGTTAAATTTGGAAAAAGTATGTATTTGGCGCTTTTCCGCCAATGACGTCAGCATGATGTCATGGTGGGGCCCGGGTACGGAGGTGACGTGGCGCTGAGGTGTGGGCCAGGGTGGCAGGACACGATGGCGGGTAGATGCGGTGGCAGAGCTGCGTGGAGGGCCACGGGACGCGGGAGCGGGCATGGGTGAGATGACGTCAGGATGACGTGCCTATGACGTAGGAGGGAGGGTGGTAACAGGGATGGCGGTAAGCAGGTTCCCCGCACCACCTTTGGGCAAAGGCGGTATCAGGGAGGGGGGCTCCGAACAACCCCACCGCCTGCCACGCATCCCTGTACGGGGCGGAAAAACCGCTTTCCCCGGACGCTAAAGGTCGGAAGGTCGGGGAACAGAAATGACCGCCCACCATTGGATGATGGGTGGCGGGAGATCGACGGCTAGCGGGCCCTCCGACGTATCGTGCAGGTTGGGGGGGACCCGCCGGTCGATTAAAATATTCGATTAAATATTTCGGGCGGGGAACCTTGGGATAGTGGGTTTTTATGGGTTTTTCGAGATTTCTTGAGTTTTTCCATAATTTCAAAGGGGTTATGGGTAGGAAGGGGTTTTTATAGGGTCTTACTTTGCAGATGAAGGTTTAATGAGTGGGATGACTTTGAAGCAAGGGGGAGAGATGAGGTATAGGTTCATCCAAGTGGCCAGATGTCACTTTGATCCCTGACATAGGACTTATTGGCTATAATGCCAAAGGGAGGGGTATTTATACAAAATTTGGGGTTTATACACCATGGTGTTTAATATTAGTAGGGGAAAGGTAATATAGGGGATTTATATAGTAAAGTTAGAGTTAATATGGATGGGGGGTGGATGAAGGGGGAAAACACTAAGTCTGTTTGTGAAATACTTGGCTTAAAAGAGTAGATCAAAATGAAAAGATTTTTACACAAGAAATGTGGCTTTTGAATGAACAAGAACCACCATGAAACCATAATCTTCTTCCATGAATCTCAGCGGATGGGGGGATGTTAGTAATGAAATGGAAGGGGGAGGGAGGGAGGTTAGTCATGCTTCCTGCTGCAACTTGATGAAGAAGAACACCTTGTCAATTGATTGACTTTGCTTTGGTAAACACAGTTAACACATCTGTACTGGTAAAGATAACCCTTCTGCAACCCCAACTACTTACCCAGCTACTTTGCCTAGCATTTTTTATTTCTTCTTGGAGGGTGCACTTGGACTTGCAGACCCTTACTTGCCTTTTCTTTTCTTTGGCTTTTTCTTTTGCTTTTTCTATCTACGTCTACCCTTATTTCTTCCGAGGTCCCAGATTAAGCTGTTGGGAGCCTTTTTTTTTCTCTACCTGAACTACTTGTCTGCCAAGATTAAACAGTTTGGACAGACTCCTTTCTCTATTCTACAACTGCAAATTTAAACCATGGAATGATCCAGATTAGACTGTTGGACCATCCATCAAAACTTTAAGTCCCTACCAAGCTACAAACATAGATTGGATTCTCTTGGAAATATGTGATCTTTGAGTCATCAAAGCAGAGCATATTTGGACCTTTCATAGCCAATCATGAAATATGAAACCTATTGGTATAGGTAGCTAACAGGTGGTAGCGCGAAAGTTCCCATCAATGTGGGATCTTTCAATAATCCTACTCCGATATCTTGAATTGAATGGTTACTCTCATGGATCATGGGAATGCTTCCTGTAACTTGTGAACCATTTGGGAGGAAATTCTGTTGGTCGACGATCGTAATCCCTCCTTCAAATGGGAATGCGATCTTCCTAAAATAAGTCGACACGACAGCTGCCATGGCATAAATCCGTGGTCTACCCAGTAGGATGTTATAGTCAAGATTTCCATCAATGACTTCAACATCAATTTCTACTGTTTTTCCTCCAAGTTCAACTTTCAAGTTATTAAGGATACCGTAAGGGGTATAAGTCCTTCCGTCGAAAGCTTTTAATGTCGTCGATGATCGAGACAAGGTTGGAGATCCTAAAGTTTTCCAGCAGCTCATCGACATAATACATGTCGATGCCCCCTCATCAATTATCGTTCTATGAACAGTTTTGTTGAGGGCTTTCACTTGAATAAGGAAAGCTAATTGAGCTGGTAACTGAGGATCATATCCGTTGTGATCAAAGGATACCAGATTCGAATCCTTAGGATCTACTCCACCAATTGCCGACAACAATGCCTGCCTTTGGGTTGGACAATTTTGTAGCACTTCAAGAGTCGACATAGCGGATGGCGATTGGGCCAAATCTTCCACTATATTATAATGCTGCGCCGCTCTGGCGCGAGGATTAAATGTCGACTTATGTACTACACCCTTTGGTGGTTTTATTGTTAACTCAGGGATGGTGGGGGTAACTTCTGTCGAAGTTGTTGTCGAACTACTTGGTTGATATTTACCTTTTTCGTTCGACACCTGAGGATTTCCATAATCTTTGTTCCTTGTCGAAATCAAAGCATCATTCTGCTGTTTCGAAACCGACAACATAAGGACTTGCGACGGGGAAGCATTTCCACTATCAACCAGATTTTGACCTGGGTTGGGAAATGGATCAGTTAACACAGCTGATGTTTGGGAACTTTTAAAGAACCTCTTTAACTCAGCTTTGAATGGGAAGTTCTTTGTGTTATGATCCTTATCATCACATATTAGACATGGATAATTTTGTTTCCCTTTGCCAGGAGGGTTTGAAGAATTCTGCTTAGGCGATGATTGACCTTGTTTTTTCTTCTTCCCTTTGTTTTGTTTCTTCTTGCTTCCTGGTTGATTGGTTTCTTTGCCCTTATCTTCCGATACGGCATTTACTTCCGAAGCAAGAATATCTGCTTTTGCATTTTGATCCGAATTCTTACGGGCTTTCTTTGCGGAAGCCTTTATCGATTTCGTGTTTGCGGTGCCAATCACGCCATCACCGACATGAGAGTCACTATTTGATTTAGGAGGGGGAGGAATTGAAAATTCCGGTCTAGGGGCGTCAGGTATTTTGTCCTAGAGTGTGCCGAACTGAGTATATACTAAGTCCAAATATTGTGCACGAGCAATCACTTGCTCCTCTGTTACGACTCCCCCCTTGGCCACATCTTCCGTAATAGCCGGAAGTAACGACTTTATAAACCATTCAGCTAATAGCTGATCGGGAACATATGTTTTCACCATCCTACGACGACGACGCCACTCATGTATATGATCAGATATATGGGTAGCAGTTGTCTGTTTGAAGTTGGTTAATATTTCTGTTCCCGTTTCATACCTTATCGGTAACTGAAAGTGGGTTAAGAAAGTCGTGGCTAGGGAGCTAAAGTTGTCGAAAGAGGCTCTTGGCAATTCAATATACCATTTAGCCGCTGGACCTATCAATGTCCTCTGAAAAAGGCGAAGTCTTATCGAATCGTCGTTAAGGGTGTTCGACGAACACCACAGATGAAATGTCATCACGTGATTCGACGGGTCTTCACCTGGATTTCCATTGAATTTAGGAATGTCAGATGGAAGTTTATGAGGAATCGCTGGCCACCAAGGGGCATAAGCAATCGGATCGTTGGTTAAACGGTGTAAGTCAGGTAACTCTAAAGTTGCCACGAATGGTAACTGTTGATTCAGGTTAGGTGAAGCGTAACCAGGGTATGACGGAATCGCCTGAGCAGTGGGTCTTTGCATACCAGCATAATGTAATTGATGTTGGTATGATTGATACGGTTGGTGGACTTGACCACTATAAAGTGGTTGGTTTTGACTGTTTTGGATATACGGTTGTCCACTTTTCGCAAAGATCTGCTGCTCAGACCCTTGGTACACTTGCTGGAACTGCGGTTGTTGGTATTGTACAAGCCATGGTTGTGACGCCACGTTTTGTTGCGCCATGCTAACCATTGGACCAAGGCGTGGGGTAATTGTACCCGTTTGTACTTGTGTCGACCCACCAGTTGGTGATTGTGGTTGTGACCCATGGTCAAGTGACTGTTGCATTACAACCTGAGAAATCTGAGGTTGACATGTAACAGGTATCGCTTGAACTTGAGACATAGTTACAATAGCCGGTGTGGTTGGGATATTCGCCACAGGTACACACTGTTGCATAGAATATACAATCCTTGGTTGTTGAGGTAGCATAGGTATCCAACTACTTGATGCAATTCCAGTATAACCAGAATACTGTTGATAACTGCCATATGGATATCCTCCCAGAGGAGGTAATGAAAGGACATACTGCCCCCCATATGGTAGCAATCCGGAGCTCAGAGGGATTGTCAATCCTTGAGAACTAGATGGCCCAAACTGACCTCCATGAGGATCAATCTGTCAAGTTTCAACATAAGAATTACCGGGTATTACTCCGAATGAACAAACTGGAACAGACCATACTGTCGACATAGTCCCTTGGTGGACTCCTTCTAGCTGTTGAGAACTAGTTGGGACAGCTGGTATGCCGGCAAACATTGTAGGAGTGACGGCAGGGGCTTCTGCTGTCGCTGTGTCATTTGACACAGTCCTAGATGATGACGGTTGTTCAGACATTTTAAGTCTATCCAATAGATTGCCTAGCGATTCTACAGGAACTTCCACTTGTGGTGGATTAACTTCTGATGAAGGAAATAGAGTGACCTCGAATCCAAAATGAGTTGGAGTACTTGCTTGCGGATCCTCTGTAATTTCCTCTATCGCAATCAAACCCGGTGGAAGAGGCAGATCGTCAGGTCCGTAAAATATTTCTGGTGCCTGTTATAGACATTTTTGTGCCTCGCAGCATGGAACATGAAATGTCGATAATTACAGGGATCCTCAGTCCCTAAACATGTTGTTCTTACCCCTAGAGGAACAAGGTCAGCAAACCACAGCACTTCCTATCAGTTCTCCACCTGAAAGCACTCAAAAACAGGCTATTTTTGGATCATGTCAGCTGCTCCACTGAGCATCTGCGCTGAATGTCAACTGCTCCTCCTTGTACCTGCGCTGAAAGTCAAAACCAATGAAGGCTACCTGCGCTGGGCGAGATTGGCCAAGTGGCACAGTCATTCTGCAAGGTGTCAACTGCCCAGGAAGCTTCCAAACTGACACTTGGTTCAAGGAATTCGCCCTATGATGAGTAAGAGGTACTTGATCTCCATGTGGAAGCAAGGATCTCCAAGTGGACTCAAGAACTGAAGTTTAACTGAAGAGGGAGAGGACACAAGGCAGCTTTATGTCAGTCTCAAGCTGACTCATCCTTTCTCCTTCTACCCTATATATAGAGCTCTCTCATGAGGTCTGAGGAGGCTGGAATTTTGTGCAAAGTAAGGAAGTGTTGTTGGTTTACAGTTAGAGTTATTGGGTGATTGCTTTTATAGAGGAGAAGAGGAGATTTCTTGCTGCTGGGGAGGTGCTGCTGGATTGGAGCCATTTATGGTTGTAACCTTCTCAGAACCTTTATCTTCTATCAATAAAGCTTTTGGTGTTCTCCTATATACTTGTATTGCAATGATGTATTGTTTTTATCTGTATATTTGATCCATTCTAATCCATGCATCAGTTATGAGTACATGTTTCTTGTAGTTTCCCTCTCTTGTTTTTGCAGGATCTTTGTGTAGCTGGGCCGGCAAAAGGAGCAAGGAGCTGGGAACAAGAGGCAAAGAGAGAAGACAGGATCGAAAAAAGCGAAAGACATCGGTTGGTCAATCTTTTCTTCCTTCTCTGTACTTTCATAAAGGAAAAATATCAAAGCTTTACTTTCAGTTGTTGCTAAGGAACTATCACCCTTAGAGTAGGTATAGGGTCATTCCGAGTCGGATACTTTTCCCCACAACAAACTGGTGACTCCACTGGGGAGCCTAGTATCTTGTTGGTTTATTGTGTTTCTTGCTATTCATCTCATAAACAAGGAAAGCACCAAATCGAACTGCAATTGAGTCCTTCAATTGCAAAGTAGAGGGCAGCTGCTCTGGCTCAGTTTCTGAGCAAGTTTATGATTTGAAGAGCTGATCCACAAGGACTCTTGTGCTCTTTGTGATAGCTTTTCATCCTCTTGATCATCCCTTAGCTTGTACTTGACCTATAGCTTTTTATTTCAGCAAAAACAGTGAATTTTTGAGCTTTTTATGACCCGGAAACCCTTGTAAACGCAACTCTCGTGTCTCAGTGCAGGCTGTCCAAAGGCAGTCTGCATTTCAGCGCAGGTACTCCCTTCGGGAACTGCGCTGAGAGTCAGTTTGGCAGACCAGAGCCTGCGCTGAACCAGTTAGGCTATGCCTTCCTGAGGTTTCCCACTGAGTCTTGGCCCTGTTTTCACTGTTATTTTGCTGCTGATTGCTTGTCATTTGTACTTGCTGTAAACCAACTTTCCTTGACATTATTCCGCCTCAGTTGTGTGATGAAACTGTGATTGTTCTTTCAGTATTTCTTGTTTCAGTTACAGTTTCCCATTGTGAAAAGCAAACCAGTATAGCTGTGGCCTCTTAGATCCTGAACTGTAAAAGTGTCTTTGTGATCTTAAGAGCTAGTTTTATTACTGTTCATGGCTGTTTGAGTTTGTTTGTTTTTCATCTTGTGGTTTGAACCTATACATTTCCAGTGTCTAAACAAGTCAATCTTAAGGTGTCTTTTGATTTTGGACAAGCTTGTTTACTTCCGCTTGAAATTAGATTCAAAGTTACACAACAGTTTCCTTTTTGTCTTACATCAACATTAAGGATAAAGAAAAGAAATATCTGCATTGTGCATGTGCATTATTGACAGTTTGCATGTTGATTTAGGAAAAAGTGCATTTAGTGTGTGTTCCATGATCTGTGTGAAAAGTTGATGTCTTTCTTTTCCCTCAGTAGATTAAGGTTTTCAAAGTTGAAAGATTGAAAAGTTTTGCTTCTCATCTTAGATTGCATTTAGGAAGTTGGATATATACATCTCGTGGTGATCCTTAAAGGCAAACTGCTAAGCAAGATCAACATTAAAATGAATTGAATTTACATAACAACGCATTGAAACATAACGCAAACACATAGAGGTCTAAGCTAGAGACGTGTTCCGGCGTCGTTAAACGTGATATCTTAGCGTTGAGTGGTTGGGTGATTCCTCCACGGTGAAGCGATAAGTATCAATACGGATTTGTGCTCCCACGTACCGTCGAGTATATTGGGAGACCCCTATAGGAATAAAGCCTTTATCCTTAGGAAGCCGTGTCGGCCGCCCTACTGATCGCGATGCAGTGAACACAGCATTCACGAAGATCGACCACCCGTACCATAAAACGTATTCTGTGGTTTCGCGAAAGGTTTGGCACACCCTCTGCCTAGATCTCCAGAGCAGTTTCTTTTGGCCTTTTTCAAACTCTATAACTGAAAAAGTCCAACCGAGCATTTGTCACTTCGGGCTCGTTAATACATCGAAGGCGACTAGAGTCATCTTTAGCTTTTTCTCGACTCTTAAAACATGAAAAAGCAAAGTTGTGTCTAATAAAGCGTCGTTATAAAATTCATTTTAAACGGAACATAATCACCTCTTATTCCCGCGTTGATCTGTGAGTTGAGAACATGGAACGCCCCAACCAAGGAAGTCCACAAGATGGAAATCCTAGTCCTTTCTCCTCTTGGGGAGAAGTTGGTGCGCCCCATATGGCCACATTGTCGCTTCGAGGACTGACAATAGGCCTGCCAGTTTGGTTGTTCTCGACCAATGTAGTTCAGGCCACCATGGTTCCTGATCAATCGAGTCAACTGTTAGATCAGTCTAGAGCTGCCCACCAGCCTTCTACTTCTGATAAATCTTCCTCCAATCCTTCATCTTCGCAAGGTAGAGCCGGCAAAAGTCAGCCTCCCAAAGAGAAGAAGGAAAAGAAGAAGAAAGAAAAGAAGAAGAAGGAGCCTAAGGCGACTGGGGGCAAGCAAAAGACATCTGACGAAAACCCACCCACTGCACAGACCGGGCCTAAATCGCCATGTGTCATATGTAGAGGAGACCATTTCCACAGAGATTGTCCCTGTATTCCCCGGATACTAAGGGACTGGTCCCCTCGTCTGCACAATTCGGGGGCATCAACCTCTGACAATCAGGTTGATTGCTTTCCGTCAACCAGCGAAAGTGAAGGATCAAGACAAAAAGGGGGAGTAAGATTCCCCTGTAAGTTGTGTGAAGGCAGTCATGCCATCCACCGTTGTCCCTTCTTAGACGAAGCGAAGAGAGTTTTGGAAGATCGTCCGGTTTCACCGGTAAAACTTCCTCCTGGATACAAAAAACTCGTGCCAAGTCCTTCGTTGGTTGAAAATACAGCTGGCCCGCTCAAGTGGTCGGCTGAAGCGTCAGTCACTGAAAATGAACCTACTGAATCCAGACCGGACGAAAGTCCAAAGGTCGATACGGCAGTTGACCCGGTTCTACCTTCAGAAGTTTCATCTTCAAATGACACCGTCGCCGAAGAGTCATCTTCATGCGACACCCTCACTGAAGAGAATAAGGATGACACCATCCAGGTTCTTTTCATCAGCACCGACTCTGATGAGCGTCAGGGCAATGCGCCCATTCCTTTATCGCAGGAAGGAACATCATCAGGGTCATATCTGGCCGTATATTCGGTCCCACCAGCAAGCAACCTGGTTGTATCCTTTGATTGGAATCAACTAGGCAGACCCCGGTTACCAGCCAGTATACCATTCAGAATCATTGTCCAGATCTATAGAATGATTATGGCTGGTACTATCATTGATGAAGGGGCGTCTGTGAGTATCCTTTCCTCTGTTGCTTGGAAAGCACTGGGTTCCCCGGCGCTTTTACCTGAGTTAAGAAATCTCTCAGGTTTTGATAAAGGAACCAGTCGACCATTAGGAATCCTCCCCAATGTGCCTGTTACATTGAAAGGGAAGACCGTTAGTTTGAACGTGATGGTCGTCCAAGGACCCTTGGATTATAACCTACTCCTTGGACGTGACTATATTTATTGCATGGGAGCGATAGTCTCCTCACTCTTTAGAGTAATGTGTTTTCCACACGAAGGAAGGATGGTCAAGCTCGTAGACCAACTTTCATTTCCGGGATCTCGCATCGCAAATAGTCAAATACCAATCCTAAATGTTCTGTTCACTCAAGATATGCCTCCACCCCCAGTCCTCCTTCCCGATGAGTGCGAGTGATTCGGAAAGAAAGACTGGAACCCAGGGGGCATGCACCCTGGTCTGCTTCGGGCAGAAGAAACCCTGGGTATAAGGTAGAATTTCCGCAGAAGAATATGACTAGTCCGTACCCCGTCCGTGGATGGAAGAGGGGTTGTTCTGGAATAGTATTCTTTTGTTAAAGTTATGTGTTTGGCAAAAGAGTCATTCACCTTTGTCTAAAGAGGTGGGCAATGCCCAAGTAGGAATTCCCTTATTGCGACAAGCAGTAACCATCTTTGGGGAAAAGCAAGCCTCACCCATTAAAACAAATGTTTTGAAGGATAAGTAGGGGCAGCCTCCAAAGAAAGAGATTCTATTGTTGTGACATAGGGTAACCATCTTTGAGTAACCTAATGATAGACATCGCCGAAGAAAGAGATTGATTTGCGGCAGCAAATAGAACCCTCTTCGGATAATAAGAAAGAGGCAAGCCTCCCTCAATAATACCAATGTTTTGTCTTTGAGTAGTGTTCTTCTCTTGTCACAAATAGCTGTTCGTTAAAAGTTGGGCCGACGGGAAGACTGAGTACCGCGTAAGACCCCTTAAAATAACGAGAAGACTAGTATCGTTAACATTAGATTGGCAAGATGACAAGTAGCTGTGAACACCCAAAGAAAAGCAGAGGTGGGGGAGAGGAGGGGCAGCCTCGAAATTCTATCCTATACCTGGGGGCATGCAAACCTTCTGGAATGCAAGCTAGGGGCGGTTATTTATCTGGTTAACCGTTTTCCAAACTTACATAAAGGAAGGATGAGTTGGAGCATAGCTGTGGTAAGGCGCAAGCTCTATAAAAAATGGATCCTTAGAGGAGGCATTCTTATCTTATGACTGGTATATCGAGCAGTTTTAGCACATAGTTCATGCTCGTTAAAAAATAAACGCAAGATCCGAGCAGTTTTAGCGCATAGTTCATGCTCGTTAAAAAATAAACATAAGTTTATGAGCAGGCTTTCCTTTAGAGTTCAAGCTCATTCAGAAAAAATGAATCGGTAAATACCCTTTTGAGATCGTAAATTCATCAGCCATAAAAGCCTTGGTCGTGTTTGTGCACCGTCACCTCCACCGTCATTTGGCCGATCATTCACTTCCATTTGTGTGTTTACTCATTTTGAGGAACATCTGCGAAGAGTGATTTCACCTAGCCATCCTTGTGACACTGCCGTGATTGGAAAATTCCAACTTGTACCTGGAATCAGTTGCTATCCCTGTTCATCACTCGTTCCTCAAAAGACGAGTCCTCTTTGAGCTCTTTTCAGACTCGTAAAATATGAAAAGTTTGCCGAGTTTTGGCCTTCCAGCTCGTTAAAAGGACCGGAAGAGCTATCCCTCATTTAGACTTTAATCTTTTTGGACCTGAGGGATTATTACACAAAACGATCGAGCGCTTGTCTTGTTCGGCTCGTTAAAAGTACCGAACACCCATCCCTTCTGTATTGTTTTATACTTTTTCAGACTTAAGGGATTAGATGACGAAAAAGGAATTATGGAGTTAACTTTCTATACCTTTTCAGACTCTCTAAAAATGAAAAGGACCGAGTTTTCCTTCTCGTTAGACTCGTTAAAATGATTAAATAGCGACAAACTTGTCTTTAGACGAGAACGAGTTTCCCTATCACTAAGCTCGTTAAATCATAGCGATGGGCTTGCCCGAAGGGCAGGTTATAGAACAAGCATATGTTATCCTCCTCAAGCTTGACAAAAATAAAGAGGTACTGGTCAGAAATGACTGGGGAAAAATTGGGAGAACATCAAAGCTTAATGGTAGCAAGTCGCTCTTGAACATGACACTTTTCTTCCGTACCACATCGGGTTGGGTTGTTTCATTCACCGGTCTCATCACCATGGTCTTCGCCAAACCATCCACATTTTGGGGTAATGCTACCGATCCATCGCATCAGTGTCGTTATATGTTCAAGAGAGGTCATTCTGAAAGTGTCAACCGTGTCCCATCCACTGCCATACATTATCCTTCATCCATTCATGATCGCCACCCTGAATCATATGTCACAGTTTGTTTTCACCTCCACTAAAATCATTAGCTCCGTTCCGTGTCATTGATGTGGGATTCATTAAGGCCCTCCTTTGACGGATCGCTTCTTGTCGACTTCAGCTCATTATCCAAGAAGTTGATCTAGGAACAACCCCATCAGTACTTTGAAGCTTGCATGCCTCAATGGCAAGTTTCTCACTTCCGGCGACAGGTATACATCAATGGCCTTCGACCAGAAGATTTTGCGTGGCGTTCGACGCCAAGTCCTTTATTCACGCCACGTGAATTGTACTGCAGTACCTTGAGGGTCATTATCATTATCGGTGATTCCTCTCGCGCTTGTTAACGGTTTTCATCATTGACCGGTAATCAAGCGATGTCTTTCCATGTTCGACTTCAGCGAAATTCTCACATGGATCGACTTGTACTTAGAGTGAAGATCGAACGAGTTTGAAGACCCCGGATCTAGTTTCATCCATCCGGGCTGCGATACATATTCAGGAAATATAAAAGCATTTGTCATGTACATCATTGCAGCAGATGATCATCCTACTCAAAGGATGATAATTTCAGCAGAAAATTATCAGTCTACCATCAGACGATCGTCTGTTCTATGTACCAAAATGTATTTATAAAGCTGAGCATGGGAATGCCCGCCTCAGCTAGATCATGAAAACAGAATGAAAAATAATGTATTGTATTGTATTGTATTACAGGGCACCTCTCAGCACTTGAATGAACTTCGGACCCTCTGGATAAAGCATTTCACCCGATAAACGGCCTCATACTTTAGGGGGCAACTGTTATAGACATTTTTGTGCCTCGCAGCATGGAACATGAAATGTCGATAATTACAGGGATCCTCAGTCCCTAAACATGTTGTTCTTACCCCTAGAGGAACAAGGTCAGCAAACCACAGCACTTCCTATCAGTTCTCCACCTGAAAACACTCAAAAACAGGCTATTTTTGGATCATGTCAGCTGCTCCACTGAGCATCTGCGCTGAATGTCAACTGCTCCTCCTTGTACCTACGCTGAAAGTCAAAACCAATGAAGGCTACCTGCGCTGGGCGAGATTGGCCAAGTGGCACAGTCATTCTGCAAGGTGTCAACTGCCCAGGAAGCTTCCAAACTGACACTTGGTTCAAGGAATTCGCCCTATGATGAGTAAGAGGTACTTGATCTCCATGTGGAAGCAAGGATCTCCAAGTGGACTCAAGAACTGATGTTTAACTAAAGAGGGAGAGGACACAAGGCAGCTTTATGTCAGTCTCAAGCTGACTCATCCTTTCTCCTTCTACCCTATATATAGAGCTCTCTCATGAGGTCTGAGGAGGCTGGAATTTTGTGCAAAGTAAGGAAGTGCTGTTGGTTTACAGTTAGAGTTATTGGGTGATTGCTTTTATAGAGGAGAAGAGGAGATTTCTTGCTGCTGGGGAGGTGCTGCTGGATTGGAGCCATTTATGGTTGTAACCTTCTCAGAACCTTTATCTTCTATCAATAAAGCTTTTGGTGTTCTCCTATATACTTGTATTGCAATGATGTATTGTTTTTATCTGTATATTTGATCCATTCTAATCCATGCATCAGTTATGAGTACATGTTTCTTGTAGTTTCCCTCTCTTGTTTTTGCAGGATCTTTGTGTAGCTGGGCCGGCAAAAGGAGCAAGGAGCTGGGAACAAGAGGCAAAGAGAGAAGACAGGATCGACAAAAGTGAAAGACATCGGTTGGTCAATCTTTTCTTCCTTCTCTGTAATTTCATGAAGGAAAAATATCAAAGCTTTACTTTCAGTTGTTGCTAAGGAACTATCACCCTTAGAGTAGGGATAGAGTCATTCCGAGTCGGATACTTTTCCCCACAACAGTGCCGAAGAAGTGGTTGTTTCGACAGCGACAATTGTTTGGGGAACAAAACTTTCTGGACCGGTTACAGATGGAACTGGTTCAGTTACACAAGTATTTGCCCCCAGACCAGGATCAGAATTACTGTCCTTCTGTGGCTGTTGAACTTCTTCTATAGAGGCAGGGTTTCCAGAAATGTTAGGATTAACCGGAACCTCGGATGTAGTAGGAACACTTGTTCTAACTTTCAAAGGAGATTTTGACCCGGTTAAACGAGTTCACTTTGCCCGTACTGTTTTCGATTCCGGGGACAAAGACGATTGACTCGCAAGCCTCCACGAACGACGGATTTTCAATTGACTTTCTTCCACGATTGCGGATTACTCGATCAACTAAAATATTAAAAGGGGAAATTTGTGTTTCCGAATTGAATGAATTTTATTAGACGCTTTTTAGACACAACTTGCTTTTTCACTTTTTAAGAGTCGAGAAAAAGCTAAAGATGACTCTAGTCTCCTTCGATGTATTAACGAGCCCGAAGTGACAAATTCTCGGTTGGACTTTTTCAGTTATAGAGTTTGAAAAAGGCCAAAAGAAACTGCTCTGGAGATCTAGGCAGAGGGTGTGCCAAACCTTTCGCAAAACCACAGAATACGTTTTACGGTACGAGTGGTCGATCTTCGTGAATGCTGTTTTCACTGCATTGCGATCAGTAGGGCGGCCGACACGGTTTCCTATGGATAAAGGCTTTGATCCTATAGGGGTCTCCCAATATATACGCGACGGTACGTGGGAGCTCAAGTCCGTATTAGTGCCACCGACTCTCAGGAGGAATCACCCACCTTCGTCGAGATCGACAGTCACTATGTTTAACGACGCCGGAACACGTCTCTAGCTTAGACCTCTAGATGTTTGCGTTATGTTTCAAAGCGTTGTTAGGTTCATTCAATATATTTTAAGTTGATCTTTTTAAAGTTTGCCTTTCAAGGTTCACCACGAGATGTATTGATACAAATTCCTAAATGCAGTCTAAGATGAGAAGCAAGCTTTTCCAATCTTTTGGACTTATGAAAATCTTAATTACTGAGGGAAAAGAGAGATAAAATCCTTTTCACACAGATCAAAGAGCACTCGCTAATGCACTTTTTCCCTAAATCAACATACAAACTTAATGCAAAATGAAAAAATGCAAGTATTTCTTTTCACTTCCTTAATGTTTGATGAAATACAGAAAGAAAGTTGTTGTATAATTTCGAATTCAATTTCAAGCGAAAGCAAACAAGTTTGTCCAAAAATCGAAAGACACCTTACGATCTACTTGTTTCGACACTAGAAATATATGAATTCAAACCATATAACGAAAGCGACAAACACAATTAGCTATGAACAACAAATAAACTAACTCTTAAGATCAGAACGACACTTAATCACAGGTCTAGATCTAAGAGGCCAATGCATGACTGGTTCACTTTTCTTATGGGAAACTATAAATGACGCAAGAAATACAAAAGAACAAATACAGTTTCTTTATACAACTGAGGCAGAATAATGACAAAGGAAGATGGTTTCAGATAGGCCTACTGACTGGAAACAAACAGCAAAAACAACAGTGAAAACAAATCAAGACACAGCAGGAAACCACAGTAACTCAAGCCAAGACTGGTCCAGCGCAGGTGTAACACTGCCTGTTTGACCTTCAGCGCAGGTAGCCCCTTCGGGAACTGCGCTGAAATGCAGACTGCTAGTGTACAGCCTGCAATGAAGAACGAGACTTTCGTCCGTCTTGGTTTCCAGGTCACAGATTGCTCAAAAATTCACAGTTTTTGCTCAAATCAGAAGCTATCAGTCAAGGACACACTAAGGGCTGCAAAGGAGGATGAAAAGCTATCACTAAGAGCTTATTAGAGTCCTTGTGGATCAGCTCTTCAAACCATAAACTCGCTCTGAAACTGAGCCAGAGTAGCTGCCCTCTACTTTGTGTTTGATGGATTCAAACACAGTTCGATTTGGTACTCTCCTTGTTTATGCAATGAATAGCAAGAAACACAACAAACTAACAAGATATGCTCCCCAGTGGAGTCACCATTTCGTTGGGGGGAAAAGTATCTAATGCAGAATGCCTCTATCCCTACTCTGAAGGTGATAGTACTCCAGCAACAACTGAATGCAAAGCAATTCGAAGTTTCTTCTTTACGAGATGAGAGAGGGAAGAAAAGGATGATCTACTAACCATTATCTTGCGCTAGTAGTCGATCCAGTCTTCACTCCTTGCCGCTTGCTCCTAGCTCCTTATCCTTTCACCGGGCCAGCTACACACAGATCCTGTAAAAGCACAAGGAAAGGAAACTACA
The DNA here is from genome assembly GCA_031772625.1 of Pinus tabuliformis. Classification (NCBI taxonomy): domain Eukaryota; kingdom Viridiplantae; phylum Streptophyta; class Pinopsida; order Pinales; family Pinaceae; genus Pinus; species Pinus tabuliformis. The sequence goes on along the minus strand of CM062811.1, from coordinate 917,824,726 downwards.
ACAAGCATACATCCATAATCGATTATAGGATTAGCATAAATCAAATATACAAGCATCTATTCATCATAAACACATGCATATAGAAGAACCTCAAATACTTTATTGATAATAGAAGTAAAGTTCTGAGAGAGTTACAACCACAATGGGCCCAATCCAGCAACACCTCCCAGCTGAAAGAAATCTCCTCTTCACCTCCTTTAAGCAAACACCCAATAGCTCTAATCACAAACCAACAACACTTCCTTACTTGCACAAAATTCCAGCCTCCATAGACCTCATGAGAGAGCTCTATATATAGGTTTTTCGAGAAAAGTATCTAATGCAGAATGCCTCTATCCCTACTCTGAAGGTGATAGTACTCCAACAACAACTGAATGCAAAGCTATTCAAAGTTTCTTCTTTACGAGATGAGAGAGGGAAGAAAAGGATGATCTACTAACCATTATCTTGCGCTAGTAGTCGATCCAGTCTTCACTCCTTGCCGCTTGCTCCTAGCTCCTTATCCTTTCACCGGGCCAGCTACACACAGATCCTGTAAAAGCACAAGGAAAGGAAACTACAACAAGCATACATCCATAATCGATTATAGGATTAGCATAAATCAAATATACAAGCATCTATTTATGAACAAAATGGCGACTCCACTGGGGAACGTATCTTGTTAGTTTGTTGTGTTTCTTGCTATTCATTGCATAAAAAAGGAGAGTACCGAATCGAACTGTGTTTGAATCCATCAAACACAAAGTAGAGGGCAGCTACTCTGGCTCAGTTTCTGAGCAAGTTTATGGTTTAAAGAGCTGATCCACAAGGACTCTAATAAGCTCTTAGTGATAGATTTTCATCCTCCTTTGCATCCCTTAGTGTGTCCTTGACTGATAGCTTCTGATTTGAGCAAAAACTGTGAATTTTTGAGCAATCTATGACCCGGAAACCAAGACGGACGAAAGTCTCGTTCTTCATTGCAGGCTGTACACTAGCAGTCTGCATTTCAGCGCAGGTAGCCTTCATTGCTTTTGACCTTCAGCGTAGGTACAAGGAGGAGCAGTTGACATTCAGCGCAGATGCTCAGTGGAGCAGCTGACATGATCCAGAAATGGCCTATTTTTGAGTGTTTTTGAGTGGAGAACTGATTCTCAGTGCTGTGGTTTGCTGACCTTGTTCCTCTAGGGGTAAGAACAACATGTTTAGGGACTTTGGATCCCTCAGATTATTGACATTTCATGCTCCATGATGATAGGCACAAAAATGTCTATAACAGGAAGGAAGAAGGGGTAAGTGGATTGCTGCACTATTAGAGTATGATGTGGAAATTAAGCCTACCAAGTTGATTAAAGGTCAAGGTCTTGCTAAGTTGATGGCTGAAACAAATCTTCATGTCCTTGACATCAATTTGATTGCTACCTTGTCCGATGAAGACAAAGAAAATTCAGCTCTACAGGTATCAGATATCTTTGTTTCCTCTCCTTGGTATGCTAATATTGTATATGTGCTTCAAAATGTGTCTTCACCCCCCGGGATGTCTAGAAACAAAGCTAGAACATTGAAATTAAAGGCTGCCAAATTTTGTATCATTAAATCTGCACTTTATTGGAAAGACCCCGGTGGCATATTGTTGAATTTTTTAGTCGAAGATGAAGCTAAGACAACAGTAGAGGATTTTCATAAAGGTGACTGTGGGGGTCACTTGTTTTGGAAGACCACGGCTAATAAGATCTTAAGAGCTGGTTTCTATTGGCCTTCTTTATTTTCTAATGTATATAAAGCAGTTAAGAGTTGTCACGAATGTCAAATTTTTCAAGGAAAACAGAAATTACAGCCGTTGCCTCTCAAGCCCATTGAAATCAGCGCACCATTTCAGCAATGGGGCTTGGATTTTATTGGCGAAATCCACCCAGCATCTTCTGGGTAGCATCGATGGATCTTGAGCGCCACAGATTATTTCACAAAGTGGATTGAAGCCAATCCCACTCGGAAAGCCACGAACTCGGTAATTATTTCTTTTCTTGAGAATAACATATTGTCACGTTTCGGTTGTCCACATAAGTTGATTACAGATAATGCAGCAACCTTTAAGTCGAAGAAAATGGTTGATTTTTGCTACAAGTATAACATCAACTTGGGGCATTCGACCACCTACCATCCACAAGGTAATGGGCTGGCCGAATCTTCGAACAAATCTCTAGTGAACATCATAAGGAAATTGCTGGAAATAAATAAGAAGAGCTGGCACAAAAAGTTAGTAAATGCATTATGGGCTGATCGGGTAAGTCAAAAGAAGTCAATTGGTATGTCACCCTTTGAACTGGTTTATGGGGTAGATGCAGTGTTTCCTACTTCACTTAGTGTTCCAGTGGCAAAGTTGCTTCAAGAGGCTGGTGGCGAGGAGGATCCTATGCAACGGCGGATTAGTCAAATGATTCATTTACAGCAGACACGAGAGGAGGTTCATCAAAATTCCCTTAAGTTGCAGGAGCGCATAAAGAAAATCTATGACAAAAAGGCCAAACCAGATGATTTTCAGATAGATGATGTTGTTTTGAGATGGGATGCCCAAAACGAAGACAAAGGGAAACATGGAAGATTCGACAACTTGTGGAAAGGTCCCTACAAAATTGCAGCATACCGTGGTCCAAATGCTTTTCTTCTCAAAGAAATGAACGGTGATGATTGTCTCGATGGGTCGGTGAATGGCCGGCTGCTTAAAAGGTATCATGCTTGAGCATTTTCTGCTCTAATCACTCTCATTGTAATTACCATTTTACTTTCATTCTGCAGCAAGTGTGAACTAATCTCTCATCTTTAGTCTGGGGCCCGCGGTGAAGGCTATAATTCTGAAGATGGTGATTAGTTGTTGTGAGTTTTTCAAGTTGTTTCAGTCAGTCTATTTTTTTCATAGAGTGAGTCAGTTTGTGTCAAAGATAGTTTAAATTTCAGTCAATTGTCAAAGTCAATAAAGTTGTCCAGCTTTGGGTCACATGTGTAAATATTGACTCCATTGCCCAATGATGATAAAGCACTGGTCTGCTCTCCCAGAGGTCTAAGGTTCTTGGCACCTCCAAGGAGCTACCATCCCCATTGGAGCCAATGTTAGAGTCGGTCTTGTAGCCCTCCATCAGCGATCAAAGCTCTTTGCATTTGCATAAGTAGGTGTCTCATCAGTGTCAGTTTTTGCATCCCATTAGGCATGCCATAACCCTGATGGACGATCTAGTGTCTTTGTCCCCCTCTTGGCAGCTGAATCAAGTTATTTCAGTCCTTAGTCACTTTCAAACTTGTCTTGTCTTGTCTTGAGGTCAAATTCCTAGGTCTAGGGTTTTGGTCAAGATGGTTTACAAGGTCATGTCTCTGAAGGTCAATAAGTGCTCAGCAAGCCAAAGGGATGATTTTAAAGATGTTTCTTCGCAAATTCCAATCTTGTACAGTTAATGTTCACCTTGGATTTAAAAACTCTGTTTTTAAAGCCAAGGTCATTTTTCAAAATTTTTGTAAAAAGTGATGAAATTTCAAAAAACTTCCAGAGACAGCATGTAACCCTGGCTCCCTTGACAAGATCCCTCAGATGATATCCCTGCAAAACGTATCGAGCAAAAGCATTAAGTCAGTCAATTTCAGGAAAAAGGAAACCAAGAAAAGTCAATTTTATAAAGTGTCAAAGAGAAACATTATAAAGTGGGTTTGGGCATGAAATTATTTCAAATAAAAGATATAAAGGCCCAATCTCCCTCCATCGACCCTCATTGTGCATCCAAGCTACTTGCAAGAGCGATTGAGTGAAAGTTTGAGCGAATTTGGGAGCTGGATAGGCGCGCGACCCGTCAGACCAGGTGCGTGACCCGTCAGAGGCGCGCGACCCGTCAACAGTGTTCCGGCAGTGTAATTTTACAACGGGCATGACCCGTCAGTGGCGCGCGACCCGTTGGGTGAGGCGCGCGACCCGTCAGCGCCATCTTTACAAAACCGCCTGCAAATTCATCAAAGGAGCCAACAAATCGCTAAATTGCCTGAGGTAGGCCCTCCAAACTTATAAATTGCTGCTTGTTATGATTAAAGACACCATGAATTCATTTTTAAAGATCTCCATGTGCAAAAGAAAAACTGCTTGTTGCTGTAGTTTGAACTTGTAAAAATGCCTAGGGTTTTATGTTCTTTTAAGAGTATTCCCTTGTAATCATTTTTTCCCCATTCCCATTTCTTTTTCCTTAATATTCCATGTAAATTTCCCTTTTAAATTTGTAAAGAAAAATCCAAACCCTACCCCTCTTCCCTAAAAAATGAAGAAGTGGGCAGCGGATAATTGTCCTTTAATGACACCTTGTTCAGATTTCTGAAGTCTATACACAAGCAAATCTCACCGGTCTTCTTTCTCACGGGCACCAAGTTGGAAATCCAATCAGAAAATCGGATTGGCACTATGATTCCAGACTATCCGGAGATGGCCTACTCATTGAGAGACAGAGATCCACCTACCTTGGAGGATATGCAGAAAATTGTTGTTAGTGTTGAAGCGAATTTGAATGATAAAAGAGCAAGGATGAAGGCAGAAAAGCGAGTCACAATCAAAGAAGTGGGCTCCTCGGGTGAAGTGCATCAAGAGGCGAATATGGTATGAATATACCTGTGAAAATCTGCCCTCACAGGTAAAATAGAGCATGATGAGCCTCATCATGGGAGCATACTCACTCCTGAGAAATCTGAAGGGAAACACTCCTGTCAAGTGTCTCATGAGTGCTGGTCTAACGAAAGGCTCAAAATGAACACTGTCTAGCACCTTGCGCTTATTCCATACCTCTCCAACATTAGGTATCCCTGTGGCCTGTGCAATCACCTCAGGTGTCAATGTGAAGTCCACCCCGGCAAGGTTGACATGTCCATGATGCAAGTGTAAAACAAACAGGCGAGCCAACTCTCTGTGGTGCTGAATGCGAGAGATCCTCTCACAAAACTCATAGCAAGACATGTACTGGAAACATGAGACCGCCATAGGACAAGCTTGTAAATCTGTCAAAGAAGTGGGCTCCTCTCGCCTATGATGACCACCCTTATCACCCTTATGACGCCTCCTCTGTATCTCAATCTCTGAAGCTGATGCCTGGTCATCACTCTGCTCATAGGTTTCGATTTTCGACATTGTTTAAGGAGCAGAGTGGCCAAAATGTACTGCCATTAATGAAAATTTCCCTTCTAAATTTGTAAATAAAAATCCAAACCCTACCCCTCTTCCCTAAAAAATGAAAAATTAAGCCCTAACCCTCTCTCTCATTACCCATGTAAATAATGTATATAATGATGCATATGCAATGATTTCGGTTTCGGTTTCTGACATTGTTTAAGGAGCAGAGTGGCCAAAATGCACTGTTGTTTCTGCTTTGTAAAATGCTGATTTGTATGTTGTTTCAAGGGGGACAAGGAGAATGAAGGGAATGTTAGGGGAGGGACACTTTTAAAGGGAAAATGGGAATAAACATATAAAACAGGGATTTAAGGGAAAAAACATTGCAAAAATCATTGCATATGCATTATTATATACATTGTTTACATGGGTAATGAGAGATAGGGTTAGGGCTTAATTTTTATTTTTTTAGGGAAGAGGGGTAGGGTTTGGATTTTTCTTTACAAATTTAAAAGGGAAGTTGTCATTAATGGCAGTACATTTTGGCCACTTTGCTCCTAAAGAATGTCAGAAATCGAAACCTATGAGCAGAGTGATGACCAAGCATCAGCTTCAGAGATTGAGATACAGAGGAGGCCTCATAAGGGTGGTAAGGGTGGTCATCATAGGCGAGAGGAGCCAACTTCTTTGACAGATTTACAAGCTTGTCCTATGGTGGTCTCATGTTTCTAGTACATGTCTTGCTATGAGTTTTGTGAGAGGATCTCTCGGATTCAGCACCACAGAGAGTTGGCTCGCCTGTTTGTTTTACACTTGCATGATGGACATGTCAACCTTTCCGGGGTGGACTTCACATTGACACCTGAGGTGATTGCACAGGCCATAGGGATACCTAATGTTGGAGAGGTATGGAATAAGCGCAAGGTGCTAGACAGTGTTCATGTTGAGCCTTTCGTTACACCAGTACTCATGAGACACTTGACATGAGTGTTTCCCTTCAGATTTCTCAGGAGTGAGTATGCTCCCATGATGAGGCTCATCATGCTCTATTTTACCTGTGAGGGCAGATTTTCACAGGTATATTCATACCATATTCGCCTCTTGATGCAATTCACCCGGGTACGGATGATGAACATCCCTGTTTTCTTCTATCAGAACATTGAGAAGATGGTGTCCATGATGTAGAGGAAGAGCCCGGCACAGCAGTACAGGAGCCTTTACCATTATGGTTTGATTCAGCTAGTGGTATTACATCAGTTGGCTCAGCAGGGCATCTCATGGGAGGAGTTCATCTCTGGTCAGTTTTTCACAACACCATCACCGCCACATCCTGGGGTTATTCATGAGGAGGGAGGACCATCACAACAGCATGACATCCCCATCACTAGACATGTCAGCTCCTCACCTTTGGTTACTTATCAGAGAGGCCAGAGGGCCTTATTTGCAGTAGCCAAGCGAGTATTATCTCCACACCAGGTGGAAAGGGTCTCGCCTTCTTCATCGGCTCAGCGAGTGTTATCTCCACATCAGGTGGAAGGGGCCTCGTTTTCTTCAGCAGCACAGGTACCACGGAGGGCCAAACAGCCCAAGATTGATGAGGGACCATCAGGTGTTCCAGATATAGAGTTTATTGATCTTGATGTCAGTTCTCCTAGCCGAGAGTCAAAGGAGATCATTCAGCACCTTAGAGCTAAAAATGATGCCTTTCAGAGGAGATTAGAGGGGGCACAATGGACCATCACATACCTCGAGCAGCGCAACAAATAGTTGGAGGATGAGCAAGCACTTGATGAGCTGTGGAGGATTCGTAGTGACCGTATTTTGAACCGGAGAAGACCCGGTGATCTATTGCCCACTGAGCGAGAGTCCATGCTCATCCAGGTAAATGCACACTTGGAGAGGTTGTTGGCTAAGGCCAACCAAGAGAAGAAATTGCTGAGGAACATGAAAAACCATTATTGGGCAAAAATGCATGTGTGCAAGGCAAAGATGAAAATGTTCCAAAGGTGGTTGGCCAAGGCACAAAAATGGAGAAAGAGGCCCGATCCCCTCCATATCTTGGCCGAGGCTTCACTGAAGGACCAAGGCACTAAATAGCCCAGCCACAGCACAAATCCCAAGAAATTTTGAACATTTTGGGTCAATTTTGATTTTTCAGGCAATTTACAGGTTTTTGTCCATTAACAGGTCTCACCCCCTGCGCGACCCTACATCATGGCAACTCCATTTTGCAAAAACTCAGCATTTCCAGACTTGTCATGAGAAGTTACATATGCTCATCAATGGACTTGAGATTTTATGAAGTTTTGGGCCTCCAGAAAGTCAAAAAACAAGCAAAAATTGACTTTCTGCCACATTTTTGAGTTGCAGAAAGCAGTCCTGGGAGATTGCAATTTTGGAGGGGAAAATGACCACCAAATTCAGAAAATCCAGTTGGGTCGGAAAGTAGACTCACATACCTTTCCAACAAGCCTACTATTGCTCAATTTTTCCACCTAGAAGTGCCCCAAATGTGGTCCCAAAGGCACGCGACCCGTCAGGCAGGGGCACGCAACCCGTCAGGCAAACTTCTCCAGATTTCAGTGTACAGCTCAGAAAAACGCAGTTTGACCCTGTTTGACTTTTTGGGGTAGATTATTATCCTATTTGATGTAATTAATGTACTTTAATGACACTTTTACTCTTATGTACCTCTTCTAGAAGATTCATTCATGAAAAAGGTGAAAATTAAATGAATGAATTGGTTTCCTAGCTTATAGAGGCAAGTTGTTTTGACTGCCTAGTTTGTAGTGCTTAGTTTAGAAGTGGTTGAAATAGCTCCTAGGATAGTGAGCTCGACCCATGGAGGTAGGGAAAGAGGTTAGATGATCTATATTATGTACGTTCTTGCTCATTTTCATGGTTGGACTCTTGAGGGATAAGCTATCATTGTATTATTCACTGTATCTCTGCAATTTTCGGCTAAGGAAGACCAGGGTTTTGCAGTCCTTTTTGGGATTCTTGTGGTTACATGTATTTATGGTGTGTTTCTCTATGTACCTGTAAGTGTGTTATGTGAATCATTTCCTATCTTTTCCTTCTGCACATTAAACAAACGAAGTGTTAAAGTAAGAATTCATGGCTGTCATGCTCTGCTTTTAAGTTTGTTTAATTTCAATGTTTTCTACTGTTTAAGGAGAATTCAAAGTTATTGTTTGCTCTCCTTAGCTCCTCACCTGTCATTCCTGACCATCCACCTCAATCAAAGGCATCAATACTGTCTGCTACCTCGCCCCAAAGAACCCCCTGCAGAAACTGTGTCCAATCCCTGCACCCAAAATTGCCATCCCCTCAATTTGCCACAAAAAACCCTAAAAAACCCCAAATCAACCTTTTGATCAGTTTACTAGCCTAAAATCAGTGTTACCCTATTTTTCATCTCATCCATTGAATATCTCACCGAGATAGACCGGAGAGAGCCCTCTCCCGCCCCGTAGGGATAGCTACGAGGCGAAGTGGTTTGATGTTGCCTTGAGGTTTACCTTTCTTAGCCTGAGGTGAAATTTCAAGCGCTAACAGAGTACATTAATGCATCAATTGACTATTAACTCACTATTAGTTCCTCAAACATTTTAGAACTAATTTAACTAGAGTTAACTTAGTAAACTAAGTTAACTAATTACAACTCAAATATAACTCAATATTATCTCCTTAATTTAAGGGATAAATCTTGCATGACTTCAAAATGACTTCTAACTTGAATTTCTCCAACTAATTATTTTAAAATAAATTAATTAATCATTTCCAAGTAGTTGTTAAGACTAAATTCGATTTTAATTCACAATTTAATTCAAGGACAAATTAAATTGGAATATTCTTGTTGCCCTATTTCAACATATATTTTAAATTATATATTTCTAATGGATAATAAAAACATTTGAACCTCATTACAATAAAAAATTTAACTATAAAATATAAATAATCTTTGAAAATACTATTTAATTTATTTTTCATTAATAATAAATATTAAATTATTATTTTAAGAATATTTTTAGTGTTATAATTGTTGGACACCTAATCCTCTAAGGGTTGGTGTGGAAGTTGAACAGCGAAAAGGAGTCCAAGGGACCACTTGGAATATGAAACCAAGGGTCACTCCTATGTATTATAAATATGTATCATTTTGAATTAGAAATATAATCTCATGTTTATCTTTCCTATTTTGTCTCTGCCATGTGTGTGTTTAACATGGTATCAGAGCTAGCATTCTCTTGCCCTGCTCCAATTTGAGCCACTCGTTATGGCTTCTCTGTGTATGTAAGTTCTACATTCCTGCATGTAGAACTTCCATATTTCATGCTTATTTCACGCTGAACATTGTTTGACTGACCTCTCTCAATGAGATGCGTTTTGGCTTCTCTATTCTCTGTCTCAAAGAGAAAAAAAGCACTCGCACTCCTGCCTCCTTGAACTGTGCACCCGAGCGCTCTACCATCCTTTTGTTACGAGCAGAAACTAACAAATTATGTGAGCAGTGAATAAATTTTCTATCATGAACTCGGTCATATTCTCCTTTCTCTATGTCTTGCGTTAAATTCTGCGAAAAAGTAGGTACACATGAAGCCAACCCGTGATGTCGTTTGAAGCGTTGGGTCTCTCTCCAAGCTTTGAAGTTGTATATAAAGTCATTGAATGCCATGAATCTGGTCATTATGCCATATCTTTGACGACATTGAGATTTAAACACTAGTCGAAACTCTTGTTGCATCATTCGGTTGTCACTATAAAATTGTGTGCTATTAATTAAAGATCTGCATTGAAATCCAGTATTATGTGTGATATGTAGATGTTGGTTTATGTTAACTGTGCTGGAAACCACTCTACCAATTTCATTAGTACGCATCTCTTAACCCTCATTACCTCTGATATCTACACCATTCTCAGTAGACACCATCTTTCTGTCATTCGCTCAACCTACTAAACTTGTTATTTTGGTTTAAGAATTGTCATAGTGCGTTACCCCGTAACTTAGATTCATGCTAGGATTCATATTCATTTTTCCAGCAAATGAAGACGTGGTCCATGTATCATTTGCACGGGGATATCTCCAAGAGTGTTTTATTTCGTACAATGATCTGTAGAGAGAGTTGTGGGAAATCACCTTGGGAATGACATCCATAATCTCTTTCATATAATTCTATTTGCTTGCATCTTCTCTACCAACAATTTTTTTTCGTATTCATCTTCCTCATCCTCATGATCAAGATTTGAGTCCATTCAATGCCAACAGTGGGCTTACACTAATGGCAAAAATAGTTGCGAGTCAATCTAGAGATGATGTTGGACTTACCCACGTTGGAGTCCCCTGTGAACATCACTTTGAATAAATAATCATACTCTTCATTGTGCATGCCTTCGTTAATTCTCTATTGTGAAGCAAACTTGTGAGGCCATCTTTAGAAATTTGTTGAAATTCTCATGGTTTAAACGTTGGCCTAAACCATGAGCCTTGGTTGGAACATGGAAATTAGTGTGTTGAATGAAATCCTATGCATGATGGTTCAGTAGGAATGATGTGTTGAATGGTGCGTAACAATTCAAATTGCTGTCCTTGGCGGTCAATTTGTGTGCCTATCTTTTGGTCTAAGTTTTCTTTATTTTTTGGAGTTGCTCTCTATTCTTTGTAGGAAATCCTATGATTTAAAGAGATCGGTACCCAGGCGGACTCGTGGGATGCAGAAGCTCAGGAGCCCCAATTCATAGTTAGTCTACTTCTGAAGATTATGCATTGCAGAGTGAGGTTTATTTTTAGACTTTGTAACTGAGCTCGCCTTCCGAATCCTGTGATTGTCGGGACAATGGCCAAAATTTTATTCTCAGAAGTTGCAGTAATAAATGCTAGGGAGTATTTCGCTTCCAATTCTCCCAAACTCAAATTGTGCCTTCATAATTTCTTGTTCTGTTAGCATTATTTCTGAAAGTGTGAATCTACACTCTCCAAATCTAGTTGTCATTGGAGGCCAAACTTCCTCATACTTGGCTACCAGAAATAATACTACATGAGACCATTACATCTACTCTTTCAGCCGGAGATAAATTTGATGAGCTAATGAGATTGGGTGCCAGAACTCGGTATATTGGAGATTTTATTACTCATATTATCAATGTCGGCTTTGGTGTGTGTCAGATCTATGCATACTTAGTTATAAGGATGATTTCATTTGTGAATCTTGAATGAAAAATTGTTTTGTACGTAGGCTCTAGAACTATCAAAAAAATTTCATTTGCAAAGAAAGTAGAAGATTGGGTCTTCTTTTGCACAGTGTGAGTAAATTGAGAAGTAAGTGCATTGAAGCAGTGAGTCATTTGCTGCATTGAAATTAGTACTAGGTTGTCTACTATAGCTTCTTGGTGATATTGGTATCCTGCTACTCATCTAATAGTTGCATCTATTTATCATTTTATAGGTCAATTTGTGGTTGAAGATAACATCATTTCTATGATTATATTGGTTTGAAATGGATCGAATGGATGATGTAATGAAACTACTGAATGATTTAATACATTCCACTATTGATGAGATGGTTAAAATAAAAAAAAACCTCTCTTTCCAATATTAAAATTTGTCTCCAAAATGTACAAGAGAATATTGAGTTTTTGCAGTTGGAGTCTCAACTTCGACAAGAAGAATTACAACATTGGAGTCATCATTCTAAAACTATTTCTGTTCAGAAGCTTGAAATAGACTCCCATAAACAACAAGACAATAATGTTACATTTGATTAAGATCCAGTGCCCAATAAAGTAGCAGAATGGCATGTAGACACAGAAAGTCAGCCAACACTTCCCAAGACAATCATCAGACCTTGGGAAGAGCTTGTCTACAACAAGCATAGAACAAGTATTGGAAATGATAAGGAGGTTTCCTTTCATATTCCAGATTACTCAAAGCCCATTCAGTTTCAGAGTGCTAGATTCCTTCATGATAATTCACCTTCAGTTGTTCCAGATTCTACCCCTCTTCCACAGTAATAGATTGTGAAATTCCAACACTGTGATTTAGTTGGCCATATAAAAGATCATTGTTTTTATCTTCATCCATGTAAGCACTGTCATAAAACCAGTCATTCTTCAAACAAATGCTTAAGAAACAAGCCTACTGCAAGAACAAAGATTCATCTAGGATGGATCGCTTCTTGGCAATGGGCATCAAATGCCAAGAAGATATTTTAGTCATATGTCCAAACTTGTTATATAGTATTGAACAGTCTTGCAGTTGAGTTTTCTCCATCATCTCACCTTGTATCTGGCAGGGGGGGAATGATGGTCACCTACAGGCTTCAAAGTCACATCAAGTGAGCCTGAGGCACAACTTGCCATAGCTGGAGACAAATATGCCCCTGATCATGCCTTCAGTTGCTGATGCCTCTTCAAAGAATTGGGGACACTTCCTCTAGCAGAAGACTTCATCTTCTTGCTAGTTTTAGAAGAGTTCCAGGAATCACATTAAGCATTCCAGAGTCGGTGGTAATCCTTAAACCATCACAGGTTGAGACCTCCCTTTTCAAGTTGAGGTTCTCCCTTTTATGCGGGGTGAGACCTCCCTTTCATTGTTGAAGGTTTCCCTCAGGAGCACTTCCTCTAGCAGAAGACCTGAGCTTCATGCTAGACTTGGAAGAGTTCTGAAAACTGCACTAAGTGTTCCAGTGTTGGTGGTCATTCCCAAACCAGCGCCCTTTATACCAAAATTTCATAGAACACATTTAGCCTAGTGCTGCCATGCATTTTTGCATATTTTGTATTACAGCTCTGTTCTTGGACTCATACATAACCCTTCAGATTGTGGGGGGGAATGTTGGACACCTAATCTTCTAATGGTTGGTGTGGAAGTTGAATAGCCAAAAGGAGTCCAAGGGACCACTTGGAATATTAAACCAATGGTAACTCCTATGTATTATAAATATGCATCACTGTGAATAAGAAATATAATCTCATGTTTATCTTTCCTATTTTGTCTTTGCCATGTGTATGTTTAACAATAATAAAATAATATTATAAATAATAAAAGTGATTTCAAAATTATTATTGAAAAGGACCATCTCAACCATTAGGTTTATAATCAATTCACAGTCACAATAATGTAACACAAACAACAAATGATAACATTGATGGAGGATTCTATGGAACTATTTAGTGTTAGATGACCTAGAAACTTGACTTAAGATGACACTAGTTCGAACTTTCATTGCTTAGGCCAGTCTAATAATCATTTTGTATACAATATTTTAAGTATAAATATGATTCTTAAGATGCATTTTCATCAAAAGGAGGGACAGAGATATTGACAGATATGGAGTGAGAAAGCGTGTGTGTTTGGGGGGGTGAGATAGAGAGACAAAGAAGGAGAGATGGAGGGAAATATAGATATAGATGGGGGGGGGGGGGGTGGTGGGAGAGATGGAAGAAGATTTCTTGCACTAGATGCATTGATTTCAGTGTATATGGTGATTTCTAATCCTATTTGATTGCTTCAACAAGATGCATTGATTTTAGTGTAGACATTTATTTCTAATGATACTTGATTACTTGCACTAAATGCATTGATTTTAATGTAGATGGTGATTTATAATCCTATTTGATTTCTTGCATTAGATGCATTAATTTCAATGTAGATGTTGATTTCTAATTATATTTGATTGCTTGCACTAGATGCTTTTTTTAGTGTAGATGGTGATTTCTAATCTTATTTGATTTCTTGCACTAGATGCATTGATTTTAGTATCGATATTGGTTTCTAATATATTTACTTACTTTCACTAGATGCATTGATTTGAGTGTAAATGTTGATTTCTAATCCTATTTGATTAATCAAATTAGATGCATTGATTTCAGTGTACATGTTGTTTTATAATCCCATTTGATTCCTTACACTAGTTGCATTAATTTCAATGTAGATGCTTATTACTCAATATATTTGGTTGCTTGCACTTGATGCATTAATTTCAAAGTAGATGATTTCTAGTCCTATTTCTTTGCTTGCACTAAATACATTGATTTTAGTGTAGATGGTGATTTATAATCCTATTTTATTGCTTGTACTAGATGCATTGATTTCATTGTAGATGTTGGTTTATAATCCTTTTTGCTTACTTGCACTAGCTGCATTGATTTGAGTGTAGATGTTTATTTGTACTCCTATTTGGTTACTTGCATTAGATGCATTGAACTAAGTGTAGATGTTTTTTTTTAATTTAACCTATTAATATTCGAGTGCAAGAGAGACAACAGATGATGTTTACTATAACAACTCAAACTAAATATTTAAATGGTCTGCAATTTCAATTGTCCTTTTGATATAGTTGATATGGAAATATGACAGAACTAACAAGGGAGACAATAAGAATAGTAGAAGAAAAATGTTTAAGATTGACCATGATGAATACTATTTGTAATTGAATTGATTATTATTATTCACATTCTCTATCATTCAGCACTATTACATTGTCACTTTGCATTCAAAATTTTCATTTCATAAATTTTCATCATATTAACAATATTTATCATCTGAACAAACTGAGGTAACTAAGAAAATGTAAAATTGAAATGACTAGATATATCTCCAACATATTTATCATACCTAAAATTATTATATTAATATTAGATGTATTTACATATTATTGATAAAATTAATCATACGTTCGATAGATTTTCCTTGGCTGCACACAACTACAACCATCCTAGATCCATCTTAACTCTAGATATATCAAGTTTTGAGAGGGATCAAATCTCTCGAGGTGCAAACCTTTCCTCAATTTTTTCACTCAAAAAATAGTTTTGCACGTCGAGAGATTTGATCCCTCTCAACCACTTGATAGATCTGGAGTTAATATGGATAATGTTTTGGGGAAATTTAATTCATCATTGTTGTGTTATGAAGTGTCATGTAAATCATGGGTTTCAAGGTTTAAACTCCCCGTGGATCAAACCAACAATAAAATACCAAAAATATATTTCAAACAATTTATATTTTTTCAATTTACATAATATATATTTTTTAAAATTATATACTTCTAATGGATAAACGAAAACATTTGAACCACATTGAAATAAACAATTTAACTATAAAATATAAATAATATTTGAAAATACTATTTAATTTAATCTTAATTAATAATAAATATTAAATTATTATCTTCAGAATATTTTTTAGTATTATAATAAAACAATATTATAAATAATAAAAGTGATTTAAAAAACAATTATTTAAAATGACCATCTCAACCATTATGTTTATAATCAATTAACAATCATAATCATGTACTACAAACAACAAATGCTTACATTGATGAAGGATCCATACAACTGTTTAATGTTACATGAGCGAGAAACTTGACTTAAGATTACACTAGTTCGAACTCACATTGCTTAGGGTAGTGTAATAATAATTTTGTATACATTATTGTAAATATAAATATAATTCTTAAGATGCATTTTAATTAAAAGGGAGAAAAGGTTAAAACCAAAGTCTTGATTTTTGAAGACTTTTTTATTAAAAAACCAGCCTAGATCCATCTTAACTGTGGATCTCTCAAGTAGTGAAAGGGATCAAATATCTTGATGTGAAAACCTATATTTTGAGTGAAATACTTCAGGAAAGGTTTTCACATCGAGAGATTTGATCCCTCTTGGTGCTTGATAGATCCGAAGTTAAGATGCATCTAGGCTAGTTTCAGTGGTGTGAGGCTAAGGAAAATCTATCGAACATATGATTAATTTTATCAATAATATATAAATACATGTAATATTAATATAATCATTTTAAATATGCTAAATATGTCTAAGATTTATCTCTTCTTTTTAATTATAAGTTTGCTTAGTTTCCTTAGTTTCTTGAGATGATAAATATTGTTAATAACTTTAATTATGAAAAATGATGAAATAATTTTTTTTAATGCAAAGTGACAATGTAATAGTGTTGGATGATAGAAAATGTGAATAATAAGAATGTAGTCAATTATAGATAGTGTTCATTGTGACCAATCTCAAACTATTTTCTTCTACTATTCTTATTGTCACCCTTGTTATTTTTGTCATATTTCCATATCAAATATATAAAGAGGGTAGTTGAAATCATAAACCATTTAAATATTTAGCTCGAGTTGTTGTATTAAACATCACACATTGTCTCTCTTGCTCTCCAATATTAATAGGTTGAATTAGAAAAAAAAATTACACTGAAATCAATGCATCTGATGCACTAACCAAATATGATTCAAAATGAACATCTACGCTAAAATCAATACATCTAGTGCAAGTAAGGAAATAAGATTAGAAACCAAAATTTACAGTGAAACCAATGCATCTACTGCAAGCAATTAAATAAGATCAAAAATCACCATTTACAATAAAGTGAATGCATTTAGTGCAAGCAATCAAATAGGACTACAAATCATATACATTGAAATCAATGCATCTAGTGTAATCAATACAATATAACTAGAAATCAACACCTACATTGAGATTAATGCATCAAGTGAAAGAAATCAAGTAGGATTAGATTGCAACATCTACTCTAAATTCAATGCATTTGATGAAAATAATCAAATACGATTAGAAATAAACATTTTCACCAAAATCAATGCATCTAGTGCAAGTAAGCAAATAGGATTAGAAACTACCATCTACACTAAATCAATGCATCTAGTGCAAGAAATCAAATATAATTAGAGATTAACATCTACATTGAGATTAATGCACTTAGTGAGAGCAATCAAATAGGATTAGAAATCACCATCTACACTGAAATCAATGAATTTAGTTCAAGAAATCAAAGAGGATTAGAAATCATCTACATTGAAATCAATACATGTAGTGTAATTAATCAAATATCATTAGAAATCAACATCTACACTAAAATCAATGCATCTAGTGCAAGAAATAAAAAAGGATTAGAAGTCACTATCTACACTAAAATGAATGCATATAGTGCAAGAAATATTCTTCCCTCTCTCTCCCCTCCATATATTTCTGTATCTCCCTCCATTTCTCCTCATTTGTCTGTCTATCTCACCCCCCAAACACACATCCTCTCTCATTCCATATCTATGAATATCTATATCCCTCCCACCCTATCTCCATCTCTCCCTTCTTTCTCTTCACCATCCATCTATATATCTATATCCCTTTGTTTGTCTATATCACCCCCAAAACATATGCTCTCCTTCTCCAATATATCTATCTATCACTCCCTCTCTATCTCTTCCCATTCACTCCCTCTCCCTCGCTTTTATCTCTCTTCCCTCCTATTGTCCTCTCTCCCTCACTCTCCACCTTTCTTATCACTCCCTCTCTCTCTCTCTCTCTCCACCTTTATCTCTATATGTCTTTCCTCTTACCCCCCTCTAATCTAGGTGGATCTAGACACGCTCATAGGTCAAACAGGGCTTATAATAGCTCAAAATTCATAGTGGTCAGATTGACCTCTAACCAAGACCAGGTTGTAGCGCACATTACCTTGACTCCAATGATGTGAACGACACTCAAATAAGAGTTTGTATGAAGAATATAGAGTTGGTTAAAGTTTTGTTCAAAGTTGGGCAGGTGGTAGGTTTAATGATCCTACAAATTCACGGAGACCTGATGCACGAAATCCGGCCATTCGAATGGTCGAATTTTTCGAAAACTTAATTTCTCTAATAACTCCTACTCTCGGGAAAAAATAAAAAAAATGATATATTATATATAAAAAATAAAAAATAAAAATCTGTGGTGGTTAGCCACCAACACGCCACCCCAATGGTATGCATACCATATATATGTTGGTGGGCGGTCAAACCCCACCACCATTGGAAGTAGATACGGTAAAACCTAACCAACAATGACATATTGTGCTTAACCGACCATTTTTCAAAAAAATAAGTAAACAATTTTGTATTAATATGAAACCGTTATAAGAGAATATCAAACTCGCTATATAATAAGGTTGGAGGTCAGCAGGATTTGAACCCCCCAACCTCCCCATTTGAAGCATAATGCCTAACCAATATGTCAAGGGTGGTGGGTTTGTAAAGAGTGCCACCCATATTCCTTATAAGCTTTGGTTTTGGTATTTGACGAGGGAGAGAGAGAATAGACGATAGAGGCCAATCCAATAGTGGCATAAAACTGATATGGGTAAGCCATGAGTGGGAAAAAGAATGGAACTATGATTTACAGTGCCAAGGAAGAACTATGCTGGCAAACCTTTCAAGACATAATTTTTGCAGAGAATCTTGAGATGCTGAAAAGATTCCCTAGAAGGTGAAATTTCACATTGTCATAATGTTATCAATTTTAGAGTCATTTTTCTCAAATTTTCACAAAGAGCATGATGGTGAATTCAAATATTCTATATGAGAAACAAAATTGCAGCTACTCCACAACAAAGAATCTCTCAAGAATCTAGAGGAATCTTTTGATTCCCTTGGAGGCTGAAATTCACCAGAGTCAGAATGCAGCCAAATCTATACTCGAAACTATCATAATTATGCAAGGATCACAATGGTGAGACTAAATTTTCCATTTGAAGAGAATATCTCTAGCTAGCACATGGAGTAGAATCTTTGGAGAATCATGGGGCATCTAAAAGATTCTCGAAGGCCCAAATTTTGACGATGTCAGAATTTCATGAATGGATGGTCAATTTACATTACGTGACGCCAAAGTTTTAGTGGTGTAGTCATTTTTTGTAGTTGATACTTTCTTTTTTTAGCCAATTTCAGAAGTGAAGGTATATGAAGTAGCGATGTTATGTTTCATTTCATTATTTATGAGGTGATGTATTATTTTTGAGATCCCTATTTGATACTATGTGGAGGGATCATTATTTCTACATTATGTGAGATTTCATTAGCTTGTCATTCTATGTATTGTTGTTGAGATCCCTATGTAACTATGTCGAGGGGATACTCATTGCCACATTATGTGAAACCTTATTAGTTTTTCATGTTGAAGGAAGCCCATTTTGAGCGAGGGTTCTCACAGGGAGAACGTCTCATGGAGTGACAAGCCACTCTTGTTGAGGCTATATGACATTGTTATGACAAAGAGTCTTCCATTTACATCATCATCTTTTCTACCATTATATGAAGTAGCCTACACTATCTTGACACCGGCCCCAGAGGCATAGCCCACACTAGGTGAACTCTATTGTCAAATGTATCATGTCCTTGATTTGCTAACCATTTTCATTTTTCTTCTTGTTTAAGCACGAACATGTGGTTTTTTATGGTATTTTAAATGCAATTCTAAAAACATAACATAAGTCAAAGATATTGGATAATTCTGGTAGATGAAGAAGTCCCTGATGAAGTTTTGTATCAGGGCGGTCTTATCAATAATGTGAATTGCGAGTGTGAACAATTGAACATGCAACAATGGAGGATGACAAATAAATGTATGAGGCCTTGCTCTAGACGTCCAAAATGGTGGACATAATGTATGAAGCTTATGAGAAATGGGAGAAAGATAGAGTAGAGAATGATTCTCCATCCACACCTTCCAATGAAAAATCATCGCCTTCACCATATTCTCATCATTCGAATGAGGAGATCAATAAGAGACTTCAAGAAGATAACGCTAAGTTGAAGATTCTTCTATGAGAAGAGAAAGACAAAAAGAAATGGTTGTAGCTTCATTTGCGATCCATGGAGGAGGCCTTGGAAGGATTGAAGTGCAATGACTAGAGTCTTCAAGCATATCATACTAAATTAAGGAGACTTATACAAGAAGAGAAAGAGGAGAATCAGAGTCTGCAGCTTCAGCTACAAGCCACGATAGAGGCCTTGGAGAAGTTGGAGAGAAACAAAGGCTTAGAGTATCCCTCATCACCTATTTCAAAATTGACAACTGAGGTAAACAATGTTAATTGTTCTTTAGTTTCATCTGCACATGATGTTATTTTGGTTGGAACTGTGGAGGTGCCAATTACAGGAACTAGAAAGAGACTCCTTACCAATATGATGTACAAAGGAGGAGGACTTAATGTTAATGTCCAAGGCATGACCCAACCATTGGAGGTCATGAAAAGACCTTGATTTTCTGGTTTGGGATACATCGAAAGAGAAAGCTCAAAGGTGTCAAAAGATTCCAAGGCATTGATGAAACGATCGAGGAAAAAGAATGATGGAAACACATCACCATCATCCCATGGCAGTGAAATTTCCATAGGAAGAGCTGAGGCAAGTTGTCATCACCATAATTGCACCAGAGATAGCCAGGAAAGGTATAACAAGTCTTAGTATTCTAAAGTTAATTTTCATTACAAGCTTGTTAATTATGTTGGCATTATGGTACAAGATTGGAGCTATGGCACAGGTATTGTCCTTGATGGCGACTCTATCTGGTGAGAGATCTTAGTTTAGGCTTTCAGAATGAAGGAAAAGTCATATACGTAGGTTCATCTAGACAAAGTCGCGTATACACGCGGGTTGGATGTTTCGAAGGCACGTATGCGTATACACAAACTTTCATGCAAGGAAAAGCGCGTATATGTTGGAAAACTTACCTTTGGTCCATGGTAGTTAGTCCTTGGAATTTGAACCTAAAGTTTTGGACCATGGTATCTCGTCAGAAGTGTTGCCCCCAAGTATTGAGCTCGTGGTATTGTGTTATTATGGTTTTGGACCGTGGTATTGAGAAAGGCCTAAGACTATAAAAGAGGAAGGAGATCATTTGGCAAACTATCCTTTGGAATCAATTGATTATCTAAACAGTGCTAGATTTGAAACTTTTGTGATTGGGGTTATGGTGCAGATCTGGATCTGAATGAAGGATGAACCTAAGCGCATAAAGAAGGATAAGATCTATTGATGGGTCATAACCTTTAAGGATTGAATGATAATATCTCTGTATGATTTTGATCTGTTCTGTGAGGCGCATGTTTGATCTATAAATCTGATAATCTGGGTTAACTTGTATTTGACTATTTAAAAGAGTAGATTATCCTTTGTAGATCTGTATGCAGGTTCAGTGAAGCGAGGGCACATATACACGCAGGTTCAGTAAAGGAAAACTGCACATACGCAAGTTGCTCCACATACAGGAGCGTATACACGCAGGTTTCAGGTTGTGTAAGTAGCGTATATGTAGTTTATTGTGATCTAGATGCCTCTGTTTGTTGCTGCAGTATTCTGGGTTCAGAATCTGGTATATGGTTATTGTTACTGTGTTCTGGGTACAACTATCAGAGAAGTGTTTATTGTGAATCAGTTTTGTTTGGTGGAAAGGAGTTTGGTTGAAGCAGAAATCTTGATGATTGATTAACGTTCATGGATCCAGTCTGAAAATTTATGAAACGTGGTCCCTGGAAGAAAGAGAAGGTTGTAGCCTTCAGTAGGTTAGCACCTATGTACTAGTATCTTGGCTAGTACAAGACCTAAGGGGGTTGTAGCTCCCTTCCAGGAGAAGATGGAAAACGAGAGAGAGTTGTAGCTCTCTGCAGGTTATAGCCTACGTACTGGTAAAGGACTGCACCAGTACATTGTAAAAAGAAGTTTCTAATTAAAGGAAGATAGAGACGAATTGCAGTAGGTGATTTTCGCCCACATTGGGTTTCCACCTTATATCTTGTGTTCTTGTGTGTGTGACTGTCTTCTGTTCTGTTTTTACTGGTCTGGTTACTTTTTATTTCACTCAGACACACAGATTAAAAATCTACATCTGAAAGATAAAGTAAATTATAAGTTTGCATTGTATACGTGGGTTTCCTTCTACATAGTTGCGTATATACGCGGGTTTGACTAACTGAAGTAGTGTATATCTTCTGAATTTTAAAAGGGAATATTTGGCTTGATAATACTGATTCACCCCCCCTCTCAGTATTATTTTCAACAATTGGTATCAGAGCAGGTCCTTTTGAAGAAGCTTGATCACTTGGAGGAAGATCCATCATCATGAGCAACTACGAAAGAGAAGCATCTGCCGATTTTTTATGGGACAAACTTCATGTATTGGAAGGTAGAGTTACTGCCTATCTTCAATCACTTGGTACAGAAGTCTGGGATATCATAGATACA
Organism: Pinus tabuliformis; assembly: GCA_031772625.1. Lineage (NCBI taxonomy): Eukaryota > Viridiplantae > Streptophyta > Pinopsida > Pinales > Pinaceae > Pinus > Pinus tabuliformis. The sequence goes on along the minus strand of CM062811.1, from coordinate 917,802,583 downwards.
GGGTACACTTTTCCTTCAACAACTCCTACAGATCCGGCCGAGAAGAAGAAGTATGAAACAAATGCAAAGGCGGTCAATACCCTATTAGGATGCCTATCTTAATTAGAATTCGTCAAGGTTATGCAGTATAAATCCACAAAAGAAATATGGGACAAGATTGTTTTGAGCTATGAAGGAGATGAACAGGTAAAACGAGCAAAACTTCAAACCCTCAGGATTCAGTATGAAAATCTCAGAATGCACAATGATGAAAGTGGGGCTAACTATTTCCTTCGTGTAGATGAGATTTTTAATTGTATGAAAAACTTTGGTGAAGAAATAAAATAGGCTGTTGTGGTTGAAAAAGTTCTAAGATCTTTGTCCCCTAGATTTGAATCTAAAGTTTCTACAATAGAAGAAAAGGAGAATCTTCGAAACCTTACCATGTCATAGCTACACGGGATTCTAACTGCTTATGAAATGAGGAAAGGAGGACCATCACACAGGAGAGAAGTAGCCTTCAAGGCTTCAAGCAAAGGAGACTACTATGAGTTAGGACATACATCAGAAGAGGAAGAAGAATCAAATTTTGTCAAGACCCTTCAACGGGGTACTGGAAGATTCAGAGGTAAGTTACCTTTCAAATGCTTTGCTTGTGGGAGAGTCGGTCACTATGCTGCCAAATGTCCTCATAAGGGTAAAGAGAAGGAACCTGTTAGATGGAACAAGAAACAGAATGCAACTAAGAAAAGTTACTACACTCATGAAGATAGTGATGGTCTCTCAAATAGTGATGAAGATGAACAAGGTAATAACTATAAACTTCTAATGGCTTTTGAAGATGATGATTACATGGATGCTATAGATGTAGATGGTTTTCATGAAGAGATTTCTAGACTCAAAATATATTTAGAAGAAAAGAATATGATCATTGATACTCTGCAACTTTAACTTGATGAAAAGGAACAATTGCTTGAGAAGTTAGAATGTGAAATTGTTGGGCTTAGAAAAGAAATTGAGAAAACAAAGGCTCTTAATCTTAAATTTATTAAAGGATCTGAAACTCTGGATGAGATCATCAATTCACAACACTCTCCACTAATCAAGACAAGTCTGGGGTATAATGGAGAAGCATCTCAAGCATCCACCTCAAAGAGTTATCTTGATGCAGCAAGGTGGCATGAGCAAAAGCCCTATGGAGATCACCAGGTAAAACAGGGACGAATTACATCAAGAATAAACAAAGACTACCAGGTAAATCAGGGGCAATCCACTTCAAGGCTTAAAAAAAAGCTACAATCAGCCACAGGTAAGATCTTCTCAATTTCCCTCAAGAATGGATGACAATAGAAACTACAATCATATGGCTGGTAGATTTGATAATCGCAGAAGTTTCTTCAATGGCCAATGTTTCTCTTGCCATAACTTTGGTCACAAAGCAGCTCAATGTGTTGCCTATAAGACAATTATGACTAGAGAAGCTCAAAAACAAAGAAGTCTGACTAGAATTACGAAAAGGACCTATAATAACTTTTCAGCCCTTGAAAATGAAATTGAATGTTCTATTTGTAATAACTTCGGTCATGAAGATTTTGACTGCAGGAGCAGGTTTCGGCAAACAAAGGAGCAAGCCTCAAGCACCAAAACATGGAGAATAAAGGAACCACAACCGGAAAGATGTGGGATATATTTTTATGCAGAAGGACAGGAAAATCAATGGTACATTGACAGTGGATGTTCAAAGCACATGACAGGTGATAAAGAAAAACTTGAATCATATAGTGTTTTAGGAAAGGGAAAGAAAGTTTCTTTTGGAAATGATACCCCTGCAGTCATAAAAGGAAGAGGCACTGCTCAGTTGAAAGAAAAGGTAAAAGCTGGAAATGTTTTGTATGTTGATGGCTTGAAGCATAATCTACTGAGTGTCAGTCAGATGTGTGATCAAGGAACCGAGGTAATATTTCGATCAAATGGATGTAGTGTTCGTGATCTTGATACAGGAAAAAAAGTGATCAAAGGCAGAATAACTCCAAATAGTTTATACATATTTGAAGAAGGACAACAACAATGCTATTTGAGCAAGGATGATGAACACCCGTTATGGCACTGGAGGTTGGGGCATCTAAGCTTTTCACAAATAAGGAAATCATGCAAATACCAGGCAGTTCGTGGTCTTCCAGATATCAAAATTCCATACAACACAATATGCAAATCATGTCAGTTTGGTAAGCAAACCAGAACTAACTTCCCTGAGAAGGAAGGATCAGCTAGCAAACCTCTTGAACTAGTTCATACAGATGTATGTGGTCCATCTAGGAAAAGGTCACCTCGAGGAGAAGAATACTTTATATTATTCATTGATGACCTCTCCAGGATGGTTTGGATAGGACTTATGAAGCACAAAGATGAAGCATTCGAAAAATTCAAATCTTTCAAAGCCTTGGTTGAAAACGAAGCAGATCACAAAATTAAATGCCTTAGATCTAATAGAGGTGGGGAGTTTACCTCAAATGAATTTTTCGATTTTTGTGAAGAACATGGAATAAGAAGGGAATTCTCTACAGCTAGGACTCCTCAGCAAAATGGAGTAGTGGAAAGAATGAATAGAATGGTTCAACAAATGGCTCGTGCTATGCTTGATGAATAATAAATGGTTCACTTTGTTGAATAATAAATGGTTTTTCTAGATTGGATAGCTTATCATGGCCTCACATTGTAAATCATGTGTTGCATTTTAAACTATAAAAATGATGATGTGTTTTCCATCACTTGTTGAAGAAACAATGATTTTTTGGCCTTGTATTTATAATTGGGGCATTGTTTCCATTTTGATGTAAACTTGACCACAGAGTATGTGTTATAAACACATGACAAGTATGGGATGCTTGGGTAATAATTATTCATGTAGTTAAGCATGTAATTTGAAAAATATTGTGCTACAAGTTTGCAAAGGATGCAAGTGTTGGCTCATTTCTTATGGATCCAAAAGTCAAAGGTGAAGGAGAAAGAAGGGTGACCTATCAGGACACTTGCGGCATAGAAAATGCACACAAAATTTGTCAATTATGTTCATGATTTTAGAGGACCAAAAGATCCTCAGTGGGGAGGAATGATACAAGTGGCTATAGACACACTCAGAGGTCAAAGAGGGCTTATAATAGCTCAAAATTAAAAGTGGTTAGTTTTCTCTTGAACTAGGATCATGTTGTAGCGGTCATCACCTTAATTCCAACGGTGTGAACGAAACTCAAATCCAAGTTCGTATGAAGAAGATAAAGCAGGTCAAAGTTGGACAAGTGGTAGGTTTAATGATCCTATGAATTCACTGAGAATCTACACACGCAATCTGGCCATTGGAATGGTAGAATTTTTTGAACCCTTAATTTGTCTAATAAACCTTATTGTTAGCCAAAAACAAAAAAATGATATATTATATAAAAAACAAAAACAAAAAAAATTGTGCGGTGGCGGCCCACAAAAATTTCCACCCCAATGGTCCTCATACCATATATATGGTGGCGGGTGGTCAAACCTTGCCACCACCAGAACCAGATATAGTAAAATGTAACCAACAATGACATATTGTATTTAATTGACCATTTTCCAAAAAAAATGTTAAACGATCGTGTATTAATATGAAACAAAAGGATATCAAACCCACACTATATACTAAGTTTGGTGGTGAGTAGGATTTGAATCCTCGACCTCCCTGCATCAAACAAAATGCCTAACCAATCCACCAAGCGTAGGTGCTTTGTAAAGTTTACCACCCAACTCCTTTATGAGCTTTGGTTTTGCCATTCGACGGGGGAGAGAGAGAACATGCAGAGGCGAAGCATGAGTGGGACAAAGAATGGAACCATTATTTTCAGGGGTCAGGTGGAACTATGTTGGCATGCTTTTCGAGACATATTTTTTGTAGAGAAGCTTGAGATGCAAAAAATATTCCCTAGGAGGTAAACTTTCACTTTGTTAGAATGTTATCAGGCTTACAACAATTTTTCTCATATTTTCACAGCGAGCGTTATTGTGAATTCATATTTTCTATCTAAGTAGCACAATTGCAGGTTCCCCTTATCAAGGAATCTTTTAAGAATCTTGAGGAATCTTTAGATTCCCTTAGAGGCTAAAATTCACCAGAGTAAGAATGTAGCCAACCTTATACTCAAAAGTCTCAGAATTCCATAAGGATTGCAATGGTGATATCCGATTTTACACTTCAAGGGAATATCTCCAGTCAGTGCATGGAGAAAAATATTTAGATAATCATGCGGAATTTAAAAGATTCCTAAAGGCCCATATTTTACAGTGTCAAAATTTGATGAATGGATAGTCTATTTTACACTACTTGACGCCAAAAATTTACTGGTGCAGTAAGTTTCTGTAACTGAGTTTTTCATTTGTTTGCCAACTTCAGAAGTGAAGGTACGTGAAGGGGTCATGTTATGTTTCCTTTCATTATTGTTGAGATGATGTATTATTCTTGAGATCCTTGTTTGATACTATGTTAAGGTATCATTATTGCCACATTTTGTGAGATGTCATTAGCTTGTCATGCTATATATTGTTGTTGAGATACCTCTGTAACTATGTTGATGGGAATCTCATTGCCACATTATATGAGATCTTTTTAGTTTTTCATGTTGAACGAAGCCCATTTTGAGTGAGAGTTCCTGTAGGGAGAACATCTCATGGAGAGACAAGCCACTATTGTTGAAGGCGTATGAACTTGATATGAAAAATAATCTTCCATGTACATCATCACCTTTTCCAGAATTATATGAAGATGTCTCCACTATCTTGACACTGGGCCCAGAGACGTAGCCCATACTAGGTGAACTATGTTATCAAATTTATCGTGTTGATTTGTTTATCATTTTCATGTTTCCTGTTGTTTAAGCATGCACATGTAATTATTTTATTCTCTTTTAAATTAAATTATAACAACATCATAGAAATAAAAGATCTTTGATAATTTTGGTAGACGAAGAAATCCCGGATCACCATCTTTCTTTACCTACCTCTCTTCACTTTCTCACATCCTCTCTCTTCCTTTCTCTCTCTCTCTCTCTCTCTCTCTCTCTCTCTCTCTCTCTCTCTCTCTCTCTCTCTCTCTCTCTCTCTCTCTCTCTCTCTCTTCACCTTCTAACTATATTAATATACGCCTATCTCTCACTCTTTCACCCCCTTCTATCCATCTCTCCTTCTTTTCCTCTTTATCTAACCCCCAAACATGCACATTCTATCTCCATATCTCCCTTTTCACTCCATCTCTCTCTACAGTTCTCACTCACTATGTATTTGTTCTACCATCCCTCTCTCTTCATCCAACTTCATCTCTCTATCCCTCCCTCTCTCTTCCTCTCTCTCAAGTCCTCTCTCTTGTCCTTCCTCTCTCTCTTTCTCTCCTACCTCCCTCTCTCTTCCCCCATATCTGTCTCTCTATTTTCTCTCTCTCTCTCTCTCTCTCTCTCTCTCTTTCCCCTACAATCCTCTCCCTGTCCCCATTACTCTCTCTCTCTCTCTCAAGTAATCTATCTCGTCTTTCCTCTCTCTCCCTTTCTCTCTTGCCTCCACCAATCCCCCCCCCCCTCTCTCTCTTTATCCAACTATATTACTATATCCCTTCCTCTCCCTTTCTCTCTCCTTCTCTCCCCCCTCGTATCCATCTCTCCTTATATTTATCTTTATCTCAACCCTAAACATAGACACTCTCTCTCCATCTCTCCCTTGTCACTCCTCTCTCCATTTATCGCTCTTTATGTATTTCTTCTACCCTCCCTCTCCCCCCCTCCAAATTCATCTCTCTATCCCTCCCTCTCTCCTCCTCTCTCTAAAGTCCTCTCTCTCATCCTTTGTCTCTCTCCCTTTCTCTACTACCTCCCTCTCTCTTCCCCCATATCCCTCTTTCCTCTAATCCTCTCACTATCTCCCTCCCTCTCTCCTTCTCCCTCCCTCCTTCTCTCTCCTGCCTCCGTCTTTAAGTCTCCCTATCCCTCTCTTACTCTTCTCTATGTCTCTCACTCCTCTCCCCCTTCTCTCTCTTCATTCCTTTTCTCCTCTCTCCTTCAATTTATCTCCATCTCTCGCTTGTGAGTCCCCCTATTTCTCCACCTCTATCACAATATGTCTTTGTTCTTACCTCCCACATATATCTAGAGTTAATATATATCTATATATATATATATATATATATATATATATATATATATATATATATATATATATGACAAATTTAATATTGTATTAATGTAAAGTTATTAAATTTAATAATAATAATATTAGGGTTAATAATTTTCTTATGCATGGTATTAATAATAATTTGGTCCATGGTATTTGGCCCATAGGCTTGTTATATAACAAGAAACGAGAGGAATCAAATCCCTTGAGGTGCAAAAATATTTTTTGAGTGCAAAACTTGAGGGAAGGTTTTCACCTTGAGAATTTTTATCCCCCTTGGTGCTTAATAGATCCAGAGTTAACGTGGATCTAGGCTGGTTTCAGTCATGTGAGGCCAAATAAAATCTAATGAAGAGATGATTGATTTCATCAATAATATGTAAAATCATCTAATATTAATATAATATTTTAAATATTATAAATATGTCTCAGATTAATCTAGTCATTTTAATTTTAAATTTTCTTAGTTACCTTAATTTGTTGAGATGATAAATATTGTGAATAACTTTAATGATGAAAAATGATGAAATTAAAATTTTGAATGTAAAGTGACAATGTAATAGTGTTGAATGATAGAAAATTTGAATAATAAGAATATAGTAAATTACAAATAGGTGATTAACCTCAAACTATTTTCTTCTACTATTTTTATTGTCACCCTTGTTATTTTTGTTGTCTTTTCATATCAATTATAAGAAAAGGACAGGTTAAATCATAAACCATTTAAATCTTTAGCTCAAGATATTATAGTAAACATCATACCTTGTCTATATTTCTCTCAAATATTAATAGGTTGAATTACTATAACACAAAAATCAATGTACATTGTCAATAATATTTTATGCTTACACTGAAATAAATGCACAATATTAATCCAATCAGTTTAAAATTAATGTACCATCATACATCCAATTACATCAAATTGGAAATCAACATCTACACTGAAATCAATGCATCTTATGCAAGAAAATAAATAAGATTAGAAAACAACATTTACACTGAAGTAAATGCGTGTAATACAAGAAATCAAATATGATTAGAAATCAACATTTACACTCAAATCAATGCATCTTGTGCAAGTTAGAAAATAGGTTTATAAACCAACATCTACACTGAAAAATATGCATATAGTGTAAGTAACGAAATAGGATTATAAATCAACATCTAGACTAAAATCAATGAATATAGTGAAATAGGATTAGAAATCACCATCTACACTAAAATCAATGAATTTAGGCAAGCAATAAAATAGGAATAAAAATTGTATACATTGAAATCAATGTATCTAGTGCAAGCAATCAAATATCATTAGAAATCAGCATCTACACTAAAATCAATGCATGTAATGCAATAAATATTCTTCCCTCTTCCCCCTATGTATATATATATATATATATATATATATATATATATATATATATATATATATATATATATATGTATATATATATATATATATGTATATATATATATATATGTATATATATATATATATATATATATATATATATATATATATATATGTATTTATCTTCCTCCATCTATCCTTCTTTGTCTCTCTATCTCAACCCCCCCAACACACCTGGTCTCTCACTCAATATCTATCAATCATTTTGTCCCTCCCTCTCTCTCTCCATCTCTCTCTGCTTCCCTCTCTTCACTTTCCATATATGTCTTTATATCCCTTTGTCTCTCGATATCAAACCAAAATATACATACTCCTTCTCCAATCTATCTATCTATCCCTTCCTCCTCCTCTCCCTCCTCCTCTCCCTCCCCCCCCTCTCTTTCTCCCTCTCCCATACTTCTACCTCTCTTCCCTTTTGTTGTCCTCTCTCCCTTTCTATGCATTTTTCTTATCACTCCCTCTCTCTCTTTCCACCTTTATCTTTGTATTTCTTTATTCTTACCTCCCTCTCTCCCCCTCCAAATCCATCTCTCTCTCCCTACATCTCTCCACTCTCTCACATCCCCTCTCTCTATCTCTTTCTCTCTCTTCACCCTTCAACTCTGTTACTATATCCTTCCCTCTATCCTCTCTCCTTGTCTCCCCCATTTGCTCCACCTCTCCTTCTTTGTCTCTTTCTCTCACCTCCAAACATACACACTATTTCTCCATCTCTCCCTTGTCACTCCCTCTCTCTCTCCACTTCTCACTCTCTATGTATTTATTCTTCCCTCCCTCACTCCTCCTCCCTCTCAAGTCCACTCTCTCATGCATCTTCTCTCTCCCTTTCTCTGCTACCTCCCTCTCGCTTCCCCCATCACTCCCTCTCTTTTCCCTCCAATCCTCTCTCTTCCACCATCACTCTCCTCCTCTCTCTCAAGTCTTCTCTCTCTCTCTCTCTCTCTCCCCCCAATCCTCCCTCTCTCTCCCTTTCTTCCCTCCAATCCTATCTCTTCCCCCATCTCTCTCTCTCTCTCTCTCTCTCTCTCTCTCTTCAACTATGTTACTATATCCATCCCTCTCTCCTTCTCTGCCCCCCTTCTCTATATCTCTCTTTCTTTGTCTCTTTATGTCACCCCTAAGCATACTCTCTCTCTCTCTCCATCTCTCCTTTGTCACTCCCTCTCTCACTACTTCTCACTCTCTATGTATTTCTTCTTCCCTCCCTCTCTCTTCCTCTCTTGCAATTCCTCTCTCTCCCTTTCTCTCATACCTTCCTCTCTCTTCCCTCGGCTCTCTCTCTCTCTCCAATCTTCAATCATCTCACTATATCCCTCCCTCTCTCCTTCTCTCTCCCTTCTCTCCCTCCCCCTCCATATTTTTGTCTCCCTCTCTTACCCTTCTCTACATCTCTCACTCATCTCCCTCTTGATTTCTCCTCTCCCCTGTCCTTAAGTTTATCTCCGTCTCTCCCTTGTCACTCCCCCTATCTCTCCACCTCTATCACTCTATGTCTTTGTTCTTCCCTCCCATATATATCTAGAGGTAATATATATCATGATATTTTACTATATATTATACTATAACAAATTTAATATTGCATTAATCCAAAGCTATTAAATTTAATAATATTAATATGAATATTACATTTAATAATAATATATTTAATATTGATATTAATATCAAGGTTAATAATGTTTTTTATGTATGGTATTAATAATAATTTGGCCCATGGTATTTGGCCATAGGGGTAACCTGAATAAAACCTATTCTTTGATTGTTAGTAAGTATAAAGAGGTTTTATTTATTTACCATGCCTCTGGTTAATTTATTTTGTTATTTATTTATTATGCCTCTTTATACCTTTTTTATATTTATTTATTTACCATACCTCTTTTATAAATATGGTATTTGGCCCATGGTATTAATAATTATTTGACCCATGGTATTTGGCCCAGAGGGTTCACCTAAATAAAACATATTTGTTGAGTTTAGGCTTGATTTCTAATCCTAATTGATATACTTTTATTTATTTAGCATACCTCTTTATACCTCTTTTATATTTATTTATTTATCATACCTCTTTTATAAATATGGTATTTGGCTTATGGTATTAATAATTATTTGTTCCATCGTAAAACATGTTTTTTGAGTTTTTGTAAATATAAAATATAAAAGGAGGTTTTATTTATTTACCATACCTCTAGTTTATTTATATTTTATTTATTTACCATAGATCTTTTTTGAGTGTTCGTAAACCTCTTTATATTTTTAATGTACATTGTGTTTATACATACTAATAATTAGATTGATTTTTCAATAGGGGAGACATTCGATTACAAATATTAAATGTTAAACATTACATTTACATCTACATCTACATTTACATTTACATTCATATTTACATTTACGTTTTTATGTGAGATCTACCCCATATTGGGTTGTTTATATTTACATGTTTACATTTTTATTTGAGATCTACACCCATACTAGGCTGTAGAGCCCCTCTAGGGTCAATTAGAAGTTGATTTCTGATCCTATTTGATATATTTTGATGTATTTACCATATTACCTCTTTCTTGAATGTTTGCAAACCTCTTCATATTTTAAATTTATATTTTGTTTATACATAATAATAATTAGATTGATTTCTCATTAAGACCCAAATGTTAAATGTTAAACATTACATGTTGTTAAATTTAAATTTACCTAAGATCTACCCCTATATTGTAGAGCACCTCTAAGGGTAATAGAAAGTTATTTGTCATAAAATTATATATATATATATTTAAATGAATTGAAAATAAAACAAAATAACAAAAAAATACATAAAAGAAATATATAGCTAAATTAATTTGTTTTTGAAAATAAATCTAAATTTAGAACTGACATGAATAGTTTTCATCATTTTACTCTTTTCATACTTCCATTTAAAATTTACAAAAACACAACAAAATTTCTAATTAAAACTATTTTAATATATTACCAATAATGCAATACAATAATATAAGTGAAGTATTAGACTTCTACAAAATAAATTAAGAATTTATTTTACCTATGCTTCATAAAACAAAGGGTAATTTTCACGCTATTGTATAGTAATTTGCTAAACTTTTGTCAAGCCAATTATTATCATTATTTGATAATGTGATCAACATCTAATTCAATGCCAATGCATTAATTGTATGGGTACATGCCCATAGTGGCAATACCGCATTTTCCTTCTTGTGCGGTAATGTCTCGTTTAATTCTCATGTATCCATTTTCTCACAATCTGGTTCCCCAAGAGTTTTTTATTATCCAATATTTTTGTTTGAAACACCCAATTTGTTGCTCTCCATATCCAACCACTACAACTACAACTGTGTGGTAAATTCTTCCACTGCATATACCATTATATATTCCCTGCGCAACAAACAAACAAAATTATGTTAGTTACACTTGCTAGATTATTCATCTCTTTCTTATTTAAAAAAAAAATATAAGGAATCATATCCACTTACACTCAAATCACTTTTGATATCTTTATGGCCAAACCTTATCACTAGAGCTACAGGTCCAAATAGAGCTGCCACTCATTGGAGAGCGGTTTCACCAGAGACCTTTTGAACACCCCTAATAGTTTCTCCCCGAGGAACCTATATCAAAACAAAACAAAACAATGATTTAGATGAAGTTATTATTATAAATAATATATTGTTATTTAAAAAAAATAATTATGTTTTTAGTAATTTTTTAACAAAATTTCCAAAATATTTTGTCTGCTTAATTATATAGAGTCTATACAATTTAATATTTTGAATATGGTTAGTTGTGAAAGTTAAAATCTCTCATAAACGAAATAACAAGAAATGATTCTAATAATTCCAAAACCACTTCAAAATTTAAAATAATTAGAAAGTATAAAACCAATCCAAATCCTAATGCATTTAAACTCCATCTCAACCGAATCTAAATATACAAATCCTAACCCATTTAAACTCCATCTCAATAGGATCTTACCATATTTACCATATTACCATATTACCTCTTTTTTCAGTGTTTGCAAACCTCTTCATATTTTAAATTTATAGTTTTTTTATACATAATAATAATTAGATTGATTTCTCAATAGGACCCAAATGTTAAATGTTAAACATTACATTGTAACATTCCCTGGTAACCTCACATGTAAAAGAAAGGAGTTAGAATTTTTTTTATATACAATTTACCCTCAAGTAATTATCCAAATCACAACTCCACATTCCTCATTATCCATTATATATAATGTTTATTAGTACATAAAGTAATTTTCAATAGAGGACAGTAAGTTGCATAACCATTGTCAACCTCTGTTGTAGTACAATAACATCCTCTATTGTAGTACAATAACATAAATTAGTTGATGAACCTTGCATCCATTACATGATTTCCTTAACCATAATAATTAATCACATACTTGGCATTATGACTATCACATTAATAAAGAATCAACATCATCAAGGATTTAACACCATCAATCTGACACAAAAGGCAATCACACCATTGAACACCGATATACCCTGGAAACCCCGTAGGGTGAAAACCAGCAAATGCTTAATCTTATTATTAAACGCTCATGAGGGTTTTCACCCCTCACTCAATGGATTATAAGGGATTCCATCCCTTATCCATTGTTATAAAATATTACAATAAAATATCATTAAAATGTCTCATAACTGGCTAAAGGCTATTACAATTTCCATGAAACCCTTTACCTACATATCGCCACATGCTACATCCTTATGGCATGATTGTTCCATCTATGTATGATCCCGCAACTCATATTCATCTTCATGGACCATTAATTCTATACCTGCCACAATGTTAAATATAATCTTTTCCTGCCAACATTGATATCATATTTGCCTTCGCATAAGCACATATTCTTAGATGGCAAAACACCAAGGCATTCCTTTGAAGGGACTAACTACAACATCAGTTATAATCTCCTTACATGAAAATTTACATTAACTTTATCAAAAGAGCTAGTTCTTTAGCTATTACTTTTGATGCTTGCAAACATGTAAAGCAAACTAACACAACTTGTTGTCTCTTCCTGCATGCGTATTTATACCGTTTCCAATGAAAGCTAACATAAATCTTGTGTGCTTACACATCTCATTCAACAAGAAACTAAGATAATAGTTACGTTAGCATAAAGTAATCACATATCATTTTCCTAAAGAAATATGGCTCAATAGTTCTATCCATACAAAGAACATACCTCTATAACACAATGTCTACTCCTTAGTGCATCCCATAACTTATCATAATAGCCCTTCTTTAACGTATGTTATATTCTCTTCTCTAGAATACTACCTTCATTTCATGTAACAAATTACATACTTCTTTCTTAAAGGAAATCATTATAACCTCATTTCTCTATCTTACTATACGTAAGTTTCTCATGCTTCTCTTTCAAGAAATTAATATAGTTACCCATCTTTATGCTTAAAAATCAAGAAACAATAACAATGTTAACTTAACCCTTTATGCACTAAAATCAGGAAATCAATCCAACTCATCTAGCAAGACACTCTTTTCAAGAGATTAATATTTCCAAGAACACCAAATCATATTTCCTATGTCACAATAGATACCCTTATGTGCATGCAACATGTGTTTTTCCTAACACAAATTACTTTTACTTCAATGCACATAATATTTTCATGGAACAAGTATGGATTCTTGTTCTTGTATGAACACTATTCATATGTGTCTTTTAAGGAAAGAATCTCTATTTTTTTTTTCAAGAGATCTCTCATAAAAGCCATCATTTTCATACATGAAGTATGCACACTTTTTCTAAAAAGAAACTATATTTATGTCTATATAAAACATACGTTTTTCTTCCAGGAAGTTAGAAATGAATATCTATGTGCCTAGAAGCACATCATTAGCTATTTCTATCTTGCATGCAATGCATAATAATTATTTCACAAGAAACTTAGAAATTAGCTAGTATCACAATGCAATTAAGAACATATCCCTTTTCAAAAAAATGACAAGTGACTTGGAATTTAACACACAAGATTTACATGTAATCATTCTAAGAGAAAAACTACATATTTTCTTTACAGGAAAAAACTACATATTTTCTTAGCTTTTATGTCCACACATTTTCCACATTCTTCTTTGCATACTATTATGAATATATTATCTATATTTGGTAAGAAATCTTTAAAAAAAATACCCAAATAAAACATACATTTATTTTTCCTTCAAGAAAGCTAGCAAATTACTTATCTTATTCGTGGTAGCCTCCTTGCCTCCATGACCTCCGTTCGAGGAGCTGAACCCGCGAATCAATTTGGTGTAACCAAGAGAAGAACCCAACAAGAGTTTGAATAGCAGCAGCAACCCGAACTAATTTAGAAGATAACAACTCTCCCCTTGGCGGTTCCATTTATAAACCCTAATTAACTGTATAAGAACAGCTAGCTACATGCATTGTTTAACATATGCGTGAGTGAAAAAACACACGAGCAAGCAAAGAAAACAAGAGCACCAGCAAACATCTCGCTCATTATGCTCTACGAAACTTCTCCTATTATCTATTTTGGCCCTTGAATGCCATTCCATTGCTATGTCCATCCGCAGAACCATAAAATACATTGTCACAAGATCATCAATGAGATAATCATGTGTATCATTTGGGCCTGACAGCGACAGTGGACAGAGAGGCTGTGTTATGCCATTCCATCTATTTTGGACATAGTTGACGGCATCGAGAATCTCCCCTTCGCAGCAACCGTTGGGTCCACTACTGCAGTCAAGCAATTGCTACGGCGATAGGGTCAACAATCTTCCATATTGTATCTGGTAGAGACCCTCCATAGCAGCTACATCCACAAAGGTCCAACAACTTCCTGCGAAGCCAAAAAAATGATATTGGGTATAAAGAATATTGGCATGGTAATTTAGAAAAGAATATTGGCATAACAAAATGTATTGATCTCGTGTGGACTATGTTCACCACACATTTCTGTTTCTAAATTCAAAAACTTACTCATCACCAGATCTCCTTCTCTGTTTTTCTATACACTTTTTTGCTTCCTCAAAAACATAAGATTTTCCAGTACTTCTCGGTTCTGTCAATTGTATCTAAATGGAACCTGATCTGTAATCCTTAGCTACCATTTACCTAAAGTTTTTATCTAGTAATAGTAATATCTTAACTGAAATGATTTCTCTCATCATACATACCGCAATACCCTTGATCCCTCATAGGAGTTACTGCTCCCCTCACTCTCCAATCCATAGCTTTTGGCAAGTCCTGGTACATGAATGATCCATTCATCACTCTACTCATGTCTCCACTATCTCCGATATTCATATTCTTAATGCAGGTCATGGCCATAGTGAATTCTTTCTCAGTCATATCTAAAAACTGATTCAATCCAAGATGGTATGTCAGATTCTTCTTATTCGTAGATTCGATGTATTTCACACTCTCTACAAATATGAATCGCTCATCCAATGTATTTCTGGTTGAGCCATGCTGAAGCACCCACTTATGATAAAGGAGTCGCAGACTTTCTTCAGACTCCAGGTCTTTGCCTGTGAATCTAGCAGGAGAGGCATTCACCGATAAAGCCCACAAGGCTGCCATGAACAGAAATAGAAACAGGGTCACTCGTGCCATAACTAAAGAAGACAACAACTCGTCTATATAATTCATGGAAATAATATGAATTGGTGGATATAAAGCGGAAGGGGATCGCATTATATAGCAACTCGGACTGATAATAATACAAATAATAATACTTAATAAAACCATGAATCCCACATTCAAAAGGACTCCATTAAACTAGTTTATTTAATTAATAGGACTTTAATTAACTATTGAAGCACTACGAGTCACACATGATTATAAAATAGAATTATTTAAGGACTCCATTAAACTGGTTTAATTAATTAATATTACATTAACTAACTATTGAAGCACCATGAGTCACACATAATTATAAAATAGAATTAATTAAGGGCTCCTTTAAACTGGTTTAATTAATTAATATGACTTTAGTTAACTATTGAAGCACCATGAGTCACACGTGATTATAAATAGAATTAATTAAGGACTCAATTAAACTAGTTTAATTAATTAATATGACTTTAATTAACTATTGAAGCACCATGAGTCACACATGATTATTAAATAGAATTAATTTAATTAATATTCTTAATTAGGAAAATTAACAAGAAGGGCACATGTTCGCTAATAACCAGTGTGCTAATATGAGTAGAGTATGCATGCAAGTGTGTAAACAGATAATAAGACTATTACAAAACTAGGAAATAAGCTAATCATATATATGCAAAATGAATTGTGAATGTTATTTTTCTCTAGTGATAGACATATATAAAAATCATATAGGTGATGCACATATATGTGATTAAGGAGATCACCTATAAAAAACACATATAAGTGATTCACATATAGGTGATTAGGGATATATTAATATTTATGAAGGATTAACTACATGTACGTGAAAAGTAGATGTTATAGGTAATTAGTGTCTAGAAGTGAAGTAGGAATAGAGGTAAGAAGTGAAAGAATAGATAAAGTGTGGATAAGTAAGTGTGTATGTGTGAAATAGAAAAGTTTTTGTGTAGGAGGACAAGAAGTTAGGCACATTGCAAGAATAATGCAAAGTTGATTTTAATGGGTCCCACTTGAAGGTAGATAGACAATGTATGTTTTTCTAAAAACATCCTTTTTTGAGTAGGAAGGATGTATCTTTTAGTAATAAAGTAAAAATAAATACATTTATGAAATAATTCTAAAGCTTATTTATTTTTTTGGATTTAGAAATCAAATATAATGTATATTGGTATTATATTTGAAATATGGAATATATGTTAATTTTAAAAGAAGTGGTTTTCGGTCAATAAAGTTGTTTATTAATGAGATTTTAATATAAATAATGATACTTAAAAAACCATGAATCTCACATCTAAAATGTCAAACTAATTAATTAAGGTGAATTTAATTAATTATTCAAACAAAAGCCATGAGTCACACATGATTCCTAAAATACAAATAATTTTATTAATTTAATTACATTAAAAATTAACATGAGCCAACCATGTTCGGTAAAAACCAATGTTCTCCATATCCTTGATAGTTATATGTGACTAAGGAAAAAAAATGCATTAAAGAAGGAATATAAATGTTAACATGAGTAGAGTATCCATGCAATTTTGTATATGGATGATAAATTTATTATAAAACTATGAAATAACCCAATCATGCATATGCAAAATGAGTTGAGACACGTAAAACACACATTTTTGTGAATGAAAACATATTAATAAACACACAATAACAAATCTGATGCATGCCCAATAGGAAGAACACAAATAAGTTGTATTGATAATGTTGTTTTTCTCTGTCCCCGTGATAGACACATATAAGTGATTCACATATAGGTGATTATTGATATATTCATATTTATGTAGGATTACCTATATGTACGTGAAAATATAGATTTTATAGGTATTGAGTGTGTAGAAGTGAAGTATGAATAATGGTAAGAAGGGAAAGAATAGATAAAGTAGGCATAAAATAACTGTGTATGTGGGAAACATAAACGTTTTTGTGTAGGAAGACAAGAAGTTAGGCATATGAAAACAAAATGAAAAGTTGAGGAGCTACTAAGGAAGAAAACATGTAAAACCAATAAAAGAATATGATCTATTGTTATGTTAAGATTGTTGGAGGACTGAAAGTTGAACAAATTTCGAAAATTGTGATGGTTAAAAGGGAAAAGGAGAAGGAATTTAGGTTAGTTCATGAGAGGAGAGTAAGAAATAATGGTGTTTGGTAGGCTCAAAGAAAGTAAAGATTAGCTTAAAGGAAGACATATTTCTTTCAAAAAGGTGATTCCATAGGAAAAATATATAGAAGAAGTCCAAGAATTTGATCTTATGAAAAACAGAATGTCACAATGATTCTATAAGAAAATGATCTCAATACCTTGGAAAAAGGTTCATGAGATTAAATGATATGTCTAAAGAGAAATCAATTTTTTTCATGAAACTAAGTTAATACGTTTATTGTTAGTGCAATTTGTTGAAAATAGCAACAAGAAATGGTAAATATAAAAGTGTTAAAAATAGAATTGCTATAAATAGCATTTCGGGATACATTCTAATTTTAGTTAACCCGTGAACTAAAATTGTGAATTAAAATTCGAATTTGATCTTAGGATTTGTTTGTAAAATAATTAATTAACTTATCTTGAGTTAATTAGATGAGGAAAATCAAACACGAAGTTTATGTTAGGACATGCAACAATTATTCCTTTGATTGAGGAATTTATCCCTTAGTTAAAGAGATAAGGATGAGTTGTAATCTTGAGTTCTAATTAGTTAGCTCAGTTAACTGAGCTAAGTCTAGTTAGATTAGTTCCAACAGTTGGAGGAACTGATTGTAAGTTCACTTAGTTAATGCATGCATGCATGTCAATTCTGTTAGAGACCCAGTTGAGATCAAATGGTGAGACATTGTACTATCAGTTGCAGGGATATTCCATTGTGAATATCTATTGCATGCAGAAGGAATTCATTCCTTAAGGATTGTGCAGTTATTTCTGAGTTCAGTGAGTTGTATGAGGCTAGACTTCATACTGGTGGCATCATTGAACTCCAAGAAAAACTATGCAAGCAAAATAGGAGGCTTGGAGGATTGAGGGAATGCATATGTTGTGTCTATTCAGTCTGTGAGCTATATTGAGGGATTGTACTGAGAGTTGGATAGATTCGGAGCTAAGACTTTGTGTAATCCAGACTATTTTCACTTGTATGATAATGCAAAGATTAGGGTTTTTAGCTGACGCTTTCCAAGAGTATTCTTCTGTGTTTCATTTGTATGATTTCTCATTCTATATTATATGTGTTCTATTTAATCTTGCTCAAATTGATTAAGCTTCCACAAAGTTTGTTGTAGAAGTTGATCTAGTATTTTGCTTTAGTATATTGCATTATCAGTTGATCTACAGTGGGAATTTCTACATGGTATCAGAGCATAGGTGATCAGGAAAAGAACAATATACAAGAAGGGAGAAGTTCTAAGTTTCAAGTTCCTGATTATAGAAATCGAGTTCTTATCACATCTCAATTTCACCAATGGCGTTCAGCAGTTTGAGACTCAAGTATGCCCTTGATGGTAGCTCAAATTATATAGCCTAGAAGGATCGCATGGAAGTGTTGTTGGGTCCCTATAATACTAGTGATTACCCCATTACTATTGTAGTTATACCCCTTATTTATATTGTTGTGCCCCTATTACCCACATATTGTTATTTCTGTGCCCCATATAATCCCTCTATTATTATTTTTGTGGCTTTATATTATTATTGTTAGGTCGGCTGGATTATATTGTGACTCCTTAGACTCCTATATATAGAAAGGAGGTTTTGTCATTTGTATCATCCAAGAATTGTTCATTTATGTAATGTAAAGGAGGTTTCCCCCTCGAAGAGGCTGAATTCTAAGGCGTTGATATTTCTTTTCTATCTTTTCTTGAGCTGGTTTCATAACATTTGGTATCAGAGCTTTGGATTCTAGGGTTTCGCTGCTCCAAACAGGTCATCGTGGAATTTTCGCTATAACTTTTTTTCTGTGACGTTTCAGAAGTCTAAAAAAAAACCCATTTGAGAAGAAATCGCGCTGAACCTTGGGTCCAAATTTCAGAGTTTTTCGGGCGACAGTTTCGGAGATATGATCTGAGGAAGTTGGTATTTTTCCAAACTCCTGAATTACACTCAAAACAGGTGACCTGGGGAAAATCGTCATAACTTTCTTTCTGAGCATCGGATTGAAATTTCGTAAGAAGGTACAGAAATAGGACGGACTGTAGTTTTATTTTATATATTTTTCAGAGTCAAAGGTTGAAACAGTGTCACATGGCACGTCGTACAAGCTCACTCTACGGAACCAGTCTATAATCAAGTCACTGTGGGAGATTTCGCATAACGCTTCCTTGGAGAATCCAATTTGGGTCAGACTTATGGCATTGGAAAGAGGACACAGAGGGCTACTACAGGTCACAAATTCAGAACTAGATAATCAGAAAGTACAGAGACACATCGGAGGCAATATCGAGCTCCTACAAAGTGAAAAAAGGTGTGTAGATTTTCTTTAATTTTTGCTTAAGCTTGGTTTGAAAATTTATTTTGAAGGAATTCAAAGGGCATATTAGAGAATTATTATCGGTAACTGATGCCCCGAGGAAATAAAATGCAAACACCTAGTAAGGAGCCTGAAAGCTCTAGCATGACTCATGAAGAAGAAGAAGAAATGCTATATGATATATCAAAATTACAAGAACAAGTGCAACGAGTGTCACTTGCACAAAAAACAACAGAATCTAAAATGGATGGTTTAAGGAAAGATGTAGAAGCTAAAATGGATTGTTTAAAGAAAGGTGTAGAAGCTAAGATGGATGGCATGGAAGCTAAGGTGAATGGCATGGACGCTAAAATTGATGGCATGGATGATAAGATGGATAAGTTGCTACAAGAAATAGTCACTAAGGGTGAAAGAGTACTAAAGGAAACTCATGATGAGAAAAAAAGAAATGTTAATCATGATTCCATAGACTCTAATGTTGGATCGAAGACTCACCATGTTCCAAAAATCGATATGAGGAAGTTTGATGGCAAGGATCCCGCCACATGGATATTACAGATGGAGCAATTCTTCGATCTCAATAATGTGCAAAACACACAAAAGGTACGTATGGCAACTTTATATTTGGAACCAAATCAGTTTGTATGGTATCAATGGCTTTGTTCTTGTAAACAGTTTATCACTTGGGCAATTTTTACGGAAGAATTGATAGCACATTATGAGGATACAAAAAGCAACACTTTTTTTAGCCAATTGATAAGTCTCAAACAAAAGGGTTCAATAATGGAGCACATTGAGGAGTTCCAAAAATTGAACATAAGGGTAAAAGATATTCCAAAGGAGCATAGGATTGATGTGTTCATAGGGTCTTTAAAGGATAATATCCAACATGATGTGCGCCTTTGGGAACCTGATTCATTAGAGAAGGCATTCAGGTTAGCAAGAAAAATGGAAAGCAAAATTATGGCAACTAGGAAGCATACCATTCACAACTATAAAGACGGAAGTGTTTTTTCCCATAGTATTCCACAACCTACAAGGTTGACACCACAAAAATTGGAAGAAAAAAGAGCAAAAGGGCTTTGTTACAATTGTGATAGCAAATACACAAAAGGTCATAAGTGTGCTGAGAAGAAATTATTCTACATAGATTGTGAAGAGGAAGAAGAAAAGGAGCAAGAAAGGTCAAAAGAAGAGGATATATTCCAGGAACAAAGCCTAGATGAAGAACAAATAAATCTGACCATATCTTGTAATGCATTGGCAGGAATTACCACTCCTCAAACCATCAAGATAGAAGGACAAATCAAGAAGAAAAAGGTAATAGTGTTGATTGATTCAGGAAGCACCCACAATTTTATTCTTTGTAGGGTAGCAAAAGAATTGAATTGCTTCCTATATCCAGCACCAGAGTGTCAAGTGATGATTGCAAATGGAGGAACAATAAATTGTTCTGGAAAGTGCCATAATATCAAGCTATCCATGGGAGAATATGTATTGACTAGCCCAATGCTTTCCATTCCAATGGGAGGTGCTGATGTTGTACTAGGAGTCCAATGGCTACAATCCTTGGGTACAATAGCTTTTAATTTTCAAGAACTTTTCATGAAATTTTCTGTGGAAGGAAAGGAAGTTGAATTAAGGGGTATTGCAGGGAAACCAGGAAAGATAATCAGCTCTAATGGCATGACAAAGCTTCTAAAAAGGGAGCAAAGAGGTGTAATTGCACAATTATGTTCGCTAGATGTTTCCACATTGGAATCATCTATTTCTCCAAATCTCCAAAAAGTCCTGGACAATCATTCCAAGGTATTTGAGACTTCCAAAGGTCTCCTACCTATGCGTGATCATGATCATGCTATTCATCTGATTCCAGGAAGTGTTCCTCCAAACATCAGGCCGTACAGATATCCATATGTCCAAAAAAGTGAAATTGAACGTATGGTTGCAGAAATGATAGATGTTGGTATAATTCAACAGAGTCAAAGTTCTTTCTCAGCTCCAGTAGTATCGGTGTACAAGAAGGATGGATCATGGCGCATGTGTCTATATTATAGGGAGCTCAACAAGCTCACTATTAAAGATAAGTTCCCCATTCCTGTCATTGATGAATTACTGGATGAATTGCATGGATCAATTTACTTCACCAAGTTGGATCTTCGTTCGGGATATCATCAAATCAGAATGAAGATTGAAGACATTCCAAAAACGGCATTTAGAACTCATGAGGGTCATTATGAATTTTTGGTCATGCCTTTTGGCCTTACCAATGCACCTTCAACATTTCAAGGTTTGATGAATTCAATTTTCAAACCATTCCTTAGAAAATTTGTGTTAGTATTTTTTGATGATATACTAATCTACAGCAAGTCTTGGAAGGATCATGTTGAACATGTTGACAAGGTGCTACAACTATTGGAGGAGAAACAATTATATGCAAAAAGATCCAAATGTTTCTTTGGAGTCCAGGAGGTGGAATATTTGGGTCATATTGTATCTCATGAAGGAGTTAAGGTAGACCCTAGCAAAATTAAAGCCATTAAGGAATGGAAAATCCCCACATCCATAAAGCATCTGCGAGGATTTCTTGGGTTGACAGGGTATTATCGCAAGTTTGTTAAGAATTATGGGAGAATAGCAGCACCTCTAACAACATTATTGAAGAAAGATTCATTTTCATGGACTCCGGAAGCAACAAAGGCCTTTGAACATCTTAAAGAGGCAATGTGCCAAGCACCAGTCTTAGCTACACTGGACTTCACAAAAACCTTTATTGTGGAATGTGATGCTTCAGGAAATGGAATTGGTGCTGTTCTAATGCAAGATGAAAGACCCATTGCTTTTGAAAGTCGTCCAATCAAGGGAAAGTTTTTAAGCAAAGCTATTTATGAGAAGGAAATGTTGGCAATACTCCATGCACTTAAGAAATGGCGACCCTACCTAATGGGAAGACACTTCAAGGTAAAAACGGATCATGATAGCCTTAAATACTTTTTAGAACAAAGATTATCCTCTGAAGAGCAAAAAAAGTGGGTCACAAAGATGTTGGGTTATGACTTTGAAATCATCTACAAAAAAGGGAAGAAAAATGTGGTGGCAGATGCACTCTCAAGAAAGGATGAGGATATGGAAGCATTGTTGTGTGCCATTTCTATTATCCAACCAGATTGGATAAATGAAGCAAAGGAGGAATGGAAGAATGACGAAGAAGTGTGGGCACTTATTCGAAAGCTACAACAAGATTCCAGTACTTCTGATACATTTAGCTGGAAAAATGATTCGTTATGGTACAAAGATCGCTTATACCTCTGTAAGAATTCCCAACTAAAACAAAAGATTCTTATGGAATTGCACACTTCTCCCTTAGGAGGGCACTCAGGATTTTTAAAAACTTACCACAGGGTTAAGAAGGAATTTTTTGGGATGGCCTTAAATTAGATATTCAAAAGTTTGTGGCGGAATGTTTGGTTTGCCAACAAAATAAAGTTGAAACAATTAAGACACCGGGTCTATTACAACCTTTATCCATTCCAAGCCAACGTTGGGAGGAGGTTTCAATGGATTTTATCACAGGTTTACCCAAGTCTGAGGGAAAGAGTGTCATCATGGTGGTAGTTGACAGACTTACCAAGTATGCACACTTTTGTGCATTATCACATCCATTTAAAGCCAGTACAGTTTCTACTGCATTTATGGAAACAGTTCAAAAGCTACATGGAAACCCAAAGATTATTGTAAGTGACATAGATCCCATTTTCACTGGAAATTTTTGGACAGAATTATTTTCTTGTCTTGGTACTCAGTTAGCTCATAGCTCATCTTATCATCCTCAATCTGATGGGCAAACTGAGATAGTAAACAAATGTTTGGAAGGATATCTTCGTTGCTTTGTATCTGATAAACAGACACAATGGGTCAAATGGTTGCCTCTGGCTGAATGGTGGTATAACACTTCCTTCCATACAACAACAAAAATGACCCCATTTATGGCACTTTATGGGTATCAACCACCATCAATCACATCATATTTAAGAGAAAATTCTAAGGTTCAGGCAGTGGAACATCACATCGAACATCAACAACAAGTCCTCCAACTCTTAAAGGATAACCTCGTGTTGGCACAAAATAGAATGAAACAACAGGCAGATCAACATCGCAGTGAAAGAAGTTTTGATGTAGGTGATTGGGTATTCCTACGGCTACAACCATATAAGAAAATGTCCCTAAAGCAAGCTAAGAAGGATAATAAATTATCACCAAAGTATTATGGTCTGTACAAGGTGTTGGAAAAGATTGGTACTATGGCATACAAATTGGAGCTTCCTGCAGCTTCTCGATTGCACCCAGTTTTCCATGTTTCATGTTTAAAGAAGGTTATAGGCGACAAGCTCCCAGTTCAAACAATATTGCCAGAACTTGACGAGGAAGGAAAAATTATATTGGAACCGGAAGCAGTCACAGAAACAAGAACTCGACAGCTACGAAATCGATCAATTTCAGAGTATCTTATCAAGTGGAAGAACTTATCCGCTGAAGATTCCACATGGGTGGATGAGAATTTTATGCAGAAGTATCCAGAACTGCTCAAGCGTTGAGGACAACACTTTTTTGAAGGAGAGGGGCATGTTGGGTCCCTATAATACTAGTGATTACCCCATTACTATTGTAGTTATACCCCTTATTTATATTGTTGTGCCCTATTACCCACATATTGTCATTTTTGTGCCCCATAGAATCCCTCTATTATTATTTTTGTGGTTTTATATTATTATTGTTAGGTCGGCTGTATTATATTGTGACTCCTTAGACTCCTATATATATAAAGGAGGTTTTGTCATTTGTATCATCCAAGAATTGTTCATTTATGTAATGTAAAGGAGGTTTCCCCCTCGAAGAGGCTGAATTCTAAGGCGTTGATCTTTATTTTCTATCTTTTCTTGAGCTGGTTTCATAACAGTGGTATTATAGGAAAAAAGTTTGAAGGAATTCATTGATCAAGAAGTCCCCAAGACCACAGCAGCTAATGCCCAAGAATTGGAGAATGTAAAAAATATGTGGCTAGAGCAAGGAGAATCCTCTTGGAGGGAGTTCGAGACAACATTGTCTCGAGCTTCCATGGGAAGGAGACACCGTATTCAATGTGGAAAACATTGAAGGTTCTATATCAGAACAACAACGATCAAAGGAAGTTGGTGCTGAAAGACAAGCTTCGGAAAATCAAGTGTGAATAGGGAGACACGATCTCAACATACCTGACCAATCTCACCACCTACAGGGATGAGCTTGGAAGTGTAGGGATCACGACTGCTGACAATGACATGGTGAGTCTTGCTCTCCTCTGTCTTCCTAAGAGCTAGCATAGCTACCAAGACTTAATAAATGGAAGATAGAAACCACCATATTGGGAACAACTTTGGTCAGATCTGATGCAGAAGGAGATAAGAAGAAGCACCAGAGATGGATCTTCATCAAAACAAGATGATAAAGAAAATATAGCTTTAGCGAGTAAAGCTAGGAGAGGGAAAGGGAAGGCGTCCCATCCCAAATCGAGTTCTTACCATGGTGGGAAGAAGTTTGACAAATCGAAAGTGCGATGCTTTCATTGTCATGAGGTGGGACATTATGCTATGAATTGTCAACAAAAGAAATCCAAGAAAGGATCCTCAATGGGATCAGATGGTGAGGCACTGGCCTCATAGTTTGAGTTGGATTTCTCTCTCATTGCATTCATGGTTTCATCAATGGTGGGATGTGTTTGGTACCTGGACAGTGGAGCTTCATGCCACATGTCTGGTGACAAGAATATATTCAGTACCCTAGAGGAGAAGGATCTCCAAATGCGCATCGAGATGGGCAATGATGGAAAGTACCATGTTTCAGGTGAAGGTACGGTTGTGTTTTAGAGGGAGAATTGAGCTCCTCTCACCCTCATTGATGTAAAGTATGTACCGGGTCTGAAGAAGAATATTGTGTCCATTGCTATGCTAGAAGTTAAAGGCTATGATGTAGTCTTTAGTAGAGGAAAGGTATTCCTGAGGCATGTCAGCACTGGACAGACCAAGAGAATTGGGATTTGAGTAAAGAATCTCTACAAGTTGGAGGTAAACGACTGTGTTGCATTGAGGTCCAAAGAAAAGGTGGTGTAGAGCCAATATTTTGGCGAGATATGGCATAGAGGATTGGGCCACTTGCACCATGGGGCCCTGAAGATCATGCAACAAATTTCTACTAGACTACCCAAGGGAAAATCGGAGCGAGTGGATACATGCAAAGGTTGCACCTTGGGTAAGTATGTGAAATATTTCTTTCAGGATCGAGATAGTAGAGTTGGAGAAATCCTAGAGCGAGTTCACACAAATGTTTGTGGACCATTCTCTATAGCCTCCACCACTAAAGAAAGGTACTATGTTATTTTTATGATGATTTTTCTCGTAGATGTTGGATCTACTTTATGCAAAAGAAGGATCAGACCTTCTTGAGGTTTTGTGGGTTCAAACCCTTGGAAGAGAAAGAATCTGGAAAGAAATAAGAACCTTGTGAAGCGATAAGGGTGGAGAGTATGCCTCCAAGTAGTTTAAGGACTTCTGCGTAATAGAAGGAATTAAACAGGAGTTTACGACACCCCATAACTCACAACAGAATTGGGTGGCTGAAAGGAAGAACTAATTTATTGTGGGAGAAACTCGAGTGATTTTGCATGACCAAATCCTAACACTTCATTTGTAGGTTGAGGCATGCAATACAACAATATATTGTAGAATAGAATTCTGCACCGTATACTAGGGATGAAGACACCAATGTAGGCCTTTTCTAGGAAGCGACCAGATGTGAGTCACTTCAGGATCTTTGGATCATTGGTTTATTACTATGTGACCAAAGATGTCGGTAAGAAGCTAGATCCAATAGCTGAGTTGGGGATACTTGTGGGGTGCGCTGATACACCCCACAACTATTGGGTATTCCTACCTACTAGTTAGAAGACAGTGGTACGCAGAGATCTGAAGCTCGATGAGCAAAAATCCATGCGAGTATCACTGAGAGGGAGCTCAAGTTGCATGCAGAGGAGGAACATTTGGTTCCAATGGAGGAAGAGCCTCATAATGATGCAGAGCAGTCGCATGCAGAGGATCCGATAGTGGAGACATCCACTCATGCAGAGTCTTCTAGAGATGGGCGGAAAAGCTCAAGAGAAGCTGACAGGTTGATGCTAGATGCGTGAGATAATGTGGCACAGCCTTCCTCTTAGCGCAGATAGAGGATATCAGCTGAGCGGTACAGTGGTTACATGGCCCTAATTGGGGAGTGTGTAGCGATCAAAGCTTCTTCTTTCGAGGAAGCAGTGCAGAAACTTGTCTAGGTTGATGATATGGTAGACGAGTACAACCCTATCATTCGGAACAGTGTGTGGGATGTTGTCCCAAGACCAGTGGACAAGTCAGTGGTGAGTTCCCGATGGCTTTACAAGGTAAAGTAGGCAGGTGATGGTAGTGTTGAGAAA
Organism: Pinus tabuliformis; assembly: GCA_031772625.1. Lineage (NCBI taxonomy): Eukaryota > Viridiplantae > Streptophyta > Pinopsida > Pinales > Pinaceae > Pinus > Pinus tabuliformis. The sequence goes on along the minus strand of CM062811.1, from coordinate 917,775,383 downwards.
CATAAGGCAAGGTTTGTTGCCTATGGTTTCTCACAAGTCAAGGGGATCGACTACGATGAGACATTTTCTCTTGTACCAAGGTACTCATCTATTAGATCGATGTTGGAACTATCAGCTCAGATGGGTCGGAAAATCCACCAGATGGATGTGAAGACTGCATTCCTTAATGGGAAGATTGAGCAAGAGGTGTACATTGAGCAGCTCGAAGGATTTGAGACCTTCGATTGTGATTCGCATGTGTGCCGACTCAAGCGAGATTTGTATGGGCTTAAGTAAGCACCTCGTGCTTGGTACACCAGGATCGACAACTATTTCACTTTGTTGGGCTTCAATAAGAGTGAAGCAGATGCGAACCTTTACCACATCATGGTAGAAGGTAAGCCATTGATCATTGTACTTTATGTTGATGATCTGATTTTGACAGGTGATTAACATTTGATCAAATCTCGCAAGGAGGACCTTGCAAGGGAGTTTGAGATGAAAGACATGGGCCTCATGCACTACTTTCTAGGCATGGAAGTGTAGCTGAAGGATGGGGAAGTATCTGTGTCTCAAGGCAAGTATGCCAATGACATACTCAGGCATTTCCACATGGAGAATTGCAAGCCCATGTAGACTCCTCTAGCTGGTAACTAGAGGAAGGAGGATGCTACCTCAGGTGAGGTAGCAGCTGCTACTCTTTATCGGCAGCTTGTGGGTTCACTAATGTATCTAGTGAACACGCGACCAGATTTGTGCTTTGTGGTGAACCAACTGATTCAAGCTATGGTTCAACCTACCAAGCTATTTTGGAAGGCAGCGAAGCATGTGTTGAGAGACCTCAGAGGCACATCTCTGTATGGATTGTGGTACAGACGGAAAGAGGGAGTGAAGCTTCAGGGCTTCATGGATGTTGATTCGGCAGGGAGTACATCAGACTAGAAGAGAACTCCTAGAGGAATCTTCAACCTTGGTTCAGCTGCAGTTTCCTGGTACAGTAGGAAACAAAGGTCAGTTGCACTTAGCTCAGCAGAGGCTGAATACATGGTTTCTAGTCAAGCACCATCCGAGGCCATTTGGATGCAGAAGATTCTAGTGGGATTGTTTGGTCAGATGATGGATCCAACCGTGATCTATTGCGATAATTGTATCAAACTCTCTGAGAATCTAGTGTTTCATGATAGGTCCAGGAACATTGATATCTATTACTATCATCTTCGTGACTGTGTTTTAAAGAGGATCGTGTTGGTGCTATATGTTTCGACCGAGGAGTGGGATGTAGATATTTTGACTAAGGCATTGCCAAAATGCAAGTTCAAGTTCCACAAAGATAGGATTGGGGTGACTAATAATCCCTTTCTTTTTGAGAGGGAGTGTTGAAAATAGCAACAAGAAATGGTAAATATAGAAGCGCTAAAAATAACATTGCTATAAATAGAATTTCGAGATACATTGCAATTTTAGTTGGTCCCTCAACCAAATTATGAATTAAAATTCAAATTTGATCTTAGCAGCTATTTGTAAAATAATTAATTAATTCATCTTGATTTAATTAGTTGAGGAAAATCAAACATGAAGTTTGTGTGAGGACGTGCAATAGTTATTCATTTGATTGTGGAATTTATCCCTTAGCTAAAGAGATAAGGATGAGTTGTAACTAGTTAGCTCAGTGATTTAAGTCTAGTTATATTAGTTCCAATAGTTGGAGGAACTGATTGTGAGTTTAGTTAGTTAATGCATGCATGCATGTAACTACTACAGTTCATACAACTGAATATTCTCTCATAAATAGCTCATGCATGTTAGTTCTATCAGAGACCCAATTGAGATCAGAGGGTGGGATAGCGTACTATCAATTGCAGGAATATTCCATTGTGAATATCTTTTGCATGCAGAAGGAATTCATTCCTTAAGGATTGTGCAGTTATTTTTCAGTTCAGTGAGTCGTATGAGGCCAGACTTCACACAGGTGGCATCATTGGACCACAAGAAAAAATGCACAAGGAAATAGGAGGCTTGGAGGATTGAGGGAGATCATATTTTTTGTCTATTCAGTATGTGAGATGTATTGAGGGATTTTACTGAGAGCTGGAGAGCTTCCAAGCTAAGGCTTTGTGTAATTTAGACCATTTTCACTTGTATGATAATATAGAGATCAAGGTTTATAGCTGAGGCTTTCCCCAGCGTATTCCTTTATGTTTCATGTGTATGATTTCTCATTCTTTGTTATATGTGTTCTACTTGTTCTTGCTCAAATTGATTAAGCTTCTGCAAAGTTTGTTATAGAAGTAGATCTAGTATTTTTCTTTAGTATATTGCATTATCAGGTTATCTACAGTGGGAATTTCTACATAATTCCTTGCAACATTTATTAACACTAGTAATGTATCCATGGTAAGTAGATCACATATAAATATTAAATAAATTTCACTATGTTTGTTGATTCAATCGAATTTAGAAAATGGCTAAATGAACAACATATATCCTACAAATAAAATGACAATTGAAGGTGATAGAGTTGTTTATTTTCCATATTTTGTAGTATCTATAATTTTATTATTTTTTATGTAATAAGCTTGGTGGAAATGAACCCGTCAATTAATATAATAGCATTAAACTCCTAAAATTCACACACACAATGAGTGAGAGAGAGAGAGAATCATATATATATATATATATATATATATATATATATATGAGAGAAGCAAAAATATACTACTCTAGTATTTAATGCACTATTCAGAAAACATCATCTAGAGACAGATCATTTCTCTCTATAGATATTGAATGATCCACAACTTTCATAATATCAAGTAGTTATCAACCAAGTAGTTGAAAACAAATATTACACTTAACAATTCCATGTACTCAAAAAAACACAAGTTAGAAAAGAGCTCGTAAATTATCAAATGGAAATAGTGGTAAAGTCATAGTACTATCATCTTGTACTTATTCTATGAAACTATAAGTCTTAGGTAGATGAATTCCTTCCTTTGAGAGATGATGAAGTTCTCTCTCTCCCTTTCTCTCCCACTCTCTCTCTCTCTCTCTCTCTCTCTCTCTTTCTCTTCACCTTCCGACTCTATTACTGTATGCCTATCTCTCTCTCTTCCCCCCCTTCTCTCCATCTCTCCTTCTTTTCCTCTTTATCTCACCCCCAAACACGTACATTCTCTCCCCCTATTAGCGTTTTCACTCCATCTCTTTCTCCAATTCTAACTCACTATGTATTTTTTCTATCATCCCTCTCTCCCCTTCCCACTTCATCTCTCTATCCCTCCCTCTCTCCTCCACTCTCTCAAGTCCTCTCTCTCGTCCTTCCTCTCTCTCTCTTTCTCTCCTACCTCCCTCTCTGTTCCCCCATCTCTCTCTCTATTTCTATCTCTTTGTCTTTCCCCTACAATCCTCTCTCTTGCCCCATTACTCTCTCCCTCTCTCTCAAGTCCTCTATCTCATCTTTCCTATCTCTCCCTTTCTCTCTTGCCTCCATCAATCTGCCCCCTGCTCTCTCTCTCTCTCTCTCTCTCCCCAACTATTTTACTATATCCCTTCCTTTACCTTTCTCTCTCCTTCTCCTTCTATCCATCTCTCCTTCTATTTCTCTTTATCTCAACCCTAAACATAGACACGCTCTCTCCATCTCTCCCTTGTCACTCCTTCTCTCTCCACTTATCGCTCTTTATGTATTTCTTCTACCATCCCTCTCTCCCCCTCGAAATCCATCTCTCTATCCCTCCCTCTCTCCTCCTCTCTCTAAAGTCCTCCCTCTCATCCTTCATCTCTCTCCCTTTCTCTACTACCTCCCTCTCTCTTCCCTCTAATCCTCTCACTATCTCCCTCCCTCTCTCCTTCTCCCCCCCTCCTTCTCTCTCTCCCACCTCCATCATTAAATCTCCCTCTCCCTCTCTAACGCTTCTCTACCTCTCTCACTCCTCTCCCCCTCTCTCTCTCTTCATTCATTTTCTCCCCTCTCCTTCAATTTATCTCCATCTCTCCCTTGTGAGTCACCCTATTTCTCCACCTCTATCACAATATGTATTTGTTCTTACTCCCCCATATATATATATATATATATATATATATATATATATATATATATATATATATATTATAATATAAAATATTTAATATTTTATTAATGCAAAGTTATTAAATTTAATAATATAATATTAGGGTTAATAATGTTCTTTTGCATGGTATTAATAATAATTTGGTCCATGGTATTTGGCCCATTGGCTTGTTATATAACAAGCAATGAGAGGAATCAAATCTCTTGAGGTGCAAAACTCTTTGCACTCAAGGAAAGGTTTTCACCTCGAGAGATTTTATCCCTCTTGGCACTTGATAGATCCATAGTTAACATGGATCTAGGCTAGTTTCAGTCATGTGAGGCCAAATAAAATCTGATGAACAGATGATTGATTTTATCAGTAATATTTAAAATCATCTAATATCAATATAATATTTTAAATATGATAAATATGTCTCAGATTAATCTATTCATTTTAATTTAAAATTTTCTTAGTTACCTTAGTTTGCTGAGATGATAAATATTGTGAATAAAGTTAATGATGAAAAATGATGAAATTAAAATTTTGAATGTAGTGTTGAATGATAGAAAATGTGAATAATAAAAATATAGTAAATTACAAATAGGTGATTAATCTCAAACTATTTTCTTCTACTATTTTTATTGTCACTCTTGTTACTTTTGTCGTATTTTCATATCGATTTTATGAAAAAGGACAGGTTAAATCATAAACCATTTAAATATTTAGGTCGAGATATTATAGTAAACATCATACCTTGTCCCTCTTTCTCTCGAATATTAATAGGTTGAATTACTATAACACAAAAATCAATGTACATTGTCAATAATATTTTATGCTTACACTGAAATCAATGCATAATATTAATCCAATCAATTTAAAGTTAGTGTACCATCATACATCCAATTACATCAAATCAGAAATCAACATATACACTGAAATCAATGCATCTAATGCAAGAAAATAAATAAGATTAGAAAACAACATTTACACTGAAGTCAACGCATGTAATACAAGCAATCAAATATGATTAGAAATCAACATTTACGCTAAAATCAATGCATCTTGTGCAAGTCAGAAAGTAGGTTTATAAAGAAACATCTACAATGAAATAAATGCATCTAGTGCAAGTAAAAAAATATGATTATAATTCAACATCTAGACTGAAATCAATGCATATAGTGAAAGCAATGAAATAGGATTATAAATCACCATCTACACTAAAAATCAATGAATTTAGTGCAAGCAATAAATTAGGAATAGAAATCGTCTACTTTTAAATCAATCTATCTGGTGAAAGCAATCAAATATTATTAGAAATCAACATCTACATTTAAATCAATGCATTGAGTGTAAGCAATCAAATAGGATTAGAAATCATATACATTCAAATCAATGCATCTAGTGCAAGAAATCAAATATGATTAGAGATTAGAATCTACATTGAAATCAATGCATCTAGTGCAAGCAAAGAAATAGCATTAGAAATCACCATATAAACTAAAATAAATGCATGTAGTGCAATAAATATTCTTCCCTATCTTCCCCCTCCATATATATATATATATATATATATATATATATATATATATATATATATATATATATATATATATATATATATATATCTTCTTCCATCAATCACTTTGTCCCTCTCTCTCTCTCTCTCTCTCTCTGTCTCTCTTCCCTCTTGTTGTCCTCTCTCCCTTTCTATGCATTTTTCTTATCATCGTTATGAAATTAGCTCACAAAAAGATAGAAAATATAGATCAATGCCTTAGAATTTAGCCTCTTCGAGGGGACAACCTCCTTAACATTACAAAAATGAATGATTCTCTGATGATTCAAATGACAAAACCTCCTTTCTATATATAGGAGTCTAAGGAGTCACAATATAACCCAGCCGACCTAACAATAATAATATAAAGGCACAAAAATAATAATAGAGGGATTCTATGGGGCAGAGTAATAGCAATATGGGGACAATAAGGGCACAAAAATATTAATAAGGGATATAACTACAATAGTAATGGGGTAGTCGCTAGTATTATAGGGAACTAACATGCCCCTCTCCTTCAAAAAAGTGTTGTCCTCAATGCTTGAATAGTTCTGGATGATTCTGTAGAAAATTCTCATCCTTCCATGTGGAATCTTCAGCGGATAAGTTCTTCCACTAGATGAGATACTTCGAAATTGATCAATTTCATAGCTGTCGTGTTCTTGTTTCTGTGACTGCTTCCGGTTCCAATATAATTTTTCCTTCCTAGTCAAGTTTTGGAAATGTTGTTTGAACTAGGAGCTTGTCGCCTATAACCTTCTTTAAACATGAAACATGGAAAATTGGGTGCACTCAAGAAGCTGAAGGAAGCTCCAATTTGTATGCCATAGTACCAACCTTTTGCAACACCTTGTATGGACCGTAATACTTTGGTGATAATTTATTATCCTTCTTAGCTTGCTTGAGGGACATTCATTTATATGGTTGTAGCCATAGGAATACCCAATCACCTACATCAAAACTTCTTTCACTGTGATGTTGATTTTCCTGTTGTTTCATTCTATTTTGTGCCAACACGAGGTTGTCCTTTAAGAGTTGGAAGACTTGTTGTTGATGCTTGATGTGATGTTCCACTGCTTGAACCTTAGAATTTTCCCTTAAATATAATGTGATGGATGGTGGCTGATATCCATAAAGTTCCATAAATGGGGTCATTTTTGTTGCTATATGGAAGGAAGTGTTATACCACCATTCAGCTAGAGGCAACCATCTGACCCATTATGTCTGTTTATCAGATACAAAGCAACGAAGATGTCCTTCCAAACATTTGTTTACTATCTCAGTTTGGCCATAAGATTGAGGATGATAAGATGAGCTATGAGCTAACTGAGTACCGAGACAAGAAAATAATTCTTTCCAAAAAGTTCGAGTGAAAATGGGATCTTTGTCACTTAAAATAATCTTTGGGTTTCCATGTAGCTTTTGAATTGTTTCCATAAATGCAGTAGAAACTATACTAGCTTTAAATGGATGTGTGATAATGCACAAAAGTGTGCATACTTGGTAATTCTGTCAACTACCACCATGATGACATTCTTTCCCTCAAACTTGGGTAAACCTATGATAAAATCTATTGAAACCTCCTCCCAATGTTGGATTGGAATGGATAAAGGTTGTAATAGATCCAGGGTCTTAATTGTTTCAACTTTATTTTGTTGGCAAACTTTGCCACAAACTTTTGAATATCTGATTTAAGGCCATCCAAAAAAAATTCCTGCTTGACGTTATGGTAAGTTCTTAAAAATCCTGAGTGCCCTCCTAAGGGAGAAGTGTGCAATTCCACAAGAATCTTTTGTTTGAGTTGGGAATTCTTATAGAGGTATAAGTGATATTTGTACTATAACAAATCATTTTGCTAGCTAAATGTATTAGATGTACTGGAATCTTATTGTAACTTTTGAATAAGTGCCCACACTTCTTCATCATTCTTCCATTCCTCCCTTGCTTCGTTTATCCAATCTAGTTGGATAATAGGAATGGCGCACAACAACGCTTCCACATCAAAGTCATAACCCAACATCTTTGTGACCCAATTTTGTTTCCCTTCAGAGGATAACCTTTGTTCTAAAAACTATTTAAGGCTATCATGACCCATTTTTACCTTGAAGTGTCTTCCCATTAAGTAAGGTCGCCATTTCTTAAGTGCATGTAGTATTGCCAACATTTCCTTCTCATAAATAGATTTGTGTAAAAACTTTGCCTTGATTGGATGACTTTCAAAAGCAATGGGTCTTTCATCTTGCATTAAAACAACACCAATTCCATTTCCTGAAGCATCACATTCCACAATAAAGGTTTTTGTGAAGTAGAGTGTAGCTAAAACTGGTGCTTGGCACATTGCCTCTTTAAGATGTTCGAAGGCCTTTGTTTCTTTTGGAGTCCATGAAAATGCATCTTTCTTCAGTAATGTTGTTATAGGTGCTGCTATTCTCCCATAATTCTTAATAAACTTGTGATAATACCCTGTCAACCTGAGAAATCCTTGCAGATGCTTTATGGATGTGGGGATTTTCCATTCCTTAATGGCTTTAATTTTGCTATGGTCTACCTTAACTCCTTCATGAGATACAATATGACCCAGATATTCCACCTCTTGTACTCTAAAGAAACATTTGAATATTTTTGCATATAATTATTTCTCCTCCAATAGTTGTAGCACCCTGTCAACATGTTCAACATGATCCTTCCAAGACTTGCTGTAGATTAGTATATCATAAAAAAATAATAACACAAAGTTTCTAAGGAAGGGTTTGAAAATGGAATTCATCAAACCTTGAAATATAGAAGGTGCATTGCTAAGGCTAAAAGGCATGACCAAAAATTCATAATGACCCTCACGAATTCTAAATGCTATTTTCAGAATGTCTTTAGTCTTTATTTTGATTTGATGATATCGTGAATGAAGATCCAACTTGGTGAAGTAAATTGATCCATCAAATTCATCCAGCAATTCATCAATGACAGGAATGGGAAACTTATCTTTAATAGTGAGCTTGTTGAGCTCCCTATAATCCCGACACATGCACCATGATCCATCCTTCTTGTGAACCAATACTACTAGAGCAGAGAAAGAACTTTGAATACTTGCTAAGGTTTTGCAAATGGGGTAGCAAGCTAAGTGGGCTTGATTGTGGGGAAAACTCCACAGTTAAGTGCGCTTGAGCCAGAGGAGTTCTGGGATGGGTGACCTCCTGGGAAGTCCTGGTTACCGGGTGCAAGCCCCGGAAGTGATGATTGATGCTATGTGATTCGTTCTCCACATTTCACTAGTTTCAATCCCACTTCTTCACCCCTGTGAGCATCACCCGATGCAATGAGTGCTAAGTGAACTATTCAAAAATCATGAGAAATTAGTCAGTTACGACTACCTCTCATGGAAATCGTCATACGTTTGAATGACTTACTTAACGCAGTTGAATCCCAAAAATGATATCTAAAAAAAAAAAAAACTTTGAATAGGTTAAATTATACCATCCTCTAGCATTTCTGCAACCATACGTTCAATTTCACTCTTTTGGGCATAGGGATATTTGTACAGCCTGATGTTTGGAGGAACACTTCCTGGAATCAGATGAATAGCATGATCATGATCACGAATAGGTGGGAGACCTTTGGGAGTCTCAAATACCTTGGAATGATTGTCTAAAACGTTTTGGAGATCTAGAGGAATAGATGATTTCGATGTGGAAACATTTAGCGAACATTATTGTGCAATTACACCTCTTTGTTCCTTTTTTAGAAGGTTTGTCATACCGTTAGAGCTGATTACCTTTTCGAGTTTCCCTGCAATACCCCTTAATTCAATTTCCTTTCCTTCCGTGGAAAATTTCATGAAACGTTCTTGAAAATTAAAAGCTATTGTACCCAAGGATTGTAGCCATTGGAATCCTAGTACAACATCAACACCTCCCATTAGAATGGAAAGCATTGGGCTAGTCAATACATATTATCCCATGGATAGCTTGATATTATGGCACTTTCCAGTGAAATTTATTGTTCCTCCATTTGCAACCATCACTTGACACACTAGTGCTGCATATAGGAAGCAATTCAATTCTTTTGCTACCTTACAATGAATAAAGTTGTGGGAACTTCCTGAATCAATCAACACTATTACCTTTTTCTTCTTGATTTGTACTTCTATCTTGATGGTTTGAGGAGTGGTAATTCCCGTCAATGGATTACAAGATATGGTCAGATTCATTTCTTCTTTATCTAGCCTTTGTTCGTGGAGTATATCCTCTTCTTTTTACCTTTGTTGCTCCTTTTCTTCTTTCTCTTCACAATCTATGTAGAATAATTTCTTCTCAGCACACTTATGACCTTTAATGTATTTGCTATCACAACTGTAACAAAGCCCTTTTGCTCTTTTTTCTTCCAATTGTTGTGGTGTCAAGCTTATAGGTTGTGGAAGACTAGGGGCAACAACACTTCCATCTTTATAGTTATGAGTGGTATGCTTCCTGGTTGCCATAATTTTTCTTTCCATCTTTAGTGCTAACCTAAATGCGTTCTCTAATGAATCAAGTTCCCAAAGGTGAACATCATGTTGGATATTATCCTTTAAAGCCTCTATGAACACATCAATCCTATGCTCATTTGGAATATATTTTACCCTTATGTTCAATTTTGGAACTCTCCAATGTGCTCCATTATTGAACCCTTTTGTTTCAAACTTATCAATTGGCTAAAAAAAGTGTTTCTTTTTGTATCCTCATAATGTGCGGTCAATTCTTCCGTAAAAATTTCCCAAGTGATAATTTGTTTATGAGAGCAAAGCCATTGATACCATACAAACTGATTTGGTTCCAAATATAAAGTTGCAACACGTACCTTTTGTGTGTTTTGCACATTATTGAGATCGAAAAATTGCTCTCTCTGTAATATCCATGTTGTGGGATGCTTGCCATCAAACTTCCTCATATCGAATTTTGGAATATGGTTGGTATTCGATCCAACATTAGAGTCTATGAAATCATGATTAACAATTCTTTTGTTTGCATAATGAGTTTCCTTTACTACCCTTTCACCATTTGTAAGTATTTCTTGTAGAAAATTTGTCAAATCTGTCTTCAAATCTTCCATGTCTCTCTTCAAATCTATCTTCAAATCATCCCTCTTAGCTTCCATGCCCTTTATCTTAGATTCCACACCATTTATCTTAGCTTCTGTTAGCTTTTATGAGAGTGACATTTGTTGCACTTGGTCTTGTAATTTTGATATATCATGTAGCATTTTTTCCTCTTCTTCGTGAGTCATGCTAGAGCTTTTAGGTTGCTTACTAGGTGTTTACATTTTCTTTCCTCAGATCATCAGTTACCGATAATAATTCTCTACTATGCCCATTGAATTCCTTCAAGATAATTTTTCAAACCAAGCTTAAGCAAAAATTTAAAAAAATCTACACACCTTTTTTCACTTTGTAGGAGCTCTATATTGCCTCTGATGTATCTCTGTTATTGCGGATCATCCAATTCTAAAATTGTGACCTGTAGTAGCCCTCTGTGTCTTCTTTCTAATGCCACTAGTCTGATCCCAATTTGATTCTCCATGGAAGATTTCTGCCAAATCTCCCACAGTGACCTGATTGACTAGAGCGAACTTGTATGACATGCCACGTGTCCTTGTTTCGACCTTTGTCTCTAAACTCTATATACAAGAAACTAAAGTCCATCCTCTTTCTATACCTCCTTATGAAACTTCAATCCGATTCTCAGAGAGAAATTTATGACGATTTTCCCTAGGTCACCTTTATGGAATTTAATTCAGGAGTCTGCAAAATGACCAACTTCCTCAAATCATATCTCCACAAATATAGCGCCAAAAGCTCTGAAATTCGGACCCAAGGTTCAGTTATATTTCTTCTCAAATGGGTTTGTTTTTTCACTTATAAAACATCGTAGAAAAAAAGTTATGGCAAAAATTCCACGATGGCCTATTTGGACAAACGAAACCCTAGAATCCAAAGCTCTGATACCAAATGTTATGAAACCAGCTCACAAAAATATAGAAAAGATAGATCAACACCTTACAATTTAGCCTCTTCGAGGGGGAAACCTTCTTTACATTATAGAAATGAATAATTCTTTGATGATTCAAATGACAAAACCTCCTTTCTATATATAGGAGTCTAAGGAGTCACAATATAACCCAACCTACCTAACAATAATAATATAAAGGCACAAAAATAACAATAGAGGGATTCTATGGGGCACAGTCATAACAATATGGGGACAATAGGGGAAAAAAATATTAATAAGGGATATAACTACAATAGTAATGGGATAATCAATAGTATTATAGGGACCTAACAATCACTCCCTCTCTCTCTCTCTCCACCTTTCTCTTTGTATTTCTTTATTCTTACCTCCCTCTCTCCCCATCCAAATCCATCTCTCTCTCCCTCCCTCTCTCCACTCTCTCACATCCTCTCTCTCTCTATCTCTTTCTCTCTCTTCACCCTTCAACTCTATTACTATATCATTCCCTCTCTCCTCTCTCCCCCATTCACTCCACCTCACCTTCTTTGTCTCTTTCCCTCACCTCCAAACATACACACTACTTCTCTATCTCTCTCTTGTCACTCCCTCTCTCTCTCTCCACTTCTCACTCTCTATGAATTTCTTCTTCCCTCCCTCTCTCCTCCTCTCTCTCAAGTCTGCTCTCTCATACATCCTCTCTCTCCCTTTCTCTCCTACCTCCCTCTTTCTTCCCCCATCACTCTCTCTCTCTCTCTCTCTCTCTCTCTCTCTCTCTCTCCAACTATGTTACTATATCCATCCCTCTCTCCTTCTCTGCCCCCCTCGTCTATATCTCTCTTTATTGTCTCTTTATCTCACCCCTAAGCATACTCTCTCTCTCTATCTCTCCCTTGTCACTCCCTCTCTCACCACTTCTCACTCTCTATGTATTTCTTCTTCCCTCCCTCTCTCCTCCTCTCTTGCAATTCCTCTCTCTAATCGTTCCACTCTCTTACCCCATATCTCTCTCTCTCCACTCTTCAATCCTCTCACTATTTCCCTCCCTCTCTCGTTCTGATCTGAAAATCACCCTTGAGTGACCTCAGTTCATTAATTAATGAATGAAGGTATTACAGACTCATTTGCTGGTGTGTGTCTATGTCATTTTAGGCAACGAGTCGATTAGATTGCAAAATACAAAGACACTTGGAAGATGGAAAACATCAAGAGAAACATATTAAGCAAATACAAGAACACAACAATTAATAAGTAATTCACGCTATCCTCCAAGGCTATGTCTTTGGTCCAGCTTTCAGTGGTGGCCTTCTTTTATTATGCCTTTAAATTAGAGAATTACAATGAGGAGCTCAATCTGAGTCTCCTGGAACAGAATTGCTTGGCAAGGTGGTTTTTGGGTTCCCGAAGTCACTAGAGTGCACAGACACTTTTCCTTACCAACTCTTGACCTTTTTGGTCTTAAGGGGAGGAGCCCAATGTGGTGCTCAGTTCCCGATAGATCTTCTCATGGATTGCTTGAATCTCTCAAGCTCTTTGTCTTTCTGCTTTTTGCTTCACTCTCTCTTTTTTTCTCTATCTTCATCTTCTTCTTCTCTTCGTGTCTTTTGTTCCGTCTATTCCTGGCTTAAAGCCAATTTGTCTCATGACTGTTCGATTCCCCTTCTGCCTCTGTTGGATCGCCTACTATTGTTCACTTGAAATTCCCTATCTCTGTGTCATCATCAATGGCTCATAGGGAGTGGCCACTTGTCCTCTCGCAAACTATGCTAGCTCTTCCTCGTCGATTTGGTTTTTCAATTACATCGTGGAATGGGTCATCCACCATCTCAAAGGTCAAATTGGACTTCAGAATTCTTCATGTTGCGCTTAATCCCCCTGTCAAATCCAGTTCCTCCATCGGGCGCGATCTCCATTGTTAGATCTGGAGCTCCCAGATCCAATGTTTTTTTCTCATTTCGCGTGGTGGTCTTGCTCAACCGTTAGCGTGCGATGAGCAGTGGTTTTCTCTCTCATCTGCCTGCCATGCGTCAGGCACTGAATGGAATCGCTCATTTTTCTCCAGATCCGCTTACTACACAAGGGTGCCCCCGATATACCACCAGTTTCAGAGTGCAGGTCCTGCCTTTCACCTTAGGACTTTTCCCCACGGTTTTCCTGGCTTCCATGCAACTGAGCAGTTGGGGACCTTCCTTCTCGAGGGGTTTTACCCAACGATTCTTGATTAACAGTAATCACGCATCAGAAACAGCCTCCTTTTCCTGATCCAAGCTTCCCAAGTGCCAGTTTTTCCTCTTGCATAGTCTCCATAGGCCTCAGTCAGTGCGCATTGACTGAGGTCCTCATAGTTCCTTGCTGGCTGCAAACTAACACTGTCAGAGGTCTTCCTGATCACTATGTGTTCATAAATTTTAAAGTCTGTCCTATTTTGGTACAATCATGGCCCTCTGATTATTTTCATGGATCCAATTCAGATCATGGCTTTCCCACTGAAAAATATTTTGGACCACCAAAAGTTGGTTTCAAGCATCGACTAAGTGAGGGTATGATTGTCTCACTTGTCCAATCTCTATCCACTTTGCACTACTTAGGTTTGAACCCTTGAGTCCAATTTTGAGGTACTCAGCGTCTCCTTTGCACGTCATCCTCACCTTCCTATCCAGAACTATGTCTTCCTGCAATTCAGTAAGATATTCAGGTAGCAGGTCATCAATAGAAAGCAATTGAATTTGCTCTTTGGGATCGTCAATTAGAGAGGGTTCAAAAAATCTCAAGCAATCTAGATTTATGACTGAGTAGATGTGCATGTAAGCTAGTAGATCAAGGTGAAAATCATTCTCACCAATATTCTCAAGTAACCTAAAAGGTCCATACCTGATAAGCTTTAGCTTTTTACCTTCACCTTGCATCTTGTCCTTGCTGATATACAGCCAGACTTGGTCACCAACTTGGAAACTATGCTCCATCCGATGCTTGTCATGCCTTGACTTGTATTTGGCTTGGCTCTTTTCCAATTATTCCTATACTACCTGGTGGATCTCTTGGATTTGTTCAATGAACCTAGTTGCCTTGTCCACATCATTGTGTCCCTCAACTATGGTATCTTTACCAAAGACAAAATCTAAAGGAGACCTTGGCGTGAAACCAAAACAGGTCTCAAAAGGAGATCTCTATCTAGAAGAATGTTTTGCTCAGTTGTAAGCATGTTGCACATAACACAAATGTTCATCCCAAAGCTTAGGATGTTTGCTGCAATATCCTCTGAGTAACTGAATCGCTGTCTTGTTAACTAATTCTATTTGACCATCAGTTTGTGGATGAAAAGATGTGCTTTTCTTCAGTTTGGTGTCCATCAGTTCCCACAGACTGGACCAAAACTTCCCCACAAATTGGGCGTCTCAATAAGATACAATGGAAGTGGGTAATCCAAAATGAACCCATACATGTTCAAAGAACAATTTTATAGTTTGTTCCGCTATAATCTGCTTGTTACAAGGTGTCAAAATACACATTTTGTTGAGCCTATCCACAACAAAATATAGATAATCATGACCTTTCCTAGATTTAGGCAGTCCTCCAGCAAAATCCATGGAAACACTTTCCCAAGGGTGAGAAGGAACTGGTAATGGAGTGTACAAGCCTAGTTTTCTATTGCTGGGCTTGCATTTAACACACATAGTACACCCTCTTACATATCTAGAAATCGTCTCATTCATTTTTGGCCAATAAAAAAATCTTTGCAGCTGTGCAACTGTTTTACTTACCCTAGAGTGACCTGATATCAGAGAAGTGTGTGCTTCTCTAATTATCTTTACCCTCTCAATTTTTGGAATGCATAACTTCCCACAATGGTATAAGAGTTCGTCCTGTACATGATAATCCAATTCTTCTACTTATTTCCCTTGACTTAAAATTGCATATACTTCTTTAAAGTCTATATCTTGAGCATATTGTTCAATGTAGCTTTCATGTAGCACAAAATTATGCTAAGTATAGTAGATGCATTTATAATGGATCTAGATAACATGTCTACAACTTTATTGTGTATGCCCCTTTTATATCTGATGACTAAATGAAACTGTTGTAGAAAACCCATCCATCTGTAGTGTCTTGATTGTTGCAACTTAGTTTGGGAGTGTAGATATTGAAGTGGTTGATGATCAGTATGTATTACTGTCTCTTTTCCCATCAAGTAATGTCTCCACTTTTTCACACTCTTAACTAATGATCTGAATTGGATCCATGAAGAAAATTAGAGA
This sequence comes from Pinus tabuliformis, assembly GCA_031772625.1. Classification (NCBI taxonomy): domain Eukaryota; kingdom Viridiplantae; phylum Streptophyta; class Pinopsida; order Pinales; family Pinaceae; genus Pinus; species Pinus tabuliformis. The sequence continues at coordinate 917,759,563 of CM062811.1, read as the reverse complement.
ACCATGAATGTATCAGATCGAGACAGACTTCAAAGAATTGAGAGCAGTGATCAGAAACACCTCTAAAAAATGGAAATTAGCAGCCAGCGTGGAACGACGAGGACCTCGGTCAAAGCGCACTAACCAAGGCCCATGGAGACTGCACAGGAGGAAAAACTAGCCCTTGGGAAGCCCAGATCAGGAAAAGGAGGTAGTTTTAGCACTAATCACACATCGCTGGGAAAAACCCCTCGAGAAGGAGAGGCCCCGAGCGCTCGATCGCATGGGAGCCGGGAAAACCATGGGGAAAAGGCTAAAGGCAAAGGCGAGACCCGCGCTCCAAAATTTGGCGGTATTTATCGAGGGCACCCTTGGGCAGTAAGCAGATTTGGTGAAAACGGAGCGATTCCACTCAGTGCCCAATGCATGGCAGGCGGAGGAGAGAGAAAACCACCACTCATCATGTGCTAATGGTCAAGCAAGTCAACGGCACGAAATGAGCGAATGGAGTTGGATCTGGGGGCTCCAAATCTAATGGTTGAGATCGTACCCAATGGGTAAACCGGAATTAACAGGGGATTAAGCCACGATCTATAAGAATTTGAGGTCCAATTTGACCGCCAGGGTGGCGGATGACTCATTCCATGACGTAACTGAAAAACCAAACTAATGAAGCAAGATGGCGCAATTTGCAGGAGGACAAGTGGCCACTCCTTGTGAGTCTGATGATGATGCCGATACAGGGAACTCCAAGTGACGCTGCAGCAGGTGATCCAACAGAAGTGGAAGGGTAATTGAATAGCCATGAGATCGAATAGCCTTAAAGCCATGAACAGACAAAGCAGAATAGACTGAACACTGATAGAAAGACAAAGAAGAAGAAAATGAAGATAGAGAAGAGAAGAAACGACATTGAAGCAAAAGGCGGAAAGAAGATAGAGGGCCAAGCTGACCAAAGGCAGCGTCGAGCACCAGAGAGCTTGAGAGATTCAAGCCATCTGTGAGAGGATCTATCAGGACTGAGCACCACATTGGGCTCCTTTCATTAAATACCAGAAAGGTCAAGAGCTGGTGAGGAAAAGAGTCTGTGCACTCTAGTGGCTTGGGGAATCCAAGGACCACCCTACCAAGAAAATTCTGTTCATGAGACTCATATTGAGCTCCTTCATTGTAATTCTCCACTTTAAGACACAATAAAAGAAGGCCACCACTGAAAGCTGGACCAGAGACGTAGCCCTTGAGAATAAGGTGAACTCCTTATTAACTTCTTGTGTTCTTGTATTTTCTTACCATGTTTCTCTGTTGTTTTCCATTTCAAGTGTCTGTGTATTTGCAATCTGATCAATCCGTTGCCTAAATAACATAGACACACACCAACACACAATTTTGTAATACTTTCATTTAATAATTCTTAATTTAGATCACTCATAGGGTGATTTTCAGATCAAGTGGTATCAGAGCTCTAGGCTATAAAGGTTAGACAAGCTTGTGTTGCTTTAGTTGTTGAATGCTCACTAGATCAAAGCTCAAATTAGGGGAAGGAGAGTTCGTTGAAACTAATCCTGAAATTGGGAGAGTCTATCCTTGGAAGACAATGTCAGAGGAAGGTTCTATGGGACCAGACCCTCAATTCATAGAAAGTTTCCTAGCCATAAAGTCGATGGTAGAAGAAATGTATAGGGACTTTAGAAAACATAAGGATGAAGACTCATCAGGCTCTAAATAAGACAAAGAAGAAGATGAGTCTCATTTCCATGACCACTCAAAAGGAAAAGGGAAAGAGGAAAACTTTATCACAGCTCCTAATAGCCCTGTGCATAATAAGAAAGCATCTTTGATCAAACTAGATTTTAAATTCAATTTTCCTATATATGATGGAGAGTTAAATGCAGAAAAATCGGACAATTGGATTAGACAAATTGATGTTTATTGCAGAGTACAGAACATCGACTCAGACAAGAGAAAAATTCAGCTAGCAAGCCTATGCCTAGGAGGCACTGCCTTGGTTTGGTGGGAAGGCAGAACCCAAGCTAATATGAAAAAAAATGGTAAGACCATATCTGTCTGGAGTGAACTTGTTTCTACAATCAAAAAGTCATTTTATCCATTGGCCTACATGAAACAAGCCATGATGAGTTGGCAAACTCTTCGGTAGTTGAAAAGGCAAAGTGTGCAAGGGTACACTCAAGAATTTAGAAAGAGAGCATTGATTCTAGGAATCTCATTGGACTCACCAGAGACTCTTTTGAAGTACATTGGTGGTCTACACAACTACATGAGGCATACCATCCTCATGTTTAATCCCACTAGTATAGATGAGGTATCTATACAAGCTACTCATCTAGAAGCTAGAGGAAAGAATGGAAATCCAGAAGTTGGGGGACCATCCCAACCCATTGCAAGCAAGAGCAAGGAGAAAAGAAAGCAGAAGTGGAAAGCAAGGAAGGCTAACACTGCACAGAAAAGCAAGTCTTCATGCACTCACTATAAAAAGGATGGGCATTATGATGAGCATTGTTGGATTCTTCATCCACAGCTAAGACCTAAGAAGTTCGAGGGCAGGAAGAAGAAGACTGCTGCAGTTATTCGGAAAGATTTGGGGTTAGACTTGGGAGATGAAACAAACATTGTAGCCATAGCTATAAAAGGTAAGAATTATGAAGTATCTATTGGTGATTCTGCTCAATCTATTATTGATGAAGAACATGAGAGAAAAAGACATGAGCTTTTCCATATTCGAGTTATTTCCAAATATAAAAAAATTGATACTTTGTTTGATAGTGGCTCACAAGTAAATCTAATTTCTGAAGCAATTGTAAAGAAATTGGGATTAGCAACTATGCCTCACAAGAAACCATACCAATTAGGATGGTTGAATGATAAAGCACAACTACATGTGACTAGACAGTGCAAACTCAAGTTTTCTTTTGGGTCAGCATTTGTAGATGAGGTTGAGTTAGACATAATTCCTTTGGATATATATGAAATTGTTTTAGGAAGTCCTTACTTGTACGACAGAAAAGCTATTTTCTATAGAGCTGAGAACAAGTATCTACTTGTTAAAGATGGAATCGAATACTTTGTAAGAGCTCATAAGCCCAAGACTAATTACACTCTCATAAACTTAGGCAGATGAAAAGAGTGATAAATTCATGCTAACAATTCTTATTGATGGTTGTAAAGAAAAGAAACCTGATAAAACCAATATATTTTGAGGGCTGTAATGCTAAGTAGCAAGCTGATATAGAAAAGAATGTTTCAAATTATGATGTCTTGTTTCAAGAACCTAAAGGTCTTCCACCCAAAAAGGAAATAGTACATGATATTATTTTGTAGCAAGATGCTCCATTGCCTAACATTGGAATGTACAGGTTGTCTGCTTTAGAGAATGTTGAAATCAAGAAGCAGGTGCAGGAGTTGCTCGAGAAGGGGTTCATCAGGCCTAGCACATCACCATGTGGGTCACCAATCATTTTGGTGAGAAAGAAAGATGGCTCGTGGAGAATGTGCATGGACTACCAAGCACTGAATAAGATAATAATAAAAAATCGTTATCCCCTTCCTCGCATAGATGATATTTTAGATTAATTGAAGGAAGCTATTTATTTCACCAAGCTAGACTTTCACAGTGGATACCATCAGGTCAGAGCTGCAGAGAAAGATGCATGGAAGACTACTTTAAAAACAAAGCAGGGATTGTATGAGTGGCTGGTTATGCCTTTTGGCTTAACTAATGCTCATGATAATTTCATGAGATTAAAGAATGATGTACTCAGACCTTTTCTTGATGATTTTGTTATTGTGTATCTGGATGACATTCTAATTTTTAGTAAAACATGGGAAGAACACTTAAAGCATGTTAAGCAGACATTAGATGTTTTGAAAAGAGAAAAACTTAATGTTACATTCTCAAAATGTGAATTTGGAAAAGCATCTCTAAATTATTTGGGTCAGATAGTAGGGGCTGGTGAACTGAAAATAGATCCCTCTAAAGTGGCAGTCATTGTAAACTGGCCTAAACCGAAGTCTACTACAGAAGTGAGAAGCTTATTAGGAGTAGCACAATATTGGAGGAAGTTCATTTCTAACTTTTCCTCAATTGCAGCTGCCTTACATGCTTTAACAAGATTGAACAAGGTCTTTCAGTGGGGAGGAAAACATCAGAAAGCCTTTGAAACCTTGAAAGAAAAGATTAGTACAACACCTATACTAGCATTGCCTGATCTGCAAGGACCATTTGAGATCCAAACAGATGCCAGTGACTATGCCATGGGAATAGTGTTGACACAACACGATAAACACATATGTTATCATTCTGAGACTTTTAATCATGCAGTAGTTAACTATCTTACATATGATAAAGAATTGTATGCATTAGTTTAGAGTGTGAAAAAGTGGAAACATTACTTAATGGGTAAAGAGATAGTAATACATACTGATCATCAACCACTTCAATATCTACACTCCCAAACTAAGTTGCAGCAATCAAGACACTACAGATGGATTGGTTTTCTACAACAATTCATTTAGTCATCAGATATAAAAAGGGCATACATAAAAAAGTTGTAGACATGTTATCTAGACCCATTATAAATGCATCTATTATACTTAAGCATAATTCTATGCTACATGAAAGCTACATTGAACAATATGCTCAAGATATAGACTTTAAAGATGTATATGCAACTTTGAGTCAAGGCAAAGGGTAGAAGAATTGAATTATCATGTGAAGGACTGACTCTTATACCCTTGTGGGAAACTTTGCATTCCACAAACCAAGAGAGTAAAGATAATTAGAGAAGCACACACTTCTCTGATATCAGGTCACTTTGGGGTAAGTAAAATAGTTGCATACTTGAAAAGATTTTATTATTGGCCAAAAATGAATGAGACAGTTTCTAGATATGTAAGAGGGTTTACTATGTGTGCTAAAAGCAAGCCCAACAATAGAAAACTAGGCTTGTACGCTCCATTACCAGTTCCTTCTCACCCTTGGGAAAGTGTTTCCATGGATTTTGTTGGAGGACTGCCTAAATCTAGTAAAGGTCATGACTATCTATATGTTGTTGTGGATAGGTTCAGAAAAATGTGTATTTTAATACCTTGCAATAAATAGATTACAAATGAACAAATTGAAAAACTGTTCTTTGAACATGTATGGGTTCATTTTGGATTACCCACTTCTATTGTATCTAATCGAGACACCCAATTTGTGGGGAAGTTTTGGTCAAGTATGTGGGAATTGATGGACACCAAACTGAAGAAGAGCATAGTTTTTCATCCACAAATTGATGGCCGGATAGAAGTAATTAATAAGACAGTGATCCAGTTACTCAGAGGATATTGCAGCAAACATCCTAAGCTTTGGGATGAACCTTTGTGTTATGTGCAACATGCTTACAACAGAGAAAAACATTCTTCTACATAGAGATCTCCTTTTGAGACCTATTTTGGTTTCACACCAAGGTCTCCTTTGGACTTTGTCTTTGGTAAAGATACCATGGTTAATGGACACAGTGATGTGGACAAGGAAACTAGGTTCATTGAACAAATCCAGGAGATCCACCAGACAGTACAGGAATAGCTAGAAAAGAGCCAAGCCAAATATAAGGCTACGCATGACAAGCATTGAATGGAGCATAGTTTTTAGGTTGGTGACTAGGTCTAGCTGTACATCAGCAAGGACATGATGTAAGGTGAAGGTAAAATGCTAAAGCCTATCAGGTATGGACCCTTCAAAATACTTGAGAAGATTGGTGAAAATTCTTTTCACCTTGATCTACCAGCTTACATGCACATCTACTCAGTCATAAATGCAGATTGCTTGAGATTGTTTGAACCTTCAATGATTGAGGATCGTGAAGCGCAGAGTCAATTGCCTTCTATTGATGACTTGCTACCTAAATATCTTAATGAATTGTAGGAAGACACAGTGCTGGACGGGAAGGTGAGGACAACGTGCAGAGGAGAAGTTGAGTACCTCAGAATTGGTCTCAAAGGTTCAAAGCTGAGCAGTGTAAAGTGGATTGACATTGGACAAGTGAGACAACAGTACCCTCACTTAGTTGATGCTTGAAAAACCATCTTTTGGTGTTCCAAAATCTTTTCAGTAGGAAGGCCATGATCTGAATTAGATCCATGAAGAAAATGAGAGAAGCATGACTATATCAGATTGGGACAGACTTCAAAGAATTAAGAGCAACAATTAGAAACACCTGTAAATAGTGGCAGTTAGCAGCTAGCATGTAACGGTAAGGACCATGGTCAAAGCGCATTGATCGAGGTCCATGGAGACTGTGTAGGAGGTGAAACTAGCCCCTAGGATGCTCTGATTTGGAAAAGGAGGTAGTAATCGTGCATCTCTGTGCAAAACCCCTCGAGAAGGAGAGGCCCCAAGCACTCAGTCACGTGGGAGCTGGGGAAATTGTGGGGAAAAGGCTAAAGGCAAAGGCAGGACTCACGCTCCAAAAACTAGTGGTATTTATCGAGGGCACCCTTGGGCGGTAAGTAGATTTGGTGAAAACGGAGTGATTCCACTCAACACCCGACACATGGTAGGTGGAGGAGAGAGAAAACTGTCGCTCATTGCGTGCTAATGATCAAGCAAGTCAACCATGCAGAATGAGCGAATGGCATCAGATATGGGGGCTCTAGATCTAATGGTTGAGATCACGCCTGAAGGGGAAACTGGAATCAATAGGGGATTAAGCCGTGATCTATAAGAATTAGAGGTTTGATTTGACCGCTAAGGTGGCAGATGACTTATTCCATGATGTAACTGAAAAACCAAACTGACGAAGCAAGCTGGCGCAATTTGCAGGAGGACAAGAGGCCACTCCCTATGAGCCTGATGATGATGCTGAAACTCAGAACTTCAAGCGAAGCTACAACAGGCGATCCAACAGAAGTGGAAGGGGAATTGAATATCCATGATATCGAATGGCCTTAAAGCCATGAACAGATAAAGCAAAAGACATCGAACATCGAGAGGAAGACAGAGAATAAGAAGACGAAGACAGAGAAGAGAAGAAATGACAGTGAAGCAAAAAGCGGAAAGGAGACAGAGGACTGAGCTAACCAAAGGCAACGTCGAGCACCAGAGAGATTGAGAGATTCAAGCCATCCCTGAGAGGATCTGTTAGGACTGAACACCGCATTGGGCTCCTTCCATTAAAGACCAGAAAGGTCAAGAGCTGGTGAGGAAAATAATCTGTGCACTCTAGTGGCTTGGGGAATCCAAGAACCACCCTACCAAGCAAATTTTGTTCAGGAGACTAATATTGAGCTCCTTCATTGTGATTATCTTCTTTAAGACACAATAAAAGAAGGCCACCACTGGAAGTTGGACCAGAGATGTAGCCCTTAAGGATAGGGTGAACTCCTTATTAAGTTGTTGTGTTCTTGTATTTGCTTATTGTGTTTCTCTATTGTTTTCCATTTCAAGTGTCTATGTATTTGCAATCTGATCGATCCGTTGCCTAAATAACATAGACACACACCAGCACACGAGTCTGTAATACCTTCATTTAATAATTATTAACTGAGATCACTCATAGGGTGATTTTCAGATCAACTAATGTATACAATTATTTATCATAGGTAAGATAGTTAACTACTGTAGGATTAAAAGTCTCAAAATTATAATATATGGGTTTACCATGTTGTGTCAACACTACTCCCATGGTAGAGTCATTGGCATCTGTTTGGATCTCAAATGGTCTTTGAAGATCTGGCAGTGCTAGTACAGGTGTTGTACTAATCTTTTCTTTCAAGGTGTCGAAGGCTTTCTGATGTTTGCCTCCCCACTAAAACAACTTGTTCAATCCTGTCAAAGCATGTAAGGGAGCTGCAATTGAGGAAAAATTAGAAATGAAATTCCTTCAATATTGTGCTGTCCCTAAGAAGCTTCTCACTTCTGTAGCAGAATTTGGTTTAGGCCGGTTTATAATGATTTCCACCTTAGAGGGATCTGTTTTCAATTCACCACCCACTACTATATGACCCATATAATTCAGAGATGTTTTGCCAAATTCACATTTTGAGAGTTTAACATGAAATTTTTCTCTTTTCAAAACATCTAGTGTCTTCTTAACATGCTTTAAGTGTTCTTCCCACGTTTTACTAAAAATCAAAATGTCATCCAGATACACAATAACAAAATCATCAAGAAAAGGTTTGAGTACGTCATTCATTAATCTCATGAAAGTAGTAGGAGCATTAGTTAAGCCAAAAGGCATAACCAACCACTCATACAATCCCTGCTTTGTTTTGAAAGTAGTATTCCATGCATCTTGTTCTGCAACTTTGACTTGATGGTATCTACTGTGCAAGTCGAGCTTGGAGAAATAAACAACTTCCTTCAATTGATCTAAAAGATCATCTATGCGAGGAAGGGGATAACGATTTTTTATTGTTATCCTATTCAGTGCTTAGTAGTCAATGCACATTCTCCACGAGCCATCTTTCTTTCTCACCAAAATGATTGGTGACCCACATGGTGATGTGCTAGGCCTGATGAACCCCTTCTTGAGCAACTCCTGCACCTGCTTCTTGATTTTAGCATTCTCTAAAGCAGACGACCTGTACATTCCAATGTTAGGCAATGGAGCATCTTGCTGCAAAATAATAACCTGCACTATTTCCTTTTTGGGCGGCAAACCTTTAGGTTCTTGAAACAAGATATCATACTCTAAAACAACCTTTTCTAAATCAGCTTGTTGTTTAGCATTACAGCCCTCAAATACATTGGTTTTTTTAGGTTTCTTTTCGTTTACAACCATCAGTAAGAATTTTTTGCATGAATTTATCATTCTTTTCCTGTGCCCGGAGTTTATGAGAGTATAATTATTTTGAGGTTATGAACTCTCACAAAGTATTCAATTCCATCTTTAACAAGTAGATACTTGTTCTCAGCTCTATATAAAATAGCTTTCCTATCATACAAGTGAGGACTTCCTAAAACAATTCCACGTATATCCAAAGGAATTATGTCTAACTCAACCTCATCTACAAATGCTGACCAAAAAGAAAACTTGAGTTTGCACTATCTAGTCACTTGTAGTTGTGCTTTATCATTCAACCATCCTAATGGGTATGGTTTCTTGTGAGGTGTAGTTGCTAATCCAAACTTCTTTACAATTGCTTCATAAATTAAATTTATAGCGAGTCACTATCAAACAAGGTATCAATATTTTGATGTTTGGAAATAACTCAAATATGGAAAAGCTCATGCCTTTTTCTCTCATTTTCTTCATCAATAGTAGATTGTGCAAAATTACTAGTAGATGCTTCAGAATTCTTACCTTTTATACCTGTGACTGCAATGGTTGTTTCATCTCCTAATTCTAACCCTAAATCTTTCTGAATAGCTACACCAATCTTCTTCTTCTTGCCATCGGACTTCTTAGGTCTCAGCTTTGGATGTAGAATCCAACAATGTTCATCATCATGCCCATCTTTTTTATAGTGAGTGCATGAAGCTTTACATTTCCATGCAGTGTTAGCCTTCCTTGCTTTCCTTTTGTGCTTTCTTTTCTCCTTACTCTTTCTTGTAGTTGGTTGGGATGGTCCCCAACTTCTAGGTTTCCATAGTTTCCTCTAGCTTCTAGATGAGTAGCTTGTATAGATACCTCATCTATACTAGTGGGATTAAACATGAGGATGGTGTGCCTCATGTAGTTGTGTAGACCACCAATTTACCTCGAAAGAGTTTCAGGTGAGTCTAATTAGATTCCTAGAATCAATGCTATCTTTCTAAATTCTTGAGTGTACCCTTGCATGCTTTTCCCTTTCAACTGTCGAAGAGTTTGCCAACTCATCATGGCTTGTTGCATATAGGCCAATGGATAACATTGCTTTTTTATTGCAGAAACAAATTCACTCCAAATAGAGATGGTCTTACCATGTATTTTCATGTTAGCTTGGGTTATACCTTCCCACCAAACCAAGGCAGTGCCTCCAAGGTGTGGGCTTGCCAGCTAAATATTCCTCTTGTCTGAATCGATGTTCTATACTCTACAATAAACATCAATTTGTCTAATCGAATTGTCCAACTTTTCCGCATTTAACTCTCCATCATATATATGTAGATCAAGTTTAACATCTAGTTTGATCAAAGAGGCTTTCTTTTTGTGTTCAGGGCTGTTGGAGGTGTGAGAAAGTTTTCCTCTTTCCCTTTTCCTTTGGAGTGGTCATGGAAATGAGACTCATCTTCCCCTTTGTCTTGCTTAGAGCCTGATGAATCTTCATCCTTATGTTTTCTAATGTCCCTATATATTTCTTCTACCATGAAATTTATGACTAGGAAACTTTCTATGAATTGATGGTCTGGTCCCATAGAACCTTCCTCTGACATTGTCCTCTAAGGATGGACTCTCTGAATTTCAGGATTAGTTTCGACCAACTCTCCTTCTCCTAATTTGAACTTTGATCTAGTGAGAATTCAACAGCTAAGCCAACATAAGCTTGTCTAACCTTACAACCTAGAGCTTTGATACCACTTGATCTGAAAATCACCCTTGAGTGATCTCAGTTAATTAATTAATGAATGAGGGTATTACAGACTCATGTGCTGGTGTGTGTCTATGTCATTTTAGGCAATGGATCGATCAGATTGCAAAATACATAGACACCTGGAAGATGGAAAACAGTAAGAGAAACATAGTAAGCAAATACAAGAACACAACAATTAATAAGGAGTTCACCCTATCCTCCACGGCTACGTCTCCGGTCCAACTTCCAGTGGTGGCCTTATTTTATTATGTCTTTAAAGTAGAGAATTACAATGAGGAGCTCAATCTGAGTCTCTTGGAACAGAATTGCTTGGCACGGTGGTTCTTGGATTCCCAAGCCACTAGAGTGCACAGACTCTTTTCCTTACCAGCTCTTGACCTTTCTAGTCTTAAGGGGAGGAGCCCAATGTGGTGCTCAGTTCCTGACAGATCCTCTCAGGGATTGCTTGAATCTCTCAAGCTCTCCGTCTTTCTGCTTTTTTCTTCACTGTCTCTTTTTTTGTCTATCTTCGTCTTATTCTTTTCTTCGTGTCTTCTGTTCTAACAGTTCATGGCTTAAAGCCAATTTGTCTCATGACTGTTCGATTCCCCTTCTACCTCCGTCGGATCGCCTACTGTTGTTCACCTAGAATTCCCTGTCTATGCATCATCATCAATGGCTCACAGGGAGTGGCCACTTGTCCTCTTGTGAACTACGCTAGCTCTTCTTCATCGGTTCGATTTTTTGGTTACATCATAGAATGACTCATCCACCATCTCAGCAGTCAAATCGGACTTCAGAATTCTTTATGCTACGGCTTAATCCCGCTATCAAATCTGGTTCCTCCATCGGGAGCGATCTTCGTCATTAGATCTCAAGCCCCCAAATTCGACATTCTTCACTCATTTCATGCGGTTGACTTGCTCGGTTGTTAGCGTGCGATGAGTAGTGGTTTTCTCTCTCATCCGCTTGCCACGCGTCAGCCGCTGAATGGAATCGCTTGTTTTTCTGAAAATCCGCTTACCGCCCAAGGGTGCACCCAACATACTGCCAGTTTCAGATGCGGGTCTTTCCTTTTACGTTGGCACTTTTCCCATGGTTTTCCTGGCTTCCATGCGACTGAGCGCTCGGGCCCCTTCCTTCTCGAGGGGTTTTCCTAGCGAGCACTAATCACACATAATAAATAGCCTCCTTTTCCCGATCTAGGCTCCCTATGTGCCAGTTTTGCCTCCGCCATGGTCTCCATGGGCCTTGGTTAGCGTGCATTGACCGAGGTCCTCGTTGTTCCTTACTGGCTACAAACTGCCACCATCAGAGGTCTTCTTGATCACTCCGTCTTCATAAATTTTGAAGTCTCTCCTGTTTTGATACAATCATGGCTCTCTGATTATTTTCATACTTCCATTTAAAATTTACAGAAACACAACAAAATTTCTAATTAAAATTATTTTAATATATTACCAATATTGTAAAACAATAATATAAGTGAAGTATTAAACTTCTAAAAAATAAATTAAGAATTTATTTTACCTATGCTGAATAAAATAAAGGGTAAATTTTCGCACTATTGTATAGTAATTTTCCAAACTTTTGTCAAGCCAATTGCTATCATTATTTGATAATGTGATCAACATCTAATTCAATGTGAGTGCATTAATTGTATGGGTATGTGCCCATCAAGGCAATACCACATTTTCCTCCTAATGTATGAACGTCTCGTTTAATTCTCATGTATCCATTTTCTCCCCATTTGGTTCCCTAGGATTTTTTTATTATCCAATATTTTTGTGAGAAAAAACTTTTTTTCCTTTCCATATCCAACAACTACAATCGAATGGTCAAAATCTTTCCTACATTTACTATTATATACTCCCTGCTCAACAAACAAACAAAATTTTGTTAGTTACACTTGCTAAATTATTCATCTCTTTCATATTTTTTCTCAAAAAGGACAATATAAAGAATCATAACCACTTATGCTCCGATACTCTAATATTTTTAAACTTTACCGCTACAGCTATAGGTTTAGTGGATACTGCTTGTTTGAGAGTGTCTTCAGTACCAGGAGAGACAAGTCTAACACCCCTAATAGTTGGTCCCCCAGGAAGATATATCAAAACAAAACAAAACAATGATTTAATTGTCTTACAAATTAGGTGGCATTATTAGTATATATAATATATCGTTATTTATAAAAACCAATTATGTTTTTAGTAATTTTTTAACAAAATTTGCAAAATATTTTGTTTGCCTAATTATATAAAGTCTATAGAATTTAGTATCCTAAGTATCAAATATGGTTAGTTGTGAAAACCTCTCATATAAACTATGAACAAAATGACATGAAATGATTCTAATAATTCTAAAACCACTTCAAAATTTAAAATAATTAGAAATTATAAAACTAATCCAAATCCTAACCCATTTGAACTCCATCTCAATAGAATCTAACTATACAAATCCTAACCGATTTAAACTCCATCTCAACAAGATCTAACTATCTTAATGCACAAATCCATCTTAGTATGTATCATTAAGCCTTATTATTGTACCAATCGTTCTTGGCACAGGCACTTCTCACCCTTGTAATTATAGTAAAATTCTTCAATTATCCCTTGCCCTCTTTTTTTGACATAGTTGAAGGCATCGATAATGTTCCCTCCATTGCAATCATTTCCTTGGACATTGCAGTCAAACAATTGTTGTGGAAATAAGGTTAAGGAGGACAAGAAGTTAGGTACATTGCAACAAAAATAAAAGTTGATTTTAATGGGTTCCACTTGAAGGTAAATAGACCATGTATGCTTTTCTAAAAACTTCCTTTTATGAGTAAGAAGGATGTATCTTTTAGTAATAAAATAAAAGTAAATATATTTATGAAATAATTCTAAAGCTTATTTATTTTTTTGGATTTATAAATCAAATATAATGTATATTGATATTATATTTGAAATATGGAATATATCATAATTTTAAAAGAAGTGGGTTTTGGTCAACAAAGTTGTTTATTAACGAGATTTTAATATAAATAATGATACTTAAAAAAACCATGAATCTCACATCTAAAATGTCAAACTAATAAATTAAGGTGAATTTACTTAATTATTCGAATAAAAGCCATGAGTCACACATGATTCCTAAAATACAAATAATTTTATTAATTTAATTACATTAAAAATTAACATGAGCCACCCATGTTTGGTAAAAACCAATGTTCTCCATATCCTTGATAGTTATATGTGACTAAGGAATAAAAAATGCATTAAAGAAGGAATATAAGTGCTGCCATGAGTAGAGTATCCAGCAATTATGTATATTGATGATAACATTATTACAAAACTATGAAATAACCAATAATGCATATAAAAAATGAGTTGAGACACGTAAAAAACACATTTTTTTGAATGAAAACATATTAATAAACACACAATAACAAATCTGATGCATGGCCAAACGAAAAACACAAATAAGTTGTACTGTTAATGATGTTTTTCTTTGTCCCCGTGATAGACATATATAAAACATATATAAGTGATTCACATATAGGTGATTATTGATATATTCTAATTTATGTTAGATTACCTATATGTACGTGAAAATATAGATTTTATAGGTATTGAGTGTGTAGAAGTGGAGTAGGAATAATGGTAAGAAGGGAAAGAATAGATAAAGTAGGCATAAATAAGTGTGTATGTGGGGAACATATACATTTTTGTGTAGGAAGACAAGAAGTTAGGCATATGACAACAAAGTGAAAAGTTGAGGACCTACTGAGGAAGAAAACATGTAAAGCCAATAAAAGAATATGATCAATTGTTATGTTAAGACGTTGGAGGATTGAAAGTTGAACAAATTTCGAAAGTTGTGATGGTTAAAAGGGAAAAGAAGAAGGAATTTAGGTTAGTTCATGAGAGGAGAGTAAGAAATAATGGTGTTTGTTAGGCTCAAAGAAAGTAAAGATTAGCTTAAAGGAAGAGATAGTTCTTTCAAAAGGGTGATTCCATAGGAAAAATATATAGATGAAGTCCAAGAAGTTGATTGTATGAAAAACAGAATGTGTTATCACCTAAATCCGCCCCTAGTTTGAAGGAGGGAAAAACTTAGGGTAACCACAAACCATGCTTAGTCTAGTAGCTAGCCCTACCAGAACATGAGAGGGCTCTCTCTGGGTCACGCTCACTGGATAAATGTGTGGGAGTGATCTGAGGTGACTTGAAATGCTGTGTTTATCTTAGGCTAGTAAGGGAGTAGGGATTTGTGAAATAAATTTACTGAAAGGCCGAGCTTCTGGGACATATGGGACTGGCGTTCAAAAGTGAACAGAGAACTTAATATAAAGGCACAGATTATTCCATGAGGCGAGGTAGGTGCGAAATGTAGAAATTTAGTTAAAATTCAATGCGACATGAATAGATTGCTGAAGAAAGTGAAAAGGGCATAGGGGATGAATCCTTTTCAACAGAGGAAATGACACTGTACATGAAATTTTCTCACAGGCAAAGCAATAAAAATTGAATTCTACCTAATCTCACTTAGAAAATTTCACTGAAATGAAACATGAAATGAAATATGGAACATAACAGAATACATATGAAACATAGGAACACATTTGCTACACTCACAACCACAAGAATCTCATGAAACAGAGCTGCTGCCTTTCATTAATTCTCTATCAAATTTTACACAGTGGAGAAACAGAGTTTCTCTCCCACAGTCTCCCAGAAGTTATAAGCCAACCAAACCTTTGCAAATAGCTTGCTTACAATATATAGAATGAGAGGGGAATAGATAGAAGACCCAAGGGTTGGGGAGTTACTTGAATTATCACAAAATGGAGCTGGAGAGCCAACCATCAGCTACAGGTGCACTGCTCATGAACATGACATTTGGCATGGGATGACCCTTTGTATTCCTTTGCCACTTGGATGGATGATAATCTCTAGAAAAAACTATTTAACTACCGCCTTGGGTGGCAAAAAACCGAAGCATAGAAGATGGGGCCCACTTGGAGAAGTCGCAAACCAAAATTTCGCGAAACGGGAGCAAAATGATAAATTTTCCCTTGTGCATCGGGCCACTTTGGAGCCTATTTTTGGGTACTTTCAGGTGTCCAAAATGTGCCCAAGTGGGCTTGTTGGAAAGCCTGTCTTGTCTACTTTCTAACCCAGCTAGAATTTTTGAATTTGGAGCTCATTTTTCCCTCCAAAACTTCATTCTCCCAAGACTGCTTTCTGTGTTTCAAAAAAGTGGCAGAGAGGCCATTTTTGGGTGTTTTTTGACCTTTAGGAGGCCAAGATCTCCTCAAAATTTCTTGTTCGGACACTAGTAGGCATAATTTTCGATGCTGAGTCCAAAAATGCAAACCATTTGTTTATTAGAGCCCTAAATTTTTAGCGTCGCGCCACAGGGAGGATTTTCCTGTTTTTTAGCCAAAAATTCAAAATTTGCCCAAAACTTCTCCAAATTCGTTGAAATTTGGACTGTAGGTTCCTTATGGGGTGACATGTTGGGCCAAGGAAGCCTCAATGAAGATTCTAAGTCTATCTTGCTCCTTAGCCTCTTTTGCTTTCTTTGTTGCCCTCCTCAATTTAGCCTTTAAGCTCTTTATTCGTGCCTTGGCGCTCATGTTTCTTGCACGGTAGTGGAATGCCATATGCCTCAGTAGCACAAGGTCCTTGTCTGCTTTGTCTAGTAGCCTCTCCAAGTACATATTGGTTCGATCAAGGTTGGCCTCCCGATCTTCATTTACCTCTTGCTCCAAGGAAGTGAGCTCAATCCTTGCCCTTTGAGCCGCTTGGTGATGCTCACGAATGTCTCGTAGCTCCACGATCACCTGCTGGTATTCAAGCTGCTTGTTCCTTTGTTCTAGGTTCTTGATGTCCCACTTGGCCCTCTCCAAGTCGAGGGACAAGGTCTCTATCTCTGCCTGCTGCTCCTGGATTACCTCTCTAAGCTCCTCCTTTGTTGGCTCTCTGTCGGTGTCGTCATCGTGGAGGAGGACAAACTCAGTCTCTCTTTCACCCATTGGCACTCCTGAAGGTCCCTCATCATGAAATGGCTCTTTGCCTCTGCTCTACTGTGCTGATGTCAGAAACGAGGCCCCTTCCACCGCGGGTGGAGATAACACTCGCTTTGTTACTGCAAACAGTGGTCTACTGCCCCTTTGATATGATATGTAAACTGGCATGGTGGCAGCCTCGTGGCGTTCAAACTGATGTGATGGAACCCCCACCTCATTTTCTGCCTCTCATACCACTGGTGAAGCGCTGAAGAAATCACGAGAGATGAAATCCTCCCAAGCAATACCTTGTAACCCTAACTGATGATCTACTAAAATCTTGATGAGAGCAAAATGGTATACACTGTTCAGTTGCTGTCGTGGGGTCTTGTGCTGCATAAAGTTCTTCATCTTCTCTATGTTATTGCATATGAAAAATGGGAGGCTCATCATCCACACTCTGGTGAAGTTCATGAGTAACCGGATGTGGTATGCATAGAGGCGGGAAAACCTTACCTCACAGCTGAAATATTTAATGATGAATCTCATGAGTGGGGCATACTCATCCCTCAAAAACCTGAACGGAAAGACTCTAGTGAGTTGGCTCAAACAACTATTCTTGATGTAAGGCTCATATAAATGCCTCTCCACTTTCTTTTTCTTATGCGACTGCTCTCCTATGTTTGGTATCCTTGTTGCTACTGATATGGCCTCCAGTGTCAAGGTTAAAGTGACCCCGGCCAATGTGGATTGACCTCCCTGTAGATGTAATGCAAAAAGGTAGGCCAACTCATGGTGCACTCTGACATTTGCCACCCTTTGGAAAAATTCATAACATGCCAAGTGTTGGAAACAAGACATAGCAAGTGGGCATGCTTGTAGCTCTGTGAGGGTATTTGGCTCATCTCTGAGATGTTTTCCGCTTTGGTGATGTCTCCTATGAGCCCTCTCTCCTGAAGATGTGTCATTGTGTGTATCCCCCTCATAATCCGATGAAATTTCTGATGCCATTATTGCTGTATATACCCAGAGTTTACCTCTGCTGCCCTGTGAATCTAATGAACTTGTTGGTTGCCCTGAGAATTTGTCACCAAGGGGACAATAAAATAGGGATGTTAGGAGGGGAATGATGAAAGGGGAATGGGGATTTAATAGGAGAAAGATGTCAAGGATTTATGAGTATTTTTGGAGTAGGTTTAATGGGATAGGTTTTGGGATTTTGTTGGAGGTAGGGTTTGGGTGTTTGTTAATGGCAAACAAGCGGTTTAGATGGATATAATCACATTGGAAGTAGGGGGATATTTAAAGGATAATGCTACAAAGGAATTAGTTTATCAGGAGTATGGTCAGAGCATGCTTACCAATGATTTTCACTGTAGCAAATCCCTAGCCTTTTGGCCCCTTTTTATGTCATTTTGGGTTCACTAAAAAAAAATTGCATTTGATTGCATGGTTTCCAAGTCATGTTTTCTCTTTGAGTTAAGGATCAATGGCAAATATATACATGGTCACCATTACAAATTTGGGAGTCATTTGCAAAATTTGAATGATTTTGGTGATTTTTCAAGCTTACTGGCCTATGCGCCGCGCGCCTAGCCCAGTTCGCCACGTGCCCTGAGTGCGTCGCGCCAGTGTATTATCAGCACTGTGGCCGGGCTCCCAGTGTGCCGCGCGCCCTGAGTGCGCCACACCACCTTGTGTGTGCACCATGCGCAGCCAAACGACCCAAACTGGCTTGGTAGGTTAGGGGTGGGGTTTCAATGGAGTTCTTTAGGGGTGTTTCTCAAGGAATAGGGTGGAATGTAGGTGCACATGGTGAGGAGTGAGGGGATAAGGATAGGGATGAAAAAACTTGGCGACATTTCATCAACTTGCAATCCCATTCATTAATTTTGTTTGAGGGTTATTTTTTCGTGGATGGAAAATGTGCTATGGATACCCTTCTCATCTTATAAACGGCTAAAAATTTATCAAATTGACAAGGAAGAGGTTGCATTAGGAGACTACCTCTTGATTGTTAGCCTTTACATCGGGATCTAGAGAAATTTGCAGTGTTTTTTAGTTCCCTAGCTGTGTGTGTCATGCGCCAGGCCCAGTGCGCCGTGCACCCTCTGTGCATCGCGCCTGTGTTGTTTTTACAATGTGGGCCAACTGCCAGTGCATCGTGCCCTCTGTGTGCGTCACTTGCCCTGTTGTATGCGTTGCGTGCCCTCGAAATCGGCTCTCACTCTCTCAAAACCCTCCAGTTTTTCTCTCCCTCTTCAACAATGGCTCTCTCACACTCTCAATGGCATAATGACTTAGTTGAGGGCCTTTAAAAATATATATAGGTTTTGAGGAGAAATTAATTTGATTATCTTTACTTGAAAACCCTCTTTCAAATGTTTGTTTTTGCACTTTTGTATTGATTTTGAGCACCCTGATTTTCACCTTTTTCTTTCAAATTTTGGCTCTCCTGACGAAATTTTTGGAATTTCCTTGCGGGGACTATGTGACTGTTCATCTGGTCATGGAAATCATGACTGCTCCTGGAAACTGAACTTATGCATTCTTCAAAACATTTTATCATAAATGACCCCTTTAACCTCTCCTTTGAAACAGAGTTCTGTAGAGGCACTTTGAAGTCTTTTCTCTTGACGATGATATTCTTTGAACCATGGCTGAACAAGAAACTCAATCTAGCCTGCATGACCTTACATAGACTCATTTTCCAAGACCAAATCGGTGAATTCCTAGACTCAAACTAAAAAAATGACCTTGGTCCCGTAAAGGACTAGACCTTGAATGTCATGGACTCCAGTGATGACCGACAAAACTTGTGCCAGCAAGAACTAGACTTGAGGGAACAATATTGTCATGACTTCCTCTGTCAGATCTATGGTATTCCCTCCTAGCGAAATGCAGCTGAGTGGATGAAATGGGACACCTAAAATGAAATGCATAAAGAGTTTTGATCCCTGATGGAGCACTGACCAGACCGACTCTAACATTGGCTCCAATGGGGGATGGTAGCTCCTTGGAGGTGCCAAGAATAGCAGATCTTTGGAGGAGCTAGATAGTGCCTATGGTCCATTGGGCTATGGAGTCAAGATTACGAAAATCAGTACAGGACTCTGACTTATTTTTAAAAACCGAAATAACTAAGACACTAACTCAAACTTGACCTTGAAATAACTCTAAAAACCAACTGTACAGACTAAAACCAAACTGAAATATCAAATGGTATTTACAATGACGATGGAAGCAATGTTTATTTCTCAATAGTTGTACCATTTGAGCAGCCAACCATTGATCGGCCCTCCAAGAAAATCTTCCCTGTTCATTTCTTTCAGAAGAAAATCATTTTGACCCTTGTATGCAGCAATTTTGAAAGGCCCTTTCCAAAGGTTTTCGAAATTTCCGTGCTTTCCTTTCTCTTCATTCCTTGCATCCCACTTCAGCACTACATCATCCACCTGAAACTTTTCTACTTTCGCTTTTCTATTGTAAATCTTCTTTATCTTTTCCTTCAGTTTGGATGTGTTCCTGAAGACTTCCTCTCTTGTTTGCTGCAAGTGGATCATTTGATTCAGCCTTCTCTGCATGGGATCTTCCTCGCTGCCTACCTCCTGAAGAAGTTTTACCACTGGGGCAGCAAGAGAAGCGGGAAATATTGTGTCCACTCCATAAACTATCTCAAACGGTGACATACCAATAGATTTCTTTTGAGTGATTTGATCCGCCCAAAGTGCATGAACCAGCCTCTTGTTCTAGCTCTTCTTGTTCAATTCCATCAGCTTTTTGATGATGTTGACCAGAGATTTATTCGAAGATTCTACCAACCCATTTCCTTGCGGATGATAGGCGGTTGAGTGACCCAAAGTGATATGATACTTATGACAAAATTCTACCATCCTCTTTGACTTAAACGCTGCTGCATTATCAGTGATCAATTTGTTTGGACAACCGAATCGAGACAATATGTTATTTTCGAGAAAGGAGATAATTACCGTGTCTGTTGCTTGTCTGGTAGGAGCTACCTCAATCCATTCTGTGAAGTAATCGGTCACCGTGAGGATCCATCTGTGCTGTCCGGAAGAAGGGGGGTGAATTTCTCCAATGAATACTAATCCCCACTGCTAGAAAGGAGCACTCACCTCAATAGGCTTAAGTGGAAAAGGCTGTAATTTCTGCTTCCCCTCAAAAATCTGACATTTATGATAGCACTTGACCATCTTATGCACATCAGCAGACAAAGTAGGCCAATAGTACCCTGCTCTCAAAATTTTGTTTGCTGTTGATTTCCAAAAGAGGTGACCACCACACTCTCCTCCGTGAAAATCCTCCATGAGTTTCTTCGCTTCCTCTTCTACCAAACAGTTCAGCAAAATGCCACTGGGATCCTTCCAATACAATGCAGAATTGAAAATACAAAACTTGGCCACCTTCATCTTGAGAGTTCTTGCTTTGTTTTTAGTCAAGCTGGGTGGTGGTGACATATTTTTCAACACATATATTATATCAGCATACCAAGCTGACAAGACAAACATTTTGGATACCTAAACCGACATTCCTTCCTCATTATCCTCTGACATGGTAGCAATCAAATTTATATCCAGTGCGTGTAAGTAGCTCTCATTATGCTAACAGAGGGAAAGTGAGTGAAAATTATCTAGGAGCAATTAAGGATTCCTAAACAACATTCATAGATGGAAGAATTAGAGTAAACATGAGCAATGAAGTATTCATATTTATGATTAATTCTGAAGAAAACATATAGAAATAATAGGAATTGAGCACAAAGCATAGTTAAGCAAAATCTGAGCTATTCTTCTTTCTTGCTATTTAGATCATGAACCACAGATGATATAGCAAACATAGAAACTGCAAACAGGTAAGAAGGACTTATTGATCTATGTAGTAGCATGAGAATTCTGTAATTCACTCTTCAAACATCAAATCCACAACTAGCCAGTCATAAGCCATGCATTCCAGCAATCTTTGCTCATAAAAGTTCTCAAAGTATACAACGCAAGTCTAGAATGAGTTTATTAACCAACCAACCCTTATTACATTGTTTAGGGCTGTATATATCAGCCAAATATCTAAAAAACAGATCAGATAAAAGATCTGAGGAAATAACTGCGATTAACCTAACTTATCCTACAAGTTACACAAAAATATCTATTTTGAGTTGTGCTGGAGGCAGCTCAGTTAAAACATGGCTTTATGGCGTCCTTTGGCTTTGTGCTGTTCACTCTGCAATAACTGCTTCTTGATTTCTGCAGCGCTGCTCTTATTTGGCTCTACTTTCCTTAACTGTGATTTGATTTGGCTTTTAATAGCCTTAACTCTTCACTGATATTCTTTGAATTTGTTGGAGGCTCTTTAATGCTCATCTACTTTGGCTTTAAGATTTCCACTGATATTCTTTAATTCTCGGCTGAACTGATACTCTTTCCGCTGCTCTGATATACTTTTCGTTGAATCGGGACTTTTTTGCTTCACTGATACACTTTAACATTGATAAACCGCCCTTGCCCACCACGTTTTGGCAAAAAAGAACTATTGCGGTGCCTTTTGCGGGCTTTAGAACTGTTTCGGCGCTGGCCAATCAAAATATTAGCAAAAAGGAGGAAATACTGCAAAATGGCAGAGGATTTGAGGACTGGTAGCTTGTGTTGAGGCCGAGCTTGTTGTCCGGAGCTGATTTGGGCTGAGGCGATCAAAAATGGGCGAAGAATGGGCTGCTTGCCTTTGAAGATGGAGCGTGCACAGGTGCAGACTAAAAAACATGTGAAAATAGCCTTTTTACCTCTTATAAGGCAAAAAAGGCTAAAAGTTGGAGATTTGATGAAAAACAGGGCGGGAGCGATCACTGTAGCATTGAATATATCAGGGCCATTGGATATAGCGAGGGAAGATCCAACAACGGAGGATAAGTCGGCGATATCGCATCGAGGAGGTGCAATGGGGCGGAGCCTTTTATATACATACGACTTGCAATATAGCGATCGCGATATCGCATCGGCGATCGCATATCGGGGGTGGAAAGGGGAAACGATTTTAAACCATAGCGAAAAGTGACTGCGATATGAAATGGGGCGATGCGATATATAACATGAACCATTGGATGGGCGAAGTGATCAGACGGTTGGCGCGCGATCGCAATATCGTGTCAGCGGGGAACAAGGGGGCAGAGCCTTTGTATATGTGCGACAACGATAAGCGATAATGCATGAATTTGTGATAAAGCATGGTTTTAACGATAAAACATGGGATTTGCGGAAAACTTAAGTTTTTTGTTAAAACTTAAGGTTTGCGGTAAAAACTATAAAGCGAAGACATATGGAAAAACATGGGATATGCAATGATTTGCGATAATAAGGCTCGCGGTAGCGATATCGCTTCGGGTGCGATAGCGATATCGCATCGGAGGAAGGGATCGGGGATTTGTATTCGGCATACATTCATTGCGACTTGCGAAATCGCAATCGGCGGGATGTCATCGAGGAGTATATATATAAGGGGGCCAACACTATGACTGCCGACTTCCAACTTCCGACTGTGATATCGTGTCGGAGGGGGCAGGATGGATCGAAGGAAGGCTTTTATTGATCAGAGAGGGTTTATTAAAATCAAAGGAGGGCTTTTTAGATCAGGGAATGATTCTTATGCATTGGAGATGGGTTTTTAATGCATCGGAATGGTTTTTTTGTGATCGGAAGAGGTTAAACAAGGCAAAAAGAGGGTTTTTATGCTTTGGAAGGGGTCCAAACACATCATAGGGGGGTTTTATGAAGTGATAAGGGCTTCTATGCATTGGAAGGGGTCCAAATGCATAGGAAGATGGTTAAAGAAGCAAACTAAGGGTTCTTACTAAGTTTCAAGTAAACTTAGTAATTCCCAGGCATCATTTATGGTTATTTTTCAACCAAAGGAGGGGATATGTATATAAAGGGAATTTTTATGATATTTTTAGTAAGGGGAGGGGAAATAAGGAGGGATTTACATAATAGAGTTAGAAATTAATATGAATTTGTGAAGAAAGCACTAAGTATGAGAAACTTAGGCCTTTAAGGGGGAAAATGACTTATGCAAGGAATGAGATGAATAATTTAGAGATATCAAGCAGATCTTAACATCTTTGGGGGAAATTAGTGATTGATTTGGGGAAAAGGATGAAGGGGAAGTTAGTCATGTCTCACTTGAGCTGCTCCAAGGGAAAACTGCTTTGCACTTGTGATCTAAAGTAAATTAACACTTTGAAACACAAGATTGATCACAATTCATCATTCTGCAACCTCAAAACTGCCTACCCAGCCTACTTAGCCTAACATTTTGTCTTCTCTTTGTTTAAGTGCACTTACTCTAGCAAACCCAACTTTTCTTCTTTTCTTTTGGCTATCCTCCTATCTAAATCTACCCTTATACCTTCCAGGGGCTCAGATTAAGTTGTTGAGCACCCTTGCTTCTCTACCTATCTAACAATCCGCCAAGATTAAACAGTTTGGATAGATCTTTATTCTCTATCTCTAAAACAAGCAATTTAAACCTAGGGAGGCCAATATTAAGTTGTTTGGCCCTCCTTTAACTGTGAAATTGATAAAAAATGGAATAATTCTTAAAAAATGGAATATAGTAGTGGCATTTGAGCTAGCACACTTTCCTGGCCTTTTGTTTGGGGTTCATTTCATTTATTTTTCTCTTTGGCCAATTCATTCTTCTTTTTACCCTTTAATTATTCTTTTAGGGCATACCCTCTTTACATTTTTTAAATTTTCTGAGTTTTCTTGGAAATATGGAACCTTTGCAACATGAAAAAGATGACATATTTGGCATTTCAATTGTCAATCATGAAATATGAAACCTATTGGAATAGGAGGCTAATAGTGGCTCCACATGGGGATGGCTTTTCTATATGAAAAGACAAGAACAGTAGGTGAGAATGCCTTGTTTAACTGCTGCTGTAAAACTGAAAATCTCCCTTCTTTGGATGCTTTTGACTGAATTCTTGAAACTTGTTATGCAACACTTTTTGAGCTAAATTGCTTGATATTACGGTGCTGCCTTTTTGCTAACTTCTGCGTGCTTGCAAACATATTCATCATTGCCTGAGCACTTCCTTTGAAATTAATTCAAAACAAAGATCAAAATGGTGTATTTGCTTTGATCCTTCCTTCAAAATTGCTGCGCTGATTCCTTTATCGGACTGTTGTAAAAATAAAAATAAAAATGCTGAAAATACAAATGCTAATGTACAATAGAATATACAGATGCGTTATATCAAAAGGGATCAAAGTAATGTTTTAGCATTCGCCCATTAACAGGGCCTTCCTCAGCTTCTGTGCCATTCAAACTTTTCAGAAAATATGTGTTATTGCCTTGCACAGCTTGAATGACATATGGTCCTTTCCACAGGAAATCGAATTTGCCATGCTTTCCTTTATCTTCCCTCCTTGAGTCCCATCTAAGCACTTTATCTGCAATGAAGAGATCTTTTGCCTTAGTTCTTTTATCAAACATCTTCTTCAGCTTTTCTTGTAAAATTTGTGCTCTGTGATACACTTCCTCTCTTATCTACTGTAGGTGAATGGTTTGATTTATCCTCCTTTGGATATCATTAGGCTCTGCTTGAATCTCTTGCAGCAGCTTGATTACTGGGATTCCCAAAGATGAAGGAAATCTTGCCTCCATGCCATAGACTAACTCATATGGGCTCGTCCCAATGGATTTTTTGGTTGTCAATCTGTCTGCCCATGGGGCATTTACCAGCTTTTTGTTCCAATTCTTTTTATTTTCTTCCAAGACTTTCTTGATGATATTGATGAGGCTCTTATTGGATGATTCAGCTAGGCCATTACCTTGATGATAATAGGCTGTGGAGTTACCTAAGGTAATGTGGTATTTATGGCAAAAACTTATCATTCTCTTGGATTTAAAGGCAGCAGTGTTGTCTATGATGATTTTTTCGGGACAGCCAAATCTGGACAGGATGTTGGTTTCAAGGAATTGCATGATGGTTGAGTCATTGGTTTGACTACAAGGGATGGCCTCAATCCACTTAGTGAAATAGTCTGTGGCAGTTAATATCCATTTGTGCTGGCCAGAAGGGGATGGGTGGATTTCACCAATGAAGTCTAAACCCCACTGCTGAAATGGTTTCTCGGTTGAAATGGGCTTATGGGGTAAGTGCAAAAACTTTCTTTTGCCTTCAAAGATCTGGCACTTATGGCATGAAATAACAAACTTCTTGACATCGGCAAAGAGGGAGGGCCAATAGAAACCAGCCCTTAGTATCTTGTTAGTAGTAGACTTCCAGTACAAGTGCCCTCCACAGTCCCCTGCATGAAACTCCTTCATAACATTATCAGTTTCATTCAATGTTAGACAATTAAGAAATATTCCTTCATGATTTTTCCAAAACAGGGCACTATCTAGGACACAAAACCTTGATGCTTTCATCTTTAAAAATCTCTTTTTAGTTCTGGAGAACCCTGGAGGAGCATGTAGGTTTACCAATATAAAACAAATATCAGCATACCAAGGTGATAATAAGAAGGCTTGATTGATCTGTGGAGTCGCCAGCTCCTGTTCGTTGTCCAGTTCATTTATGTCAAGGGCTTGAAAATTGGTTTCGTTCATCAGTTTGGCTAAACCTTGTCCTTTTATCAGTTTAGTGGGCTTTATTTCAATGTCATATTCCAGGATATTGGCAATCCATTTGCCCCTTTTGCCTTCAATTCCCTCTTGAGTTAGAATGTCTTTTACAACAACGTTTGGAACATATGCTATGACATGGGAATATAAGATATAAACTCTGAAATCTTTGATGGCCTTAACAAGGGCATATGCTTGCTTTTCCATGATTTGGTACTTTAAGGGCGCATCTCTAAGGGCTCAGCTGAAGAAAGTGATGGGCTTTTCATTTCCCTGGTCATATTTTTGTAATAAGAGAGCAGCAATGGTATGTTCAGATGCAAAGGAAAAAGTTATGAAATCTCTATCAAATCGCGGGCTTGTGAGGACCGGTGTTTGTGTTAAGGTAGTTTTTATGCCCTCAAAGGCTTGTTTGGCTTCTAATGTCCATTTGACTTTGAAATATTTCTTGAGCATGTTGTTTAACAGTCTTATCAGCTTGGCCAAGTTGGGAATGAATCTTCTTAGGAAACTGATCTTTCCTAAAAAATCTTGCAGTTCTGTGATGTTTCTTGGATAAGGGACTTGAAGAATGGCTTTAATCTTGTCCGGGTCGATTCTAATACCAACTTTTGAGATTATATGACCAAGAAGTTTGCCTTCTTCTAGGCTGAAAAGGGATTTCTTAGGATTTAACGATATTCCATATTTCCTACAAGTTAGGAACACTTGCCTTAGATGTTTTAGATGCTCTTGATCATATTTTTAGAATGGAGTTAGATCATCAAGGTAGACGACTAAGAAATCATGGATTTCCTTGGCAAAGTCAATGTCCATTGCCCTTTGAAAAGTAGCACCTGCATTTTTTACTCCGAAAGGCATTTTTACATATTTAAAGGTTCCCCACGGTGTTGTAAATGTTGTTTTATCCTGATCATCCGGGTGAACTAATATGTGATTAAAACCTGAGAAGCCATCTAGCAATGAAATTCGGGAAGACCCCACTACCCTTTGTAAAATATGGTCCATCTTGGGTAAAGGGTAATGGTCTTTGAGAGAGACTTGGTTCAAATTTCTTAAATTAACACATAGTCTAATCTCACCTGTTTTCTTCCTTGTGGGAACTAAGTTGGATACCCATTCTGAAAATCTAATGGGTGCTATAATTCTAGCCTCAAGCATTATCTTCACTTCTTTTTCAATCAAGGGGAGAAGCACAGGATTGATTCCCCTTAATTTATGTTTGAAAGGCTTTTGATTTGGCTTCAAATGAATGGTATGTTGAATCACTGAAGTGTCATAGGACTTAAGGTCCTCATAACTCCAGGCAAAAACATCATGGAACTCTTTAAACAAGTCATCATATTTCAGCTTTTGATCAACAAGCAGCGATTTGGACAGTTTTATCATTTTGGGGCTTTCTGCTGTCCCAATATTACAGTCTTCAATAGCAGCGTTTAAGGGTTGTATCTTTGGCTTCTTGGGGATATCATTTGCATCAAAAATATCTTCTAATGGAGTCAGGCCCGTGGGCAGAAAGTTGTCTTTCAATTCAATAATTTTAGTCTCTGTTTCAGCTATTTCGTCCCAATTCATTTGTTTCAGCTCTTGTATGTTTTTATTATAAAAAATTGTTGGGTGCAACATCTGTTTAGTTGCTTCAGCTGTTATAGTCTGTTGACTTTCGTTTACTGCTTGTTGTGGATGATCCATGGCATTGCTATCAATTTTTAAACTTGAAAATTCTTGCTGTAAAGTCAAGAAATTATTGATTTGTGCATCATTTTCAAAGACTTGCTAGTCTTTGACATTGTTTGGGACTGCAGGCCTGTGCTTTATTTCAGCATTGAAGTGGTGATTGGGCTCGAAAGGGGGCTTGCAAGTGCTAGCAAAAGTTGCTAGGCTATGCGCATGTAAGTTATGGCTTCTTGAAATTTTGGTAAGCTAGGAACCTGTGAAGGTATTGAGTATTTCAATGGCAGCACTTCTATAAGCCCTTAGTCTATTATCATTTGCAACGAAATTTCCCTTCATTTGCTGAATAATCAAATCTGAATCTCCTAGAATTGAAACTTTTGTTGCTTCCAGATCTTTGATCAGTCTGAGGCCTAATAGGAGGGCTTCATACTCTGCCATATTGTTAGTACATCTAAAATTCAATCTATAAGCATGATCCTCTGCATGGTCATTTTGTGTGTTGTGAATCCATACTCCTTCTCCTGCTCCTAGTTTGTTTACTGAGCCATCAAACTCTTAATACCATGTGATTTCTTGCTTGTGGCCAGTATTGGGAGTTGTAATCATTTTCGGAGTGGGTAGGTTTGAATTTTCTGTTTCATGTAGTTTGCCTTGTATGCTGGTTGCATCAATTGTTTCAACAGTTTCTATGCTTTGGGCAACCGATTCTTTGTTTATGCAGGTTTCTTGCTCTAAAGCCAAAGGATTATCATCAGTCGGAGGAAACATATCATCATTAAACAAGATGAAAAAATCCATATTAGAATGGATTGAATAGATACGAAAGTTTTGGGGCTTTTCCTCATTACTTACCACATATTTCATTAGTGTTTCTCGATACAGTCGCTTTGGTTTCCCAAAGACTGAAGTAGTGGCATAGGAGAGGTCTAATTGCAAAGATCCTTGGAGTTTGGCTCCCCAAGATCTTGATAACAACATACCATATTTAGGTGGAATGTCAGCTACCACCACGTCCATTAGGATTGTTTTGTTGGGGTATTGGACTAAAGACACACATAAATCTTTGATTAAGCCTAAAAACTTGACTTGACTAGAATCAAATGAGAATAAGTCTTTGTATGGTCTAGTAACATCTAGGTTTAGCTTCTCCATTATAGCTTTGGGCATTAGGTTGTGTGAAGCACCTGAATCAAACATTGCATTGTGCAAGACTTTGTCATGGATGTGTAAACTGACATAAAAGGGTAGAACAACTCCATTTGCTGATTTACCATCGACTTCAGGACCGAAAAGCAGCTCAGGTTGATCATCTAAGACATTAACATCATCCCTATTCTCTGGCATTTGCAGCGATCTTTTGATTTTTTGTCTATATACATCATGTTTAGCAAGCTCAGAGAGAGGAATAGATATCTTCAATTTACCAATTTCTGCTTCTAAGTCAAAGGGATTCTCCGATTGAGTTTTAGTGTTGTAACTGGCAGATTTTCCCTTTTCAATTGCACTTTTAGCGATTTTCTCTTGGTTATCAGTGCTATCTTGAACTCTTTCTATTTTGGAAAGGCTTTCAGGAGTGCTGTTTGAATTCTCTTTTGAGGAAGAGGATACAAAATGTTGGTTTTTAAAGGTCTGAATGTCTGATACATTTGTTATATCTTCCACAGTAACCTCTTTTGGGTTTGGGACTGTTTTATCAGCAGGTTGTGTGAGAACAACCTTGTCTTTAATCTTCTTTGGCTGTTTAGTATCCTTTGGTTTGGTAGCTTGAGGCACATCTATGGTTCTAGTCCTCATTTTGTATTGCTTGTGTACTTCATATACTGCTGCACCATTATAGCCTTCTCTAAAGTCAAAAGACCCTCCGGATTTAGTTTGAAATTGATTGATATCATGATCATCTTGGTCTTCTTGGGTTATAAAAACTTGTTGCTCACTCTTCAAACCCATCAAGTTGATATGAGAGTCTTTGGTCAGCTCACTAGATGTTGATGCTTTCGCATAGTTTTCTTGAAAGGGAGGTCTTATGTCATGGGCGGGGCTAGCCCTTCCAGCATTTGGGTTTTGGTTTTTTCTAAAATTTGGGTTTCTGATAGTATTACCTTGTTGTCCATCCCATGATGTTTTTCTTTCAACAGTTCCCACTCTATCTCCAAGACTGTGCATGCTATTGATGATTGCATCCAGTTTTTGCTCAATTACTGAAGGCTCTTCTTTAAAAGTGGTTCTTCTCTCAGCTCTTGCTCTATTTCGCTTGGCAATTAGGTTTGTCTCCACACTAACAACTACATTCTGCATGTCTGCCAGGCTTTGAGGGGCTCTTTCCCTCAATTGATATGCCATGTCGGAATCAAATCCATCAGGGAATTTGTATAAAGCTAGATCAGGTGGAGGTCTAAGGTACTATGGCATTGCATTATAAACGTTGTTAAATCTTGCGAAATAGTCTAAGACTGCTTCTTGAGGGCCTCTTTTGATTGTGTCATATTCGGACAGAATGTGCAGCGGATCTTTCTTTTTCTCCCATCGGTTAAGAAATGTTTGGTAAAGAGCTTCAAGATCAGCTATGGAATTCACAGGAAGCGCTCTAAACCAGGGCCTTACATCTCCTGTTAAACTTTGGACAAAAATCTTCATTCTTACATCATCATCATCTATTTCATAGTTCTCAAAATAGTTTTGCATTTTCTTGGTATGTTGCAGGGCTGTGTAAGAACCTATACCATCAAAATAAGTGATCTTGGTTTGATAATCCTGAGGCATAGCCCTTGGATTTCCGAGTAATTGTAAAGGTGAATAGCGATTGGCCATATTTACAGGAATAAATGGAACAACAGGATGAAACGAAACAAGTGGAACAGCTGGGATAATAGGAGGAGTAGGTGTAGTGAATGGTGGTGTAGAAGAGGTGCTTTGGGACTGTGAAGTGAAATGTATGAGGGGCCATGAAGGGAGAGGGTAAGAGGGGTTTATGTTGCTGACTAGAATTTCAGGTATAGAAGGGTTTTAGGGACAGTTATTAGGCTTTGGGATAGCAATTAGGGTTTTGGAATTTGTAGTTAGGGTTTTGGATAGTGAGAATTGAGGATAGGGGATGAATGAATTTAGGGCTATGGGGATAGTGGAATGCAAGGATAATTTTAGGGGCGAATGTTCGCCCTTTGGCGAAATTAAGGGGTTTTAAATTTTTAGTGGGCGAATATTTTGTATCATAGTACATTTTTACAAATCACCTCAAATAGCCCACCTTATTTTAAGGGAGAGGGTAAAAAAGGTAAATTTAGCCCTTGAAATTAGGACTTACAACCTTCCATTCGCCCATTTTCAAGAATAGGTTTTATTTAAGTGAATCCACTCGCCCATTTTCAAGAATAGGTTTTATTTAAGTGAATCCTATGGGCCAAATACCATATTTATAAAAGAGGTATGGTAAATTAATAAAAATATAAATAAATAAGAGGTATGGTAAATAAATAAAACATTTTTTATATTTACTCCATAAGTCACCTTATATACATGTAAGGGTGTAAACAAATAAAAATATAAGTAAAGTGGAGGTATGGTAAATAAATAAAACGTCTTTTTATACTTACTCAAAAGGTATGGTAAATAAATAAAAATATAAATAAACTAGACGTATCGTAAATAAATAAAACCTCTTTTTTATTTAGTCCATAACCCTCGTTCTATTTATGAAGGCTCAAGAAACAGGTTTTATTTAAGTGAATCCTATGGGCCAAATACCATATTTGTAAAAGAGGTATGGTAAATTAATAAAAATATAAATAAACGAGAGGTATGGTAAACAATTTTTTTTTTTTTTTTTTTATATTTACTCCATAAGTCACCTTATATTTACGAACACTCAAAAAATGGGTTATATTTAGGTGAAACCTATGGCCAAAATACTATGGGACAAATACCATGCACTGGATTGTTATTAATACCATGCAAAAAACCATTATTAACCCTAATATTAGAATTAGTAAAAATAAAATGGCACATGGTATTGACCCATGGTATTCACCAAAATGGCACATGGTATTGACCCATGGTATTCACTAAATGGGGGAATTAAACCATCATGTAGCCTATGCTAAGATTCACTAGGACTTTACAAAGTTTTATTATTTAGTGAAAGACTCGCCAAGATATTACAAGATTTTATAATTGAGTAAAATATTCGCCATGCCTCGTGAGAGATTCACCAAAAAATTATATATACATATTATATTATCGATAAAATCGCCTTCTATTTTTCCTATATACCATGGAGATTCGCCCATTTATTATATTTATAAATTTAGGGGGGGTTCTTAAAATTTTCCCTGGTGGAATGAGTTAATGAAACTAGAAAACAAATCAAGAAATGAAAGGGTGAGGGAGTGATTGTTATAGACATTTTTGTGCCTTACAGCATAGAGCATGAAATGTCAATAATCTAAGGGATCCAAACTCCCTAAACATGTTGTTCCTACCCCTAGAGGAACAAGGTCAGCAAACCACAGCACTTCAGATCAGTTCTCCACTGAAAAACACTCAAAAACAGGTCAATTTTGGATCAAAGCAGCTGCTCCACTAAGCATCTGCGCTGAATGTCAAAAGCTCTATGGTGTACCTGCGCTGCATAGCAAGTGCAACAAAGGCTACCTGCGCTGGGCGTACTTTGACATGTGGAGGAATCTTTTCTCAATGTGCCAGTGCCCAGGAAGCTTCCAAAATGACACTTGGATCAAAAGATTCGCCTAATGATGAGTTAAGAGCTTCTAAAACTCCAAGTGGAAGGTAGAAACTCCGAGTGGACTCAAGGACTGAAGAACAACTGGAGTTGAAGACGACAACAAGTCACACATCGAGCTGACTTATCTTCACTCCAAAACTCTATATAAGGATCTCATCCCATGGGATCTAGAGGCCGGAATTTGGTGCAAAGAATTGTTGTTGGTTTACAGTTGAGAGTATTGGGTGATTGCTTGAGGGAGGTGAAGAGGAGATTTCTTTCCGTCAGGAAGGTGATGCTGGATTGGACCTCTCACGGTTGTATCACCGCCTGAACCTTACTTCCTTATATTAATAAAGCATTTGAGGTTCTTCTATCCGCATGTGTTTCAATGGTGTATTGTCTTACTTGCGTATTTGATTTATGCTAATCCTTGAATCAATTATGAATGCATGCTTCTTGTAGTCTCTTTTTCTTGTCTTGTTCGCAGGATCTCGTGTAGCTGGGCCCGTGAGAAGACTTGGAGCTGGGAGCGAGCGGCAAATAGAGGAGGTTGGATCGACCATTTGCGCAAGACATCGGTAAGTGGATCTCTTCCTTTCATCTCTTGCATGTCATAAAGAAGTAACTTTAGATAGCTTTGCTTCAGCTGTTGCTAAGGAACTATCACCCTTAGAGTGGGATAGGGTCATTCCGTGTTGGATAGGACCTGAGCAACAAGTCTTTGTAAGTAATGGGCAACCATGCTATAATGGTTATGCCCATCAACTTTGTCAAAGTTGTCAGCATTATGCTGGTCTGCAAAGACCCATTGCTCAGGCGAAACCATCTTATCCTGGATATGCTTCGCCTAACCTGAACGAACAGTTGCCCTTTGTAGCAACTCTAGAATTGCCAGATCTAAACCGGCTGACGAATGATCCAATTTCTTATGCCCCTTGGTGGCCAGCGATTCCGCATAAACTTCCATCGGACATTCCTAAATTCAATGGAAATCCAGGTGAAGACCCGTCGAATCACGTCATGACTTTTCATCTGTGGTGTTCATCGAACACTCTAAACGATGATTCAATAAGACTTCGCCTCTTCCAGAGGACATTGACAGGTCCAGCGGCTAAATGGTACATTGAATTGCCAAGAGCCTCTTTCGACAATTTCAGCTCCTTAGCCACGACTTTCTTAACCCATTTTCAATTACCGATAAGGTATGAAACAGGAACAGAACTCCTTACCAACTTCAAACAGGCAATGGCCACTCACATATCTGATCATATACATGAGTGGCGACGTCGTCGTAGGATGGTGAAAACTTACGTTCCCGATCAGCTGTTAGCTGAATGGTTTATAAAGTCGTTACTTCCAACTATAACGGAAGATGTGGCCAAGGGAGGAGTCGTAACAGAGGAGCAAGTCATTGCTCGTGCTCAATATTTGGACTTAGTATATACTCAGTCTGGCACGCTCTACGACAAAATACCTAACGCCCCCAGACCTGAATTTTCAATTCCTCCCCCTCCTAAATTGTATACTGACTCTCACGCCAGCAATGGCGTGACTGGCAAACGCAAAATTTCTAGTCAAAATGCAAATGAGGAACTTCTTGCCTCAAAAGTAAATGCCATGTCGACCGACAAGGGCAAACAACTGAAGCAACCAGGGGGCAAGAAGAAAAAGAAAAGGAAAGGGAAACCCCCGACAGGGTGTCATATATGCGATGAGGATCATTGGACGAAAGATTGTCCACATATAGCTGAAGTTAAGAAACTCTTTAAGAGTTCGAAAACCCCAGCAGTATTGACTGATCCATTTCCTAACCCAGGTCAAAATCTGGTTGCTAATCGAAATGCTTCCCGATCCCAAGTGCTTATGTTGTCTACCTCAAAGCAGCAGAATAATGCTTTGACAAGGAATAAAGATTACAGGAATCCAAAGCAGTTGAACAACAAGGCAAATAAACAACCTAGTAGTTCAACAACAACTTTGACCAAAGTCGTGCCACCCATCATTCCTGAACCAATGATAAAGTCGCCAAAGGGAGTAGTACACAAATCTACATTTAATCCTCGTGAAAAAATAACACAGGATTATAATATAATAGAGGACCTGGCTCAATCGTCGTCCGCTATGTCGACGCCTGAGGTAGCGCAAAATTGCACCTCCCAAGAGCAAGCTTTATTATCAGCTATAGGTGGGATTGGCCCAATGGATTCCAATCTTGTGGCCTTTGATCATAAAGGATATGACCCTCAGTTACCAGCTCAACAAGCTTTCCTTATTCAAGTGAAAGCCCTCAACAAAACTGTTCATCGAACAATTATTGATGAGGGGGCATCTACATGTCTTATGTCGATGAGTTGCTGGAAAAATTTAGGCTCACCACCCTTGTCGAAATCGTCAACGACGTCAAAAGCATTTGAAGGACGATCATACACTCCATACGGGATTTTAAATAACTTGCAAGTTGAACTGGGGGGCAAAACAGTAGAAGTTGATGTTGAAGTAATCGACGGAAACCTCAATTACAACATCCTACTGGGAAGGCCTTGGATATATGCCATGGCTGCAGTTGTGTCGACCTACTTCAGGAGGATTGTATTTCCTTTTCAAGGAAAAATTACAATCGTCGACCAACAAACATTTCTCCCCAACAGTTCTCAAGTTACGGGAAGCAGCACAATGATCCATGAGAGCAATCATTCGCTTCAAAATATTGGAGTAGGTATCCTAAAAGACCCTGCCTTAATGGGTACTTTTGCCCTACCGCCGGCAAGTAATCTGGTGGAAGTAGCCACAGTGGAAACCTATAATGTGAAATCTTCTATGTCTAACGGATTCGGAAGATTCCTAAATATTTTGTCAGCATGGATCATCGCCCTAATGGAAATACTGTAAATACAGTGGGCCCCGAGGACGGTTCTTATCTCGTGTCAACCTCGTTAAAAAATGAAACAAGGGGTCATGAGGATAGTTCTTTTACTATGTCAACCTCAATAAAAAATGAAACAAATCCCCTTTTCAAAATTCAAAGGTAAACCTTCATTCCAACCACCAAGTTGAATGCAATGAAGCTTGGGGGGCACCCTCCTTTGACATGCGTCATTATGATGCTGGGGGCATGCATAAAAACGAGCAGTTTTGGCATAGTTCATGCTCGTTAAAAAAATAAACGCAAAACCGAGCAGTTTTAACGCAGACTTCATGCTCGTTAAAAAAATAAACATAAGCATGTGAGCAAGCTTCCCCCCAGAGTTCAAGCTCATCCAGAAAAAATGAACTGGTAAATAACCATTTGAGACCGTAAATTCATCAGCCATAAAAGCCTTGGTCGTGTTTGTGCACCGTCACCTCCACTTTTCCTTTGGCCGATCATTCACATCCACTTGATTGTTTACCTATTTTGAGGAACAGCTGCGGAGAGTGACCCCACCTAGCCATCCTCGTAATACTGCCGTGATTGGAAAATTCCAACCTGTACCTGGAATCTGCTGCTATCCCTGTTTATCACTCGTTCCTCAAAATACGAGTCTTCTTTGAGCTCTTTTCACTGACTCGTAAAATATGAAAAGTTTGCCGAGTTTTGGCCTTCCAGCTCGTTAAAAAGACCGGAAGAGCTATCCCTCCTCTAGATTTTAATCTTTTTGGACCTGAGGGATTATTGCACAAAAAGATCGAGCGCTTTTCTAGTTCGGCTCGATAAAGCTATCGAACATTCATCCCTTCTGTATTGTTTTATACTTTTTCGGACTTAAGGGATTAGATGACGAAAAAGGACCTCTGGAGTTAACTTTATGTACCTTTTTAGACTCTCTAAAAATGAAAATGACCGAGTTGTCTTTGTCGCTAGACTCGTTAAAAACATTAAATAGCGACAAACTTGTCTTTAGACGAGAACGAGTTTCCCTATCGCTAGGCTCGTTAAAACATAGCGATGGGCTTGCCCGAAGGGCAGGTTATAGAACAAGCATATGTTATCCTCCTCAAGCTTGACAAAAATAAAGAGGTACTGGTCAGAAATGACTAGGGAAAAATTGGGAGAACCTCAAAGCTTAATGGTAGCAAGTCGCTCTTGAACATGACACTTTTGCCTCCATAAATATCGGGTTGGGTTATTATCATTCACCGGTCCCTTCACCATGGTCTCGCCATACCATCCATACATGGGGTAATGCTACCAATCCATCACATCAGTGTCGTTATATGTTCAAGAGATGTCATTCAGAAAGTGTCAACCGGGTCCCATCCACTACCATACATCATCTTTCATCCTTCCATGACCGCCACCCTAAATCATATTTCACAGATCGTTTTCACCATCATCACTAGCTCCGTTCCGTGTCACTGATGTGGGATTCATTAAGGCCCTCCTTTGACGGATCACTTCTTGTCGACATCAGCTCATTATCCAAGAAGTTGATCTAGGAACACCCCCTCAGTACTTTGAAGCTTGCATGCCTCAATGGCAAGTTTCTCACTTCCGGCGATAGGTATACATTAATGACCTTCGACCGGGAGACTTTGCGTGGTGTTCGACGTAAGATCCTATATTCACGCCACGTGAATTGTGCTGCAGTACCTTGAGGGTCATCATCATTATCGGTGATTCCTCTCGCGCTTGTTAACAGTTTACATTATTGACTGGTAATCAAGCGATGTCTTTCCATGTTCGACTTCAAGAAATTCTCACATGGATCGACTTGTACTAGAGTGAAGATCGGACAAGTTTGAAGACCCCGGATCTAGTTTCATCCATCCGGGCTGCGATATATATTCAGGAGATAAAAACATAGACATGTGCAGCAGATGATCATCCTACTAAAAGGATGATAATTAAAAGCAGAGAATTATCAGTCTATTATCAGACGATCGTCTGTTTATGTACAACAAATGTATTTATAAAGCTGAGCATGGGAAATGCCCGCATCAGCTAGATCATGAAAAGAAAGTATGAAAAGATAATGTATTGTATTGTATTTTGTTACAGGTCACCTCCCGACGATTGAATGAACTTCGGATCCTCCTAATAAAGCATTTCACCCGATAAACGACCTCATACTTTAGGGGGAAACTGTTATAGACATTTTTGTGCCTTACAGCATAGAGCATGAAATGTCAATAATCTAAGGGATCCAAAGTCCCTAAACATGTTGTTCCTACCCCTAGAGGAACAAGGTCAGCAAACCACAACACTTCAGATCAGTTCTCCACTGAAAAACACTCAAAAACAGGTCAATTTTGGATCAAAGCAGCTGCTCCACTAAGCATCTGCGCTGAATGTCAAAAGCTCTATGGTGTACCTGCGCTGCATAGCAAGTGCAACAAAGGCTACCTGCACTGGGCGTACTTTGACATGTGGAGGAATCTTTTCTCAATGTGCCAGTGCCCAGGAAGCTTCCAAAATGACACTTGGATCAAAAGATTCGCCTAATGATGAGTTAAGAGCTTCTAAAACTCCAAGTGGAAGGTAGAAACTCCGAGTGGACTCAAGGACTGAAGAACAACTGGAGTTGAAGATGACAACAAGTCACACATCGAGCTGACTTATCTTCACTCCAAAACTCTATATAAGGATCTCATCCCATGGGATCTAGAGGCCGGAATTTGGTGCAAAGAATTGCTGTTGGTTTACAGTTGAGAGTATTGGGTGATTGCTTGAGGGAGGTGAAGAGGAGATTTCTTTCTGTCGGGAAGGTGATGCTGGATTGGACCTCTCATGGTTGTATCACCGCCTGAACCTTACTTCCTTATATTAATAAAGCATTTGAGGTTCTTCTATCCGCATGTGTTTCAATGGTGTATTGTCTTACTTGCGTATTTGATTTATGCTAATCCTTGAATCAATTATGAATGCATGCTTCTTGTAGTCTCTTTTTCTTGTCTTGTTCGCAGGATCTCGTGTAGCTGGGCCCGTGAGAAGACTTGGAGCTGGGAGCGAGCGGCAAATAGAGGAGGTTGGATCGACCGTTTGCGCAAGACATCGGTAAGTGGATCTCTTCCTTTCATCTCTTGCATGTCATAAAGAAGTAACTTTAGATAGCTTTGCTTCAGCTGTTGCTAAGGAACTATCACCCTTAGAGTGGGATAGGGTCATTCCGTGTTGGATATTTTTCCCCACAACAGTGATGGAGTGGACTTGGTAACAAAAACACAATTACAAACCCTAAGCAATTTTTTTTTAGCAAAACTTGCAAGGAAATAGGGTTTGAAATTTTTTTCACTAAATCATCATAAACATCTTAAGACACACATTTTTTAGCATTGGAAGATTGTTTGACTTACTTTGGACAGGTGACAACCGAGCGAATTGGGCTTTTGGATGAATTCGGGGGTGAAAATGGCTTGCAGCTCTATGTGCCGCGCCACAAACCCAATGCACCGTGCCTGCTCTATGTGCCGTGCCAGTGTATGTTTTGCATTGTGGAGGGTGGCCCAATGCGTCGCACTAGCTCTATGTGTCACACCCATGACCCAATGCGCCGCGCCCATGACCCAATGCGCCGTGCCCCTGCAATTTTAACTGTTCGCTGTGATTTTCCCTCCACGACCTTGCTCTAAGTTCCTCTTTATCTTTTGGATCCAAATGAGTTCTTAAAACACAAAAAATGGCTTATATACAAGAAACTTTAATTTTTCACTCATAAAACCCACTTTTGTAATGTTTACATTTGATACTTTCTTTTCAAACTCTATTTTTAGGCATTTTTGTTTTATTTTTCCTTTTATGAACTGAATGGCTTAAATTTTTGTTTGCCTTGTAGGTGATGAAGATGCTAAAGCTTGGAAAGGTGACTAGGGTTGCCACTGAAGCTGTTACATATGAAAAATTGAAATTACACCAAATTTTATACAGGAAAACATGGAATACTCTGTCTTTCCTCAAAATAGGGTTTTGAGGAAAAATACATTTCTGAGCATGTGATTATGGAATTTATTGGTACTGGAACTTTATTCAACCTCCTCATGCTCCTTCTGACCGTTATTGAACATTTTGAAGACCTTTTTGATGAAACCCTAGACCTAATGAAACTGAAACCCTAAAAATGACTCTTGCATATTTAAAAAAAAATGATTGCAGATGATCTAGATGAATGGAAATGGGCCAGCAGGTAAAGGGCATGAGGGGAAAATGTACACCGAGCCATTATTGTTAGATGATCCATGATCCTAATGGAATGCAGTTGACTGAGCGAGACACCTAACATGCAATGCAACAAGATAATTTGATCTCTGACAGAGGGATGAGGATACCAACACTAACATTAGTTCCAATGGGGATGGTAACTCCTTGGAGGTGCCAAGAACTACAGATCTCTGGGAAAGCAAGCAGTGCTTTCATCCATTGGGCTATGGAGTCAATAACTTCGACAAACCAAAACCAATTACTATGAAACTTTGACTGAAGACTCATAGTTGAACTGACTTAATTCAAAACTAAAACAAGACTCTCAAAATCTGAAACTGGACACTCAACTAAAAATATCTTTAAACTAATTGAAACGAAAAATGACTGAAGACTAACTTAACTAAAACATGTACTTAAAAAGCTTTTAAATGGTAGCAGACCATCAAGATTTGAGGGCTTCAAATCGTGATGACAACCACCTGCCTAATGATGAAATATCTACAATCATGTGAAGTGGGCCTTCCAATGTAACCAATCCAGCAGATGGCTACATACTGAAATTCTGCTCTCACTTTCCCCGAGCAGGCAGAACGATGTACATGTAGGCAACTCACAATAAGAATTGAAGCCAAGGCTTATGCTAACGAACCAGGATCTTGAATGCCGAAAGGATCTTGAAAAATCTTGAAGCACTAGCTTGTCTTGGGATCCAGTAGCAAAAATACAAGTACTCCCTTTATTCTGATCTAAAAGAACAACTGGTTTCTGAGTGATGGGAAGGAATAGAGAGATATTAGCTTCTGTTATCTAAGTGTTAGCTAAAAATTCCTTGAGCATGAGAAATTCTGGCATATTGTCTCTCTCAAGCTCATATTCCTCAACTTCATGGTCTAGGTCGTTCTTAAACAGAAAACAATCTTCAAGATTATCAAACATGACAGCCTTATCATCTTCATGAAGGAAAACATTATCTTTTTGCTAATCAATAAAGCTAATTTCAAGACTATCATTATTTTCAAAAGTGGAAGAAGCTTCACCAACACTTTCTTGACAATGTGCACACTGCAAACCTGCATTAGTTTTGGCTATAACCTGACCTTTGTAGCTATTGTTCTTCATCAACTCAGTCAAAGGAATAGATACTTTTAACTTAGCAATTTCATTTTCTTAATTAAAAAATAAATTTGTTCCTACCTCTTTTGCTGAAACATCCTTCTTTTCAGTTTTCTCCCTTGATATACTTGGCTGATTTGATCTTTCATTTGCTGACGGCATTTTGTTGGTGGTAGGATCAGCTGTCTCTTTTCCCTTTTCTGCACAATGGGAGGATCATTGTTTGGCGCTGTTGTTTCCTTCCTTTTCTGAATTAGATTTGTGGGCACATCTCTACTTCTAAGTGAATATTTTCGCTGATGAGCTAAAAAAGAATT
Source organism: Pinus tabuliformis (assembly GCA_031772625.1). Lineage (NCBI taxonomy): Eukaryota > Viridiplantae > Streptophyta > Pinopsida > Pinales > Pinaceae > Pinus > Pinus tabuliformis. The sequence goes on along the minus strand of CM062811.1, from coordinate 917,718,512 downwards.
CATGTACCCTCTCTAATACTCATTAGACTCTTCTTCAAGAATTGTTTCATTTTCCAAGATGAAATTTTCATCCCTTTATATTGTTGAGTTCTCAGTATACTCCTCATCTTCAGTGATAAAAATTGGCGTATCATCAAGTGTAAAGAAATGATTCTCTTCTCCAATTACATTCTCCTCATCATCTGATTGTGGACCATGTACAAAATTTTGTTGTAAGGGTGCCTTCACCTACTGCTGTTGTGCTACTTGGTCTATTGCTCTTTGTTCTCTTTGCTTGATTCTAAATTGTGGCTGTTGTTGGCCACAAAAGTTTGGATTTCTGGCTTGTGGTTCAAGCTTGTCAATTGTCAATCTGTCAAACATCTTCTCCATATTGCGGAGCACTTGATCTGAAGTAGAAACCTCTTCCTTTATTGTTACCTTCTTTTCATCCATTGTTCTAGCTCTCTTGGCAAGCACATTTGCTTCAACACTGACTACAATTTTATGCATGTCTTCCAAAGTGGCCGGATCTCTTTCTCTTAATTGATAGGCCATATCAAGATCGAAACTATCCAGAAACTTAATCAAAGTCAGCCCCATAGGTGGCTTTATATGATCAGGAATTGCATTGTAAATAGAATTGTATCTAATACAATAATCTTGAATAGACTCACCAACATTCCACTTGATGTTCTCATATTTGGAAAGGATCTGAAGAGGATTTTTCTTCATTTCCCAACAATCTAAGAATTGTCTCTGAAGATTAGGCAATGTAGTGATACTTGCAGCCGGCAACGCTCTGAACCATTTCCTCACTCCTCCTCCAAAAGTTTGTATAAACAGTATCATGGTCACATTTTCAGCATCAATCTCATGAAGGTCAAAGAAGTCTGTCATCCTATCCACATGTTGTTGAGCTGTAACACCTTGAGGAGTGCCATCAAACAATGGAATTTTTCTTTGATAATCGACGGGCATGTCATCCAAATTTTTAGGCAACACAAGGGGTGCAAACTGGGCAGCCATTGCTCTAGGTGGATTTGCAACCGGTCTTGGGGATGTAGGGGGGGTTGGTACAACTGATGTATGAGGTGTTTGTGGTGTGGATGGAGGTGATGAAATTTTGTATGTTTGAGGGTAGAAGGAGTAGATGGAGGTGATACCACTGTAGATTTTTTATCAGAGATACAAGGCTACACAGGGATGGTGGGAATGAAAGCAGGTTCAGTGGGAATTTATGAACTGGATGCAATTGAGGATGACCCAAGAGTTGCAAATGCAGACTCTAAGAATTCGGGAATTTTTTTAGCCATAATGGAAGTTTGAAATTGTTTAAAGATATAATCATCAATTGATTTATTGGCCTTTTCAGTTTTAAGATCTTTAACAAACTCTAGATTTAGGACAGTAGAACCAACAACGCTTTTGGATTAAGTCTCAAACAACGATAGATCAAACTGTTTGTCAAACTCAAGATATTCAAGCTACTAAAAAACCATAGGACATGAACGAGATCTGAACATAGGAATCACAAAACTTTCTTGGTGAAGGATTCTCAGAATGAGATTGGGATTTTCGTACATAGGAGGTGGATAAGGATCCAGTTTTTCTCTAGTGTGTCTTCGGGAAGCCAGTGTGTTATTATTTCCAAGAAATCAAATGGACATTACCAAATTGTTCAACCTATCAAATTCTAAACTTATCATCCAAAAGCTTAGAACTATTAGATGTACTGGGGCAATTTGCAAGTTAGATATTCCGTTTATAAAACTAGACTGAAGATTGATTGAAGTAGTTTTTATCTACTTTCGCTAGTGCAAAGCAAAAATCAATGTAAACTTTGAAACCAGAACTGATACTGTTACCCGTTTTGTAGAGATAGCAAAAAAGTGATCCAATTTTGAAAAGGCGTGATGCATAACACACATGTTTTTTAAGAGCATAGCTTTTGGCTCTGTAATTTTTTTATGTACATTGCGTTTTAGAATAGTAGTGATTTTCATGCTGATTTAAAAAAGTGGTTATTCTGCATAGACCTTTTTTAAAAAAAAAAACCTATTTTTTGAATTTAAATTTCCTAACGTATGAAATGTAAAAAATTATTTTGTAAATTTAATAATTTCGAAGTGGTCTTCTTCTTCATATCTTCTTGTTTTTATTTTTATTTTTAATTTTTTTTGTAGTGAGGTTTTTATTGATTTGCATAATTAAAGAAGAAGGTCGATATTTTGCATTTTCGATATTGTACATAATTATACATTGTTAATTAAATTTTCATTCCACATGAAATAATTGTATCTAAAAAAAAAATATAAAAATATATATAAAAAAGACAAAAATAAAAAATAAAAATGTTAAAAAAAAATATTTCATAAACCATAAAAGAATTTGGAAAAAAAGGAAACAAAATTATATATATATATATATATATATATATATATATATATATATATATATATATATATAATTTTGTTTCCTTTTTTTCCAAATTCTTTTATGGTTTATGAAATATTTTTTTTATATATATATATATAAGTAAAAATTGAGAAATTAAAAAAAAACATTAACAAAAACTAGGAAAAAAAAAATAAAAATAAAAAACAAACTAGTTTAAAAAAAAATAGAAAATTAACGAAAAAATTAAAAAACTGGTAAAATTAATATTAAAAAAAAACAAAAATAAATTTCAATTAAAAAAAAAAAAAAAACCAAAAAAATGCGTATTTTTTATTTAAAAAAAAAAATCTAGTTATTTTTTTTTTTTTTTTTTTTTTAACTGTAACGGGTATGAGATTTTATTTATTTGAATAAGAGGGGAGGGGTCTTTGCCGAGGCAGCCCCATTTACAAAGAAAACAGCCAGCATATTCTGCTTGTGAGATACAGCCTTTTCAAGGTATTTGGAAGTAGTTATCGTCATTGATAAAAAGTTTTCCTTTCATGAGCAAGCAGCCTTTGTTCGTCATCTGATCTGCTTCGCCATTCAGGTTTCTAAGAATGTGATAGAACTTATAGGAGGTGAAATCTTGGAGGACTCTTTTCAATCTTCCTAGAGGTTTATTGAGGCTAGCATTGTTGAAGAGGTCTTCAAAATTTAATTTTTTAATTAGAATCTCTGAATCACCAAAAGCTTGGAGGTCTTTAACTCCCTTTTCTCTTGCTATTAGACAAGCTTTGAGGAGTCCTGTTAGGTCCCTATAATACTAGTGATTACCCCATTACTATTTTAGTTATACCCCTTATTTATATTTTTGTGCCCCTATTACCCCCATATTGTTATTTTTGTGCCCCATAGAATCCCTCTATTGTTATTTTTGTGGCTTTATATTATTATTGTTAGGTCGGCTAGATTATATTGTGACTGCTTAGACTCCTATATATAGAAACGAGGTTTTGTCATTTGAATCATCAAATAATTTTTCATTTATGTAATGTAAAGGAGGTATCCCCCTTGAAGAGGTTGAATTCTAAGGCATTGATCTATCTTTTCTATCTCTTCTTGAGCTAGTTTCATAACATTTGGTATCACAGATTTGGATTCTAGGGTTTCGCTGCTCCAAACAGGTCATCGTGGAATTTCCACTATAACTTTTTTTCTGTGACGTTTCAGAAGTCTCAGAAAGAACCCATTTGAGAAAAAATCGTGCTGAACCTTGGATCTAAATTTCAGATCTTTTCGTGCGATATTTGTAGAGATATGATCTAAGAAATTGGTCTTTTTGCAGACTCCTAAATTACATTCAAAACAGGTGACTTGGGGAAAATCGTCCTAACTTTATCTCTGGAGATCATATTGAAATTTCGTAAGAAGCTATAGAAACAGGACGGACTGTAGTTTCTTGCACGCATTTTTCAAATCCATAGTTTGAAACAGTGACTCGTGGCACGTCATACAATTTTTCTCTACTAAACTAGTCTATAATCAAGTCACTGTGGGATATTTCGCATAACTCTTCCTTGGAGAAACCAATTTGGGTTAGACTTGTGGCATTGGAAAGAGGACGCAGAAGGCTACCACGAGTTGCAATTTCGGAACTGGATGATCTGAAATTACAGAGATACGTCAGATTCAATATCAGGCTTCTAGAAAGTGAAAAAAGGTGTGTAGTTTTTTTTCATTTTTGCGTAAGCTTGGTTTGAAGGAATTCAAAGGACATAGTAAATCATTATTATCGGTAATTGATGCCACAAGGAAATAAAATGCAAACACCTAGTAAGGAACTTGAAAGCTCTAGCATGACTCATGAAGAAGAGGAAGAAATGCTACATGATATATCAAAATTACAAGAACAAGTGCAAAATAGTCACGCTCACAAAAGCTAACAGAAGCTAAGATAAATGGTGTGGAATCTAAGACAAATGGCATGGAATCTAAGATAAAGGGCATGGAAGCTAAGATGGATTATTTGAAGATAGATTTGAAGACAGACATGGCAGATTTGAAGACAGATTTGACAAATTTTCTACAAGAAATACATACTAATGGTGAAAAGGTTGTAAAGGAAACTCATGATGTGAACCAAAGAAATGTTAATCATGATTCCATAGACTCTAATGTTGGATCGAAGACCCACCATATTCCAAAAATCGATATGAGGAAGTTTTATGGCAAGGATCTCGCCACATGGATATTACAGATGGAGCAGTTCTTCGATCTCAATAATGTGCAAAACACACAAAAGGTACGTATGACAACTGTATATTTGGAACCAAATCAGTTTGTATGGTATCAATGGCTTTGCTCTCGTAAACAATTTATCACTTGGGCAATTTTTATGGAAGAATTGATAGCAAATTATGAGGATACAGAAAGCAACACTTTTTTTAGCCAATTGATAAGTCTCAAACAAAAGGGTTCAATAATGGAGCACATTGAGGAGTTCCAAAAATTGAACATAAGGGTAAAAGATATTCCAGAGGAGCATAGGATTGATGTGTTCATAGGGTATTTAAAAGATAATATCCAACATGATGTTCGCCTTTGGGAACCTGATCCATTAGAGAAGGCATTCAGGTTAGCAAGAAAAAAGAAAAGCAAAATTATGGCAACCAGGAAGCATACCACTCACAACTATAAAGACGGAAGTGTTGTTGCCCCTAGTCTTCCACAACCTATAAGGTTGACACCACAACAATTGGAAGAAAAAAGAGCAAAAGGGCTTTGTTACAGTTGTGATAGCAAATACACTAAGTTCATAAGTGTTCTGAGAAGAAATTATTCTACATAGATTGTGAAGAGGAAAAAGAAAAGGAGCAAGAAATGTCAAAAGAAGAGGATATACTCCAGGAACAAAGCCTAGATGAGGAACACATAAATCTGACCATATCTTCTAATGCATTGGTGGGAATTACCACTCCTCAAACCATCAAGATAGAATGACAAATCAAGAAGAAAAAGGTAATAGTGTTGATTGATTGAGGAAGCACCCACAATTTTGTTCATGGTAGGGTAGCAAAAGAATTAAATTGATTCCTATATCCAGCACTAGAGTGTCAAGTGATGATTTCAAATGGAGGAACAATAAATTGCTCTGGAAAGTGCCATAATATCAAGCTATCCATGGGAGAATATGTATTGACTAGCTAAATTCTTTCCATTCCAATGGGAGGTGTTGATGTTCTACTAGGAGTCCAATGGCTACAATCCTTGGGTACAATAGCTTTAAATTTTCAAGAACTTTTCATCAAATTTTCTACGGAAGGAAAGGAAGTTGAATTAAGGGGTATTGAAGGGAAACCAGGAAATATAATCAGCTCTAATGGTATGACAAAGCTTCTAAAAAAGGAGCAAAGAGGTATAATTGCACAATTATGTTCGCTAGATGTTTCCACATCGGAATCATCTATTTCTCCAGATCTCCAAAAAGTCCTGGACAATCATTCCAAGGTATTTGAGACTCCCAAAGGTCTCCCACCTATGCATGATCATGATCATGCTATTCATCTGATTCCAGGAAGTGTTCCTCCAAACATCAAGCCGTACAGATATCCCTATGTCCAAAAAAGTGAAATTGAACATATGGTTACAGAAATGCTAGAGGCTGGTATAATTCAACCTAGTCAAAGTTCTTTCTCTGCTCCAGTAGTATTGGTGCACAAGAAGGATGGATCATGGCGCATGTGTCCGGATTATAGGGAGCTCAACAAGCTCACTATTAAAGATAAGTTCCCCATTCCTGTCATTGATGAATTACTGGATGAATTGCATGGATCAATTTACTTCACCAAGTTGGATCTTCGTTCGAGATATCATCAAATCAGAATGAAGATTGAAGACATTCTGAAAACGGCATTTAGAACTCATGAGGGTCATTATGAATTTTTGGTCATGCCTTTTGGCCTTACCAATGCACCTTCAACATTTCAAGGTTTGATGAATTCAATTTTCAAACCATTCCTTAGAAAATTTTTGTTAGTATTTTTTGATGATATACTAATCTACAACAAGTCTTGGAAGGATCATGTTGAACATGTTGACAGGGTGCTACAACTATTGGAGGAGAAACAATTATATGCAAAAAGATACAAATGTTTCTTTGGAGTCCAGGAGGTGGAATATTTGGGTCATATTATATCTCATGAAGATGTTAAGGTAGACCCTAGCAAAATTAAAGCCATTAAGGAATGGAAAATACCCACATCGATAAAGCATCCGTGAGGATTTCTTGGGTTGATAGGGTATTATCGCAAGTTTGTTAAGAATTATGGGAGAATAGCAGCACCTCTAACAACATTATTGAAGAAAGATGCATTTTCATGGACTCCGGAAGCAACAAAGGCCTTTGAACATCTTAAAGAGGCAATGTGCCAAGCACCGGTCTTAGCTACACCAGACTTCACAAAAAACTTTATTGTGGAATGCGATGCTTCAGGAAATGGAATTGGTGTTGTTCTAATGCAAGATGAAAGACCCATTCCTTTTGAAAGTCGTCCAATCAAGGGAAAGTTTTTAAGAAAAGCTATTTATGAGAAGGAAATGTTGGCAATACTCCATGCACTTAAGAAATGGTGACCCTACCTAATGGGAAGACACTTCAAGGTAAAAACAGATCATGATAGCCTTAAATACTTTTTAGAACAAATATTATCCTTTGAAGAGCAACAAAAGTGGTTCACAAAGATGTTGGGTTATGACTTTGAAATCATCTACAAAAAAGGGAAGCAAAATGTGGTGGCAGATGCACTCTCAAGAAAGGATGAGGATGTGGAAGCATTGTTGTGCACCATTTCTATTATCCAACCAGATTGGATAAATGAAGCAAGGGAATAATGGAAGAATGACGAAGAAGTGTGGGCACTTATTCGAAAGCTACAAAAAGATTCCAGTACGTCTGATACATTCAGCTGGCAAAATGATTTGTTATGGTACAAAGATCGCTTATACCTCTGTAAGAATTCCCAGCTAAAACAAAATATTCTTATGGAATTGCACACTTCTCCCTTAGGAGGGCACTCAGGATTTTTAAAAACTTACCACAGGGTTAAGAAGGAATTTTTTTGGGATGGCCTTAAATCAAATATTCAAAAGTTTGCGGTGGAATGTTTAGTTTGCCAAAAAAATAAAGTTGAAACAATTAAGACACCGGGTCTATTACAACCTTTATCCATTCCAAGCCAACGTTGGGATGAGGTTTCAATGGATTTTATCACAATTTTACCCAAGTCTAAGGGAAATAGTGTCATCATGGTGGTAGTTGACAGACTTACCAAGTATGCACACTTTTGTGCATTATCACATCCATTTAAAGTCAGTACAGTTTTTACTGCATTTATGGAAACAATTCAAAAGCTATATGGAAACCCAAAGATTATTGTAAGTGACAGAGATCCCATTTTCACTGGAAATTTTTGGACAGAATTATTTTCTTGTCTTGGTACTCAGTTAGCTCATAGCGCATCCTATCATCCTCAATCTGATGGGCAAACTGAGATAGTAAACAAATATTTGGAAGGATATCTTCATTGCTTTGTATCTGATAAAGAGACACAATGGGTGAAATGGTTGCCTCTGGTTGAATGGTGGTATAACACTTCCTTCCATACAGCAACAAAAATGACCCCATTTATGGCACTTTATGGGTATCAACCACCATCCATCACATCATATTTAATAGAAAATTCTAAGGTTCACGCACTGGAACATCACATCGAACATCAACAACAAGTCCTCCAACTCTTAAAGGATAACCTTGTGTTGGCACAAAATAGAATGAAACAACAGGCAGATCAACATTGCAGTGAAAGAAGTTTTGATGTAGGTGATTGGGTATTCCTACGGCTACAACCATATAAGCAAATTTCCCTAAAGCAAGCTAAGAAGGATAATAAATTATCACCAAAGTATTATGGTCCGTACAAGGTGTTGCAAAAGATTGGTACTATGGCATACAAATTGGAGCTTCCTGCAACTTTTCGATTGCACCCAGTTTTCCATGTTTCATGTTTAAAGAAGGTTATAGGCGACAAGCTCCTAGTTCAAACAATATTTCCAGAATTTGACGAGGAAGGAAAAATTATATTGGAACCGGAAGCAGTCACAGAAAATGGAACTCGACAGCTACGAAATCGATCAATTTCAGAGTATCTTATCAAGTGGAAGAACTTATCCGCTGAAGATTCCACATGGGAGGATGAGAATTTTATGCAGAAGTATCCAGAACTACTCAAGCGTTGAGGACAACACTTTTTTTAAGGAGAGGGGCATGTTGGGTCCCTATAATACTAGTGATTACCCCATTACTATTGTAGTTATACCCCTTATTTATATTGTTGTGCCCCTATTACCCCCATATTGTTATTTCTGTGCCCCATAGAATCCCTCTATTGTTATTTTTGTGCCTTTATATTATTATTGTTAGGTCGACTAGATTATATTGTGACTGCTTAGACTCCTATATATAGAAAGGAGCTTTTGTCATTTGAATCATTGAAGAATTGTTCATTTCTGTAATGTAAAGGAGTTTGCCCCCTCGAAGAGGCTGAATTCTAAGGCATTGATCTATCATTTCTATCTTTAAATCTTGAGTTGGTTTCATAACAAGTCCGAATATCTCTACCTGGTTGTTGGATTTCTAGCCTAGACCCTAGTAGAAGCTATCCCTTGAAGTGCCATCCGAAGAGTAAATGACCCCTCCAGCGCCAGCGTTCCCGGGGTTTCCTTTGGAGGTTCCGTAAAAAAAGATTGTGGTGAGTTTTTTGGATTTCCACATATTTATGAAATGTTCCTCTGTTTCTCTTATTCTCCACTCTGGATTTACTGTTTGAGGGGCGAGGTGAAGCTTACGAGGAGAAGGCTCAAGCGGGCGAAGCCATCTCCTTTCTTCAGGAAGGAGCAGTGGATCGTCTTTGTAAAAATGATGTCGGGCTGCCTCCAAGAGAAATGCTTTAACTTTAGATGCAACCTATAGAGGGGAGTAGTTATTTTTTATTAAACAGACATATTTTATTAGAAAAAAAAAATATTAAATTTTTTATTTTTTAGACAATCTTTATTTCTATTAAAAAAAAAAATTATAATTTTTTTTAAACAATTGTTCTTATTATTATTTTTTTATTTAAAATACAAATTATTAAACCTACATTTTATATTTAAAAAATAAATTAAAAAATTAAACCTACATTTTATATTTAAAAAAAATAAATTAAAATTTACATTTTTTTTTTAATAATTTTTTTTATTAAAAAAAATTATATTTTTTTTTTTAATTTTATTTATTTAAAAACACAAATAACAAAAAATACTTTAATTTTTTAAAAACAAATTTAATTTTTTTAATTTAAAATTTAAAGTATTATTAAAAAAATATATATTGTTGGCCCTCTGACCCCTGGCCGCCCGTGGTGGCATGGTCGTGGGCGGAGGGCCTACACGCAGGCCCCTTCGCCCATGGCCTCACCACCACAGGCAGCTAGGGGGGCGGAGGGCCACAAATTTTTTTATTTTTTTAATAAATAAAAAAAAACACTAACTTTTAATTTTTTTTATAATTTTTTAAATTTTAAATTAAAAAAAATTAAATTTGTTTAAAAAAATTAAACAATTTTTGTCATTTGTATTTTTTAATAAATAAAAAGCATAAAATTATTTCAAAGAAAAAATAAATTATATTTTTTTTTAATAAAAAAATTGTTAAAAAAAATGTAATTTTTTTTTTAAATATAAAATGTAGGTTTAATTTTTTTATTTTATTTTTAAATATAAAATGTAGGTTTAATAATTTTTATTTTAAATAAAAAATAATAATAATGATAAAAATTGTTTAAAAAAACTGATAATTTTTTTTAATAAAAAAAAGATTGTTTAAAAAAACTTTAATTAAATTTTTTTTTTTAAATAAAATATGTCTCCTTCATAAAAAATAATTACATTTTTTTTTTAAATAAAAAATTTTCATTTTTTAAATATTATTAATTTTTTTTTTATAATTTTTTTTTTTTTGTTTTTTTAATATTAATTTTACCAGTTTTTTAATTTTTTTGTTAATTTTCTATTTTTTTTTCTAAACTAGTTTGTTATTAATTTATTTTTTTTCGTAGTTTTTACTAATATTTTTTTTTAATTTCTCTATTTTTACTTATATATATATATATATATATATATATATATATATATATATATATATATATATATATATATATATATATATATATTATTTTGCTTTTCTTTCCAAATTATTATATGGTTTGTGAGATACTTTATTTTTAACATTTTTTATTTTTTTTATTTTTGTCTTTTATATATATATATTTTTATATTTGGTTTTTAAATAATCAACATTTTAATCTTAATTTTAGTAGTTTTTAATTTTTTTTTGTTAATTTTTTTTTTTTTTTAGATTTAGTTTGTTTTTAATTTTAATTTTTACTTTTTTTGTTTTTTCTTAATTTTTTTTAATTTTTCTAATTTTACTTATTTAATTTATAGTTCTTTTCTAAATGTTTTTTTTTTCTTTTCCATTTTTTTTTCTTTTTGGCAATTTCTTTTATGGTTTACAAGATAACCTCTTTTTTTTTCCCATTTTTTTTTAAATATTTTTTTTACTATCTATTTGTTTAAATTTTTTTTGTTTTTAATTCTTATCATTATTTTTTTTTTTTTACATTTTTATGATTGATTTTTTTTTTAATTTTTTTTTTAATTTGATTTTTTTTTATTTTTTTTTATTTTATTTTATTTTATTTTTTTATTTTATGTTTTGTTATTTTGTTATTTTTTACTTTTTTTTGTTTTGTGTTTTTTCATTGTTTTATTCTTTTTTTTTTTTTTTTTTTTTTTTATGTTTTCATTATTTTTTAAAATTTAATGTTTTTCGGGGTCATGATAAAATATTTCACGTCATTATTTCGAAATGTTGAAATTTTACTTTTGAAAAAAAAAAAGGGTTCTCCCAGCATTAACACTTTTCGTTTTAAGTGTGTTTTTTGGATAATTTTTGCGCAAAAGATTGGTTTTGACCGCCATTTTTAAAACATGTTGAAAATTTACCCAAGAAAAAAAAGGTGCTAATCCAACATCAACCCTTTTCATTTTTAACACTGTCGTTGATTTTTTTTCGGGGTTTTTTGGCCAGAGTTCCCATTTTGAGTTTATAGTTCTCGTTTCAAAGTTTACATTGTTAAAAGTGTTTCGAAGGCTGCTTGGATAATCTTCAGGCTCCGTCTGTAGTTTATAAAATGAAGAACACTAAGAGACAAACAATTTCTTCCCTGGTATGGTTGCCACTATGTTAGTTCCTATATCTACCTCAGGCTGAGAAAGGTAAGATCTAGGGTAACATCAAACCACGTTTAACCTAGTAGCTAGCCCTACTAGGTTGGGAGAGGGTTCTTTCCTTGTCAATCTCAACAAAATACAGTCAATAGGGCTTGAGATGATTGATGTGAATACTAATCTTAGGCTAGGTATGTGTGCAAAAGAGTCTGATTAAATTTGACGATGCGTTGTTGGCTCAAATGGAAAAGGCAGATTTTGGGTCTGGGGAATGAGGCTCAGTTTTGCAGAGATGTCTATGGGGCAAGGTAGGCAAATGATTTGATACTTCAAATTGAGTGAAATGGAGAGATTTTAGAGAGGTGAAGAGTTGAAGAGGACAAGAAAACCTCAGGGATCCTCTTCAAATAGCTGAAAACATAAATAACTAAGCAAACCCTAGGTCGAGCACTGCAATTTCAATGGATTCTACCTGTATCCTTGTTTGTTTAGTTAAGATAAAAGCAAGAGAGAAAATAGCATACATAAAACACATGTAACTTACAATTACAGTAGGAAACGCAATACCAAAGCAGGATGCCACATGAATCCCATAAAGTGATACAAACCCTGGTCTATTCCTTAGCCAAACTACTGAAATGTGTATACAATGAAGCTCCGAGCTTTCCCATAAGTCCAACCAGGCTAATGACTGAAAATCACAAGACATAGGCAAACAATAACTCATCCTAGCCTCTAGGGGTCGAGCTCATAAGTTTAGGAGCTATTCCAACAAATTCTAAACTAAGAACAAAAAATTAGGTAGTGGAACAGCTTGCCTCTAAAAACTAGGGATCTGATTCATTTAGTTGCAAACTACCTTTTCATTGATGAATCTACCTCTATGAGTGAAAATTTAGCATAATTACATGAAGATCCATAAAATTACATTAAATTACATCATGATATGACATTTAGAAGAAGAAAAGTCAAACTATCAAGAAACTGGGCGAAAAACAGAGTATTTTTTGTCAAAGTGAGCAAAATTTCCCCAATGTGCCACGCTAATTTCCCTATGCATAGTTCTTGTTACTAGCTACTTTTGGAGGCCTTCCCGGTATCCACATTTGCTCCAAGTGTGCTTGTTAGAAAGGTATACCTGTCTACCTTCCAGAACAAGTGGAATTTTTGAATTTGGCCTCCATTTGCCACTCCAAAACTATGTTCTCCCAACACTACTTCCTGTGTGTCCAAAAAGGGGCAGAAAGGTCTTTTTTTGGGTGTTTTTGACCTTTTTGGAAGCTCAAAACTTGTCAAAGTTTCTTGGCCATTAGTAGGAATGCATATTTTTCCATGAAAAATCCAAAAAATGATGAGTTTTCATCAAAAGGAGTCCCCCATCAGAAGCAAGCGCCAGGTGGGGCAGCGCATTAGGCAGAAAAACCTATGTTTTGGCCCAAAAATTCCAAAAATGCAAAAAGTGTCCCAAATTTTTTGAAATTTGGGCTGAGAGTTCTCCATCAAGTGCTATGTTGGGCCACGGAAGCCTCAGCCAATATCTGAATTCTATCTTGATCCTTTCGCTTCCTCGATGCCTTCTTCAACTTGGCCTTGAAGTTCTTGATTCGTGCATTGCAACTTTTGTTTCTCGCCAAGTAATGGTAGGCCATGTGCCTTAATATTGTTTTCTCCATGTTGGCCTTCTCTAGAAACTTTTCCAAGTGGATTAGCTCTCTCAAGCCAAGACTCACGATCAGCATTGATTTCTTGCTCAAATGGTGTGAGCTTCATTTTCCTCCTCTTGGCAGCTTGCCGGTTTTCTCATATGTTTTGAAGCTCCATAATGGTTTGCTGATACTCTAGCTGATTGCTTCTTTGCTCCAGGTATTTTGTTATCCACTTGGCTCTTTATACGTTCAAGGACAAATCATTAATGTCTGCCTGTTGCTCCTAAATCATCTCCCTGAGCTTTGAGCCTTGTGGGCCCAAATCAATGTCATCATCTTGAACAAGAATAAAATATGTCTCCTGCTCTTCTGAAGGCCCCTCATCATGTAATGGCCACTTTCCCTTGTCTTGAACTTGCTTTTCTGATGGAGGAAGCAAGACCCCTTCCACCCTGGGTGGAGATAATACTCGCTTTGTTGTTGCAAACAACCGTCTAGTGCCCTTTTGGTAGGTGACAAACACTGGCACACTAGCGGTTTGTGTCTCATGAATCTCCCGCTAATGTGAAGGTCCACCTATCTCATGAAAAGCTTTTGGAGGTACTTGAGGACCTATGAAGACCTCGTGCGAAATGAAATCCTCCCATGAAATGTTCTGCAAACCAAGCTGATGCATGACTACAATTTTCATGAGTGCAAAATGATATATATTGTTGTACTGCTACTGAGGAGTCTTCCTTTGCACTAAGGTGGTAATCTTCTCGATGTTCCAGCAAATAAAATAGGGGAGCTTCATTATTCTCACCCTGGTAAAGTGCATCAACAATCTGATGTGATAAGCATATAGGTGAGAAAAACAGCCCTCACAGCTGAAATACTTAATTATGAGTTTCATCAAAGGAGCATATGAGTATTTCAAATACCAGAAGGAAAAATCTCTACTGAGATGTCTCTGATAACCAGCCTTGATGTAAGGGTCATAATGTTCCTTATCAATTTGTTTCCTTTTATTCCATTTCTCACCGACATTTGGAATGCCTGTTGCTAGAGAAATAGACTCCGATGTCAAGGTGAATGTCACACCTACTAGAGTGACTTGGCCATTATGTAGATGGAGCACAAATAGCCTAGCCAACTCATGATGGTACCAGACTCTCTCTACCATCTCACAGAACTGATAACAGGATTGGTATTGAAAGCATGTGACAGCAAGAGGGTAGGCATGCAGCTCGGCAAGTGAAGTAGGCTCCTTTCGTATATGTTTACCACCCTTGTGAGGTCTCCTTGGTGCATGCACTTTTGTAAGAGAGTCACTGTGTGTCTCTTCATCTTGGCCATAGGAAGGATCAAATTCCATGTTTGCCAAATGTTTGATTTGTCTTAGATGACTATGAAGAGATTTTAGATGTCTTTGATTTTTTGCTGCCAAATGTATGAAAATGTATGAGGGACTATGAAGTGAAATGTATGAGGGGCCATGAAGGGAGAGGGTAAGAGGGGTTTATGTTGCTAACTAGAATTTCAGGTATAGAAGGGTTTTAAGGACAATTATTAGGCTTTGGGATAGCAATTAGGGTTTTGGAATTTGTAGTTAGGGTTTTGGATAGTGAGAATTGAGGATAGGGGGTGAATGAATTTAGGGATATGGGGATAGTGGAATGAGTTAATGAAACTAGAAAACAAATCAAGAAATGAAAGGGTGAGGGAGTGATGTAGTGGACTTGGTAACAAAAGCACAATTACAAACCCTAAGCAATTGTTTTTTAGCAAAACTTGCAAGGAAATAGGGTTTGAAATTTTTTTCACTAAATCATCATAAACATCTTAAGACACACATTCTTTAGCATTGGAAGATTGTTTGACTTACTTTGGACAGTTTACAACCGAGCGAATTGAGCTTTTGGACGAATTCGGGGGTGAAAATGGCTTGCAGCTCTATGTGCCGCGCCACAAACCCAATGCACCGTGTCTGCTCTATGTGCCGTGCCAGTGTATGTTTTGCATTGTGGAGGGTGGCCCAATGTGCCGCACTAGCTCTATGTGTCACACCCATGACCCAATGCGCCACGCCCATGACCCAATGCGTCGCGCCCCTGCAATTTTAATTGTTCGCTGCCATTTTCCCTCCGCGACCTTGCTCTAAGTTTCTGGATCCAAATGAGTTCTTAAAACACAAAAAATGGCTTATATACAAGAAACTTTAATTTTTCACTCATAAAACCCACTTTTGTAATGTTTACATTTGATACTTTCTTTTCAAACTCTATTTTTAGGCAGTTTTGTTTTATTTTTCCTTTTATGAACTGAATGGCTTAAATTTTTGTTTGCCTTGTAGGTGATGAAGATGCTAAAGCTTAGCAAGGTGACTAGGGTTGCCACTGAAGTTGTTACATATGAAATTTTTAAATTACACCAAATTTTATACATGAAAACCTGGAATACTCTGTTTTTCCTATACATTTCTAAGCATGTGATTATGGAATTTATTGGTACTGGAACTTTATTCAACCTCCTCATGCACCTGCTAACCGTTATTGAACATTTTGAATACCTTTTTTATGAAACCCTAGACCTAATGCCCTAAAACTGACTCTTGTAGATTTAAAAACAAAAAATGACTGCAGACGATCTAGATGAATGGAAATGGGCTGGTAGGTAAAGGGCATGAGGCGAAAATGTACACCAAGCCACTACCATCAGATTATCCACGATCCTAATGGAATGCAGCTGACCGAGTGAGACACCTAACATGCAATGCAACAAGAGAATTTTATCTCTAACGGAGGGATAACGATACTAACACTAAGAGGGTTTTCGATAATCTATTCCAACTGGACTGGTTTATTATTAGGATTCAGGTTCAATTGAGCTGGTAACTGCGGCCACTGACAGTGTGAGTTGAGGCTGAGGGCCCGTCCCCATAGGTACATTAGATATCCCGAAAGGTCACTGCCAATTTGTAGACCAATTCGGATTTTGAGAGGTGGAGGCAAGCCACTGGGATTAATAGGGATTGCCTTGCCAAAAAGGAGTAAAAGGAGAATTCAGCCAGCCATTTCCTAGAAAAGATTGTGTTGGCAAAGATTTCATAGGGAATGGTGGGCTCTACCAATTTTGGTAGGGTGATTGGCCTTGCGAGGATGCCCCAGGGTTCTGTTGTTGATTAAATTATAATGAAGGAAATAATTGGGGTGCATCTTGTGACATACCTATAGGTTTGGCTTGCCATTGTCAACACTGGTTCATCAAATATATTGGTTCTATTTCTTCCTTTGCTTCTTTGAATACTACTTTCAGCCCAGGTAATGATGGACATTGTTCAGTGTCATGATCTTTAGTAAAGATGGCACATGTCTGAACCATGTCTAATGGGAATTCCTGTTGGCTGTGCTTCTTTTGACAACGTGGGCAGAAGATGGCCAAAATTTTTTTCTGCTAAAGACTGCTTTTGTTTAGCTTGTAGGATGTCCAGCTGTGTTGTAAGAGTGCCCAAGATGTCAGTCTTAAAATATTCCAGGAGGTTATCGATCTCCATCCATGTTACACCTCCACTATGTGGTTTTCTTCCTCTGCTCATGGGATCTCAACTTCCTACTCCTATTCGTGTGCTTCCCCACAAACACCTGATACACAAATGAATAATTTCATCATAATATTCTTAAGAAATATCTCCTTTTCGCATTAAGTTTAGATTTTTTACCCATTCCTCTTTCATTACTTTAATTCAGATAGCTCTTAGGACTTATTTTGGTAGCGCAGTGTGTGGAGACCTCTACAAATCATAATTAAATCGTTCTACATACTTTTCTAGTGTTTCATTATCTTTTGAAGTCATCTTGAAAATCTCATCTTTCAGTTCCCTAGTTTTACAAAAGTCCTGGTATCTTTTGATGAAGGAAATTTTCATTTCATCCCAAGAGTTGATGGTTCACCTAGCTAGACCCATAAACCATCTTAGAGCTACCCTTTTAGAGTGGAAGGGAGTAGTTTTAGCTTTTGGGGGTCGCTGGTATATTAATACCCTCTATAGAGGACATCAAACACAAACAGGAAAGCATCAGGATCCTCTGTGATCATCCCATGGAAGGTTGGGATGATCTGTAGAGGAATAGCCTTCATAGGATCATTGGCCACCTTGTCGACTAAGGGGTACTCTAATGTCGAGGTTTGACCTTGGGGTGGCTCATATGCCATTTCATCGTATGTGCCAATAATCTTCGACGATTACAAGGGGTTATTTTGGAGTAACCAGAGAGTTAGCAACTTGAGCTGGCTTTATAGAACTACCTAGGTCTGGGATCTCACGAGATCCTTGTTCAGATAGTTGTGGTTCTTCTCTAGTAGCCCCACTAGTTTCTCCTTTCCTTCTCTTAAGTTATAAGATTTTCCCTCCTGTAGAGGATCATAGGGTAAAACCATTGTAGCTTGAAGACTTTGTTATGATCCTCCTACTTGGCTTTAAATCTCAGCATAAGCTGTCGATGGTGAGCCTACTGCTTCAGGGATAACAGTAGAACTTTTTCCAGGTACTGATGCTTGAGACTCTGCTCTTCTCATGATTTTATCTATAAAGGTCATTCTCCCAAGGTTAACCATTCCTTTGGGTTTTGGTGGAGGATTCTCCTCTTTTTCTATTTTTCTATTTCTAGTCATTCATAAAAACAAATCCCTATTTGACCTCTAAGGTTTTATTGTAAAGCATGCAGGTAAGCAAGCACTTTACTTGCTAGGTACGCAACTCCTTACCTTCTATTTTTTAAACCCAATTTTTTCACAGAAAAAGATAAAAGCAATCACTTGAAACACTCTCCACGGCAATGGCGCCAAAATGTTGGCTAACTAAGATGTCCTTTTACAGGCAATCTCAATCCCTACATTAGTTGTTAACCCGAGGTAAGTCTTTTTATCTCAAGAGTGTAAGCACAATATATGTAGTGAATCTAGAGGTTATCTAATGATGAATCGTTGCAATCACTAATTGCTAATTCTTCAATTCAATTCACAAAATTCTAGAAAGAACTATATATGGAAGAAATACTCTTAACACACTATGCAATTCTATGCAAATTGTTCCGAAATCAATTGAAATTGAATGCAAATAAGAATCACACTTAGAATTTCTAACATAATCAAGGAAAGAAACTATAACTATTAAACAACATTGTTAATCTATAGCAACCCAAGTTAACTTGTAATTTTCAACTAAAAAATAATAGTAATTGAACAACAATCAATAATTGAACATAAATCAACAACTGAATGGCAACCGATACTTGAAAAACAAACAACAATTGAATGGAAAATAGCAATAAAGGATTTCTAAATGGAAAATGATCTATGTTGCAATCTGTAGAAGTTAATTAGTCTTATCTCTAAGATCTATGATAACATCAATTTGAAATGAACAACAATATGCTATTAACACTAATTCACTCATTCAATCAAAGTGCTACTTAAGTACGTCACACGGCTTCACTCTGAATCTAATTGAACAAAAGTATGAATCAATATCAAAAACCTTTACGATCAGTGCAGTAACCAATGACTGAACATTAAATAAATAACAAAGACTAAATATAAAACCTATAACATAAGGGAACAATAGAACTTCTTGTGACTGGGCCTAGAGTCGCCAGAAGCCTCTGCTTAATAAGAACTCAGCATATGAAGATGTATCAAACACAACCTTCTTTCATTAATCGCAAGTAACAACTTACAAAGTCACTGATATAACAGTGTATATGTTTTCAAAAAGAATAATTATAGATTATCAAAGTCTAAACTATCTCTAATTTCCTTTCGGCCCTATATATAACATAAAAGAGTAATTGGATAAAAGCGAATCCTCAAGATCATGGGATACTGAGGATTTCGCAATACATAATCTAATCATGTGATAAAATAACATTGTTTGAGTTTAACTCATGATTCCTTGTCTATCCAAGACGTTATAGATTTTCTCTTTTATGGCCTCATGTTGTTCTGTCAACTAAACAGCCTTTTCCCAGTCCACATCTCTGCACACAAAGATAGCAAAAAAATTGGTTTCTTGTACTAGATTTTCCTATTCTATCACCAAATGCTTTCAACCAACTTTACCCGATATTGTCCTCATTTTAATCTATAAATGAAGATAATTGTATAAGGATGAATGGTAAATGAAGCATTTTATGAAGAGAAATCATACATTTTTCCTGTCCCAACAACACTCATGAATTTTATGATGCAATCACTAAATGGATGGATTAATCTTACTTGGAAAGTCATGTTTTAGGTAACAAGCTTCAGTCCTTCCTCACACTCACTAAGAAAATTGGTGCAGAACAACAAACACTCGCAAGAGGCCTTCGAGGTTTGTTGAAAAACGGTAGTCACGGGAGAGGTAAGTGTGTGTGTTGGGTGGTTGTGACACATTCTTCTATCTACAGGCGAGACCTTCTCTCTCGTGTGCAAGTTTTTCAATTTTTTTCATTTTCTGTTGCACACTATTTTTTATTTGTTTTAATCGCTAGTATCTTTGTGACTGTAGGTCGGGTAGGCCTATGGTGGCTTCACTGGAAATTTCATTTTATGTAACCCTGACCATTTAACGTAGGAGTGGGAGTGTTATCTTTTTCGCTTCTCTTTGCTTTTGGGTTTGCATGTTTGTTTTCTTGTTGACTTGGTTGCTTTGCTTGCTTGTTGTTGTTTTCACTTTGTTTTCTTTGTTACTATTTTTTCTCATTTTTCTGGTTTATTTAATACCTTACAATTTTTGTTTTTGGAAATAAGTGTTGCCAACAATTGCATTCTGACCTTTTAATGAGTATGTGGTGAGATATGAATAGACTTGTGACACTACAACACTTGGCCAATCTTGTGTCCATCTTCTCTGTGCTTGGCTATAACCTTTGACCGATGAAGTCTTGATGGAAAATACTAGCCATCTGTAAGGGAAGTTTTGGTCCAACCATGAACTTGTGTCCACACTAGGAAACCCCATGCATTTTATCAACCCTCTACTCTGTATGTTCAAACTCATCCAACTAGAAACAGAGAAGGGGAAAATCTAAACGAGCAAACCTATGTCAGAGGTATTACATGCTTCTCTAAAGGAACAACCTCTTCTGCTCTCAATCAGTCAAGATCCCACTTCTACCCCACAAATAAATAAGTTCCTATTCACAATCCTCTTGAGAAAAAATACAAAGGCAAAAGAAGAGGGGATCCTTGCGCAGAGAGGTGAAGCATGCAATGCCACCAGGGTACTGACGAGGCTTGTTGGAAGTGGAGCAATGTGTGTGTTCCTACATGACTCCGTTGGGGTACTGTCTAGGCCTACTGGTAGCAGAGAAACACTAGAGATGAAAGCTTTACACTGAAATTCTTCAATTCACAAGCTAAACCACCCTTCCTGATTTCAAAACATAGTGATTAAGCTGAAGATTTGATTGTGTTTGACTGAGTTGACAGAAGGTGAACCATGTATTTCCATGGGGTAAGTGGGGAAGCCAAAGAAACCTACACAGTGATTCAATACTCCCTGAGATACCAAGGCCTTGTGCTATCAATGAACTGAAACAGAGAAGTTAGATTTCTACCAGTGTTTCACCAAGTGTTGTAGTGGCTACAACCACCCTCCAAAATTTTGGCCTACATCCAATTTCGGAGCCTCCTTTGAGAGTTTTACTTGATGACTACATGCACTTGAGTTCACTCTGTGAGCTCATGTGAGTTGTCACACCCACCTTGCTTGATCATTCCACCAATAGCTTTTGCTTGTTAATGTCAATGTCATGCTTGCAATGATGCTTTGGTCATACTCAAGGTCTTCGCTTCATGTGTACATGTTTTGTTTGCTATGTAAACATCTTTCACGCTCACACATAGAGTCACATACACTATCGTGCAAGTGTTGTGCTTGTCGCTCACACTGTCCGTCAATCGGGTTGAGCATGTGTGTCTAGATGGTTTGAGTCATCTTGTCGTCAAATCATGTAAGTGTGTATTTTCAAGATCACATATGCATCTTTCACTCATTCACACACTTAGTCATTTTGCTGAAGTTTTGACGACTAGACCCCCCTCTAATAGTTGGACCATCACCCCGCCATCGACTTGATTGAATGTCATCCAAAATAGCACAGAAACACTAAGTAAGCCATTTCAAGTTATGTTGCCTACAAGCAATTCAATCAACCTTCATGCTAGTCAACTGGAGAATTTGACCTGGAAACCACCCCGGGACTGACTCCCCTCAAATATTGCACAAAGGATGTAAATCTTTCCTACTCTTTTGACTGAGAAAATTGTGTAGATAGGCTGCACAGACACCTAGTGCCTATCCTTGTCTCCCTCAAAAAATTGTGCAGATTTTCCAGCTAACCCTCCCAACAGTCGGTCGATTACTCACCAAGAAAATTGTGTAGTTTTCATGAGCAAGTCCTCTACTGCTTAGTAGTTCACTTAGCTTAGAAATTATGCAGAAGTGATCAGCAAGCCAACCTCCCAGCATAAGCATTGGTTTTCCTACTAGCAGTTGACTGCCAGTTCCCTCCAGGAATTTCATATTTTTTGCTGCCATGATCCAACAGGTGACTACCAGTTCCCCTTAGGAGTTACGCAGTTTTTCTACCAATGACCCAACAAGTGACTACCAGTTCCCCTTAGAAATTGTGCAGTTTTTGCTGCCAGTGTCCCAGTAGCTAACTGCCAGTTCCCTCCAGTAATTGTGCAGTTTTGGCTGCCAGGATCTCGCTTCTCGCTCCTTTCAAAAATTGTACATTTTTTGTCTGTCGGCCTTCCCGTAGCCCAGACTATCCCTCCCAAAAAATGTGCAGTTTTTTCCTCCATCTGAGCCAGACCCTGCAAACAGTCACTGTCAATCCAAATTGCCCATATTCATTAACCAGGGAGTGTTGCATAGTTTTTATCAGTAGTGTCTGGGGCCTCCATCCCAGCTTGCAACCTTCTCTCCTCTCCCGTTCACCCACATTTGAAACGATCATGCATCATGGTAGACTAGGAATTGTTTTGGATTTGATGTCATCTCATCATGAGTGACTACAGATACATGTACACAAATGAACATGGTGCAAAAATGGATGGTATGAACAAAGGGAGTACATGCAGAAGGACATGTTCACCAATGGATGAACAAACAATGCATTAAAGAGATGTGCCTACGAACGAACGATCATGCAAATATGTGTTCATGGACGGGTGAATGGGCAAACATGCAAGATGTATTCATGTACGGACACATGGACACACATGCACTTTTCATGAAGGGATGAACCTATCAAGCTTACCAACATACAAGCAAGGAGCAATGTCAAAATGCAACATCAAGCGAACCAACGACCATCGAGGACTCTACGGACTTTTCCATGTGGAGGTTAAGCTATGACACACCATGAGGACATCCATCACCCAGCAACACTGCACCTTGACATGAACACCAATAGCAACATGAATGTACCAACATTGTTATGTCGAGTCTTGTCATGAGTCATATCGTCCACATCTCCACTGTGGGCCATATTGTCAATCAATGTAATGTAACTTGGAATTCAAAGAGACCCAATTGTTGTATGAAGAGTCATGTAAAGTCGAAAAGTCGTGGAAGTCAAATAGTCATGAGGGTAGTCAAATAGCCACAAGGGTTAGTTTCACCCTTGGCTATAAATACCCCTTCATTTGTACATGCAAGGGACTTTTCAGCTTAGCTCCTCTCACATAGCCTTGAGAGTCTGTAATAGTTTCTTTGAGGAGTAAGCAATGGCTCCAATGCTCCACATGTGGGGTTAGTGATGTATGGTGTAACGATGTGTCGTGAAACTTTCCCTTAATTTAGAAGCCTGATCACAGGCCAACATGTTTTCACACATGTATTGTAACTGTTGTAAGACTAATCTTTAACACTTGTAATACATGTTTCTTTAACCTGTGTTTAAAACTTGAACTAATTTACTTGTTGTAGTACATATATGTTAATGAAAATGTGTTTTATATGTTGTTAACACTGTCTCGCTCATGTAGACTACTCTCCTAGACATCAGACAAACCTTTCACATAAAACTTGCTATAACAATTATTGTACTCGTGCGGACTAATTCACTGAGTGCTATATGTGTTATCTTTCCTTGTGTGATGTGATTGCCACATCCGTGTGGACTTCTCCTCCAGAAGATGTGCATGTCATGTTGTGTTGTGTGTTGCTAACAGATTTGGGACTTGCTCCCATCCAACTTAGCACTCACTCTCACCATCTCCCTCTACAGTGAAAGAACCACTACCACAGGTAGCACTAGCAATCACCAGGCACACAAACCTCACTACTCAAAGACAAAGCAGACCACTCCCCTAGGCTAACAAGCAAGAGATGAGGCAAACATTTAAGATCATGGCAACTGGGCCATCATACCAGATGGGACTCCTTCACTAAATGTTGAGAGGTCTAGTTGGGACTTCATACCAGGGAGATCCCCTAATGTTGGCGGGTCCAACACCTTCAACACATAGGAACTCATATATCTATATAGGAAATATTTAAAAATAGTTTAAGCCTTAAATACTATTGCACATACCTCGCACTCAGACTGTGGGTGGTCAGATCTCTATAAAATAGTAGCTAGGATTCGTTAAAAACTCAGACTATGTTGAAGAAATATTTGAATTAGTGACTGTGTTGAACCTACAGTACCTCAAACTGTGATAGCATAGTGCTTGACCTTCATTACAGTGGTTGTACCTCAGATAAGTCTAGAAGGTCCATTATACACAGTAGCTCGATTAAACACTGGACTGTGGTGTAAAATAGCTCAGACTATGGTGTAAGTACGTCAGACTGTGGTGTAGACAATGGCTAGGTTAAACATGACGTAACATCCTCATGTGGCCTAGATCTTGTAACTGTAGCCTCAAACAATATGATAATATGACAATGGATTATGGCTCAAACATATAGTCACATTAACCCAAAACTCATGCAACAATTCTCTTGGATCCCCTATAGCTCGGACTTGACTTGATGTGGCTCAGTGTTAGCACTACTCCCTATAGTAATCATCAACACATATTACAGTGCAGCCTTGTAAAGACAATTTCAGATACCGTGTCGAGGATCAAATAATAGAAAGTAAGAACTTGAAGGCTAGCTTGGAAATTTGGCATTTCTTGAGAACAGTTGCTAGAATACAATGTTGAGTTAAAGTTCTCTCAAGCAACATTGAGGTCTCCATTGATAAAGTTAAAGGAGAATTTATACAAGATCTACTGAAACACTATTGAATATTCCTTGAGACATCTTGGAGGCAACCTTGAAGATCTTAAAGCATCCTTGAAGAAAGTTTCGAAGAGCATTTGGAGCTTTGTGAAGATATATCTTAAAGAAATCTCTAGAGTAGGCTTGGTGCAGTGAGACATCTTGGAGTATCTATTGAAAAACGTGTGGAGAAATATCTTGTTGGGAAAAGCATTGTGAAGTCTCTCTTGAGAAGTTCTTGAAGAAGCCTTTGCAGAGGCTTAGAGGAGGTGCAGATCTTAGTGTATTTCATTGTAAACATATTGCAGTCTTGAAGATAACATTGAAGACCATGATGCATCACTGATGACATCATGAGGTGATTTGGAGAATTTGATTGGGTACCATGAAGGACAATGGAGAGACCTTCATGAGAAGAGATCAAGGGTTTCATTGATGACATAATGTGGAGACTACAATGAAAACAAAGATTGATAGGGGTTTGTTATATGGAATTTATACTTACGGATAAGTACATCTTCCCTAAATGGGTAGTTACACTTAGAATGACAGAAGTAAAGATGTTTAACCTTTTCCTACAATAGATAGCTAAGATAAATGAACCTACTTGTGATCATTCACTTCCTGTGATCTCCTTTGAATTTCTCATGTTGCTCCCGCTCAAACTGACTTCGCTCAATTGGTACCTGCCAAGATAAGAAGAAGACGACAACAATAAATGCATATTATCTATCTACTATAAACAACGGGAGTCGACAACATTTGAACATAAATCATCATAGATATGGACAAAATTATGGGAAAAGTAACAAACAACTTTATTGATTGATAGAAGGAGAAGTTACACCCAATGTGGTTTGATCCCGTGTCACTCATCTAGCTTAGTCCAAACCCTCATCACACCAATAACACATCAATCCAGTAGCATAACATTACTTGACAATGATTTCAAGCCTCAAACCAACAATATTTCACTACAATATCCAAATTGCATCCCCTAATCACTATGATGAGTGGTCAATTTATAGGGAAATGCAACTGGCTTTGTCATAAATTGGGCATTGAATGGTTGTTCATAATTGGATTTAGCTTCCATGGAGAAATGGATGAGAGGATAGAGGGTTGAATGATACATAGCCTATCCAAAAACGAGCTCAAAGGATGAGATAAGAGTTGGGCATCCTTCTAGAATTCTCTATAATCAAGGAATATTCCTAGAATCCTATGCAAATTTTTCTCATTCTCGCTTAGCGTGGGTATAAGTGGGCGGCCTAAGTGCACTACAGTAAAGGTCTAAATGGGCATACCTACTATTCAGCACAGCTACCCCTAACCAAGGTTGCGCTGGTGTCCCAAGGAGGCGTTTCAGCAGGGTTTCAAGCTAGGAAACTTTCATGGATGAAAGCATTCAATTTGAAGACTTGTCTAGGGCATGTAGCAATTGAATTAGGGCCCTAATTGTACTAATCTAATCGTCGGGAGTGCTGTGCTTAAATCGACCTGTAACAACTACCCCCTAAAGAATGAAGTTGAAAATGATAATTTTGAGTGATATGCTTTATGATGTGATGAGGAGGATTTGAAGCGGACGGTGACCTGCATCAATTATAATACATAATATCATGATATCTTTGAATTTTTCATGAATTTCTGAGGGAAGGCATACCCATGCTCAACATATAAACTTTTCATTACATGTACATAAATTAGATAGTCATCTACAGATATAGACCTGTGATAGGATGACCATCTGTGTAAAGCCATCGTATAGATGATTTAGTACTCTCCTCAAACCACAACCCAGATGGATGAAACTAGATCCGAGGTCTTCTATCTCATCCAATCGTTCACTCAAGTATGAGTCTAACCATGTGAAAATGTGATTTGAAGTCGAACATGGGAAGACACTGTCTGATTACCAGCCAATGATGTAAGTTGTTAACAAACGTGAGAGAAATCACTGATAATGATAATGATTCTCAAGGTACTACAGTACATTCTGCATGGTGTCAATAGGTGTTTTGATGCCAAACACCATACAAAGTCTTTCGGTTGAAGGCCTATGATATCAACCTATCGTTGTAAGCAAGAAACTTTCCATTGATGTATGCAAGCCTCAAG
This sequence comes from Pinus tabuliformis, assembly GCA_031772625.1. Classification (NCBI taxonomy): domain Eukaryota; kingdom Viridiplantae; phylum Streptophyta; class Pinopsida; order Pinales; family Pinaceae; genus Pinus; species Pinus tabuliformis. The sequence goes on along the minus strand of CM062811.1, from coordinate 917,691,809 downwards.
GTACTAGAAGAGTGTTTCTAAGTCAATTTCCTGGATAATGCGTTAATTTCTACAGAAGTGACTCATTATCGTAGGGCCTTGATGTATCCCCCATCAACAACATGAAACGAGTGTAATGATTTTGAAGACAGAATGTGACTGACGACACAATGTTCAGGAATGGCGGTCATGAAAATGAAGGTTTATGAGTATTGTAAGGGATGAAGTTTACTGAGTGACTTCTCTTGAACATGTTGGTGACACTGAATGAATTGGTAGCATTGACCCAAAACCAAAGTGATGGATGGTGTGATAGACCATAGGTATGATAACCATCAAGAAAATAACCCAACCTAAATAGTCGTAGAGATGAAGTGAAATTGTCATGTTCAAGAGAGATTTTCTACCATAAAGAGATTTATCCCTTTTCCCATTTTCCCCAGTCATTGTTGACTAGTACCTCTTTATTTTTTAACAAGCTTGAAGAGGATAACATATGTTTGATGTATAACTCCAACCTTCAGGTGAATCCATTGCTATGTGATGTTTTAACGAGTCTAGTGAAGGTGAAACTCGATCTCATCATAATGGACAAGTTTGTCACTATTTGATGCTTTAATGAGTTTAACGATAATGAGAACTCAATCCTTTTGATGTTTAGAGAGTTTGAAAAGGGACAAAAATAAAACTCCACAAGTTATTTTTAGTAAATTTGTCTCTCAAGTTAGAAAAAGCATAAATAATACAAGAGAGAACCTATTGAACATGTTCGATCAACGTATTCCTTTTCCATAAGTAATATATCTCAGTCCGGAAAAGGGTGAAACTTATACTGAGTAGATGTAGTTTCCAATCTGTTTACGAGCTGAAAATGACAAGTGATCGACAATCTTTTCATATTTCGAGAGTTTGAAAAGAGCTTAAAGAGGAATCCATTTAGAAAAACGAGTGGTGTGTAGGATAGAAACTGGTTCTGGTGATGTTGGAACTTATCAAAACATGTTGACTTTTGTGAACAGGTTGGATAATAAGACCACTCATTGCAACTGTTCCTCAAAAAGGGGTAAAACAACCAAGTGAAAGCGTATGATTGGCAAAGTGGATAGTGACGATGGAAAGAGAAAAACCAAGGCTCATCTAATGGAAGAGGCTGATAGAATGGAAATCACGAGGGTTAAAATGGAGATGGGTTCATTTTTACACAAGATTGAACCATAGGGAACTATGCTTGGATTGAGTTTCATGTTTACACAAGTTTGAAATGAAAAACTATGCTTGGATTCAGTTTACATGCCCCTATCATGATGACTCGATTCTAGGTGCATGGCCACCAAGCTTCATTACATTCACCTAAGTAGACTTCTCGTGGCTATCAGGTGGATGGAATGAAAGTTCATTTACAAGATCAAGTGAAAGACTTGAATGGGATTTTACAAGATCTAATCGAAGACTCCAATTGGAACTTTGCTTCAGGGGACCTTGTTTCATTTTTTAATGAGCTTGACATAAGACAAGGAACTATGCTCTGGGACCTGTTACATTTTTAATGAGGTTGACGCAATAAAAGAACTATCCTCAAATTCCTTGTTTCATTTTTTAACGAGTGTAACAACCTAACAGCTTGAAGGTTGATCCTTAGAACGCAAATGGAAAGCGAATCGTCCTAAAGATTTCTCTTCCTCAATTGTGAAAATTGAAGGCAATCAAATTGGGAAGGTTTCATTGTTCAATGAAAACTTTGATGTATGGAAGGAAAGAATGAGAAATTTTTTAATGGCTCAAGGTGTTGGAGCATGAGTATCAGTGATTGTTGATAGCATGATGGATGATGAATCCAAGGAGTACAATACAAGAGCAACGAAGACAATTTTAAATGGGTTACCATATTCTATAAAGGCCAACTTGGAAAAATGATCGTCAGCATAAGATATCTGGGATAAAATTCAAGATCTTCACTCAAAAGGAGCATTGACCATGACCTCTAGTCAAGAATATGATGGAAAGAAAGAAGGAAATCCAGAACCCATTAAGGAAGATGAAAATAAGAATGATGACGTCAAGGCCAAAGAAGACCTAGAAGAAGAAGAAATCAAAGAAGGATTTGAAGAAGATCTCGTGACTAAACTTATAGCTTCCATGGAAGAGATTAACAGTTTGAAAAAGGAAAATGAGGAACTTAAGAAGAAAGCGCAAGGTGGTGATGACCAGGACAAGGCAAGGAAGGAGATTTACCTTTTCAAGTTTCAAGTACAAGAAAGAGATGAGGAGTTGACCAAACTTAAGGAGGAATTTCATCAAAAAAAAGAAAGCATCATGAAGAAGTCATATCCATGACAAATCAATTGGATAAGGCAAAGAAAAGGGAAGAAACTTTGTCAAGCCACCTTGAACAAAGACTCAAGAGCTTAAACAAACTTGAAGAAGAGATTGGTCAATACAAGGAAAAGGTATCCTCTTTTATATCTAAACTATAAGAAGCAAGGAAACAAGCACAAGGAGCTGAGAAGGTGATGGAAGCTTTGGCATTCATAGAAGGACAACTTAATGAAGTAGAAATGGAGAGAATCACTACGACATGGAAACTAGAAGAAAAGGATGATGACATCACCAAGTTAAGATCAGAAATCACTTCTCTTAAGACCCAATCATGTGAAGAAACCAAGATGAAGGAAGAAATAGAGATCATACTATCAAAGAAGAATGAAGAATGCAAGAAACTGAAAGAAGAAATTGTCTTTCTTAAAAAGGAATTTGACTTGCTAAATAAGAACCTTAAAAGTTCTCAAACCCTAGTTGAAATCTTAATTCATCAAAGGTATCCCCTTGATAAATTAGGTCTTGGCTATGTAGGTGAATCCTCAAGCAAGAATGATAATGCTTCAAACAACAAGGATAAGAGGAAACCAGAAATAAATGTTGATTCTCCTAGTTCGAGCAAAGGCAATGAGAAGAGTCAAGACAAATATGGAAGAAATCCTACTCCAAGGAGACCTGCAGATGGTGTCAAGATACAAGAGGCAATGAATATCATCAAAGAATCCCAAGGAAAAAATATTCAGAAATACATCAAGGAAATCTTCATCTCTAAGATACCAAAGTATATTTCTTGGTTATTACTATTCTTGTACAAATTTTGGACACATGGCAAAAGATTGTAGGGCATATCACAAAAACAAATGTAATGTTCCCCGTCAATCTGCGAGAAACAATTTTGCAAGAAGAAGTCATGATTACTCATTCATAAACAATATAGAGTGCTTCAATCGCCATAATATTGGACATATGGCACATGATTGTAACTTGACTTGGGTCCCTGCACAAGCTAGAATCATGACAACCAAGCTAGAAAAGAAAGTTACACAAATATGGAGAAAGAAGCAAATTGGATCTGAAAGTCTCTTTGAAATTCTAGCAAACAACACATGATATTGATCTGATGAAGACATCAACAAGTGATATCCCAAATTTTGAAATTCTGCCAAAAAGGGAGATGATGCATATTGCTAGGGGGAGCTTGTGATTCTTGACTATTGTTGCGAAAGCTATCGGTGAAGAGACCTATGAAACCCTTGATGAGTCACTCATCGACAATCATCCTTTGGTATATCATCTCTTGGGAGAAACTCCATTGAAGAACATGATCCCTTATTCATCCAATGGACTATTGTTGAAGATTTCTTCCATTTGATCACAAAGAAAGCAATATTCCTTGAGCTAAAGGAGTTTATAAAGGCAGGGGGAGTTGGCCCATCACATGAAGAAATGTAAACACATCTATCATGGACCACATTGCGAGAAGGAAGAGCACCATAACAAAGGGACTAACATACCTATGAAGAACTACTATTGATGAAGAAAAGAAGCAGCTTGACAAAGGGAGTATTTGGGAACTCCATTCTCCATTGATGTCAAAGGGGGAGAGAATGTTAAGAGAGTGAAAATATTTCCGTCAATGACAAAGGGGGAGACTGTTGGTCAAGGTTATCCTTGATGTAAATATGACATTGTAAAGATGGCAAATATTCTTGTGATTCTTAAACCTTTCAAGATATTACCGGAACATGAATATAACGCATAAGTCAAATTACCTAGCTTGAAAGAAGCCCTAAAATATGATTCGCTAAATTATTTTTTTAAACCATACACAAACCCTTATGCCAAACACTCAAAATTATCCATAAAACCCTTGTGCCAAAACTCATACATAAATGAAACGATAACCTTGGAAACAAATTCCTAAATCCTAAATAAAATCCTAACTGCCCTAATCTTTCCTTAATTATATCTATCCCTAACAAATATACTGTCGAAGATCCTCAAATTTAATTAAAAGTATCTACACATTATTGTGGGCTACCTAATTTATAAATTCAACTCTCAACCCAAGAATCGTAACTTTTTTACCACATGACAACATTCAAATATTTATACATGTTGGGTTCACCTTACCTAAGTCGGTTTCAATATCTAACGTTAAGCATTGGTTGGCTGCACCAATTTAGACGTAATTGTTTAAATGCATATATATACATGGCCTGAGTTCATTCAGTTCATCGATCCATCTCGGTGATAGGAATCTCAGAAAGGAACAACATCTCGGTGAAGACAAGCATCTGCGACCGTGAAGTTTATCCTTGTATATTTCCCTATCTGCCTATGGATTCAACATAGTTTTGGTACCTGATCGTGAAAGGGTCACGTTGTTCTCGGAAGTGGAAGGATTTTAATTTCTGAGCATAAGGATATTCGGTTTTCATCCATGAATCGATGGAATTACCTTCAGTTTTGAAATCTTGACCTTTTTCGAAAATACTGGATGAAGAAATCTTGTTGCGTGGAATTTCTGGGCCACATTCTTATGTTTCAATTTTTTTTGATAAAGGGTTACAGTTGCAGGGTTTGATATTGGGCAAGTGATCATCCTGAATATTGAATGACATGTCTTGTGCTTTGAAGTTTCCAATACATCTTTTGGAGGCTCTGACACCTTGAGGACAGGATTTCGGTGTTGGATTTAGAGACGTCTAATTACAATAATTGAGTTGGACATGCGTGCATTATGATGTCAAATACTGTCAGCAAGATTACATTTATGTAGTGATTAAAATATGCCAAATAATGTGATTAATTAAGTCATGGCATTATACGTATTTAAATAAGGATTTGGATACAAATGCATATAGAATAATGTTAATCAATTACAATTGTTAATGGACCGATTATAATTGATTAAAAATAATAGCAGTAATAAATTTGAGCTGAATAAGGAAATCAGAATCTATTCTGATTGATTGATTGATTGATTTCAATCAATCTGAAATTTCAGACAGACTTGTTTCAGCTAAATTTTAGGCTGCCCTAGGATTGGGGTTTTGCACTGCTATAAAAGGGCTGAGTCTCCAAGGCTTGCAATCACTCAGAAAAATTGTCTGCTCCATTGAGGACTAGGTACTCTGTCATTTAGGATAGCCAGAGAAAAGGATTGCAAGCTCTTGGAAGGATTCAAGAGCCAATAACTCAAGTCAAGACCAGGAGCCTTTGAGGATGGAAAGTAAGTTCTGCTGTGCATTAATTTCAATTTCTTACAAAGGAGTAGATCTTGGTTGGGGTTTAAGGTAATTAGGAAAACTCACAAATTAAATCTAACAATTGGTATCAGAGCTCCCTTATGTAAGAATCTGTGCTTGATTTTTGGAGATTAGCTGATTTTGTTTCGTATGTGAAGTTGTGAACTCTCATAACAATTTTAATCCAAATGCTCACGCAGAAGAGGATTGAATATGCAGACATATAACTGGAGAAATTAGATGGTTTATGTTTCAACTCTTATTTCTCCTTTCAGTTATGGTTTTCTGTTATTCGTGTTAATTTTTTGGATCTGGGTTTCATTCTCTTTGTGCATTCCTGGGGTTTTTTTTTTTCGATGGTTTTGGTGACTGAGAGATAAGAAGTTCCTGGGGTGATATCCTTACCCAAGCTTGGGTTCGCCTTCATGAATACTCTGGCAGTCGGGCTCATCCAGCAACAGTATCTCCGCTCTGTCAGTTCAGGCACATTGAGGGCAAGATGCTTGCGTTGGTCCTTCGCCTCATTTTGGTCTATTCATTTTTCCACATCAAGTTTGGAGTTTTTTGAACACATTATATGTGGGATCATGTTGCTGGAAGTAACCTTTAATGTGATCCTCTGTTTGGTTTTAGGACTGTCCAGTTTGATTTTGAACATTAGACTATATTGCAGGAAATCAAGTCATTCTCCCATGCATGTGCCTCTTTATTAGTAGTCTTTTGCTTTTTCATTCTCATAGTGTTCTAATTCGTTTTATCCCTAGTTATAGACTTCTGTCCATGGGCTCTAGTCTTGTTACTCGTATGATCTTACATATCTTATGCTTCTGTTAAATGAAAACTTGAGTTAAATGAAAACTTGAAAGCTTGAAGGGATAAGTTATGTCAGTGTATTCTTAAATCTCACTCAATGTGATGTTTTGACCTTCTGCTTTTTTTTGGCTTATTTTTAGTTAACAATAAAAACCCACCAGCGCCCTGTAAGGTTGGCTCTATCCATATGTGCATCAACTCTGGCCATTTTTTTATGTCTGAATTTTATTCAAATAGAATGTACATGTATATTTCTGTTTATTGGAATAAATTCTTATCATCGAGAAGAGTAATTGTAAGTAATTGTAAGTGATTGTAATTTAGGTTATAGTAATTATAACTACTATAATTACTATAATTACTACATGCTATATTTAGGCTAATTATTAGGATTTAGATATTATTTAAAATTGGTATTAACACCAATTAAAGGGTATAATACTGAATTCTAAATTGATCACAATAATGCTAATTATGGCATAAAAAATTTGTATTAACGTTAATTACTGATATAATACCAAATTCAGATTTTATCACAATGATGCTAATTATGGCATAAAATTTGTATTAACGTTAATTATTGATATAATACTAAAATTCGGATTTGATCACAATGATGCTAATCATGGCAACCATAAAATTATTTAGTATTCTCTAAATAAATTATTGAAGCATTTCTAAAAGGTAATCATTGTAGAAACTGCTAAAGTTTTACTAAAATCTAATAATTATTTTGATGAATATAGTTGACATATTAAATTTAAAAGTGTCATAAGATACTGTATTCTATATAGGACGAGTAGATTCTATAGGTACGTCCTAGATTAGGTTTTAGACATAATTTTGGAATCTAACTAAAGACGGTGTTTGGTATACATGTGTTGTTTTCGCATGAGTCAAGCATTGATGTTCGCAAACGAACCGCTCTCTGTAAGACAATTGCAAGGATGACTCATGACAAGTTGAAGTAACGTGCTGGCAATGGACGTGGGTGTTAGCTTTCCCAAAGGAGGGTTGGCGCCTGCTAAGTTGTTTGGTGCATAAGGGTTGCCTGAAGGTAATGATTGCACCCAAAGGTGTTTCATTACTGAATGGTGTTTTGGCTAAAGTTTTAATTGAGCAAATAGTTTTACACATGCCTTTAGATAGATTTTAGAATTATGATTAAATCGTGACGCATCGTATCTAAATTATTTCCTTGTTCTTGAATTTTTCAGATCCAAACATAATGTTAAGTCTAAGTCAGATTAAGCCCCTCATGGGGAACAATTTCAAACAGTGGGAGGAAAAGCTGAAATTAGTCTTAGGGATCATGCAATTGGACACAGCACTGAGATTTGATCGCCCCAAGCCTAATAAAGAGAGTGAGGTAACTCCTCAAGAGAAGGCTGATATTGCTAGATGGGAGCATTCAGATCGCATGTGCATAATGGTGATGAAGCAAACGATCCATGAGACTTTTCGAGGCATCATACCTGATACAGAGACAGGCGCTATTGAATACCTTAAGGCCCTTGAAGAAAAATTCACAAAGAGTAAAAAGACTGATGTGAGTACAATCTTTGTGAAGTTGGCAACAATAAAATACAAGGGAAAAGAAGGGGTTAGAGAGCATGTTATTGAGATGACAAGACTTCAACGTGCCTTGAAAGGGCATAATTATGACATCTCTGATGAGGTTCTCATTGAGTTCATTTTTCTGTCTCTCCCGTCTAACTTTAGTCAATTCAAGATGACTTATTATTGTCAAAAAGAGACGTGGACATTACCTGATTTTGAGGCTCGGTTGGTGCAGGAGGAAGAGAGACAGAAAATGACTAAGGGAGAAAGTGCTCATGTAGTAACATCTAATCCTAAGGGTAAAGGCAAGAAGCGCAAGTTTACTGCCAAGGAAAAGGGACCTACCAAGGTAGCTGCAAACAATGCCACGCAGAAAAGCAAGAAGGAAGATACTTCTGCGAAAGCAGGAGAAAGGAACTGTTTTTTCTGCAAAGCGCCAGGACATACAAAGAAATTCTGCACCAACTATCATGCATGGTTGGCAAAGAAAGGTATGTCTCTTGCTTTGGTTTGTTCTGAAGTTAATTTAAGTTCTATATCTAGATATACTTGGTGGATAGATTCAGGTGCAACGACTAACATCAGTATGTCGATGCAGGGTTGCCTAAGCCATCGCAAGCCAAGTGAGGCAGAGCGCTACGTTTACGTAGGAAATGGCAATAAAGTAGAAGTGGAAAGCATAGGAAAATTTAGATTATTATGTAAGACAAGATTTTATTTAAGTTTTGATGCTTTAGTAGTTCCATCTTTCAGAAGGAACCTAATTTCTATATCTTATTTGGACAAAAATGGTTATGTATGTTCATTTGGTAATGGAAATTTCAGTTTGTGTCAAGATTCTAAGCTTCTTGCTTCTGGTATCCTGTCTTCTTATGGTAATCTTTATTTTCTAGATATAGACACTTCACATTCAGAGGCACTGCATATAGATAATAGAAAACGTAAATTAACTTGCGAGAAATCTGCAACATTATGGCACAAGCGATTAGGACATATCTCTATGAAAAGGATAGAACGTCTTGTGTCTAATGAAATTCTCCAACCTTTAGATTTTACAAACTTAAGTGATTGTGTAAATTGTATAAAGGGAAAACAAACTAATAAACGTAAGTATGATGCAAAAAGGTGTAATGATCTCTTAGAATTGATTCATACGGATATCTGTGGTCCTTTTCCAAAGGCTACAAGAAATGGTGACCGTTACTTTATCACATTCATAGATGATTATTCAAGATATGGTCATATTTACTTAATAAAAGAAAAGGCGGAAGCATTAGACGTGTTCATAAAGTTCAAAACGGAAGTTGAGTTACAACTTAACAAACGTATAAAGTCCATTCGTTCTGATCGTGGTGGTGAATACTACGGTCGTTATGATGGATCAGGAGAACAACGTCAAGGTCCCTTTGCAAAATACTTAGAGGAATGCGGAATTGTGCCTCAGTATACGTTGCCAGGTTCGCCTGCAATGAATGGTGTTGCTGAGCGATGAAATCGCACCCTTAAAGACATGGTGAGAAGTATGATTGCTCGTACAACTCTACCTGAGAATTTGTGGGGAGAAGCCTTAAAGACTGTAGCATACATACTTAATAGAGTGCCTACTAAAGCAGCTAACAAGACCCCTTACGAGTTATGGGTTGGGCGCAAGCCTAGCTTGAATCATTTGATAGTTTGGGGATGTCCATGTGAAGCTAGGCCTTATAAGCCAAGCAAAAAGAAACTAGACGAAAGAACCATTAGTTGTTACTTTATAGGCTATTCTGAACGATCTAGGGGGTTCAAATTCTATAATCCAACAGAACATACAGTTTTCGAGTCAGGAAGTGCAAAATTTTTTGAGGATAATGAGTTTGTGGGGGGAGATATGACAAAAGATAGTATTTTTGAAGAAGAAGAGATGAATGCGAATGAGACTATGGACCAAAGTCCTAGTTTTGTTCAAATTCCGATTGCGTTTAGAAATACATCTTTTGACGATGTGCAAACTTCATCATCCCAAACAACTCAGTTAGAAACTCAACATGGAATAGAGAACACAAATGGACCTGAACCCAACCCAAACCCTCACATTGACATGACAAATGTTGATGGCCTAGGGCCTTTGGGAGAGTCAGAAGTTGGTAATGATGTTCTTCCTCCTGTTGAAGATCAAGTTGTAAATGAACCTCAAGAAAATCTAGAGCCTGTGCCAATTAGGAGATCTACTAGAGAGAAAAGATCTACACAATCAAAGGATTATGCATATCTTCAAGAACATGAGTTTGACATTGGCATGTTTGAAAATGATCCTGTTAATATCAAACAAGCTGTGGAAAGCTCTAACTCTCAAATGTGGATTAATGCCATGAATGAAGAGATGAAATCTATGTATGACAATGACGTTTGGGATATCGTTCCGTTGCCTAAAGACAAGAAACCCGTTGGTTGCAAATGGATATTTAAGACTAAGCGGGATTCTAAAGGCAATGTTGAAAAATACAAGGCACGTCTTGTTGCGAAAGGTTTCACACAGAAAGAAGGCATTGATTATAAAGAGACTTTCTCTCCAGTTTCATCGAAAGACTCTTTAAGGATTATATTGGCGCTTGTAGCACATTATGATTTAGAACTTCATCAGATGGATGTAAAGACGGCGTTTCTCAATGGTGACATTGATGAAACGATCTATATGAAGCAGCCAGAAAACTTTGTATCAGGCGATGCAGGGTCTATGGTTTGCAGACTTAAGAAATCTATCTATGGGCTAAAACAAGCATCTCGACAATGGTATTATAAGTTTCACCAAGTTATTAGCTCATTTGGTTTTGAGTCTAACATAGTAGATGAATGTATATACCTTAAGTTCTGTGGGAGTAAATTTATTTTCTTGGTTTTATATGTAGATGACATATTGCTTGCCAGTAACGATAAGGACATGTTGCATCAAACTAAGAATTTTTTATTTAAGAACTTTGAAATGAAAGATCTTGGTGATGCATCATTTTTTCTAGGGATTGAAATACTTAGAGATAGATCTCAAGGTATTCTGAGGTTATCCCAGAGGAACTATATCGATAAGATTCTAACAAGATTTGGCATGCAAAACAGCAAACCAGGAGATACCCCTATATCAAAAGGAGATAAGTTTAGTCTAAAACAATGTCCCCAAACTGACTTAGATAAAAACCTCATGAAAGATATTCCCTATGCCTCAGCCGTGGGTAGCATCATGTATGCACAAGTATGCACGCGTCCGGATATTGCGTTCATTACCAGAATGCTAGGGAGATATTTGAGTAACCCAGGTATGGAACACTGGAAGGCAGCCAAGCGAGTGTTGAGATACCTAAAGAGAACAAGGGACTATATGCTCACGTATCGGAGATCGTAACAGCTCGAGGTCATTGGATACACCGATTCTGATTTTGGAGGATGTGTCGACAGCATGAAATCAACATCAGGATACATCTTCATGATGGCAGGTGGTGCTGTGTCATGGAAGAGTGCTAAACAGTCATTGGTAGCCTCCTCCACTATGGCAGCTGAATTTGTTGCATGTTTTGAAGCATCTAATCATGGCGTATGGCTGAAGAACTTCGTCACAAGTCTGAAAATTGTGGATTCTATTCAGAAACCACTCAAATTATTATGTGACAACAATTCAGTAGTGTTATACGCATCCAACAACCGAAGTTCGTCAAAGTCGAAGTACATTGACATTAAGTTTTTGGTTGTAAAAGAGAGAGTGCAGAATAATGAATTATGTATAAAACACATAGGTACAGACTCCATGATTGCGGATCCTCTTACTAAAGGATTACCACCCAAGAAGTTTCACCAACATGTTGCTTGTATGGGTGTAATATCTGTTTAGGATAATTAGAAAAATGTGGGAGTCTGAATATGTTTTAAGTTCTGTTTTTTTGATGTTCTATGTAATGCAATTGTAAACAATTTTGATGATATATACAAGTTGCATTCAGTTTCAGTTTCATTATTTCTTTCTTTAAAGTTTAAGTTTTTGGCCTCATACAGTAAAGTAAAGGTGACTCAATTAGAAATAGGCACGTCTAATCACACTTGCGTGTAATTTCTAAACTATATGTCCAAATCAGATTCATGTCATTCAGTTATGTTGGCAGCGTGATTTATGTCAGTTTAGTTGCGAATAAATGTGACAAATGCCGCTTAAGTCCTTTGTTAGCATAATTGATGGACGGAATTGTTTAAGAAATACGATAAGTAAAGACAGAAAAGTTGCATGCAATAAAGTTAAGGATATATAATCAAAAGGTTGCACTTGTCCATGTGGGAGATTGTTGGATTTAGAGACGTCTAATTACAATAATTGAGTTGGACATGCGTGCATTATGATGTCAAATACTGTCAGCAAGATTACATTTATGTAGTGATTAAAATATGCCAAATAATGTGATTAATTAAGTCATGGCATTATACGTATTTAAATAAGGATTTGGATACAAATACATATAGAATAATGTTAATCAATTACAATTGTTAATGGACCGATTATAATTGATTAAAAATAATAGTAGTAATAAATTTGAGCTGAATAAGGAAATCAGAATCTATTCTGATTGATTGATTGATTGATTTCAATCAATCTGAAATTTCAGACAGACTTGTTTCAGCTAAATTTTAGGCTGCCCTAGGATTGGGGTTTTGCACTGCTATAAAAGGGCTGAGTCTCCAAGGCTTGCAATCACTCAGAAAAATTGTCTGCTCCATTGAGGACTAGGTACTCTGTCATTTAGGATAGCCAGAGAAAAGGATTGCAAGCTCTTGGAAGGATTCAAGAGCCAATAACTCAAGTCAAGACCAGGAGCCTTTGAGGATGGAAAGTAAGTTCCGCTGTGCATTAATTTCAATTTCTTACAAAGGAGTAGATCTTGGTTGGGGTTTAAGGTAATTAGGAAAACTCACAAATTAAATCTAACATTCGGACCTTAAACTCAATTATCCAATTCGGTCTACATCACGGCATCTCGATTAACACCACGAGAACTCGACTATTTGCACAGGAAAGATTTAAAATTAGTTTGGGCCTTAAATATTATTGCATATACCTCACACTCAGATTGTGGGTGGTCGGATCTCTATAAAGCAGTAGCTCAGATTCCTTAAACACTCGGACTATGATGATGCAAGATTTGGATTAGTGACTCTTCTTAACTTACAATACCTCAGACTGTGATTGCATAGTCCTCGGCCTTCATTAAAGTGGTTGTACCTCGGATAAGTGAAAAATGTCCATTATACATAATAGCTCGATTAAAAAAGGGACTATGGTGTAAAATAGCTCGGGCTATGTTGTAAGTACCTCAGACTGTGGTGTAGAAAATGGGTCAATCAAACATGCTGTAACATCCTCCTGTGGCCTGGATCTTCTAACTGTAGCCTTAGACAGTATGATAAATTCGTAGTGGATTGTGGCTCGAACATACAGTCACACTAACCTAGAACTGGTGCAACAATTCTCTCGGATCCGCTGTAGCTCGGAATTGACTTGATGTGGATCGGTGTTAGCACTACTCCCTACAGTCATCATCAACACAAATTTTGATGCAGCCTTATAAAGAAAATTTCAGATACCGTGTGGAGGATCAAACAATAGAAAGTAAGAAATTGAAGGCTAGCTTGGCAATTTGGCATTTCTTGAGAACAGTTGCTGGAATACAAGGTTGAGTTAAAGTTCTCTCAAGTAACATTGAGGTCTCCATTGATAGAGTTAAAGAAGAATTTATTGAAGATCTATTGAAAAACTATTGAAGATTCCTTAAGACATCTTGGAGGCAGCCTTGAAGAGCTTGAAGAAATTTTCAAAGAGCATTTGGAGCTTTGTGAAGATATATCTTGAAGCAATCTCTAGAACAGGCTTGGTGCAGCGAGACATCTTGGAGTATCTATTGAAAAACTTATGCAGAAATATCTTGTTGGATAAAGAATTGTGAAGTATCCCCTGATAAGTTCTTGAAGAAGGCTTTGAAGAGTCTTAGAGCAAGTGCAAAGCTTAGTGCAGTTTAATGTAGACACATTGTAGTCTTGAAGATAACATTGAAGACCATGATGCATCACTGATGGCATCATGATGTGACTTGGAGAATTTGATTGGATACCATGAAGGATAGCTCGGGAACCTTCATGACAAGAGATTAAGGTTTCCATTGATGACACAACATGGAGAATACATTGAAGGTGAAAATTGATAGGGCTTGTTGAAGAAACATTGGGAGATGTGATGTATAACCAAATACATCTTGACAAAGTAAAACTAAGGGTTGGATCCCAGGAGGTTGGAGCTTTGAAAATACAAGGTAGGTGCCTTGGAAGATAGGGTTGGAGCCCTAGAGGATGAGAGTCCTAAAGTAACCAGGTCAAAGCGTGAACCAAATATACGGTTGGAGCCATTGGGGTTGGTGCCTAAGAATTAACAAGGTTGGAGCCTTGGAAGCCCAATTTAGCTCTTGGAAAATACAGGTTGGAGCTTGGGTTATTGATGATCGATGTCTTCACCTAGAGTTGGAGCCCTACATATATTTTTCTTCATTTATTGAAGAAATTAATAAAAGGATTTGTTCTTATTGTTCATTTTTTGTTCTAAATATAAGTGATCTATATTCAAAAGAAATATTGTTTCACCCCCCTCTCAACATTTCCAACAATTGATATCAGAGGCAATACCTTCTCCCATGCTTAACAACTTCAAGGTTGATCCTTAGAACATAAATGGCAGAGCCAAGGAAGAAAGCCTCCAATCCTCCTAAAGATGTCTCTTCCCCAATAGTGAAAACTAAAGACAATCAAATTGGGAAGGTTCCATTATTCAATGGAAACTTTGATGTATGGAAGTTAAGAATGAGAAATTTTTTAATGGGTCAAGGTGTTGGAGTATGGGAATCAATGATTGTTGATAGCGTGATGGACGATGAATCCAAGGAGTACAATACAAAAGCAATGTAGAAAATTTTAAATGGGCTACCAAATTCTATAAAGGCGAATTTCGAAAAACGTTTTTTTGCAAAAGATATATGTGTTATAGACATTTTTGTGCCTTACAACATTGAGCATGAAATGTCCATAATCTAAGGGATCCAAAGTCCCTAAACATGTTGTTCCTACCCCTAGAGGAACAAGGCTAACTAACCACAACAATTCACAGAAGTTCTCCACCTGAAACCACTCAAAAACAAGTCAATTCAGGATCATGTCAAGTGCTCCACTGAGCATCTGCGCTGAATGTCAACTGCTACACTGGCTACCTGCGTTGAATGTCAACTCCAACACTAGCTACGTGTGCTGAGCGAGTTTGGACAAGTGGCAGGCTCATTCCTCAATGTGTCAATGCTCAGGAAGCTTCCAAAATGACACTTGCCTCAGGGAATTCGACTAGTGATGTGTAAGAGGTTCCAAATCTCCAAGTGGAAGTAAGAACCTCCAAGTGGACTCAAGAACTGAGAGAGGGAGAGGACACTAGTCAGATCTCAAGCTGACTCATCCTCTCTCCAAAATAACTATATATAGATCTCTCATCCATGAGATTTAGAGGCTGGAATTTTGTTATTACAAAGAATTGTTGTTGGTTTGAGACTGGAAATATTGGGTGCTTAATGCTTTGAAGGGATCTGAAGAAGGAATTCCATTATGCTCGGAAGGAGATGCTGGATTGGAACCCTCTGGGTTGTATCTCTTCCTGAACCTTGTTATCAATCAATAAAGCTATCTTGGTTTTCTCCTATATACTGGTGTATTTGTATGATTGCATTAGTGTATTTGATTTACTTCTAATCCTGAATCATTTGTGAATATGAATATCTGCCTTTGTGTTGTGTTCTTCTCTTGTCGCAAGTAGCTGTTCTCTTGTCACAGGTAGCTATTCTCTTGTGATCTCGTGGGAATCAAGTAGCTGTTCTCTTGAGCAAGCGAGGAGGAAAGTAGCTGTGAACACCCAAAGAGAAGAGGATCTAGATCGAGGGACAAACGGAAGACAACGGTAAGTCTATCGATCTCCCCTCTTTCACATTTCATAAAGGAAGAAACCAGAATAGCTGTATCTGTTTGTTGCTAAGGCACTGTCACACCTTAGGTGGATAGGATCGTCCTGCATAGGCATTTTTCCCCACAACAAATTAGCGACTCCGCTGGGGAGACTTGCTTTAGTCATTTTATTTGTGTTTACATCATTGTTTGCTTCATAGACTCAACAACAACAATCGAACTGCTTCTGCAAAGTAGACTGTTGCTGCCTTGATCCTTCACTGGATTTTGTCTATGATCTGAACAATGGACTCACAAATGACTTGATGATCCTTTGTGATAGTCTTTAGTACCCTCTCAAAGCATCCGTTTGACTATACCTTGCTTGTGTTTCTGATTTGGCCTGAAACAGTTGACTTTTGAGCATTTTGTGACCCAGAACCGAGGGGAAACGAGAGTTTCTCCTTCAGCGCAGACATTGTGAAGGCAGTTTGCATTTCAACGCAGGTCCCGTGAAGGCTACCTGCGCTGAATGTCAAACCCACAGTGTTGGACTTGCGCTGAACCAGATTAGCCTTGTGCAGCTGGGGTTCTCTGTTGTCTGTTGCCCTGTTTTGATCTCTGTTTTTTGCAGCCTTTAACCAGCATAGGTACCAGTCTGATAACTCCTTTTCTTTGCTTAGATTCTGCCTCCTTTTGTACAAAATGACTGTGAATGTTTTTATGTGTTTTTACGTCATTTACATTTTTCCTTTGCATGAGTGAAATAATCATCCTGTAGCCCTTGATTCAGATCTGATTGACTGTGATCTTAGGAGAGAGTTCATTGGCTGTTTGCAGTTGATTATACATTTGCTTTTGCTTATTGGTTTGAGTTTGTCTCTTTTAAGTGTCGAAACAAGTATTCATTTCGAAAGTCGCAAAGTGATTGTAATCTCTTCTACCCTTGTTGTTTTCGAAAAAGTAAACTTGTTTGTATCTGTCATTTAAAAGCAAATTCAAAGTTGTACAAAAAGCTTTCTTTGTAGGCATTAATACTAAGAAAGCGGAAAACAAACACCTGCATTGTGCATTTGCATTTTGATAAGTTTGCGTGATTGATTTAGGGAAGAGTGCATTAGAGTGTGCTGATTGCTCTTTGAGAAAACATAGTGTCTTTCTTTTCCCTTAGTAGCTAGGATTTTCAAAGTTGAAAAGATAATAAAGCTTGCTTATCATCTTAGACTGCATTTAGGAATTGTACCATACATCAGAAGTTAGTCCGTCACCAGTGGAAGTTCCTGTAGAATCGTTAGGCAATTTATTGGATAGACTCAAAATGTCTGAGCAACCGTCGACATCTAGGACTGTGTCAAATGAGACAGGAACAGCAAAACTCCCTGCTGTCACTCCGACGATGTTTTCCGGTGTACCATCTGTCCCAACTAGCTCGCAACCGCTTGAAGGAGTCCACCCAGGGACTATTTCGACAGTGTGGTCTGTTCCAGTTTGTTCCTCCGGGATAATACCCGGTAACTCTTATGTTGAAACTAGACAGATTGATCCCTATGGAGGTCAATTTGGGCCATCCAGTCCCCAAGGGTAAACAATCCCCTTGAGTTCCGGATTGCTACTGTATGGGGGGCAGTATGCCCTTTCATTACCCCCTCCGAGAGGATATCCATACGGCAGTTCTCAATAGTATTCAGGTTATACTGGAGTTACAACAAGTGGTTGGGTACCTATGCTGACCCAACAGCCAAGAGTTGTGTATTCTATGCAACAATGTGTACCTGTGTCGAACATCACTACAACATCAGCTATTGCAACAACGTCACAAGTTCAAACGATGCCTGTTGTATGTCAACCTCCGATTTCTCAGGCTGTAATGCAACAGCCCCCTGACCCTGTGACACAACCACAATCGCCAACTGGTGGGGCGACACAGGTCCAAACGGGTACAATTACCCCACATCTTGGTCCTACGGTTAGTATAGCACAGAAGAACATGGCTTCACAACCGTGGCTGGTGCAATACCAACAACCACAATTCCAGCAAGTGTACCAAGGTTCTGAGCAGCAGATCTTTGCGAAAAGTGGACAACCGTATATTCAAAATGGTCAAAACCAATCGCTTTACAGTGGTCAAGTCCACCAACCGTATCAGTCATACCAACATCAATTACATTATTCTGGTATGCAAAGGTCCACCGCTCAAGTGATTCCATCGTATCCTGGGTACGCCTCACCTAACCTGAATCAATAGTTACCATTCGTGGCAACTTTAGAATTACCGGATTTACACCGATTAACGAACGATCCAATTGCTTACGCCCCTTGGTGGCAAGCGATTCCTCACAAGCTTCCATCGGACATTCTGTTATAGACATTTTTGTGCCTTACAGCATGAAGCATGAAATGTCAATAATCTGAGGGATCCAAAGTCCCTAAACATGTTGTTCCTACCCCTAGAGGAACAAGGTCAGCAAACCACAGCACTGAAAATCAGTTCTCCACCTGAAAACACTAAAAAACAAGCTAATTCTGGATCATGTCAACTGCTCCACTGAGCATCTGCGCTGAATGTCAACTGCTCCACTCTGTACTTGCGCTAAATTTCAAATCTAATGAAGGCTATCTGCGCTGGGCGAGATTGGCCAAGTGGCACAGTCATTCTGCAAGGTGTCCAATGCCCAAGAAGCTTCCAAAATGACACTTGGATCAGGGAATTCGCCTTGTGATGAGTAAGAGGATCTAGATCTCCAAGTGGAAGCAAGAAACTCCAAGTGGACTCAAGAACTGAAGTATAACTAAAGTGGGAGAGGACACTAGTCAGCTTCATGCCAAGCTCAAGCTGACTCATCCTTTCTCCAAAACTCCTATATATAGAGCTCTCTCATGAGGTCTATGGGGGCTGGAATCTTGTGAATGTAAGGAAGTGCTGTTGGTTTGTGCATAGGACTATTGGGTGATTTGCTTGAAGGAGGTGAAGAGGAGATTTCTTTCTGCTGGGAGGTGTTGCTGGATTGGGCCTATTATGGTTGTAACACTCTCAGAACTTTACTTCTTCCATTAATAAAGTATTTGAGGTTCTTCTATATGCATGTGTCTCTGTGGCGTATTGATACTTGTATATTTGATTTATTCTAATCCTTGAATCAATTATGGATGTATGCTTCTTGTAGTTTCCCTTTCTTGTGCTTTTGCAGGATCTTTGTGTGGTTGGGCCAGTGAAAGAGCAAGGAGCTGGGAGCAAGCAGTAAAGAGGGAAGATTAGATCAATCATTAGCGGAAGATAACAGTTAGTGGATCTCTTTCCCCTCTCTCTTACATCTCATAAAGAAGTAATCTCGAATAGCTTTTCTTTGATTGTTGCTGAGGTACTATCACCCTTAGAGTGGGATAGGGTCATTCCGTATTGGATACTTTTCCCAACAACAAATTGGTGACTCCACTGGGGAGAGTATCTTGTTGGTTGTTTGTGTTTTTGCTATTCATTTCATAAACAAAGGGAGTACCGAATCGAACTGTATTTGAATCTTTCAAATGAAAAGTAGAGGGCAGCTACTCTAGCTCATTTTCTGGGCAAGTTTATGATTTGAAGAGCTGATCCACAAGGACTCTAATAAGCTCTTAGTGATAGCTTTTCATCCTCCTTGTCATCCCTTAGTGTGTCCTTGACTGATAGCTTCTGATTTGGCCAAAAACTGTGAATTTTTGAGCAATCTGTGACCCGGAAACCAAGAGAAACGAAAGTTTCGTTCTTAAGTGCAGGCTGTGTGAAGGCTGTCTGCATTTCAGCGCAGTTCCCGAAGGGGTTACCTGCGCTGAAGGTCAAACTACCTGTGTTACACCTGCGCTGGACGAGTCTTTCCTTGAGCTACTGGGGTTTCCTGTTGTTTCTTGCCCTGTTTTCACTCTTGTTTTTTGCTGCCTGTTACCAGTCAATGTGCCTATCTGAAACCAACTTTCCTTGCCACTATTCCGCCTCGGTTGTATAAAGAAACTGTGTTTTTTCTTTGTGTATTCCTTGTATCATTTACAGTTTCCCATAATGAAAGTGAACTAGTCTTGCTGTGACCTCTTAGATCTAGACCTGTGATAAAGTGTCGTTTTGATCTTAAGAGTTAGTTTTATTTGCTGTTCATAGCTGATTGAGCTTTTGCTTTCATCCTATGGTTTGAGTTTATATATTTCTAGTGTCGAAACAAGTAAATCTTAAGGTGTCTTTTGATTTTGGACAAGCTTGTTTGCTTTCACTTGAAATTGAATTCAAAATTATACAACAGCTTTCTTTTTGTATTACGCCAACATTAAAGAAAGAGAAAAGAAATACCTGCATTTTTGCATTTTGCATATAAGTTTGTATGTTGATTTAGGGAAAAAGTGCATTAGCGAGTGCTCTTTGATATGTGTGAAAAGATTTTGTCTCTCTTTTCCCTCAGTAGTTAAGATTTTCATAAGTCGAAAAGATTGAAAAAGCTTGCTTCTCATCTTAGACTGCATTTAGGAATTTGTATCAAAACATCTCGTGGTGAACCTTGAAAGGCAAACTTTAAAAAGATCAACTTAAAATATATTGAATGAACCTAACAACGCTTTGAAACATAACGCAAAGATCTAGAGGTCTAAGCTAGAGATGTGTTCCGGCGTCGTTAAACGTAGTGACTGTCGATCTCGACGAAGGTGGGTGATTCCTCCTGAGAGTCGGTGGCACTAATACGGACTTGTGCTCCCATGTATCGTCGCGTATATATTGGGAGACCCCTATAGGAATAAAGCCTTTATCCATAGGAAACCATGTTGGCCGCCCTACTGATCGCAATGCAGTGAACACAGCATTCACGAAGATCGACCACCCGTACCGTAAAACGTATTCTGTGGTTTTGCGAAAGGTTTGGCACACCCTCTGCCTAGATCTCCAGAGCAGTTTCTTTTGGCCTTTTTCAAACTCTATAACTGAAAAATTCCAACCGAGCATTTGTCACTTCGAGCTCGTTAATACATCGAAGGAGACTAGATTCATCTTTAGCTTTTTCTCGACTCTTAAAAAGTGAAAAAGCAAGTTGTGTCTAAAAAGCGTCTAATAAAATTCATTCAATTCGGAAACAGAAATTTCCCCTTTTAAATTTTTTAGTTGATCAAGTAATCCGCAATCGTGGAAGAAAGTCAATTGAAACCCCATCGTTCGCGGAGGCTTACGAGTCAACCGTCTTTGTCTCCAGAATCGAAAACAGTACGGGCAAAGCGAACTCGTTTAACCGGTTCAAAATCTCCTTTGAAAGTTAGAACAAGTGTTCCAACTGCATCTGAGGTTCCGGTTACTCCTAACATTTCTGGAAACCCTGCCTCTATAGAAGAAGTTCAACAGCCACAGAAGGACAGTAATACTGATCCTAGTCTGGGGGCAAATACTTGTGTAACTAAACCAGTTCCATCTGTAACCGGTCCAGAAAGTTTTGTTCCTCAAATAACTGTCGCTGTCGAAGCAGCCACTTCTTCGGCACCAGAAATATTTTACGGACCTGACGGTCTTCCTCTTCCACCGGGTTTGATTGCGATAGAGGAAATTGTAGAGGATCCGCAAGCAAGTACTCCAACTCATTTTGGAGTCGAGGTCACTCTATTTCCTTCATCAGAAGTTAATCCACCACAAGTGGAAGTTCTTGTAGAATCGCTAGGCAATCTATTGGATAGACTTAAGATGTCTGAACAACCGTCATCATCTAGGACTGTGTCAAATGACACAGCAACAACAGAAGTCCCTGCCGTCATTCCGACGATGTTTGCCGGCATACCAGCTGTCCCAACTAGCTCTCAACCGCTAGAAGGAGTCCACCAAGGGACTATTTCGATAGTATGGTCTGTTCCAGTTTGTTCATCCGGAGTAATACCCGGTAATTCTTATGTTGAAACTCGCCAAATTGATCCATTTGGAGGTCAATCTAGGCCATCAATCCCCTTGAGTTTTGGATTGATACCGTACGGGGGGCAGTATGCCCTTTCATTACCCTCTCCGGGAGGGTACCCATACGTGAGTTCACAACAATGTTCAGGTTATACTGGAATTGCATCAAGTAGTTGGGTACCTATGCTACCTCAACAACCAAGGATTGTATATTCTATGCAACAGTGTGTACCTGTGACGAACATCCCAACCACACTGGCTATTGTAACCGTGTCGCAAGTTCAAGCGATACCTGTTACATGTCAACCTCAGATTTCTCAGGTTGTAATGCAACAGTCGCTTGACCATGGGTCACAACCACAATCGCCAACTGGTGGGACGACACAAGTACAAACGGGTACAATTACCCCACACCTTGGTCCAATGGTTAGCATGGTGCAACAGAACATGGCGTCACAGCCATGGCTTGTACAATACCAACAATCGCAATTCCAGCAAGTGTACCAAGGTTCTGAGCAGTAGATCTTTGCGAACAGTGGACAACCGTATATCCAAAACGGTCAAAACCAACCACTTTACAGTGGTCAAGTCCACCAACCGTATCAGTCATACCAACATCAATTACATTATGCTGGTATGCAAAGACCCACTGCTCAAGCGATTCCATCGTACCCCGGTTACGCTTCCCCTAACCTGAACCAACAGTTACCATTTGTGGCAAATTTAGAGTTACCTGATTTACATCGGTTAACGAACGATCCGATTGCTTATGCCCCTTGGTGGCCAGCGATTCCTCATAAACTTCCATCTGACATTCCTAAATTCAATGGAAATCCAGGTGAAGACCCATCGAATCACGTGATGACTTTTCATCTGTGGTGTTCGTCGAACACCCTTAACGACGATTCGATAAGACTTCGCCTTTTTCAGAGGACATTGACAGGTCCAACGGCTAAATGGTATATTGAATTGCCAAGAGCCTCTTTCGACAATTTTAGTTCCCTAGCCACGACTTTCTTAACCCATTTTCAATTACCAATAAGGTATGAAACGGGAACAGAAATATTAACCAACTTCAAACAGACAACTGCTACCCATATATCTGATCATATACATGAGTGGCGTCGTCGTCGTAGGATGGTGAAAACATATGTTCCCGATCAGCTATTAGCTGAATGGTTTATAAAGTCGTTACTTCCGGCTATTACGGAAGATGTGGCCAAGGGGGGAGTCGTAACAGAGGAGCAAGTTATTGCTCGTGCGCAGTATTTGGACTTAGTCTATACTCAGTCCGGCACGCTCTATGACAAAATACCCGACGCCCCTAGACCGGAATTTTCAATCCCTCCCCCTCCTAAATCAAATAGTGACTCTCATGCCGGTGATGGCGTGATTGGCACAGCAAATGCGAAATCAATAAAGGCTTCGTCAAAGAAAGCCCGTAAGAATTCGGATCAAAATGCAAAAGAAGAAATTCTTGCTTTGGAAGTAAATGCCGTATAAGAAGATAAAGGCAAAGAAACCAATCAACCAGGAAGCAAGAAGAAACAAAACAAAGGGAAGAAGAAGAAACAGGGTGAGTCATCCCCTGGAAAAAATTCTTCAAACCCTCCTGGGAAAGGGAAACAAAATTATCCATGTCTAATATGTGATGATAAGGATCATGGCACAAAGAATTGCCCATTCAAAGCTGAGTTAAAGAGGTTCTTTAAAAGTTCCCAAACATCAGCTGTGTTAACTGATCCATTTCCCAACCCAGGTCAAAATCTGGTTGATAGTGGAAATGCTTCCCCGTCGCAAGTCCTTATGTTGTCGGTTTCGAAACAGCAGAATGATGCTTTGATTTCGACAAGGAACAAAGATTATGGGAATCCTCAGCTGTCGAACGAAAAAGGTAAAGATCAACCAAGTAGTTCGACAACAACTTCGACAGAAGTTGTAACACCCACCATCCCTGAATTAACAATAAAACCGCCAAAGGGTGTAGTACACAAGTCGACATTTAATCCTCGCGCCAGAGCGGCGCAACATTACAACATAGTGGAAGATTTGGCCCAATCGTCGTCCGCTATGTCGACTCTTGAAGTGCTACAAAATTGTCCAACCCAAAGGCAGGCATTGTTATCGGCAATTGGTGGGGTTGATCCCAAGGATTCCAATCTTGTATCCTTTGATCACAAGGGATATGATCCTCAGTTACCAGCTCAGCTAGCTTTCCTTATTCAAGTGAAAGCACTCAACAAAACTGTTCACAGAACAATAATTGATGAGGGAGCCTCGACATGTATTATGTCAATGAGTTGCTGGAAAACTTTAGGATCTCCAACCTTGTCACGATCTTCGACGACATTAAAAGCTTTCGACGGAAGGACTTATACCCCATACGGTATCCTTAATAACTTGAAAGTTGAACTAGGAGGAAAAACAGTAGAAATTGATGTAGAAGTCATTGATGGAAATCTTGACTATAACATCCTACTAGGTAGACCATGGATTTATGCCATGGAAGCTGTCGTGTCGACTTATTTTAGGAAGTTCGCATTCCCGTTTGAAGGAGGGATTACGATCGTCGACCAACAGAATTTCCTCCCTAATGGTTCACAAGTTACAGGAAGCATTCCCATGATCCATGAGAGCAACCATTCAATTCAAGATATCAGAGTAGGATTATTGAAAGACCCCACATTGATGGGAACTTTCGCGCTACCGCCTCCTATTTATACAGGAAATATACCGTTTGTAGCAACCTGCAACATGATATCTTCCACAAAGGTCAACATGGATCATTCAATGGTTTTTCCCCCAAGCCCATTATAAATATTGTAGCAATCAATGTTTCAAGCATGGGAGGCGAACCCGAATCAACGCTCGTCAAGCGTTTGGGTAGATAGGTCTAGAGAATATGGAACCCCATTAGATCCTTGGTCGAAAGTACATGGGACTGACGAAGGAATCTTACAATCAATGATGATTGAGGAAGCACCATGGAATGATCACCACCATCGTTCCCTTCTTCCGGAATATGAAGAAGATACTCAAAGTGACCTTTATCACCCTTCAGTATTCGAATTCCTAACAAATACTGTAAACACGGTGGATTCCGAACGAAACCTATCCAATATTGAAGAGACTATAGCCATAAATATCTCGACTAAAACAGATGTTGTAGAGAATATTTATGTCGGCAAAGGTTGTTCCCCTTCAGAACTGGAAATATATAACGCTCTTTTTCGTGAATTTAGAGATGTCTTTGCTTGGTCATATAATGAAATGCCAGGCATTGACTCGAGTATCGTTGAACATGAAATTAAAATGTATCCTGATGTCAAGCCAGTAAGGCAACGGCTTCAATAGGTGCACCCGAAGAAAGCCGCTGCCATTAAGGCGGAAGTTGAAAAACTCCTCCATGCTGGATTCATCTACCCGGTTCCTCTAACCGATTGGGTATCGAATATTGTCCCTGTTATGAAGAAACAAGGGACGATTAGAGTGTGTGTTGATTATAAAGATGTAAACCAAGCTTTTCCTAAGGACAACTACCGTACACCCTTCATCGACCAGATAATTGATGAATGCGCCGGATGTGAAATCTTTTCATTTATGGATGGATTTTCCGGGTATAATCAAATAAATATCCGCCCATAGGACCAGTCAAAGACTGCATTTATTTGTCCGTGGGGCACATTCGCTTATCGAAAATTACCCTTTGGTTTAAAGAACGCAGGGGCGACGTTTCAGAGGGCGATGAATTATGCCTTCCATGACATCAAGAACATTGTTCAACCTTATCTCGACGATCTTCCGGCTCATTCGCGAAAGCGGACTGATCATCCGCAGCATTTAAGAGCGATATTTCTACGTTGCCGACACTACAAGATAAGACTCAATCCACACAAATGTGTGTTTTGCGTCAGTTCTGGTCGTTTACTTGGCTTTGTAGTCTCTAAAGATGGGATTCGTCTCGACCCCTGTAAGGTTCATGCAATCATTAATTTGCCTCCACCTTCAAATTTGCTTCAGATTCAGAAACTCCAAGGGAAAGCAAACTTTCTGAGGAGATTCATTCCAAATTACGCAGAACTTGCTAAGGGTTATACTCGTCTTTTGAAAAAGGATATACCTTTTGTCTGGGACCAGGTGGCGCAAGCTTCCTTTGATGCTCTGAAAGATTGTCTAGTAAAAGCATCATTAATGTACGCCCCGGACTATCAAAGAGATTTTAACCTGTATCTGGCTGCAGTGGATACGACCATTGCGATGGTTTTAGTTCAAGAAGTCGATGGAATTGAACATCCTATCTATTATTTAAGTAAAAACTTAAACGATACAGAAAGTAAATATTCTTATGTTGAAAAACTAGCGCTTGCAGTTGTTCAAGCGATTCAAAGGTTTCGACATTATGTCCTCTTTCAGGAAACTACCATCTTATCAGATTGCAACCCCATGACTTATATACTGTCGCGACAGTTGCTGGGGGGAAAATATTCAAAATGGATAGCGATCCTTCAAGAGTTTGATCTGGAATTTGTAAAATCCAAATCAAAGAAAGCTCTAGTTTTCGCAGAATTGTTATGCGATCTCCCATCGTTGTCCAACGACGAAACATCGGAAGAGTCAATCGTGGACGAAAGTTTGTTTCTGATATCTGTAAGCGATGAGTGGTATGGAGATATCATAGTTTATCTCCAAACCCAAAAGTTTAGGCCAAACACCTCTCGCTCTGAACAAAAACGTATACGATACCAAGCAAAAGACTACATGATCGTCGGTGATACACTTTACCGTTGTGGTGTCGATACAATTCTGAGGAGGTGCCTTACCCATGAGGAGGCCGAAAAAGCCCTGAATGATTGTCATTCAGGCGCGTGTGGGGGGCATCAGTCTGGATATGAAACAGCACAAAGAATCTTACGAGCAGGATACTTCTGGCCAACCATGTTCAAAGATTGCATAACCGCAGTCAGAAGTTGCCATGCTTGTCAAATCTTTGATAGCAAAACCAGACGACCACCCGCACCTTTGCAGCCGATAGTTGCTGTTGGGCCCTTCGCCAAGTGGGGCATCGATTTCATGCAATGTAACCCCACCTCGACCGGGGGGCATGGGTATATTATAGTCGCTGTTGACTATTTTTACCAAATGGGCCGAGGCGATGCCTACATTGGATAACACTGGTGAAACAGCTGCCCTTTTGTTTTTCAATCATGTAGTCGCCAGGTTCAGCGTACCACAGGCTATAGTTATAGATCATGGATCGCATTTTCGCAATCACATGATGGTTGAATTAGCTGCCAAGCTAGGGCTATCTCACGACAGCTCTAGCCCATATTATCCGCAAGCCAACGGACAAGTTGAGGCAATCAACAAGGTCCTAAAGCGTATGTTGCGAAGGATGATTGGGGTTCATAAAAGAAGATGGCACCTAATCGTGTACTCAGCTTTGTGGGCTTACCGGACCTCGGTAAAGAACGCAACCGGGTTCACACCTTTTCAACTGGTGTATGGCCTGGAAGCAGTCTTACCAATCCAGTGCGAAATTTCATCGCTTAAACTCGCAATCGATCTTCTCCCTGGAACTTCAGAAGAAGAGGCTCGTTTCTTGGAATTAATCCAGTTGGATGAAACCCGTCGTGACGCCGCTTTGGCTAACGAGGCCCATAAGAAACGAGTCAAGGCTCAGTTCGACAAAAATGTCAAACCCCGTGTCTTCTCAGAAGGTGATTTGGTCTTGCTTTATGACCAAGAATCCGATAAATTGGGAGCAGGTAAATTCAAGTCCTTATGGATGGGCCCCTATATTGTTAAAAGGGTGTTAGCAAAAGGAGCCTACGAGTTAATGGATTACGATGGAATTCCACTGGCGCAGCCCCGCAACGGGTTGTACCTCAAGCGTTACTATGCTTAAATAGTAACCTACATGCTTTTGTTGTATTTTGTTTTCGCTAAAGTGTTTGTTCTGGTCGATTGATCCACCTTTTTCCGTTGCAGATGTCGAACCTTCTGGAGACATGTGTTGGATATGCCGACGGAGCGAGTCGTAGTTCGCGGAACCTGTCCTCCACAGCCTGGGCCATTTTTGATCCAAGCGGCGAGTTAGTAAGTTTCAGAGGTGTATGTATTGGGCAATCAATGAATAACATCGCTGAGTATAGCGCGTTGATATAACTACTCTCTGATGCCATCACACGTGGCATACGCTGACTAATTGTCACGCTAGACTCACAGCTCGTAATACTGCAACTCAATGGTATATATTCTGTTCGCAATCCAGCTGTTTATCGCATGTTCCTAAGGGTTAAGATCTTGGAAAGACGATTTGATTCAATTCAATATCAACATATTTCAAGAAACTTAAACACATTAACTGACTCATTAGCAAACTATGTGTTAGATAGACATTTGCAAAATTTATAAAAAGGACACATCATTAATGATTGTACATATGGATCATATAAATCAACCAGAATAAAACCCGAAAATCAAAATATATAAGCTGTTTATATAAGTTCATACATAATGTTCTGTAATCAAGACAAAATTGGTCGTATGACCTAAAAACTCAAAAAGATGCTAGGGGGCACCCTAGCCTAGTGGTGCTCATGATAGTACGTCCCGGCCTGTGCAATCATGCGCAAGAGGCGAGTCCATCATCTAGGCACACCAATAGTATGCCGCTGCAGCTGTAAAGGTAACTTGTCAATCTGTACATCCAGAAGACCACGAGTAAGGCTCTCGACCTGCTCCTGCACAGCTGTAAGGGTCTCAGTATCGTCAAGGTCATGAATAACAACTCTCCTAGCAGGCTCCGCTGCCGGGGCAGCAACTGGCGATCTCGGATGAACTGCTGGACGAACAGGACCAATATCTGCATGCACCCAAGAGTACAATTAAAAGTCTTGATAGAATAAAGCACAACAACATTATGAATAAGAACAGTAAACAGTAATATGGTCAAGGAGTTTACCAATGGCGCCCCACTGCGCGCCATCCGGTAGCACCAAATCCGGATCGCCTCGGAAATCCATACCCACATATGGATACTCGGAAAATGCCATCTCCTGACGCTCGAACAACCTAAAGAAGGCCTCAGTAAAAGTAATCTGAGGTTGACCAGCATGCCTAGACATGTGGTCGACCCACCTCTGCATGCGTGGCTCGGTCGGAGAAGGCAAGTCGAGTATGATGTACTGAGGCTGCATCAGTGGGATTTTCTCCAAGGCAAAGGCAGTCAGAATAGAACCAAATCCAAAGTTCTTCAGCTTCCCGTCCTTTACCTTGGTCAATTGACTTTTCATCTGAACAAGTACTGCATCACACGAGTTGAATACTTTCGGTTGGAGACACTCCAAAGCGTGCTGCATATAAGACCTGTTGGCAACATGTAAAGCTGCACTACCGGCCATCCTACCAATAGTGAACAGAATGGACCTGAGAGCCCGATCAGTAATCTCACGGATAACAATCTTGCCGTCTCTGCTCGGCTGAGAACCTTCCCTGCAGTACTGGCGGACATAATCTCTGGTAGAATCAGTCCCCCGGGCTGTACCTGACAAGGAAATGGGGGCACCTCGTCTTGACAGTCCAGTCAAGAAGTACATGTCCTCTATGGTCAAGGGGATGGCCTTTCCCCTAATCTGGAACACTTGGTTAACAGGATCCCAAGCATCAAGCATGTACTGCAGTAAAGAAATATGTGCTCTCATGCTAGAGATACGGAAGAACTTCAGCAGGCCACAGTTCCGCAACGCGTTCACCGTGACAGGGTCATGGAGGGAAATCATGTCCTCCTCTTCATGTTCTCGTTCTCGCCACGTAAGAGACATTTTGTTCAAAGTTCCCTGCAAGGCAAACAAGAGAAGGAGTAAGTTCCTGATTTTGATGAGAAACTGGCGAAAAAATCATCAAAAAATGACCTAAAAAACTCAGTTTTTGAGCCCAGCGCAGGCAGAGAGCCTCCCACCTGCGCTGAGGGTCAGGCTGCCTTAAGGCAGCTTGACCTTCAGCGCAGGTTTCGAAAGAGGAACCTGCGCTGGAACTAGGGCGATTTTGCAAAACCCCTGGGGCTCAGAAATGCTGGAAAACAGGCATGAAACAGGAAAAAGAAACCATGAAAAGAAAGAGCTAGGGTTTAGCTCCTACCTGGTCCAGACGGCGCCAAAAATCGTCCGCAGAATCTCCCAGAATCAGCTGGTGAAAATCAAGGGGGAAGAGGCACCTCCAGAGCTCCAACAAACCAAATGCAAATGAAATGGTAAATGAGAGGTAAAAACACCTTTTAATGGCTTTTTACACAGTTTAAAGTAAAATATTAGGGTTATAATCTCATTTTCATGCAAATATTATTCATTTCTAACAAAGTTTGTTGCAGAAATTGAAAAGCAGTACTATATTTGAAAAGAGAAAAAGCTAGTAATGGTAAAAAATCAAAATTTGACCATACAACCGAGCAGTTTTATACATAGTTCATGCTCGTTAAAAAATAAACATAAGATCGAGCAGTTTTACCGTGGAATTTATGCTCGTTAAAAAATAGAAAAGCGTGAGCAAGAGTTTCCTCCAGAGTTTAAGCTCATTAAAAAATGAACCTATTCCGGTAAATAACCATTGTGATCGTAAATTTATTAGCCATAAAAAGCCTTGGTCGTGTTTGCACTTGCCACCTCCATTCCATTTGGCCGATCGTTCACCCCCATATGATTGTTTACCTATTTTGAGGAACAGCTGCGAAGAGTGATTTCACCTAGCCATCCTTGTGACACTGCCGTGATTGGAAAATTCCAACCTGTACCTGGAATCTGCTGCTATCCCTGTTTATCACTCGTTCCTCAAAAAGACGAGTCTTCTTTGAGCTCTTTTCTCCTGACTCGTAAAATATGAAAAGTTTGCTGAGTTTTGGCCTTCCAGCTCGTTAAAGTGACCGGAAGAGCTATCCCTCCTCTAGATTTTAATCTTTTTTGGACCTGAGGGATTATTACACAAAAAGATCGAGCGCTTGTTTTATTCGGCTCGTTAAAGTTATCGAAAACTCATCCCTTCTGTTTTGTTTTATACTTTTTCGGACTTAAGGGATTAGATGACGAAAAAGGAATTTTGGAGTTAACTTTCTGTACCTTTTCAGACTCTCTAAAAATGAAAAGGACCGAGTTTTCCTTGTCGTTAGACTCGTTAAAATGATTAAATAGCGACAAACTTGTCTTTAGATGAGAACGAGTTTCCCTATCGCTAAGCTCGTTAAAACATAGCGATGGGCTTGCCCGAAGGGCAGGTTATAGAACAAGCATATGTTATCCTCCTCAAGCTTGACAAAAATAAAGAGGTACTGGTCAGAAATGACTGGGGAAAAATTGGGAGAACCTCAAAGCTTTAATGGTAGCAAGTCGCTCTTGAACATGACACTTTGTCCTCCATATCACATCGGGTTGGGTTGTTTCATTCACCGGTATCATCACCATGGTCCTCGCCAAACCATCCGCATTTGGGGTAATGCTACCGATCCATCACATCAGTGTCGTTATATGTTCAAGAGATGTTGTTCAGAAAGAGTCAACCGTGTCCCATCCACTGCCATACATTATCCTTCATCCACCCATGATCGCCACCCTGAATCATATTTCACAGATTGTTTTCACCTCCACTGAAATCATTAGCTCCGTTCTGTGTCACTGATGTGGGATTCATTAAGGCCCTCCTTTGACGGATCGCTTCTTGTCGACTTCAGCTCATTATCCAAGAAGTTGATCTACGAACAATTCCCCCAGTACTTTGAAGCTTGCATGCCTCAATGGCAAGTTTCTCACTTCCGGCGACAGGTATACATTAATGACCTTCGACCGGAAGATTTTGCGTGGTGTTCAACGCCAAGTCCTTTATTCACACCACGTGAATTGTACTGCAGTACCTTGAGGGTCATTGTCATTATTGGTGATTCCTCTCGCGCTTGTTAACGGTTTACATTATTGACCGGTAATCAAGCGATGTCTTTCCATGTTCGACTTCAGCGCAATTCTCACATGGATCGACTTGAACTTAGAGTGAAGATCGAACGAGTTTTGAAGACCCCGGATCTAGTTTCATCCATCCAGGCTGCGATATATATATTCAGGAAATATAAAGACATTTGATATGTACATCATTGTAGCAGATGATCATCCTACTCAAAGGATGATAATTTCAGCAGAGAATTATCAGTCTACCATTAGACGATCGTCTGTTCTATGTACCAAAATGAATTTATAAAGCTGAGCATGGGAATGCCCGCCTCAGCTAGATCATGAAAGCAGAATGAAAAATAATGTATTGTATTGTATTTTATTTTATTACAGGGCACCTCTCAGCGATTGGATGAACTTCGGATCCTCCTGATAAAGCATTTCACCCGATAAACGACCTCATACTTTAGGGGGCAACTGTTATAGACATTTTTGTGCCTTACAGCATGAAGCATGAAATGTCAATAATCTGAGGGATCCAAAGTCCCTAAACATGTTGTTCCTACCCCTAGAGGAACAAGGTCAGAAAACCACAACACTGAAAATCAGTTCTCCACCTGAAAACACTCAAAAACAAGCTAATTCTGGATCATGTCAACTGCTCCACTGAGCATCTGCGCTGAATGTCAACTGCTCCACTCTGTACCTGCGCTGAATGTCAAATCTAATGAAGGCTACCTGCGCTGGGCGAGATTGGCCAAGTGGCACAGTCATTCTGCAAGGTGTCCAATGCCCAGGAAACTTCCAAAATGACACTTGGATCAGGGAATTCACCTTGTGATGAGTAAGAGGATCTAGATCTCCAAGTGGAAGCAAGAAACTCCAAGTGGACTCAAGAACTGAAGTATAACTAAAGTGGGAGAGGAAACTAGTCAGCTTCATGCCAAGCTCAAGCTGACTCATCCTTTCTCCAAAACTCCTATATATAGAGCTCTCTCATGAGGTCTATGGGGATTGGAATCTTGTGAATGTAAGGAAGTGCTGTTGGTTTGTGCATAGAACTATTGGGTGATTTGCTTGAAGGAGGTGAAGAGGAGATTTCTTTCTGCTGGGAGGTGTTGCTGGATTGGGCCTATTATGGTTGTAACACTCTCAGAACTTTACTTCTTCCATTAATAAAGTATTTGAGGTTCTTCTATATGCATGTGTCTCTGTGGCGTATTGATACTTGTATATTTGATTTATTCTAATCCTTGAATCAATTATGGATGTATGCTTCTTGTAGTTTCCCTTTCTTGTGCTTTTGCAGGATCTTTGTGTAGCTGGCCCAGTGAAAGAGCAAGGAGCTGGGAGCAAGCAGTAAAGAGGGAAGATTAGATCAATCATTAGCGGAAGATAACGGTTAGTGGATCTCTTTCTCCTCTCTCTTACATCTCATAAAGAAGTAATCTCGAATAGCTTTGCTTTGATTGCTGCTGAGGTACTATCACCCTTAGAGTGGGATAGGGTCATTCCGTATTGGATACTTTTCCCAACAACACATTCCTAAATTCAATGGAAATCCAGGCGAAGATCCATCGAATCATGTGATGACTTTTCATCTGTGGTCTTCGTCGAACACCCTGAATGATGATTCGATAAGGCTTCGCCTTTTTCAGAGGACATTGACAGGTCCAGCGGCTAAATGGTATATTGAATTACCTAGAGCCTCTTTCGACAATTTCAGTTCCCTAGCCACGACTTTCTTAACCCATTTTCAATTACCAATAAGGTATGAAACTGGAACATAAATCTTGACCAACTTCAAGCAGACGACAGCCACACATATATCCGATCATATACATGAGTGGCGTCGTCATCGCAGGATGGTGAAGACTTATGTTCCCGATCAGCTATTAGCTGAATGGTTTATAAAGTCGTTACTTCCCGCCATAACGGAATATGTGGCAAAAGGACGAGTCGTAACAGAGGAGCAAGTTATTTCTCGTGCACAGTATCTAGACTTAGTATATACTCAGTCTGGCGCGCTCTACGACAAAATACCTGACGCCCCTAGACCGAAATTTTCAATTCCTCCTCCTCCTAAATCGAATAGTGACTCTCATGCTGGTGACGGTGTGATTGGCACAACAAACGTAAAGTCGAAAAAGGCTTCATCTAAGAAAGCCCGTAAGACTTCAGATCAAAATGCAAATCAAGAAATTCTTGCTTCGGAAGTAAATTCCGTATCAGCAGATAAAGGCAAAGAACCCAATCAACCAGGGAGCAAGAAGAAGCAAAACAAAGGGAAGAATAAGAAACAGGTTGAGTCATATCCTGGAAAAACTTCTTCAAACCCTCCCGGGAATAGGAAATATCCATGTCAAATATGTGATGAGGAAGATCATCGTACAGGAAATTGTCCATACAAAGCTGAGCTCAAAAAGTTCTTCAAAAGTTCACACACCTCAGCTATGTTAACTGATCCATTTCCCAATCAAGGTCAAAATATGGTTGAAAGTGGTAATGCTTCCCCGTCGCAAGTGCTAATGTTGTCGATCTCCAAGCAACAAAATGATGCTCTGATTTTGACAAGGAATAAAGATTACGAGAATCCTCCGCTGTCGAACGATAAAGGTAAAGATCAACCAAGTAGTTCGACAACAACTTCGACAGAAGTTGTACCACCCATCATTCCTTAATTAACAATAAAACCACCAAAGGGAGTAGTACACAAGTCGACATTTAATCCTCGCGCCAGGGCGGCGCAGCATTATAACATAGTGGAAGATTTGGCCCAATCGCCATCCGCTATGTCGACTCTTGAGGTACTACAAAATTGCCCATCCCAAAGGCAAGCTTTGTTATCGGCTATTGGTGGGGTTGATCTTAAGGATTCCAATCTTGTATCCTTTGACCACAAAGGATACGATCCTCAGTTACCAGCTCAACTAGCTTTCCTTATTCAAGTGAAAGCCCTCAACAAAACTGTTCACCGAACAATTATTGATGAGGGGGCATCTACGTGTATCATGTCGATGAGTTGCCGGAAAACTCTCGGATCTCCAACCTTGTCACGATCTTCAACGAAACTAAAAGCATTCGACGGAAGGACGTACACCCCGTACGGGATCCTAAATAACTTGAAGGTTGAACTAGGAGGAAAAACAGTGGAAATTGATGTTGAGGTCATCGATGGGAATCTTGACTATAACATCCTACTGGGAAGACCATGGATATATGCCATGCCGGCTGTAGTGTCGACTTATTTTAGGAAGATCGCCTTCCCTTTTCAAGGAGGGATTACGGTCATCAACCAACAGAACTTCCTCCCTAACGGTTCACAAGTTACAGGAAGCATTCCCATGATCCATGAGAGCAACCATTCGCTTCAAGATATCGGAGTAGGCCTATTGAAAGACCCCACAATGATGGGAACTTTCGCACTTCCACCTCCTATATACATAGGAAATATAGCATTAGTAGCAACCTGCAACATGATATCTTCCACGAAGGTCGCAGAAGACGATGTCGACATGGATCATGCAACGGTTTTGCCCCTAAGCCCTATAGAAATATTGTAGCAATCAATGTTTCGGGCATGGGAGGCGAACCCAAATCAACGCTCGTCAAGTGTTTGGGTAGATAGGTCTAGAGACTATGGTACCCCATTAGATCCTTGGTCGAAAGTGCATGGGACTGACGAAGGAATCTTACAATCAATGTTGATTGAGGGGGCACCATGGAATGATCACCACCATCGTTCCCTTCTTCCAGAATATGAAGAAGATACTCAGCATGACCTTTATCACCCTTCAGTTTTTGAATTCCTATCAAATACTGTAAATACGGTGGATTCAGAGCGAAACTTATCCAATATTGAAGAGACTATAGCCATAAATATCTCGACTAAAACAAATGTTGTAGAGAATATTTATGTCAGAAAGGTTGTTCTCCTTCAGAGCTGGAAATATATAACGCTCTTTTTCGCGAGTTCAGAGATGTCTTTGCTTGGTCATATGATGAAATGCCAGGCATTGACTCGAGTATTGTTGAACATGAAATTAAAATGTATCCTAATGTCAAACCAGTAAGATAACGACTTCGGCAGGTGCACCCCAAGAAAGTCGCTGCCATTAAGGCGGAAGTTGAAAAGCTTCTCTATACTGGTTTCATCTACCCAGTTCCTCTAACCGATTGGGTATCGAATATTGTCCCTGCTATGAAGAAACAAGGGACGATCAAAGTGTGTGTCGACTATAGGGATGTAAACGAAGCTTGTCCAAAGGACAACTACCCTACACCCTTCATCGACCAGATAATTGATGAATGCGTCAGATGTGAAATCTTTTCATTTATGGATGGATTTTCCCGGTATAATCAAATAAATATCCGCCCACAGGACCAGTCAAAGACTGCATTTATTTGTCTGTGGGGCACATTCGCTTATCGAAAATTACCCTTTCGTTTAAAGAATGTAGGGGCGATGTTTCAGAGGGCAATGAATTATGCCTTCCATGACATCAAGAACATCGTTCAACCATATCTCGACGACCTTCCGGCTCATTCACAAAAGCGAACTGATCATCCGCAACATTTAAGAGCAATATTTCTACGTTGCCGACACTACAAGATAAGACTCAACCCGCACAAATGTGTGTTTTGCGTCGGTTCTGGTCACTTACTTGGCTTTGTAGTCTCTGAGGATGGGATCCGTCTCGACCCTTACAAGGTTCAGGCAATATTAATTTTCCTCCACCTTCAAATTTGCTTCAGATTCAGAAACTCCAAGGGAAAGCAAACTTTCTGAGGAGGTTCATTCCAAATTACGCAGAACTTGCTAAAGGTTACACTCGTCTTTTGAAAAAGGATGTACCTTTTGTCTGGGATCAGGTGGTGCAAGCTTCCTTTGATGCTCTGAAAGATTCTCTAGTAAAAGCATCATTAATGTATGCCCCAGACTATCAAAGATATTTTAACCTGTATCTGGCTGCAGTGGATACGACCATTGCGATGGTTTTAGTTCAAGAAGTCGATGGAATTAAACATCCTATATATTATTTAAGTAAAAACTTGAATGATACAGAAAGCAAATATTCTTATGTTGAAAAACTAGCGCTTGCAGCTGTTCAAGCGATTCAAAGATTTCGACATTATGTCCTCTTTCGAAAAACTACCATTTTATCATATTGCAACCCCATGACGTATATACTGTCGCGACAGTTGTTGGGGGGCAAATATTCAAAATGGATAGCGATCCTTCAAGAGTTTGATCTGGAATTTGTAAAATCCAAATCATGGATCATGGATCGCATTTTCGCATTCACATGATGGTTGAATTAGCTGCCAAGCTAGGGCTATCTCATGACAGCTCTACCCCGTATTATCCGCAAGCCAACGGACAAGTTGAAGCAATCAACAAGGTCCTGAAGCGTATGTTGCAAAGGATGATCGGGGTTCACAAAAGAAGGTGGCACCTAATCCTGTACTCAGCCTTGTGGGCTTACCGAACATCGGTAAAGAATGCGACTGGGTTCACACCTTTCCAACTGGTGTATGGCCTGGAGGCAGTCTTACTAGTCCAGTGTGAAATTTCGTCCCTTAAACTCGCAATTGATCTCCTCCCCGGAACTTCAGAAAAAGAGGCACGTTTCTTGGAATTAATCCAATTAGATGAAACCCGTCGTGACGCCGCGTTGGCCAACGAAGCCCATAAGAAACTAGTCAAGGCGCAGTTCGACAAAAATGTCAAACCCCGTGTCTTCTCAGAAGGTGACTTGGTCTTGCTTTACGACCAAGAATCCGATAAATTGGGAGCAGGAAAATTTAATTCTTTATGGATGGGCCCCTATATTGTTAAACGCGTGTTAGCAAAAGGAGCCTACGAGTTAATGGATTATGACGGAATTCCACTGGCGCAACCCCGCAACAGGTTGTATCTCAAGCGTTACTATGCCTAAATAGTAACCTGTATGCTTTCGTTGTATTTTGTTTTCACTAAAGTGTTTGTTTTGGTCGAGTAATCCACCTTTTTACATTTATTGCAGATGTCGAACCTTTCTGAGACATGTGTGGGATATGCTGATGGAGCGAGTCGTAGTTCGCGGAACCTGTCCTCCGCGGCCTGGGCCATTTTTGATCCAAGCGGCGAGTTAGTGAGTTTCAGAGGTGTGTGTATTGGGAAATCAACGATTAATATCGCTGAGTATAGTGCATTGATAGAACTCCTCTCTGATGCCATCGCCCATGGTATACGCCGACTAATCGTCAGGCTAGACTCACAACTCGTGATACTACAACTCAATGGTATATATTCTGTCCGTAATCCAGCTATTTATCGTATGTTTCTAAGGGTTAAGATTTTGGAAATTCGGTTTGATTTAATTCAATACCAACATATTTCCAGGAACTTAAACACATTAACCGATTCATTAGCAAACTATGTGTTAGATAGACATTTGCGACATTTATAAAAAGAGACACATCATCAATGATTGTACATATGGATCATATAACTCAACCAGAATAAAACTCGGAAATCAAAATATATATAAGTTGTTTATCGTTCATACATAATGTTCTGTAACCAAGACAAAATTGGTCATATGACCCAAAAACGCAAAAGTGCTAGGGGGCACCCTAGCCTAGTGATGCTCATGATAGCACGTCACGGCCTGTGCAATCATGCGCAAGAGACGAGTCCATCGTCTAGGCACGCCAGTAATATGTCGCTGCAACTGTAAAGGTAACTCATCAATCCTCACATCCGGAATACTGAGAGTAAGGCTCTCAACCTGCTCCTGCATAGCTGTAAGGGTCTCGGCCACGTCAAGGTCGCGAAGAATAACTCTCCCAGCAGGCTCCCCTGCTGGGGCGGCGACTGGCGGTCTCGGACGAACTGCTGGATGAACAGGACCAACATCTGCATACACACAAGAGTTTGATTAAAAGTCTTGATAGAATAAAACATAGCAACATTATGAATAAAAGCAGTAAACAGTGATATGGTCAGAGATTTTACCAATAGCGCCCCATTGTTCGCCATCCGGTAACACCAAATCCGGATCACCTCGGAAATCCATACCCACATATGGATACTCGGAATAGACCATCTCCTGGCGCTCGAACCACCTGAAGAAGGTATCAGTGAAAGTAATCTGAGGTTGACCAGCATGCCTAGACATGTGATCGACCCATCTCTGCATGCCTGCCTCGGTCGGAGAAGGCAAGTCGAGTGCAATATACTGAGGCTGCATCAGTGGTATTTTCTCCAAGGCGAAGGCAGTCAAAATAGAACCAAATCCAAAGTTCTTCAGCTTCCTGTCCTTTACCTTGGTCAATTGACTTTTCATCTGAACAAGTACTGCATCACACCAGTTGATTACTTTCGGTTG
This sequence comes from Pinus tabuliformis, assembly GCA_031772625.1. Lineage (NCBI taxonomy): Eukaryota > Viridiplantae > Streptophyta > Pinopsida > Pinales > Pinaceae > Pinus > Pinus tabuliformis. The sequence goes on along the minus strand of CM062811.1, from coordinate 917,652,724 downwards.
GAGACACTCCAAGGCATGTTGTACGTAAGACCTGTTGGCAACATGAAGAGATGCACTACCGGCCATCCTACCGATAATATACAGAATGGACCTGAGGGACCTATCAGTAATCTCACGGATAACAAACTTGTCGTCTCTGCTCGGCTGGGAACCTTCCCTGCAATACTGACGGACATAGTCTCTCACGGAGTCATTCCCCCGGGCCGAAACTGACAAAGAAATGGGGGCACCCCGCCTTGACAACCCAGTCAAGAAGTAAATGTCTACGATGGTCAAGGGGATGGATTTTCCACTAATCTGGAATACTTGGTTGATGGGATCCCAAGCATCAAGCATATACTGCAGTAAAGAGATCTGTGCTCTCATGCTAGAGATACGGAAAAACTTCAGCAGGCCACAGCTCCGCAGAGCATTCACCGTGACAGGGTCATGGAGAGCAATCATATCTTCTTCTTCATGTTCTCGTTCTCGCCATGTAAGTGACATTTTGCTCAAAGGTCCCTGCAAAACAAACAAGAGAATGAGTAAGATCCTAGATTTGATGAGAAAATGGCGAAATTTCATCAAAAACTGTGCCACAAAATAAGTTTTCTAGTCCCAACGCAGGTAGACAATGTTCCACCTGCATTGAAGGTCAAGCTGCCTCAAGGCAGCTTGACATTCAACGCAGGTTTCGAGTGGACAACCTGTGTTGATGACAGGGTGCCCTGGCAAAACCCCAGGTGCTCAGAAAGACAAGGAAACAGGCACAGAATGGAAAAATGAAACCATGAAAAGAAAGAGCTAGGGTTTAGCTCCTACCTGGTCCAGACATCGCCGAGAATCGTCCACAGAATCTCCCGAAATCAGCTGGTGAAAATCAAGAGGAAAGAGGAACCTCCAAAGCTCCAACAAACCAAGTTCAAATGAAATGGTAAAATGAGAGGTAAAAACACTTTTTAATTTCTTTTTACGTAGTTCAAAGCGAAATATTAGAGTTTTAATCTCATTTTCAAGCAAATGTTATTCATTTCTAACTAAGTTTGATGCAGCAATTGAGAATGCAGTACTATCCTTGAGAAGAGAAAAGCTAGTTTTGGTAAAAAATCAAAATTTGACTATATAGACGAGCAGTTTTAGCATAAAGTTCATGCTCGTTAAAAAATAAACGCAAGATCCGAGCAGTTTTAACACAGAATTCATGCTCATTAAAAAATAAACATAAGCTTGAGCAGTGTTTTGGCGCATTCAAGCTCTTTAAAAAATGAACCCATTACCGGTAAAATAACCATTGTGTACGTAACCTTATCAGCCATAAAAGCCTTGGTCGTGTTTGCACCATCACCTCCACTTTTCATTCGGCCGATCGTTTACCTCCATATGATTGTTTACCCATTTTCAGGAACAGCTGCGAAGAGTGATTTCACCTAGCCATCCTTGTGACACTGCCGTGATTGGAAAATTCCAACCTGTACTTGGAATCAGCTGCTAACCCTGTTCATCACTCGTTCCTCAGAAGACGAGTCTTGTTTAAGCTCTTTTCAACTGACTCGTAAAATATGAAAAGATTGCCAAGTTTTGGCCTTCCAGCTCGTTAAAGCGACCGGAAGTGCTATCCCTCCTCTAGATTTTAATCTTTTTGGACCTGAGGGATTATTGCACAAAAAGATCGAGCGCTTGTTTTGTTCGGCTCGTTAAAACTATCGAAAACTCATCCCTTCTGTATTGTTTTATACTTTTTCGGACTTAAGGGATTAGATGACGAAAAAGGACTTTTGGAGTTAACTTTACGTACCTTTTCAGACTCTCCAAAAATGAAAAGGACCGAGTTATCCTTGTCGTTAGACTCGTTAAACCACTAAATAGCGACAAACATGTATTTAGACGAGAACAAGTTTCACTATCGCTAGACTCGTTAAAACATAGCGATGGGCTTGCCCGAAGGGCAGGTTATAGAACAAGCATATGTTATCCTCCTCAAGCTTGACAAAAATAAAGAGGTACTGGTCAGCAATGACTGGGGAAAAATTGGGAGAAAATCGAGAAAACTTTGATGGTAGCAGGTCGCTCTTGAACATGACACTTTTCCTCCGTACCACAATCGGGTTGGGTTGTCTCATTCACCGGTCACATCACCATGGTCTCGCCATACCATCCATATTTGGGGTAATGCTACCGATCCATCGCATCAGTGTCGCCATACGTTCAAGAGAAGTCGTTCAGAAAGAGTCAACTGGGTCCCATCCACTGCCATACATTATCCTTCATCCATTCATGACCGCCACCCTGAATCATATGTCACAGATCGTTTTCACCTCCATTAAAATCATTAGCTCCATTCCGTGTCACTGGTGTGGGATTCATCAAGGCCCTCCTTTGACGGATCGCTTCTTGTCGACATCAGCTCATTATCCAAGAAGTTGATCTAGGAACAACCCCTTCAGTACTTTGAAGCTTGCATGCCTCAATGGCAAGTTTCTCACTTCCGGCGACAGGTATACATCAATGACCTTCGACCAGAAGATTTTGCGTGGCGTTCGACGCCAAGTCCTTTATTCACACCACGTGAATTGTACTGCAGTACCTTGAGGGTCATTATCATTATCGGTGATTCCTCTCGCGCTTGTTAACGGTTTACATCATTGACCGGTAATCAAGCGATGTCTTTCCATGTTCGACTTCAGCGCAATTCTCACATGGATCGACTTGTACTTAGAGTGAAGATCGAACGAGTTTGAAGACATCGGATCTAGTTTCATCCATCTGGGTTGCGATATATATTCAGGAAAGATAAAGACATTTGACATGTACATCATTGCAGCAGATGATCATCCTACTCAAAGGAAGATAATTTCGCCAAAATTATCAGTCTACCATCACACGATCGTCTGCTCTATGTACAAAAATGAATTTATAAAGCTGAGCATGGGAATGCCCGCCTCAGCTAGATCATGAAAGAAGTATGAATAATAATGTATTGTATTGTATCTTATTACAGGTCTCCTCCCAGCAAATGGATGAACTTCAGACCCTCCTGGATAAAGCATTTCACCCGATAAACGGCCTCATACTTTTGGGGGCAACTGTTATAGACATTTTTGTGCCTTACAACATTGAGCATGAAATGTCCATAATCTAAGGGATCCAAAGTCCCTAAACATGTTGTTCCTACCCCTAGAGGAACAAGGCTAACTAACCACAACAATTCACAGAAGTTCTCCACCTGAAACCACTCGAAAACAAGTCAATTCAGGATCATGTCAAGTGCTCCACTGAGCATCTGCACTGAATGTCAACTGCTACACTGGCTACCTGCGTTGAATGTCAACTCCAACACTAGCTACCTGCGCTTAGCGAGTTTGGACAAGTGGCAGACTCATTCCTCAATGTGTCAATGCTCAGGAAGCTTCCAAAATGACACTTGCCTCAGGGAATTCGACTGGTGATGAGTAAGAGGTTCCAAATCTCCAAGTGGAAGCAAGAACCTCCAAGTGGACTCAAGAACTGAGAGAGGGAGAGGACACTAGTCAGATCTCAAGCTGACTCATCTCTCTCCAAAATAACTATATATAGATCTCTCCTCCATGAGATCTAGAGGCTGGAATTTTGTTATTGCAAAGAATTGTTGTTGGTTTGAGACTGGAAACATTGGGTGCTTAATGCTTTGAAGGGAGCTGAAGAAGGAATTCCATTCTGCTGGGAAGGAGATGCTGGATTGGAACCCTATGGGTTGTATCTCTTCCTGAACCTTGTTATCAATCAATAAAGCTATCTTGGTTTTCTCCTATATACTGGTGTATTTGTATGATTGCATTAGTGTATTTGATTTACTTCTAATCCTGAATCATTTGTGAATATGAATATATGCCTTTGTGTTGTGTTCTTCTCTTGTCGCAAGTAGTTGTTCTCTTGTCACAGGTAGCTGTTCTCTTGTGATCTCGTGGGAATCAAGTAGTTGTTCTCTTGAGCAAGCGAGGAGGCAAGTAGCTGTGAACACCCAAAGAGAAGAGGATCTAGATTGAGGGACAAATGGAAGACAACGGTAAGTCTATCGATCTCCCCTCTTTCACATTTCATAAAGGAAGAAACCAGAATAGCTGTATATGTTTGTTGCTAAGGCATTGTCACACCTTAGGTGGATAGGATCGTCCTGCATAGGCATTTTTCCCCACAACAATATGGGACCAAATTTATGATCTTCACTCAAAAAGAGCATTAACCATGACCTCTAGTCAAGAAGATGATGGAAATCAGGAAGGAAATCGAGAACCCATCAAGGAAGCTGAAAATAAGAATGATGACATCATGGCCAAAGAAGACCTAGAAGAAGAAGAAAGAAAATAAGGATTTGAAGAAGATCTCTTGACTAAACTTATAGCTTCCATGGAAGAGATTAGTAGTTTGAAAAAGGAAAATGAAGAACTTTAGAAGAAAGCACAAGATGGTGACAAAGACAAGACAAGGAAGGAAGTTGACCTTTTCAAGCTTCAAGTACAAGAAAGACATGAGGAGCTCAACAACCTTAAGGAGGAATTTCATCAAGACAAAAGAAATCATCATGAAAAAGTCATATCCATGAAAAATAAATTAGATGAGGCAAAGAAAAGGGAAGAAACTTTGCCAAGCCACCTTGAACAAACTTGAAGCAAATATTGGTCAATACAAGGAAGAGGTACCCTCCCTTAGGTCTAAACTATAAGAAGAAAGAAAAAAAGCACAAGGAGCTGAGAAGGTGATGGAAGCTTTGGCATTCATAGAAGGACAAGTTGATGAAGGAGAAAGGTAGAGAAACACTATGACATGGCAACTAGAAGAAAATGATGATGACATCACAAATTTAAGATCAGAAATCACTTCTCTTAAGACCCAATCATGTGAAGCAACCAAGATGAAGGAAGAAATGGAGATGATACTATCAAAGAAGGATGAAGAATGCAACAAAATGAAGGAAGAAAATGTCTTTCTTAAAAAGGAAGTTGACTTGTTGAATAAGAACTTGAAAAGTTCTCAAACCCTAGATGACATCCTAAGTCATCAAAAGTCTCCCCTTGATAAATCAGGACTTAGCTATGTAGGTGAATCATTAAGCAAGAATGGTAATGCTTCAAACAACAAGGATGAGAGGAAGCCAGAAAGAAATTTTGATGCTCCTAGTTCCAGCAAAGGCAAGGAGAAGATTCAAGACAACTATGGAAGAAATATACTCCAAGGAGACTTGTAGATGGTGTCAAGAATACAAAAGACAATGAATATCATTAAAGAATTTGAAGGCAAAAAGACTTCATAAATACATCAAGGAAATCTTCATCTCCTAGATACCAAAGTATCTTTCTTGGTTATTAATATTCTTGTACAAATTTTGGACACATGGTAAAATATTGTAGGGCATATCACAAAGAAAGGCATAATGGTCCCCGTCAATCTCGTAGAAGCAATTTTGCAAGAAGAAGTCATGATTACACATTCATAAACAAGATAGAGTGCTTCAATTTCCATAATAATGGACATATGGCACATGATTGTAACTTGACCTGGGTCCCTACACAAGCTAGAATCATGACAACCAAGCCAAAAAAGAAAGTTACACAAATATCGAAAAAGAAACAAATTGGATTCGAAAGTCTCTTGGACACTCTAGCCAACAACACATTTTTTTTGATATGATGAAGACATCAACAAGTGATATCCCAAGTTTTGATGGTGAAATTCTGTCAAAAAGGGGTATCACACATATTGTTAGGAGGAGCTTGTGATTCTTGACTGTTGTTGTGAAAGTTATCTGTGAAAATCCCTATGAAACCCTTGATGAATCACTCATCGACAATAATCCTTTGATAGATCATCTCTCGGCAGTAACTCCATTGAAGAACATGATCCCTTACTCATCCAATGGACTATTGTTGAAGATTTCTTCCATTAGATCACAAAGCAAGCAATATTTATTGAGCTAAAGTAGTTTGCAAAGACAAGGTGAGTTGGTTCATCACATGAAGAAATGTAAACACATCTATCATGGACCACATTGCCAAAAGGAATAGCACCATAACAAAGGGAGTAACATACCTATGAAGAACTAATATTGATGAAGAAAGGAAGCATCTTTACAAGGGGCGTGCTTGGTCACGCCATTTTCCATTGATGTCAAAGGGGGAGAGAATGTTGAGAGGGAAATAATATTTCCATCAATGAAAAAGGGGGAGATTGTTGGCCAAGGTTTCCATTGATGTCAGTATGAAATTTTTAAAGATGGAAAATATTGTTGTGATGCTTCACCCTTTCATGATGTTACCCAAACATGAAGATAATGCATAAGTCAAATTCCCTAGCCTTCAAGAAGCCTAAAATGGGACACCCTAAGTATTTTTATTTAACCATATGCAAACCCTTATGCCAAATACTCAAAATGATCCATGACACCCTTGTGCCAAACACTCTATTATCACCCAAAAATTCTCTAAAACTTGGACAATTTAAATTTGTTACTAAGTCATAATGCTAGAGAGTGGTTAAGTCATTTTTATGTTTCTAGAGTCTAAGTCATGGGGTTAGAGTCTCATTTACATCATCAAATAAAGTTCAACAATTGTGTTTTATCCATTATGGATCCCACATCATTCCAAAAGTGTCATGTATTTGCTCATTTTAAAATTTGAATGCACTACGAAACTGTCTAGGAGTTTTCTTAGTGCAAAAATCTGAAAATACACTACATGCGTTACGAAATCGGGGATTCGTAGTTAGGAGTTTTCATAGTGCAAAATCTCGAATTTACATTGGATGTGCTACAAAATTAGGGATTCATGCCAAATCTTGCCCAGCTGCCAAATCCACCAAAATTTGTTAATGTTTCATCATCAGGTGTCAGTCCATGAACCTTACTTATCACATGTAGCCATTTACATTCATCATTAGATTTGTTAGGAGTCATTTAACCCCACTCATTTCAAATTTCAAAAAGAAAAGGTAAGGGTGAATTGGTCATGGTCATTTTCGTGCCATTTTCATGCATAAGAAACACTTGACGCTTTCCTTAAGGTCGAGTAAGCAAGCCCAGGGTGAGCATAGACCAGAATTCTTTCGCAGGCTTCAAGTGAGGCGGCTCTTCATCCAATTCAAGAGAGGAAACTCTTAAACTAAATAGGTAGTTTCTTCCAGGTTTCCTTTACATGGATTTTAAAGAAGAAATGTCTGAAGACAAGAAGAATCATAGATCAGGCCAGTGTTTGAGAAATGAGCCTGAAGGCTTAGATGCTCTCACAAAGGATAAAGAAGTTGAAGAAGCCTTCAAAAAAGTAGGTTGCTGGAGGTTCTCCGAAAAACTAAAATGAGGTCACAACCAAGTAAGCAAGGAATTTTCTCTCAATTTCACAGGTTTGAATACAAAGGTTGGAGTGTTAGAATTACTAGTTTGTCCTAAGGTCATACCTTTAGTCATAGAGATTCCTAGAGGATAAGAGAGATGGTTTAAAAATTTCAAGTTTGAGATGGCACCCTGCAAGATATTCCTAAAGCTAGAATTTATAGACTCAGATTTGACTAAAGCGGTGCCCAAGAGTTATGTCAAAGACTCATTTGCCAACTTACTCTCATGCATACAAAGGTATTTTACCTGCGAAGGAAGATACCACAAGGTGTATTCTTACCATTTAAATCTCTTACAACATTTCACTAGAATAGTATCTCTATACCTACCTTTCTATCTGTTTTGAAGCTTAGGCAAGATGTCTGATAAAATATAGTTGAATAAAGAAGATTGTGATGCATCATTGTTCCATCATGGCTTAATCAAATTAATTGTCTTGCATGAACTTCAGAAGGTAGATAGAGAATGGTTTGATTTTTTATTTATGTCTGGTTTTAGAGCTGAAACAAGACTTAACCCTAGGGCTAAGGAAATATCATCACCAACACCAAGTCGTCATGAACAAGCTATGACAAGCAGGTTTGTGAAACTAAGAGCTAGAAAGCAAGTTAACGAACCAGTGACACCACTGATTGCTCAAGATACTCCTCAGAAGTCACAGCAAAAGAAAGTTCAGATTAAAGAAGTAGCATAAGAGCAGTCCATTGGTAAAACAGTCCAGAGAAGGATAGCTAGAAGCCAAATAGACAAAGAGAAGGGTAAAACAGTGGTCACAAATGAAAGCCCAACCTCAAAGGGAAATTTGAATGATCTTCTCCAGGCAATTGACATTGGGGAGTCTCCTTTGGTCCAAGCAAACTTCATTGAATTAAGTGAGAGTAGGTCAAAAAAGATGAAATCTTCCAAAAAGTTACAGTTTGATGATCGAGTGTCAGAATTTGTTTTTAAGCCCAGAAGGCCTATGACTAGGCAGTCCAAAAAGTTATAGGAGGTAGAACTGGAGGTGAGTCAGATAGGGGAGATATCAGGAGTTTGTGAAGAGCCCGTAGTTCTAGTAGTTCCACAATCACTCACGCATGATGATGACAAAAACAGAGCAGTTGATACTCAAGAAGAAATTGAAGCTTGCCAATCTTGAGATTGCAAAACTTAAGAAAAGGGCAAGGAAACATGCAGTTGATGAAGCCAATATCAACAGAATGTAGGCTCTGTGGGAAGATGAAAAAGCTTCAAAACCTGAAGTAGTTAGCAAAAAGGATCAATATTTCACCTAGATTGTCCCTACAATAAAGAATGGAAGATATATCAGAATGATCAATATTAGACTTAGAACTAATATTAGAGTGCTGAAAAGATAGATTAAGGACCTGAAAATTCAACTGAGCAAACCTGGAGGACAATCTTAGCACAAAAGAACGAGGTAGTAAGTGATTGGAGCCTTAACACAATTTTGGTTAGAATGTTACTTTTTTGAAGCTGATTATGGATGAATTATGTCAAATATATGTGGCCTATTAGCATAAGATGAAGTTGTGAAGAAATCTCAAGAAGGACAATTTTTTAGAAGAAAACTATGTATTTTGATTCACACAACAGTTTCATAGCGCGCTACGAAACTACTGTAGGTGACATGCAATGCACAATAGTTTTGTTTTTAAATTAATCTTCAAAGGAAAAAGGGGGATTTTTTGAGAAGGATGTTGCTACAGAAGATGTAAGAAGATCATTTGAGAATGTTTAGACCCTAAGTAAGGATGAACTCAAGGAGTGCAAGGTATATGCAAGAGCTAAGCCTTGCACTACAAAAATAACAATACATTTTGTAGCTCATCATGTTTGTCTTTCTTCAGACAACTTCAAGGAGTTTTGTTTTGGCACAAGTGTACCAGCAGAGTCTTATAATCAATTCAATATGTGTCATGTGATTAAAGGAGAAAGTGTGGCCAGCAAAAGCTTCGAAGAACATCCTTAAAGACTAATGTAGCATTGTAGTGGACAATTTCCTAGTTTTTAGGACAGTCAAAGGAGAGGTGATTGAAGGTCAACACGGAGGTTATTGTCATCACCAAAGTCAAAGTTAAGGAGAAGGAGCAGTTTTCAAGATAGAATTTATTTCATAGTCTAGGTTATTGCTAGCATAATAAGGAGTTGTACTCCTAATTGTATTAGGACTCTAGGACTGTTACTCAACTACCACTTGTAATTAATAGTTTGTTTCAGTTATGAATAGGTGTCAAGTCAAGAAAATTCGAAATCTCCTCATGTTGGAGGAAGGAATCCAAGATTGTAATGAACTCTATATATAACAAGAGGTGTAATGCACCAAGGGTTGGAAATTTTCAAAAGAAACAGTCATACTGTGCCATTGTGGGAGACTGCATTTTTATGTTAATACAAAGATTTGGCTTTTACTACTCAGGATATAGAAGAGAGTTTTAATGTTTTATTTTTCCTCATGGTTTTTTCATTTACTCATTTACAGTGGTATGAATACATGATACTTATAACTCATTGACAATGCTCTAACTTCCTTCATGTATTTATAGGTTGTGTTCCTTAAATTATCTCTCTATTTGTTGATACATTAAAACTCTTGATGCCCTAACTTCTACGTTAAGCTAATCCTGTTGTGATACTGAAACATACGTTGACTCCATAAGCCCAATGGATGTTTATTGATTGTGTTCAACCATTACACCTTTTTATTTTATTTTATTTTCATAGAGTTAGCCATCTAATCCTTAACTAAAATCTTTAACCTAGTGAGAGAGCCCTCTTAGGTTGACGAGGCTAAGCCTCAGCCAAAAGTTGGTTTGAAATAGTTACTGAAAGTCTTCCTAATCAGCAGCCTATCAGGGTTGGGTTTTGTGATAACACACTCATACACAAATGAAACCCTAACCTTGGAAACAAATTCCTAAATCCTAAATAAAATCCTAATTTCCCTAATCTTTCCTTAATTAAATCTATCTCTAACATTTTTACTATTGAAGATCTTCAAATTTAATTAAAAATATCTACACATTATTGTGGGATCCCTAATTTATAAAGTCAACTCTCAAGCCAACAATAGTAACATTTTTACCACATGACAACATTCAAATATTTATACATGTCGGGTTCACCTTACCTAAGCCAGTTTCAATATATGATGTTGAGCATTGGTTGGCTCCACCAATTTATATGTAACTATTAAAATCTGTATATATACATGGCCTGAGCTCATTTAGTTCATAGATCCATCTCAGTCATAGAAATATCAGAAAGGAATAACATCTCGGTGAAGACAAGCATCTGTGGTAGTGAAGTTTATCTTGTATGTTTTGCTATCTACCTTTCGATTCAAGATAGTTTTGTTATCTGATTGTGAAAGGGTCACGTTGTTCTTACAAGTAGAAGGTTTTTAATTTCTTAGAATAAGGATGTTCAGTTTATATCCATGAATTGATGGAATCACCTTGATTTTTGAAGTATCGACTTTTTTCGAAAATACTGGATGAAGAAATCTTGTTGCATGGAATTTTTGGTCCCCACTCTTAAGTTTCAATTTTTTTTATAAAGGGTTATGGTTGCAAGGTTTGATGTTGGACGAGCAATCATCCTGAATATTGAATGACACATCTTGTGCTTTTAAGTTTCCAATGGATCTTTTGGAGGCTTTGACACCTTGAGGATACGATTTCGGACCTCAATCTCAACTATCCAATTCGGTCTACATCACAACATCTTCATTAACACCACTGGAACCTGGTTACCAATACAGGAAAGATTTAAAAACAGTTTGTGTCATAAATATTATTTCACATACCTCTCACTCAAATTGTGGGTGGTCGGATCTTTATAAAGCAGTAGCTTAGATTCCTTAAACACATAGACTATTTTGAAGCAAGCTTTGGATTAGTGACTCTTCTCAAATTACAATACCTCGGATTGTGATAGCACAGTGCTCAACCTTCATTATAGAGGTTGTACCTTGGATAAGTGCAAACTGTCAATTATGCAAAGTAGCTCGATTAGACAATGTATTGTGGTGTAAAATAGGTTGGACTATGGTGTAAGTACCTCAGACTGTGGAGGAGACAATGACTTGGTCAAACATTCTATAACATCCTCCTATGGCCTAGATCTTCTAACTGTAGCCTCAGATAGTATGATAAATTAACAGTGGATTGTGGCTCGAGCATACAATAACACTAACCCAGAACTAGTGCAACAATTCTCTCGAATCCCATGTAGCTCGAACTTTACTTGAAGTGGCTCGGTGTTAGCACTACTCCCTACGGTAATCATCAACACAGATTTTTGTGTATCCTTGTAAAGAAAATTTCAGATACTTTGTGGATGATCAGATAGTAGCAAGTAAGAACTTGGAGGCTAGCTTGGCAATTTATTATTTCTTGAGAATAGTTGCTGGAATACAAGGTTGAGTTAAAGTTCTCTCAAGTAACATTGAGGTCTCCATTGATAGAGTAAAAGGAGCATTTATTGAACATCTGTTGAAACACTATTGAAGATGCCATAAGACATCTTAGAGGCAGCCTTAAAGAGCTTGAAGCATCCTTGGAGAAAGTTTACAGAGAATTTGGAGCTTTGTTGATCTGAAAATGAGATTTAAGACAATTAATAAGGTATTACAGACTCATGTGCATGGATGTGCCTATGTTATTTTATGCAATGGATTGATTAGATTGCGAAATACATAGACTTTGAAGCAGTTAAAGACTATAATAGAAAAACACATAAAAACAAAACAGATGTAATAAGGAGTTCACCCAATACTCCTGGGCTACATCTCCTGGTCCAGCCTTTAGTGGTGACCTCTCTATTAAGTCTTCAAGCATATTTTTTACAATAGTGAACTCAGTTTGAGACTCACACACAAAAAATGCAAATACAAGAGCTTCACTTGAATCCCTCAAGCTTCCTCTGAGTACAAAGACTCCCTGACAGCTCTCAATATCTCTCCTAACTCTGTCTCACACTTGCTTGCAACACCGCTTGCATGTTTGCTCTATGTCTATGGCTTTTAAAGCCAACCGCACTGCCTATTCATTTCATATCCTCGACTCTTAGTCTCACTGGCTTCTAAACGCTTTGAATCCCTCTACTACTATTATACAATTTTACTTAACGCATGGAGAGGAGGTGGCCACCCATTCCACAACGCTAGAGTGCCTCGGGCCTCTAAAATGCTTGTAACGGCTGCGCTTTGTTTTTATAGTGAAAATACCTTTTAACAAAGAAAATCTGCCAAAACTCAATATACCAGACTTCAAAGTCCTTTAAATATGATTCATTCCCCTATCGGGTCCACCCATAGGTCGCTCTCGCATATCGAGAGGAACCATTCCTTTGTATTTTGGAAAATATGTTTAAATTGCAAAAATGCACTAAAACACTATAAAATCTTACATAGCGGACTTGAAAATATATGCAATGCCGCCTATATTATTATTGGGTCCGTAATATCGTAGCCATTATTGTTATCGGCACCGCTCCATTGTATAGTTTCGATGCGATATATCACAATCGCTCATCGCAATAACCCTCAGGCCATTATAAAGTGCTCCACTACATTCTCTAATAGAAATATGCCGATTTAATATGGGTCGTTGATCTGTGTGCTTGATCGATGGTCTAGATTCACTCCGCTAATCACTGTCACAATTTATATATATAAAGTGTTGATATCCCGCTGATAGTCTTCGTCGATTGCGATTATCGATCCGATCTAGACCGTTGATTGGCTAGATTGGACAGCTACTGTGCATCACTTGTTCCCCCTTCAATTACTCTATTTCTTTCATTAATTTCACGGGTTTTGGGCCTCCCGATAGTGTTTTTCTTCATTCTGAAGGTTTTCTCCGCCATGCTAATGGCATCCCTTTTGCGATATTTTCGATCCTTGAAAGGATTTTGGGCCTTGGGAATGATTTTTAAAAGTTTCATGAAGACTTAAAGAGTTCTCTTGGATCCATTTGGATCATGCCTTCCCACTGAAAAAGGCTTTTGGACCACCAAAAGTTGGTTTTCAAGCATCGCTTAAGTGAGGATACAGCTACCTCACTTTCCCAATTTCTAGCCATTTTTGCACTACTGGGTTTTGAACCTCTGAGTGCTACTCTTGGGTACTCGACATCTCCTCTGCTCATTGTCCTCACCTTTCTGTCCAAAATTGTAGCCTCCTACAGGTCATTGAGGTATTCAAGTAACAGATCATCAATGGAAGGAAATTGACTTTGCCCTTCAGGATCTTCAATTAATGAGGGGTCAAATAGTCTTAAATTTTCTGCATTTATTACTAAATATATGTGCATGTATGATGGCAGATCAAGGCGGAAAGTATTATCACCAATTTTCTCAAGTACCTTAAAAGGCCCATAGCTTATTGGCTTCAACTTCTTTCCTTCACCTTGCATTCTGTCCTTGCTGATATACAACTAGAATTGATCACCAACATGGAAGTTGTGCTCCACCCGATGTTTATCATGCCTTGCCTTGTAATTGGCTTGGACCTTTTCTAGCTGTTCCTGCACTGCCTAGTGAATCTCTTGGATTGTTTCAATGAATCTGGTTGCTTTGTCCACATCATTGTGTCTAGCAACTGCGATGTCTTTTTCAAAGACAAAATCCAAGGGAGACCTTGGTATAAAACCAAAAGAGGTCTCAAAAGGAGACCTTTGTGTTGAAGAATCTTTAGCATGGTTGTAAGAATGTTGCACATAACATAAATGTTCATCCCAAAGCTTAGGATGCTTGCTACAATAACCCCTGAGCAACTAGATGACTATCCTATTGACTACTTCTGTTTGGCCATCTATTTGTGGATGAAAGGTTGTGCTTTTCTTCAGTCTGGTGTCCATTAATTCCCACAGACTTGACCAAAACTTCCCAACAAATCTGGAGTCTCGATCAGATACTATGGAAGTGGGTAACCCAAAATTAAACCAGACATGCTGAAACAACAATTTTGTTGTTTGTTTAGCTGTAATCTGCTTATTACAAGGTATTAAAATACACATTTTGCTGAACCTATCAACAATAACATACAAATAGTCATGACCTTTTCTAGATTTTCGCAATCCCCCGATAAAGTCCACGGAAACACTTTCCCAAGGATGAGAAGGAACTGGTAGCGGAGTGTACAAGCTTAGTTTTCTATTGTTGGGCTTGCTTTTAGCACACATGGTACACCCTCTTACATATCTAGACATTGTTTCATGCATTTTTGGCCAATAGCAGTATCTTTGTAGTTGTGCAATTGTTTTTCTTACACCAAAATGACCTAATATCAGAGAATTATATGCTTCCCTAATTATATTAATTCTATTTGTTTGTGGAATGCATAGCTTTCCCGAATGATATAAGAGTTGGTCCTTAATATAGTAATCCAATTCTTCTACCCTTTTTCCATTACTTAAAGCTGCATATACAGCTTTAAAGTCTACATCTTGAGCATATTGCTCAATATAGCTTTCATGCATTACTGAGTTATGCTTAAGTATAGTAGATGCATTTATGATTGGTCTAGACAACATATCTACAACTTTATTGTGTATGCCCTTTTTATATCTAGTGACTAAATGAAACTCCTAAAGGAAACCCATCCACTTATAATGTCTTGATTGTTACAACTTAGTTTGTGAGTGCAAGCACTGAAGTGGCTGATGATCAGTATGTATTATTGTTTCTTTTCCCATTAAGTAATGTTTCCACTTCTTCACACTTTGAACTAATGAAAATAATTCTTTATCATATGTAGGATAATTAACTACTATAGAATTAAAATTCTCAGAATGGTAGCATATGGGTTTACCATGTTGCATCAACACTACTCCCATGGCATAATCACCGCCATATGTTTCGATCTCAAATGGTTGTTGAAGACTTTACAGTGCTAGTACTGGTGTTGTACTAATTTTTTCTTTCAAGGTGTCGAAGGCTTTCTGCCGTTTGCCTCCCCATTGAAACACCTTATTCAATCCTGTCGAAGCATGTAAGGGAGCTACAATCAAGGAAAAGTTAGCAGTGAACTTTATCCAATATTGTGTTGCCCCTAGTAAGCTTCTAACTTCTGTAGCAGACTTGGGTTTAGGCTAGTTTACAATGACTGCAACCTTAGAGGGATCTATCTTCAATGCACCACCCCCTACAATATGACCCAAATAATTCAAAGATGTTTTACCAAATTTACATTTTGATAATTTAACATAGAGATTTTCCTTTTTCAAAACATCTAGAGTCTGCTTCACATGCTTCAATGTTCTTCCCATGTTTTACTAAATACAAGAATGTCATCCAAATATACAATTACAAAATCATCAGTAAAAGGCCTGAGTACATCATTCATTACTCTCATGAAAGTGGCAAGAGCATTAGTTAAGCCAAAAGGCATACCTAACCATTCATACAACCCTTGCTTTGTTTTGAAAGCAGTATTCCATGCATCTTGCTCTGCTACTCTGACCTAGTGGTAACCACTATATAGGTCCAACTTGGAAAAGTAAATAGCCTCTTTCAGCTGATCCAATAGACCATCAATTCGAGGAAGGGGATAATGATTCTTGATTGTTATTTTATTCAGTGCTCGGTAATCAATGCACATCCTCCACGAACCATCCTTCTTTCTCACCAACACTATTGGGGATCTGCATGACAATGTGCTTGGCCTTATGAACCCTTTCTCGAGCAACTCCTGTACCTGCTTCTTGATTTCTGCATTCTCTAAAGTGAATAACCTATACATTCCGATGTTAGGCAATGGAACATCTTGCTGCAAATTAATATCATGTACAATTTCCCTTTTGGGTGGCAGACCTTTTGGTTCTTGAAATAATATATCATATTCTGAAACAACTTTTTCTAAATCAGCGTGTTGTTTAGCATCACATCCTTCAAATATATTGGTTTTCTAGGTTTATTTTCCTTTACAACCATCAGTAAAAATTGATTACATGAATTTACAATTATTTTCATCTACCTTGAGTTTATGAGAGTATAATTATTCTTGACTTTATGAGCTCTTATAATATATTCGATTCCATATTTAGCAAGTTGATACTTATTTTTAGCTCTATCGAAAATGGATTTTCTATCATACAGGTAAGGAGTTGCTAAAACAATTCCACATATATCCAAGGGAACAATATCTAACTCAACCTCATCCACAAATGCTGACCCAAAAGAAAACCTAAGCTTGCATTTTCTAGTCACTTGTAGTTTTGCTTTGTCACATACCCAACCTAATGGATATGGTTTCTTGTGAGGTGTGTTTAGCAGTCCCAATTTCTTTACAATTGCTTCAGAAATTAAGTTTAATTATGAGCCACTATTAAACAAAGTATCAATCTTTTGATGCTTGGAAATAACTCGAATGTGAAAAAGCTCGTGCCTTTTCCTCTCATTTTCTTCTCTATCAATAGTTTTTGTAGAATTACTAGTAGATGCTTCAAAATTTTTACCTTTTATACTTGTGGCTGCAATTGTTGTTTCATCACTTGCGTCTGACCCCAAATCTTTTTGTATAGCAGCAACAATGTTCTGCTTCTTTACATTGAACTTCTTGGGTTTTAGTTCTAGATGCAAAGACCAACAATGTTCATCATCATGTCCGTCCTTATTGCAATGAGCGCATGAAGGTTTGTGCTTTTGCACAGTATTTTCTTTCCTCTCTTTCCATTTCTGCTTCCTCTTTTCCTTGTTCTTGCTTGCAGTGGGTTTTGATTATCCCCCAATCTCTGGGTTCACATTCTTGCATCTAGCCTCTAGATGGGTAGCCTGGACAGATGCCTCATTTATGCTAGTAGGGTCAAACATGAGAATGGTATGTCTCAAATAACTATGTAGACCACCTATATACTTCAGCAAAGTTTCAGGTGAGTGTAAAGAAATGCCTAGAATCAAAGCTCTTTTTCTAAATTCTTGAGTGTAACTTTATACACTTTTTCCTTTTAATTGGCGAAGAGTTTGCCAACTCATCATAGCTTGCTATATATAAGCTAGTGGATAGAATTTTTTTTTAATTGCAAAAACAAATTCACTCCAGACAGAAAGAATTTTACCATGCTTCTTCAAGTCAGCTTGTGTCCTGCTTTCCCACGATACCAAGGCAGTTCCTCCAAGGTGTAGACTGGCCAGCTAAATTTTACTGCTGTCTGAGTCAATATTTTGCACCCTGTAATACACAACAATCTGCCTAATCTAGTTATCTAACTTCTCTGCATTTAATTCTCCATCATATATTGGCAAATCAAATTTAACATCTAATTTAATAAAAAATGTTTTATTCTTTTTATTTTTTGCATTGTTAGGAGGTGTGGGAAGCTTTTCTTCTTTGCCTTTGCCTTCAGAACGGTCATTCCAAAGAGATTATTTTGTTCCTTTGTCATGTTTGGAAGTTGAAGAATATTCACTTCGACCTTTCATGAATTCTCTATACATTTCTTCTACCATGGCTCTCATGGTCATGAAACTGTCCATGAACTGAGTGTCTGATTCTAAGGGAATTTCTTCTGCCATTTTCCTCCCAGGATGGACTCTACCAATTTCTGGGTTAGTTTCAACCAACTTTCCTTTTCTTAATTTAAGCTCTGATCTAGTGAGCATTCAGAAACAATCTAGCACAAGCTTGTCTAACCTTAGCAACCTAAAGCTCTGATACCACTTGATCTGAAAATGAGATCTAAGAAAATTAATAAGGTATTACAGACTCATGTGCATGGATGTGCCTATGTTATTTTATGCAATGGATCAATCAGATTGTGAAATACTTAGACTTTGAAGCAGTTAAATACTATAATAGACAAACACATAAAAAAAACATATTTAATAAGGAGTTCACCCAATTCTCCTGGGATACATCTCCTGGTCCAGCCTCTAGTGGTGGCCTCTCTATTAAGTCTTCAAATAGAGTTTTTACAATAGTGAGCTCAGTTTGAGCCTCACACACAATAGATGCAATTACAAGATCTTCACTTGAATCCCTCAAGCTTCCTCTAAGTACAAAGACTCCCTCACAGCTCTCAATCTTTGTCCTAACTCTGTCTCACACTTGCTTGCAACACTGCCTGCCTGTTTGCTCTCTGTTTGTGGCTTTTAAAGCCAATTGCATTGCCTATTCATTTCATATCCTCGACTCTTAGTCTACATGGCCTCTGAACGCTTTGAATCCCTCTGACATAATTATACAATCATTGCTTAACACATGGAGAGGAGGTGGCCACCCATTCTGTAGTGCTAGAGTGCCTCGGGCCTCTAAAACGCTTGTAATGGTCGCGCTCTGTTTTTACAGTGAAAATACATTTTAACAGAGAAAATCCACAAAACTAAATATACCGAACTTCAAAGTCCTTTAAATATGATTCATTCCCCTATCGAATCCGCCCAAAGGTCACTATCGCATATACAGAGGAGCCATTCCTTTATATTTTGGAAAATATGTTTAAACTACAAAAATGCACTAAAACACTATAAAATCCTGCATATGGGACTTGAAAATATATGCAATGCCATCTATATTATTATTGGGTTCATAATATCGCTGTCATTATTGTTATCGGCCCCGCTCCACTGCATAGTTCCGATGCGATGTAGCGATGCGATATATTGCAATCGCTCATCGCAATAACCTTCAGGCTATTAGAAAGTGCTCCACTACATTCTTTGATAGTGATCCACCGATTTAATATGCGTCGTCAATCTGCGCGCTTGATCGATGATCCAAATTCACTCCGCCAATCGCCGTCGCAATTTATATATATATCCCACCGATAGTCTCTACCAATTTTGATTACCAATCCAATCTGGACCATTGATCAGCTAAATCGGATAGCTACTATGCATCACTTGTTCCACCTTCAACTACTTTGTTTTTTTCATTGATTTCACGGTTTTTGGGCCTTCCGATAGTGTTTTTCTTCTTTTCGAAGGTTTTCTCTGCCGCATCCCTTTTGTGATATTTTCGATCCTTTAAAGGATTTTGCACCTTGGGAATTATTTTTAAAAGTTTCATGAAGACATGGAGAGTTCTCTCGGATCCATTTGGATCATTTGTGAAGATATATCTCAAAGCAATCTCTGGAGCAGGCTTGGTGCAACGAGACATCTTAGAGTATCTATTGAAAAACATATAGAGAAATATCTTGTTGGGAAAATATTTGTAAAGTCTCCCTTGAGAAGTTATTGAAGAAGCCTTTGAAGAGGCTTAGAGTAGGTGTATATCTCAGTGTAATTCAATGTAGACACATTGTAGTCTTAAAGATAAAATTGAAGACCATGATGCATCACTGATGACATCATGATGTGACTTGGATAATTTGACTCGATACATTGAAGGACACCAAAGACACCTTCATGAGAAGAGATCAAGGTTTTCATTGATGACATAACCTAGAGACTATAGTGAAGACGAAGATTGATAAGGCTCGTTGAAGAAAACATTGGGAGCCGTGAAGTATAACCAAATCTTATAAGATAGGGTTGGATCACTAGAGGATCAAATTACTCAAGTAACTAGGTGAGAGCCTGAACCAAATATAGCATTGGAGCCCTTAGGGTTGATTCCTCAAAATTGACAAGGTTGGAGCCTTGGAAGTCCAAGTTGGTGCTTGGAAAATACAGGTTGGATCTTGGGAGATTGAAGAATGATGTATTCACCTAGGGTTAGAGCCCTACATCTAGTTTTCTTGATTTATTGAAGAAATTAATAAGAACTTTTATTCATATTGTTCATTTTGTGTTCTAAATATAAGTGATCTAACTCACAAAAGCAATAATTCAAAATAAATATTGATTCACTCTCGTCTCAATATTTCCAACAATTGGTATCAAAGCTAGTACCTTCTCATAACCCTAACAACTTGAAGGTTGATCCTTAGAACAGAAATGGCAAAGCCAAGGAAGAAAGACTCCAATCCTCCTAAAGATGTCTCTTCCTCAATCATGAAAATTGAAGATAATCAAATTGGGAAGGTTCCATTGTTCAATGGAAACTTTGATGTATGAAAGGTAAGAATGAGAAATTTATTAATGGCTCAAGGTGTTGGAGTATGGGAATCAATGATTACTGATAGCACTATGGATGATGAATCCAAGGAGTACAATACAAGAGCAATGAATACAATTTTAAATTCAATACCAAATTCTATAAAGACCAATTTGGAGAATTGTTCAGCAACAAAAGATACATGGGACAAACTTCATGATCTTCACTAAAAAGGATCATTGACTATAACCTCTAGTCAAGAATATGATGGAAAGCAAGAAGGAAATCCAAAACCCAGCAAGGAAGTTTAAAATAAGAACAATGACATCAAGGCTAAAGAAGACCTAGAAGAAGAAGAAAGAAAAGAAGGCTTTGAATAAGATCTCCTAACTAAACTTATAGCTGCCATGGAAGAGATTAACAGTTTGAAAAAGGAAAATGAGGAACTTAAGAAGAAAGCGCAAGATGGTGACCAAGACAACACAAGGAATGAAGCTAACCTTTTTGAGCTTCAAGTACAATAAAGATATGAGGAGCTCACCAAAATTAATGAGGAATTTCATCAAAAGAAAAGAAAGCATCATGGAGAAGTCATATCCATCATAAATCAATTGGATAAGACAAAGAAAAGGGAAGAAACTTTATCAAGCCACCTTGAACAAATACTCAAGGTCTTGAACAAACTTGAAGTAGATATTGGTCAATACAAGGAAGATGTATCCTCCCTTAGATCTAAATTAGAAGAAACAAGGAAACAAACATAAGGAACTCAGAACGTAATGGAAGCTTTGGCATTCATAGAAGGACTAGTTGATGAAGCAGAAAGGGGGAGAAACACTATGAAATGCCAACTAGAAGAAAAGGATGATGACATCACCAAGTGAAGATCAGAAATCACTTCTCTTAAGACCCAATCATGTGAAGAAACCAAATATGAAGGAAGAAATGGAGATCATACTATCAAATAAGGATGAAGAATACAAGAAAATGAAGGAAGAAATTGTCTTTCTTAAAAAGGAAGTTGACTTGTTGAATAAGAACTTGAAAAGTTCTCAAACCCTAGATAAAGCCTAAGTCATAAAAGGTCTCCCCTTGATATATCAGGTGTTAGCTATGTAGGTGAATCCTCAAGCAAGAATGATTATGCTTCAAATAACTAGGATGAGAGGAAGCGAGAAAGAAATGTTGATGCTCCGAGTTCTAGCAAAGGTAAGGAGAAGAGTCAAGAAAAATATGGAAGAAATCCTACTCCAAAAAGACTTGGAGATGATGTGAAGAATATAAAAGGCAATGAATATCATCAAAGAATCCCAAGGCAAAAATAATTCACAAATACATCAAGGAAATCTTCATCTCCTAGATATCAAAGTATATTTCTTGGTTATTACCTTTTCTTGTACAAATTTTGGACACATGGCAAATGATTGTAGGGCATATCACAAAGAAAAATATAATGGTCCATGTCAATCTCCTAGAAGAAATTTTGCAAGAAGAAGTCATGATTACACATTCATAAACAAGATAGAGTGCTTAAATTTCCATAATATTGGACATATGGCACGATTGTAATTTGACTTGGGTTCCTACACAAGCTAGAATCTTGACAACCAAGCCAAGAAAGAAAGTTACACAAATATGGAAAAGGAAAAAAGTTGGATCCGAAAGTCTCTTGGACACTCTAGCCAACAACACATGTTTTTGATATGATGAAGACATCAACAAGTGATAACCCAAGTTTTGATGGTGAAATTCTGCCAAAAAGGGAGACCATGCATATTGTTAGGGGGAGCTTGTGATTCTTGACTATTGTTGTGAAATCTATCTGTGAAGAGCCCTATGAAACCCTTAATGAGTCACTCATTGAAAATAATCCTTTGATAGATCATATCTTGGGAGAAACTCCATTGAAGAGCATGATCCCTTACTCATCCAATGGACTATTGTAGAATATTTCTTCCATTTGATCACAAAGCAAGAAAAATTTATTGAGATAAAGGAGTTTATAAAGGCATGGGGAGTTGGTTCATCACATGAAGAAACGTAAGCACATCTATCATGGACCACATTTCGAAAAGGAAGAGAACCATATAAGAGGGAGTAACATACCTATGAAGAACTACTATTGATGAAGAAAAGAAGCAAATTGACAAGGGGAGTACTTGGGCACCCTGTTTGCCATTGATGTCAATGGG